>CM076998.1:90599206-91199206 GCA_039090855.1 Macrothele yani | reverse complement strand
GTCTAACGATGGCTTTTGATATAGCCCATTGAGTTGCTAACGATGGTTGTTAAACCTCCAACCAAAAAAAAAAAAAAAACGGATTTTACTTTTACGTCTCCCCGGAAGGAAAATTTATGCGTAATTTGAAAAAGGAACTACACCTAAAATACTCTTCGACATAAATGGAATCGAATAATAAAAGAATTTTTCAATGGTATGTTTAGAAGGGAATATATGGAATAAAATGTACCGGGTGTCCACAATGTCTTTTTACCCCCCCTGTAATAAGAAATGTAAGTGAGCTATGTATTTGTTGTATGATGTACATGTTGAGTTATGGTCTGTATTGTGTTTATTTACAGATTAGGTACCGGAACCATGTGTGATACCAGCGAATACACCATGGAACAGCGGAACGTCCACACACAGGGTAGGCAATGCGTGACGTGCGTGCCGATTTCCGACAACGATTCGACAAAAGGACCCTCCAAAACAAACTCTTCTGCGGTGGAAACATAAACTCTTCGCAGTAGGCAACATCAAGGATAAACCACGAACGGGAAGGCCATCAACCTGAGTGCAACAGTGTCAAGCGGTCGAGGAATCAGTTATCAGGTCACCGACAAAGTCGCTCCGCAAACCATCAGCGGAGCTTGGAATACCACGATCGACACTGCATAAGCACATGAAGAATGACCTGAATTAGCACGCATATCGCCCGATGTTCGTTCAGGAGTTATCAGACATCGATTTAAACCGCAGACGGGATGCATGCTTCAGACATTTGCCACAATCCCAAAACGTGGAAAGGTCATTTTTAGTGATGAATGTTAGATAAACCGCAGCTGTCGATCACGGAACGTTGTGTTCTGGTCCAAGTAAAACCCACATTATGTCGAAGAATCGGAACATCATCTTCCGCGTGTCATGATATAGGCTGCAATGAATAGTCAGCATCTGTTTGGACCATATTTCTTTGATGGTCCAGTGAATCAGACAACTTATCTGGACATGCTGCAAACCTAGTTTGTGCCACAACTTGGAAATCTTGGCATTCTGAATGATGTATGGTTCCAACAGGATGGGGCACCCGGCCATTACGCAATCGCTTTTCGGGAATACCTTGGTCAGGTCTTTCGGGATCGTTGGATCGGCAGTGCTGCCCGCTCCACTTGAATGGCCACCTCGAAACCCAGATGTCTCAACGTGTGATAATGCCCTTTGGGGTTTCATAAAGGAGGTTGTTGCACAGCAGCGCTACCAAACCAAGCAGTGAGACGTGCTTTCTCTCGTATTATCCCGCAACTGCTTCGGAAAATGTCCCACAGAACATGGCGTAAAATTATTCTTTGTCACGAGAATGACGGAGCCCAAACGGATCCACTGGATGTTTAATGATGCCTCAACATATAACTCCACATATATATCATACAACAGATACATAGCTCACTTACATTTCTTATTACAGCGGGGGGGGGGGAGGATAACAAGACCTGCATTTACGCCTTCTAGCGACGAAATTGTACATCATGAACAAAAAAGCGAAATAAAGGATCATCATTCGCATATTTCAAGCTTTCCAATGCAAAAATAATTTTTCAAAGCGGACAAATAGTTACAGGGATATGATGTCTACAGACGGACGGACCACCCGATAACAAAGCACGATCTGCCCGGTGGCGCAGTGGTCTAAGCGTTGGCTTCTGATCATTCGTCCGGAAGGGGCCATTATTCGAATCCCGGCGAGGCATGGATGTTGTGTTTGCCTTACGACACTGGCTCTCTCCCTTCCCTGGAACCAGTGGCACTAAATTAGGGACGGGCGACTGCTTACAGCCCATTGAGTTGCTCACAGTGGTCGTTAAACCTCCAATAAAAAAAAAGAGCAAGAAAGATGACACCCGATTTTCGGGCCTAATAAGCAGAGTTTTTTTTTTTTTTGATTGGAGGTTTAACGACCACCGTGAGAAACTCAATGGGCTATAAGAAGTCGCCCGTCCCTAATTTAGGGTCACTGGTTCCAGGGAAGGGAGAGAGCCAGTGCCGTAAGACAAACACAACATCCATGCCTGACCGGGATTCGAACCCGGACCCCTTACGGACGAATGATCAGAGGCCAACGCCTTAGACCAGTGCGCCACTGGGGCGGCAGCAGCATTTTTTTTTTTTTTTTTTGAATCAGTTCTGACGCAAATTAAATTTATCAAAGCTATTCAAAATCAATGGAACCGGTTTGGAGAATAATAGTATATGACGGAAGTTAGAAGTTTTTTCAATCCGGTTTTTAAAGCCTCAGATATTGCTGTAAACGGAATCGTGAGCTTACGCCCTCTGGTTGCAGATTTGTGCGCTAAGAAAATATGAATTTATATGAGAAACATTTCGCACCGGAAACGCTCTCCAACACAGAAAAAATTTTTCAAATCGGACTCTTAGAAACAGAGATATCGACAAAAATAAGATGTGTCTTTACCTCCCCTGTTGGGAAAACCATGCATTATTTTAGGAAGAAAGTATTCTAAAAGGTTTTTCAATATGAGCGGTATCGGTCCAAGAAAAAAAAATGTAGTCGAATTTTCAGGAGCTCAGATTTTGCTACAAATACATCAGAAGCAGAAATTAACACTTATGACCCCTGGTGGCCAAACCATTCTTTACCAAACATTAGAAATTATATGGAAAATATTTTCCATCTTTTTTTGATTGGAGGTTTAACCACCACCGTGAGCAACTCAATGGGCTATAAGCAGTCACCCGTCCCTAATTTAGGGCCACTGGTTCCAGGGAAGGGAAGGAGCCAGTGCCGTAAGACAAACACAACATCTATGCCTGACCGGGATTCGAACCCGGACCCCTTACGGACGAATGATCAGAGGCCAGCGCCTTAGACCACTGCGCCACCGGGGCGGCAAATATTTTCCATCTGGTGCTGTATGCGTTAGAGGATGAATTTTTCAAATCGGAGTTTTAGAAGCAGAAATAACGCACAAAATGCTATTTACCATTGCACCCCCTAGCGGAAAGTCTATGATTTACTTGAAAATTTTGAAATTATATGAAAAACATGTCACACTATCCAACATAGAAGGAATTTTTCAAATCGGTCTCCTAGAAGTAGAGATTTTGACAAAAATAATATATACATCTACGCGCCCTGGCGTAGAAACCATGCATTACTTTAAGAAGAAAATGTTCCTAAAAGGTTTGTCGACATGAGTAGTATCGGTCTACCAACGACTTTTTTTTTCAATCGAGAATTTAGAAGCTCATATTTTGCTGCAAATACATCAGAAGCGGAAATTAAGAGTTACGCCCCCTGGTGGCTAAACCATTATTTTTATAAAAATTAGAAATTATGCGCAAAGGATTTCCCATCAGTAGCTGTATCCGGTGCAAAAATACTTTTTCAAATCGGAGATTCAGAAGCAGAGATATAGAAAGAAACGCAATTTACCTTTACGCCCCTGTGGTGGTGTGATACGGTGGCTATGGCTTAGCGGTTATTTTATAGCACTGGAATGAGAAGCATTTATTACCCATACATTGGTATGCTGCCACCATTTAAACTATTCTGGTACCGGTTTGAATCAGTACATCATTCACCTGCCGCAACACTCGGCTGCTGCAGATTAATACTTACAGCACTCGGAGTTCCTATGTACAACTTTATTTACAGGCATCCCGGAAGGGAATCCGGTTTATGTACACTGATCGGCTGATGTCGCCAGAGTTTAACATATGGTTCACCAACAGATCAGACATGAACGTACGCACTTCAATAGAGCAGGATGCAACTGTCAATTAGGAGAGTTCAGGTCATGCACTCCTCCGTGAGCGACGAAAGTTCCGTTATTATTGCTGGTTGAGTCACCAGTGATGCAGCAAGTCCTGAGTTCTCAAACTCTTTATACTGTTTTACCTCAGTATGCTATCAGTTACACTTATGTACCGCAGTACATTTCTAAGCACGGTTGCAGGATTTTTGTGACCTCAGTCACACTCTTTCCCTAATTTCTCCGGCACCCTCAGGTGTCAGAGATCACTCGTGGCCATGTTGTCAGACCCAGGCGTGAGCAGCGAAAGTGCCCGGAAATCTCCCCTCCGTGTTTAGCCACCGTTTCTCCCTGGGTCCTCTGCACTTTTTATGCCAATCACAGACGTGCATTTCCACCCCCAGCAGCTAGCACTCCTATGACATCAGTCGATGTCACTCTCTTTCTCCATGCTTCCAAGCTAACCGGCTGCTGCTATGGGACACGCCCACGCACTCCTGACCTCCGCATCCTTCTCAATTCCAAGAAAACTGACCACCTTCTGACAATCCTGACGTAACTTTTTCTATGGTCCCTTGCTCAGAGCAACTTTTTATACTGGTCCCTATCGTCATTGTCCTTCACCTCGCCACAGCCCCCAGCGGAAAGTCTATGAATTACTTGAAAAATTTTGAAATTATATGAAAAACATGTCGCACGGAAAACACTATCCAACAAAGAAGGAATTTTTCAAATCGGACTCCTAGAAGTAGAGATATTGACAAAAATAAGATATACGTCTACGCCCCCTGGCGGAGAAACTGTGAAATATTTTAGGAAGAAAATATTCCGAAAAAGTTTATCGACGTGAGTGGCAGCGGTCCACGAAAGAATTTTTTCAATCGAGATTTTAGATTTTATGGCGAATACATCAGAAGCAGAAATTAACCCTTACGCCCCCTGGTGGCCAAAGCATTCTTTACCAAAAATTAGAAATTACATGCAAAAGATTTTTCATCAGGAGCTGTATCCGCTGAAGAAATTTTTTTTCAAATCGGAGTTTTAGAAGAAGAGTTATCGGGGAAAACTTAATTTACTTTTACGCCCCCTAGCGGAAATCTATGCGTAATTTGAAAAAGTAACTACATCTAAAATAATCTTCGACATAAATGGAATCGAAAGATAAAATAATTTTTTCAATCGGATGTTTAGAAGCAAATATGTGGAATAAAACGTATTTTTGAATTCGACATCATCGCAGCATTTACGCCCTCTAGTGGCGAAATTGTACATCGTAAAAAAACCAAACGAAATGAAGGATCATCATTTGCATATTTCACGCTTCCCAATGCAAAAAGAATTTTTCAAATCGGACTAATAGTTGCAGAGATATCGTGTCTACAGACGGACAGACGGACGGACAAACCGATAACATAAGCACTATCTTTTTTTACAAAAGACGTGCTAAAAATAACACAGTCTGTTTCTTCGTCCCCTTGAAGAACACGTTTTAGTTCATTATATTCCAAAGCATGCGTAGTTATGTACAAACGAGTGTAATGCATAACGCCTTATCCTGATTGATATAAAAATTCCATTTATTCAACTGATTTTTCAATCACATTCTTTAGATGTATACGACCAATTGCTATGGCTGTGCGAAGGCGCTTCAGGTCGTCTTGAATAGTTGCTTTCTCGTTACTCAGTATTTATAAACTAAAGAGAAAGCGATTTCCAGAAGATTTTACTTATTAACTGAAAAAAAATAACAAAAGTTGTTTTTCTCTTTTTTTAATACTTCATTTAAAGCTGCCGCCAAAAATTCCTCACTGTGTTTTTAACCAGTTTCACATGAAGTTTCCTCAAAAACATTTTGTAAAATCCATCTATTCAGTCTAGAAACTCTCTTAACCATGAGCCTCCCCCCTCCCCCCACACTGCGAGATTTGCGGGGGCTATCAGTATGCCTATGTTCGCATGACCCATCGCCAAATGTTTGCTTTTTTTTTTTTTCTTTGCCGTACGTGAAACTCTTTACAGCGTCATTTAATTTTTTTTTTAATTCTGACTTTCAGAGCTCCGAGAGGGAAAAAGTACTAAAGAACAGAACGCTTCACAAATGAATTATGAGTTTTAGGGGCCACAAACGAAGTTTTGAAAATCGCAAATAATATTAATAATAATAATAATAATAATAATAATGTGCGGGACAGACTACATAGACAGAAAAAACAATTATTTTAGGACTTTTTTCCATAAACCTGCAAAAAAAAAAAAAAAAAAAAATCGGTTGTCAATCAAATAATTAGAATTAAACCAAATTTCTAGAACTTTCTTTCATTTTGAGCCAGTCGCTCTATTACCACCCCCTACTCGATGTGAGGGCGAACCATCTGCTGCGTCCTATTCGCTGCAGTGGGATTAATTATTTAAAAGACCGTTAATTTTCGTAACTCTTTATCTTCTATTATCTTCCGCCTATGGGTGTCTACCGTGAAGTTGGGTTCCCTAATTGAGGGTCTCCAAGCTCAGGGTTGACGGGTGCATTGCGTTGTGTTTCATATGGGAGAACATGGGAAACCCATATTCCTCCATATGCCGCTTGAAATTTAAAAAACTCATGATGTCAGATTTGGACCTTTTATCCTGTGACTGGGCTTGCTAAATGCTAAAAGTTATTTTCTTCTTAAAATCTTGGAGTTGCTACTCTATCAAAACTTTACGATTGTTCTACTTAATTATTCAGGTTAAAATCACAAAGATTCACTTATTTTGAATTTTCAAAGATTTGAGAAACTCGGGTAAATTTCATTATAAAGTAAAGAATTTATTTTCATTAGTATTTCCTTAAAATCTATTACACTGATCGGTGGAGATTTCTATTAATTTAAACCAAAATATATTTTAAGTTCAGTATGCTTTTTATATTCGTAATCATATTTTAAAGTTCACCTTTCGCAAAATATAAGACACATTATGTTATTCAGCACTTGCAAGAGATTAAAAATATCTTTCTACCGAGGATGTATAGGAGACAAAATCATGATCATGCTAACGAGATATTGGGAATTATGAAATTTTTCTCACCAAATTCTTTTCTTTTCATCACATTCGTTGTCGTCCGGTATTACTTATAGGTATAAAGTCTATGGTTGGGACCTCATCCGGTCCTGCTGAATGTACACTGCCCGCATGAGATCACTCGATGCTTCACCCAAAAATTGTGTAAAACCCTCTCAGGGAAAAACATCATACTTCCTTGCTTGGAAATCATCTTGCTCCATTTTGAGCGTCCTCCCAGGAAAACCTCCTAACTAAATTTTCTCTGCGATATTCTGCCCAGGATTCATCTAGAGTCCATTCTGTCCTCTCTGCGTTCACCCAGAATTAGCAGTCATCATTGCATTCCGTGTTCTCCCAAAATCATATCTCTCCCAAAAGTTTTTCTCTCGTCTATGTTTAAGGGGTTCGGGGGTGTTCCTGTCCTACCCAAATGGCTCTCCCCTTATTGGTTGGGCCGGTTTTCCTCGCTTCGGCATTGGTTTACATCCCTGTATGGGAATCCCTCCGATTCGTTGGCAAAGGCTTGAGAACATGGAGTTTTCTTGAAGATGAATATTCCTTTATCTTGTCAACTGCTCCGCGGGATGTCCGCGCTGCCTTAGAATTTTCACGTACGCTTCCTGTGTGACTCTTTCTGTTGGTGTCAACCAGTTACGCCCACTACGAGAAATATGCCCTGTTCGTTGCCCGCTAGCGTGCGTAAAACGTGACTTCGTTAATGGCGAAAGGTCCAGTAAATTGGCCCCCACCTGTGATTGCGACCATTTCACTCTCGTAGTGTTGCTCGTTGTAACCCTCCGAGTTTTCTCTTTACTAACCAAGGGGTGTGTTTCGTGCCTATCCCTACTGAAATTCCGGAGAACTCGGGGAACACAAAAAAATAAATAAAAAAAACAGCAATTCGAAAGAATGATAAAAAAAAAAATAAGGAATTTCCTCCTCAAGAAAGAAATCTGCTCAGCCAGGTCTTCGAATAATTATGCAATATGTATTATAATTATCCTCTTAGATTGCCTGTCTGCATTATGCTTCTCGGATTTTCTTTCCCAATTCCCGCGCTCTCTAAATTGTCTACTTGGTAACTACTCTTCCTCGTTTAACTATTTCCTCGTACTATGCGATACCGTAGGAATTATTTGGTGAATATATTGCTTTTCCACACTTACTAATTTGTAGGCCCCCTTTCCGAAATTCATACCTACGAAATCATGGTCCTCCAATGTTACACGATATTCCGGAGGACATACGGGTAACATTATCTCCCTCTCCCATAGGGTTGAAGAGTTTTGTCCCTCAAAGTTAGGTGCTGTGGATTCCTTCCTCTCTTGCAAGGCTGCTCGTTTTCGCTCATTTCAACATGCGATGAATTACAATCATTTGCGAAAACTTATGCACACATATGACACATAATGTAATTATAAGCACATACAATAAGCATAAAACTACGAGTAAGATTATTATAATAATGTTCAATAGATATTAAATTCCTCCACCGAATCTAATTCTAAGTTTGACATTGACAGATAACATATGCACTGTATATATATGAATTCTTTCCGATATTGACAGATTTCTTCAGCCGCCGTCTTCTCGGCGACACACAATATTTGCACGGGTACGCGCCTCCGTTCGGCGATATGGTTTCGGTTTTGGGCGTCCCCGTCTCTTAAGCACTCAGCTAGTTTCTCAGAGTTCCTTTGGAGATCAGCCTCCCCGACGGGAGTGATGTAGGCTAACACCATCTCCACGTTCAGTTCATAAGGGTGCCGTGCCATTACGCCGAGGAATAGTTCCTGGTAACATTTACCGCCTGCAGCAAGTGATGACCGACGAAGCGATAAACAAAATTATTATTACCGCAGCGGCTCCGGCTGCGATTATTTTGAAAGCTCCGAACAGGGAAGTGCCGAAGGCGTTGAACAGTAGCCCACTGCTCCATTCGGGTGGGCCTGCTGGTTGCCAGTATGCGCTGGAGATATTAGGATAAGTCAGCTGAACTGAAGGTTGTTCTAAGCAAAAGTCTAAAGCGGTACAAGTGGTAACGGTTCGGGCCTTTAAGCAGAGTTTTTCGCTGTGGCACTTAGCGTCCGTCTTTAGATTTATCTTGATCGTTCGTCTTTCCGTCTGTAGTTTTACCGAACGAGAGTGCACCGTGAGTTTTTCGAAGTGAACGTCCACAATCCCGGCTGCGCACGATGAGAAAGCTTCGATCTCTACCGTAGCCAAGGGCTCGCATGCAAAACAGCCTGTTACCTTGATTTCTGCCTCCGTGAATTTTGGGCAGACAGTTCTGGTTTCGATCGAGTACTTGTACTTCTGGAATTGAAGATTTACCACTATAGGGGCTGAGTGTAACAGTTCCGAAACAAGTTGGCCATTTCCGTCAACCTTTAGTTGATACCATGCTGATGCCATTGGTAAGGCGCTCTTTTTTTGTTCTATCATACTCAGTAAATATGACTGTTGTCGGTGGCATTTCATAGAGTCCTCATAATAGCTACACGCTGTTCTGCCTAAGATTTGCAAAGCACCCCTTAGGGTTTTTCCATCCGTGGTAACGAAAATCAAAGTTAGTTCCGCAGAAAGCTCTAGTAGTTCCGGTGGCAATGATGTCTGATACGGAGCGTTCCTTAAAGTGATAACCCGCTCCATACCTCTAACTCGAATCACCAGGGTTCCTGGAAGTGAGCTGGTGATGATTGGGTCGTTGTATGATACTTTGATATTTTCCCTTTGAAATACTGCCTCTTCGTCAGACAGCAAATGTCTCTGGTGACGGCGCCGAGGTAAAATATTAGTGCGCGGTTTTCCAACGCACTCTGTGAAAGAGATCAGCGCTGGGTTCGAAATCCGTAGTCCTTCCGCTTCATGTATCAGTGTAGATACTGCTGGCGTCAGGCGGCAGTTGCACGTAGTGACGGATTTATTCACACAGCTCGCCAGTGAACAATATTCGCTCGTTCCACTGCACGGTGCATCGGCTGTGCAGGCACAGTGTAAACCGTCTCTTGTGCACTCCATTAATGAAAGGGCTCCTTGTGGGTTCGGTTCCTGCTGAACGAAGAAATTTCTCGGTTCGATAAGCTCATGGTTGTGCGTAATAAATGTCCTCCAGGCTTTCACGCACTCGTCGCATGAATGTGCATGACAAGCACTCCGCGGCATTCCTAGTTTCAAAAGTTCGGCACGAGATGCTACAGTGCACTGATATTTATCTCCCTTGAAATGACAAAGTTCGTGATTAGCAGCTACTCCGCTAACTGTCCAGATTACCACGGCGAACGCAATCACGTTCATCTTGTCCATTTTAATGACGAATGTCACTCTCTTCAAATATCTTAAAAATGGTAATGGTTCTGTCGACACTTGTCGGCCATAATTATCTCAAAACAAGCATACACATGAAATCACTCCTTATCACCTCGGTATTTCTCTTGCACATGCATTATATACACTTTACATTAAGAACTAGTTATTTTTCCTTCGAAAAGCTCGTTTCACTCTGACCTACGGGAAGTGAGGGGTTTTTATGTGCATATTTATTTATACATTTTTTTTTCGAAATTCCGAAGCGCATTCCATCCCAGGCTTCCCTTTCCTCTAATTGTATTTTTTTCTTCCTACTTGTAGGTTTTCTCCAACAACAACAACAACAACAACAACCACAAAAATAAAAATCTCATCACTCGTGTTTCTTAAGCTTACTAAATTATATTTAAATAACGGTTGTTTACTTCCCATTTATCTATTCTGCAGCTATTATTTCCATTCGCTGGTGCGTCTACTACTTCTAAAAGAAAAATGATTAATTTCCCTTTTCGTGTTTGTCGTATTGTCTACCAGATATTACCCGCGTATAGTCGCTTATTTCCTTTTACGTTGTTTAACTTAATCGTTAGTTCTTTGCTGAACTATTTCTTGCCATTTTATCTTTCGTGCTTTACTCTTTCTCTTTCGTGTTTCCTTTTTTTTTTTTTTCTTCTCTCTCTTTTTTTTTCTCGCGTATTACAATTGTATTCTCATTCCTGGCTATTTCTGATTTCACGACCAGATGCTTTTCTTGTGTATTCGCAGGTGTGCGGCGACCATTTAAGGAACGCCGATGATTTCGGAAAATAGGGATTTCCTCGAAAATGCTTGCGAGGGTCCCCTTTGGGCGATGTCACCCCTGCAAATTCGTCGCTCCAAAAATTTTGGTTCCTTCCTGTGTGTCTAAGTTGACCGTTTCTCTCGGCTCGAAATCTGAAACACCTGCGCTGATGCCTGTGGGTGTAAGTGAGCACACAATAGCGTAGCCTCTTGCATGTTTTGCTTACATCGGAGGCTTCTTGTTTAGCCTATGTAGATGCATCCACTGAGTATTCTGTTACCTGGGGCTAATACCACCCCTCTAATTTCTGCAGGTCAGTGCTTAGTTCGCTGACGGATTTCATTGAAACATCACGCTTCTTTTCGTCTGGTGAACTTGTCCTTCAAATTTCCTTTTCTACTTTATCTTTTTTTACTTTGTCTATTGGTATCGTTGCACCATGTCTGCACGTATTAATCCTCATCTCACATCGTCGCATTTTTCGCATGCTCGACGCCAGTTGTATTTTGGGAGAATCTGCAACTGCTCCTCGTGTGCTGCGGTGGTAGAGGATGGGGAGCTGGGCCTGGTGAATTTGTCATTCACATTTCCTCTTCTGCTTTTCTCAACCTCTAACCTCACGATGTACCTAGTACGTTTCTACCTCGATTTCATTTCTACACTTTTCTTCCGTTATACTTGCCTTCCTTATCAATTAAAACTGAATTTTCCTACTATCCACAAAACAAAACAAAAAAAATATATAGTACCTTTGGATATTTCCCTTCAAGGTAAGTGCTTTTTACTGTCATTTCGATAGGTTATGGTTAGGCTATGTTAGGTGACGTTTAGGCTACGCGTCGATCATGTTTGTTGCTACTTTCTTATACCATGTTTGTTTCAGGTTCGCGTATTTTAATTGCTTTGAATACCTGCCATGGATACTAATTTTGAACCACTGCATTATCCGATACGCTGCTAATCTTATTGCATTCCGTCGGTGTTTCCGCACGGCTATTTCTCCGCAGAAAGTGCTTACGTTTTTTTTTTTTTTTTTTCTTGTGATATATTACTCCGGCCTATGCTTCAGAAAGTTTTGAGAGAAAAAATTAATTTTTTTTTTTTTTTTCCGTCGTGCTGTGCTCCCGTTTATAGTTTTCAACCTTTGGAATGCTCGGCCTTTGCTGTACAAAATATCTTACTGAGCGTTCCCGTTTTTTTAACGATAAATTTTCCTTCTTTGCATTCTTTCTTCAAGATGGCGGCCCAAGATGGCGTCTTCCCATTCTTCCTTTTGCTCCTTGCCAGCCAGTTTGTGTACGGGGTTTCTCAAACGGGAAACACGGTCCGTCCGTTCCTCTACTCTTGCAAGCCCCGTGCATGAGCGACGTCATTCTGCCTACGATTACCTTCGCTTATGCTCCTACTGCCTATCATTAATAAATTTTGAGCGGAAAATTATTATTTTTTCTCCTTTTTTTTTTTTTTTCTTCTCTTCCAACAAAATTTTTTTTTTTTTTTTTTGTAAAAGGAATGATTGCTACCGTTCAGTCTTTCCTCTGAAATAAAAACATTGCTTCCTCCACAGGTTTTTTTTTTTTTTTTTTTTGCTGGGTGCTTAATTCCTGACCCATTCTTTCTCTTTTTATATTTTTCCTTATTTAATATTAATTTTCCCCTTATCGTAGCCAAAAAAAAAAATTTTTTTTTTTTTTTAGTTTTCCGTGGTTCGTGAACTCAAAACTGGAAAGATTGCGATGCACGTACTAGGCTGCGATCCTCCTATGAATATTACTAATTACTTCCTGAACATTCTTCCATGTTTATACACCATTTTCTAGCTAGGCTCTCTTTACGAATTATTTTCGATTACTGATCAGATCGCAAATTGTTTCTCTTTTTTTTCTCCTATCAAATTTATTTTCTGCTAAACATTTACCGTGAAAATTCAGGGATCTTCCCACTTATTCCGCATCGCTGTTTTTTTTTTTTTTTTTTCCACAACACACACCAAAAAACTAAATCTTCGCCCAGCGTTCTTCCTACTTCCTCGGGCTTAAACCCACGATTCCTGAGGTTTCGCTACAATTTTCCTCCACTGTGGATAAAGATTATTGACGGGTGCTCCTTCTGGTGTCCCTGCGCTTAGGTTTTCTTGAATGCGCTGCGACAAATAGCGGTCGGCTAAATCGAACCAAGAGGTTCCCTCTGGATTATTGGGTTGACTGAGACTTTTCAACATTCTATTTACTAAGCTAGTATCTTCCGGCTGCTCAGGTCTTTCGGTCGAATCGCTGACCACAATTTCCCTTGGGTACGTGCGATTCAGGCCTATTTCCGAAGTGTTGGGCTTTTGTGAATTTGCTGTGTGGTGTATTGCTGCTGTCTGCTGAATTCTGTCCTGCGAACGTAGTAGATATGGATCTCTAATAACCCTTTGGCGCGTTGCTTCTTGTGTTTGTCTGCTGCTACTTTCCTGATAGGAATCTTGTGACGGTATGGTCTCCTCCGTTGGTTCCGCGATTGCCTGTGTGCGCCTCGGCTCTTCAACATGTTGCGAGGGCGGAGGTACTTCCCTGCTTGTTTCCCTTCGCGCTGAACTCGACGTAGCGGGCGGCGAATTTATCGGTACTCCGATGTTGGGCGGTTGACTTACGGGCGGCATTGCTCTACTGCTTGTCGGTTGCGGCATGACTACTCTGGGAAAATCGACCCAATCCAGATAGTCGTAGTCCTGCGTGCTTTCCGATCCGTCGTCAGAGAAATCCTGCGATTGTCTGGGTACTTGTACCTCTATATTGTCCTGTACCGGTGACTCTGCTATAAGCTGGGGTAGGCGTTCAGTCCGCTTAAAGACTCGATTTTTATGCACGGTCTGATATTTGTTCGGATTTTCGACTGACCTCAACTGAACATTTACTGGGGTGGGGAACGAAACTATCTCCCAATCTCCGCAGTTAGTTCGAGCTAGCTTACGCGATAAATGTGGCTGTGAAAAAGGGGTGTGCAAAAATACTCTGTCGCCTAAATGTAGATTCTTTTCCGCAGCGTGCCTGTCTGCATACTTCTCTTGTTTCGCCGCAGCTTCTTGCAAATTTCCGTATACAATTTGGTATGTCTTTCTCATCCGTTCCACAAATGACTCCAGGTAATCATCTGGGTCGTAATAAGTGATCCTTCGAGGCGGAATCAAAATATCTGAGGGTACATTAAACTCTCTTCCAAACATCAAGTAGCTGGGAGCGAACTTCGTAGCTGAATGCACTGCAGTGTTAAATGCAAGGTTGAGCATAGGTAGGTAATTATCCCAATTGTCTTGTCTATCGTTTACCAATGTGCTGAGGGCTTTATTTAGCTCGGCATGCTGTCTTTCGTTGATCCCATTACTAGCCGGATGACGAAAGCTGGTATTTAATCTCCGAATTCCCAGTCTAGCCAATAATTCGGTGAATAATTGTGAGGTGAAACAGGGCCCATTATCTGTGAGATTGCTTTCCGGTACACCGAAAAAAGCTACCAATCTTTGGATGTAAGCGTCAGCTATCGTTGAAGCAGTTTGGTTTGGAATGGGTACCAAAATTGCATACCGCGTGAAAGTATCCATTATGACTAATATATACTTATTTCCTTGCTCTGTTACCGGGTAAGGACCCGAAACATCCAGAGATACCCTCTGAAATGGGTAAGTGCAGTTTGCTGCCCTCTGCAATTTTTCTTTCCTTCGAAGGGGGTGAGTAGTCCTTTCGTTGCAAATCTTGCACGATTCCACATAGTTGCGGACATCAGAAAACATGTTTAGCCAAAAATACCTGGGTCTAATGGTCGCCAAAGTTCGTTCAAATGCAAAATGGGGTGACGAAGGAATATCGTGACATAACGCCAAAATCTCTGGCCTTAATGTTGTAGGAATCACCAGCTGTTCCCAATAATCTTCCTGTGAAGTGCCCCGATCTGGGTTTTGAAAGTGGTACAGCAAACCCTTGTCGTTTAAGTAAAAACTATCCTTCACTTTCTCTTTTGCATTAGTGATTCGGCGCGCTTCCAACGATTCTATAAGGCTCTTGAGGTCCGGGTCTGACCGTTGCAGTGCCCTGATACGCTCCGTTTCGAGGTCGTGAGTGAGACGATCGGTGGCGCTAACCCTCGCCGGGGTGATATCTACGTCTCCCTCTTCTTCCGGATCTCCGTACTGCCTACTTAACCAATCTGCTACTACATTTTGCTTCCCTTTCTCATAACCAATCTTGTAAGAAAATTCGCTTAATGATATGCGCCAGCGATTCAAACGACTATTTACATCCTTTAAGTTGTGGAGGTAGGTGAGGGGGCGATGATCGCTGATGACGTGGAATTCTTTTCCCAATAAGTAATGTCGCCAGTGGCGTACTGCCGATACGATAGCCAGAAGTTCCTTCTCAATCGTTGGATAATTTCTTTCTGCAGCGATGAGTTTCCTAGACATGAATGTTACTGGGTGAAGGTTTCCCTCTTCGTCCATCTGTTCTAGCACTGCTCCTATCCCAGTTCCGCTAGCATCTGAATGTAGGTAAAATGGTTTCTGGTAGTCCGGATGAATTAATACCGGGTTATCTAACAGGCATGATTTGATCCTGAGAAAAGCTTCGTCTGCCTCTGAGTTCCATTTAAATTTTCCTTTCTTAGTGAGTTCGGTTAAGGGGGTCACTATGTCCGAAAAAGTAGGGATAAACCTCCTGTAATAATTGCAAAGCCCCAAGAATCCCCTCAGCCTCTTGAGAGTGTTGGGTGTGGCGAAATCATTTACTTTGCATAAATTCGACGGGTCGGGACGAATGGTTTCTCCATCTACTATATGCCCTAAGTACTTCACCGCTGACTGCATAAACGTGCACTTCTGGGGAGCTAGCTTTAAATCGTGCTTTCTGAGGCGTCTGAAAACTTCCTCCAATTTTATCAGGTGCGTCTCCTCGTTCGTGGATGCGATTATGATGTCGTCGATAAAGCACATGATATTATGCTCAGCTAATCCGAAAAGTAAGGCGTCGCTTAATCGCTGAAAGCTACTGGGGGAGTTTTTGGAACCAAAGGGTAAACGCTCGAATTGAAAAGATCCCCACGGTGATGAGAAAGCTGTCTTACGCTTGTCCCTATCTGCTATAGCCATCTGATGAAAACCGCTCTTTAAATCTAGGGTGGTAAAGACCCTATTACCTTTTGCTGTCTCAAGCAAGTCCTCGATTCTGGGTAGCGGATAGGGATCGGGGATTACTACCTCATTAAGTCCACGATAGTCTATAACTAATCTAAAAGAATTGTCTTTCTTTTTTACGAGAAGAAGGGGGGCGGAATAGGGGGATGCACTTTCTGTGATGATGCCCGCCTTCAACAATTCGTCCAGTTGCTGCTGCGCTTCCTTTCTCAGATGATGTGGAACTCGGTAAAATTTTCCTCTGATGGGGGTATCCGTAGTTAAATTTATTTCGTGGTAAATTAAATTACATTTACCCAATTCTGCTAACGAGCGAGCAAAAACATCCTTGTACTTCATGAGAAGCGTCACTAACGGTTTTCTCCAATTTGGGTTGACGCCCTCCAAATTTAAGTCCCTTGGGGTGAGAGGTGGCAATTTCTCCGACTCTTGACACTGTGTCGTGTTAACCTGAACGATTGGCTGCACGGTCACTAATTTAGTCCTTTTATTAAAATGAAAGGGTTGATCTGTAAGGTTAGCTACCAATACGGGCATGATGCCTGATCTGTCCAGCGTGTTTACTGAACGACCCACACGTACATTTCCTTGGGCGTACCTCCCTAACGGTTGTACGAGTACTTGGTTAACGTGAAAACCGGAAAAATTCTCGCAACGGATTTGGATAACCCTTTCCGAATACGGTGGGATGAGTTCCTTATGGACGGTCCTTCCTATCTTGGTTACGTCGGGGTTAATGGGATTGGTCCTTTCCTCTGAAGGCACGGACAAGACCTGGGTTCGAATTTTCGACTGACGTGCTTTTCCTTTAAAATTTCTTTTCCGGTTATTCCTTCCTCTACCGTACTCTGCCGTAGCTAAATTTGCTCTGCTTTCCCGTTTCAAAATTCCTTTTCCTGCGTCGAATACGTATCCGTGCTCCTTCAATAGATCCCAGCCTAAGATTAGAGAATAATCTTGATGCAACTTCCGCTGAGTAACGTGATAGGGATGTAAAATGGTTTCTCCTCCGATTTCTACCGGTATCTCATAGCACTGAGATGTAGGTAAAGTGTTTCCAGTAATGCCTTTCACTAACACTGCTGATCCTAAGTCACGTATACGAATCCTTCCCTTTATCTCCTCTAATAGTGAAGCACAAAAGATTGAGATACAAGCTCCGCTGTCGATGAGTGCAAACGCGTGAGTATCTCCTATCCTAACTTTCACCAAAGGGAGTGCTCCATTACCTCGGACGTAACAATTTGTTAAAGTAACTCCACGGACCTTATTATAATTCCGGCCAAGGGCGGTCCCCTTATCTTGACCCGAAATTAGTTTAAAGGACGCGAATTTTGCCTGGAATACCTATTGCACTCTCTTCCTGGTGCATCCTCTTCAAAACGAACGCGGTTTTCTCTTCTGTTTCCTAAATTCTTTGGATTCTGTGGGACGTGAGCGTCCTGTCGGTAAGTGGCGCTGTAGTTCCTGTAGGAGCGATACTGATTACCGCGGCTGTCGCCAGGGGAGAAGTTATTCTGCTGTCGCGGGTAAGAAGGGTTGGGTGCCCTGTCCCATGAACCTCTTTGAGCTTGCTGCGATGGTTGCGTACGAGCTGCTCCTTCCCGATTATTTAGATAACAAAATCGTTTGATATGGCCAAAATTTCCGCAGTTATAGCAGATGGCCGAAGTAATGCCTACGTCGGGTAAATTTCCCCTAGATTGATAATTAGCACTCTGGAAATTTCTCATGCGATTTGCGTGCGTCCGATGCGAATTCTCTGCTTGCCTTAGCCTTTCCCTCAAATTATCTGCCTCACTTTTCAGAGCGTTCACCTGCATCTCATGAGTTGCTAGCTGCTTCGCCATCATAGAACACAAATCGGCTATCTGGTCCGTTGAATGGCTCTGTTGCCCTTGTGAAGTCCCTGGGATAGAACTCGATTTCTGCTGTGCATCGTAAGCGTTAACGTCCCGGTCTAATAAGAGATTGTGAGACTCTTCGGCCAGCGCTCTCTGAACTGCTGCCTGAAAATTTTCCGGGGCGAAGGATAAAACCGTGCGCCTCAATTTGGGGTTTAATCCATTCAAAAACTGCGACATTTTAGTGCTGTCTACCAGTCCTCGTACTTGCTCATTTTCTAAATCCATCGTCTCCATGTAGGAATAAGCTAAGCCGTTAAGACGAGCTACATACTCGGCCACCCGTTCTCCTGGTTTTTGTCGGCAAGTCGTAAATTTCTGCATTCTCACGGTAACCGGTTGCAATGCGTCGAATCTTTGTACTATCGCCTGCTTAAATCGTTCGTACTCGGTCTCCTCTCCTAATATCGACGGCCTCCGAAAGAAAGTGACTGGCGGCTCCTTTGAATTTTGCTTTAGCTGACAAAATTTTAACGGCGTCGTTCCATCCTGACAGTGCGGCGGTACTCTCCAACGTTTCGAAAAATTGACGGGCGGTCAGATTTTCATCCGATCCGCTGAATGTGGGGATATACGCCAACATTCCCGCCATTATTGGTACGTTCTGCTGGGCTACTACACAATTTTCTGACACGGCTTCCCCTTCTAGAGTTCCCTGAAGGTCGTTCTCCTGGTTCTGTTGATCAACTATGCAGTTTTCCGAAACAAAATTCTGTTCACCGTTGCTCTGTTCTCCGTTCTGTTGGTTAGCCATATATTTATTCTTTAACCTTACTAAATAAAATTCCCAGGGCTTCTACTATATGCTTCGTAATCTCGTAAAGTCACATAAAATTAGAAAAATTCCGGTGAAGCTACCACGTAAAAATAAAAATTCACTCTAACGTAACTCGCTGCTTCGTCTGCTAACCCACTTGACTTATGATCAGAAAACAATTGTCTACGAATAAGATGATTAACGTTCCTAGCTTACTCATAAATTGCATTCGGCTTTCAACTTAACTGTACCTAACTCGCGACACACTAAACAAAATTCCCTCAAAATATGCACATATATAACCAGCACTTCACACTAAGATATGTAATAAATTTGAACGTCTTAAATATATATATAAATACACTAGAAACACTTGAGATCAAATTATGCACTTGCAACAAAATTATATACGATAACCACTTTTCCAAGAAATTAGAACCACACCTTAAATACTTATGCTGACTTCCTAAATTCATTAAATTTTAGTATACTAGCAATAACCTCTGTCTACTTCCCTTGCTGGATGCATATAAATCACACCTTTAAAGCACAATAAATCACACTTCAATAAACACTATTTTCATTTCAAAAATTTGTTCCAGCATTATCCAATTATTACTCCTACCAATTCTTCTTGCACTAGTCCTTTTTATTACTCTTTCCCAAATATTAATCCACTTAACTATTCTCTGTCTACACTCCCAAGTACCTCTACACATTTAAATGCACAATAAAACACACACTTAGATATTACATTCCCTTTTAGTCTTCCAAAACAAATCAAGATTACTGCTTAACCTTCTATTAGCTCCTATATCTTGCAGAAAAAAATAATAATTCTTCTTATCAATAATTAACCTGCCTATTCCTTCTTAAATTATCAGTTTCTTATCAATACATCAACGCACATAATAAAATCACACTTCAATAATAGTGCACTTTTGATTTTAAAATATATATCACCACAACTTATCATCACTACTCTTCTATCAGTGCCTCACCGTTAAATTATACAATCCCCAAGTTATCAATGAACCTATTATTCTTCTTAGTTACCGATTTAAAATCACAACACTCAAATGCACAAATAAACAACACATCAAAAAAAAATTTCACTTTGATTTGCAAGGAATTTTCCCTTGATTTTCAACGATAAATCAAAATTATTCATGAATTACACTTGTATAAATTTATTTTCTCCGTACTATTAATTTTCATGAATTTTCTTTAAGATTTCATCTATTCAATTACTAAATCAACGGTATAACTCTTATTTTATTTTCTGCCTATTTCCTTAGAAATTTAAATTTATTTCAGCATAATCTGATTTCCTGCAACTTATTCTTACTTGCATTTCACCTACGCTAAATTTTTTTTTTTTTTTTTGAAGTTAAATCTTGCTACAATTTCCTTAATTTTTCTATAAAACCCGCATCTTGTTACTCAGAATTGAAGGGGAGATAATAGAAACACATCGCATTATTCTGCTAATTCTGTATACTTGATTAATTATCCTGACAACCGAAAACAATTATTCTTTTTTTTTTTTTTAACCACAGGATCAAAGAAATCCTGGTCCTAGCACAAATTTTATATTAATTAACCAAAGAACTGAAAAATTCTGGTCACACGGCACCAGTTTTATATTACCACCCCCTACTCGATGTGAGGGCGAACCATCTGCTGCGTCCTATTCGCTGCAGTGGGATTAATTATTTAAAAGACCGTTAATTTTCGTAACTCTTTATCTTCTATTATCTTCCGCCTATGGGTGTCTACCGTGAAGTTGGGTTCCCTAATTGAGGGTCTCCAAGCTCAGGGTTGACGGGTGCATTGCGTTGTGTTTCATATGGGAGAACATGGGAAACCCATATTCCTCCATATGCCGCTTGAAATTTAAAAAACTCATGATGTCAGATTTGGACCTTTTATCCTGTGACTGGGCTTGCTAAATGCTAAAAGTTATTTTCTTCTTAAAATCTTGGAGTTGCTACTCTATCATAACTTACGATTGTTCTACTTAATTATTCAGGTTAAAATAAACAAAGATTCACTTATTTTGAATTTTCAAAGATTGGAGAAACTCGGGTAAATTTCATTATAAAATACATAATTTATTTTCATTAGTGTTTCCTTAAAATCTATTACACTGATCGGTGGAGATTTCTATTAATTTAAACCAAAATATATTTTAAGTTCAGTATGCTTTTTATATTCGTAATCATATTTTAAAGTTCACCTTTCGCAAAATATAAGACACATTATGTTATTCAGCACTTGCAAGAGATTAAAAATATCTTTTCTACCGAGGATGTATAGGAGACAAAATCATGATCATGCTAACGAGATATTGGGAATTATGAAATTTTTCTCACCAAATTATTTTCTTTTCATCACATTCGTTGTCGTCCGGTATTACTTATAGGTATAAAGTCTATGGTTGGGACCTCATCCGGTCCTGCTGGATGCACACTGCCCGCATGAGATCACTCGATGCTTCACCCAAAAATTGAAAAAACCTCTCAGGGAAAAACATCATACTTCCCTTGCTTGGAAATCATCTTGCTCCATTTTGAGCGTCCTCCCAGGAAAACCTCCTAACTAAATTTTCTCTGCGATATTCTGCCCAGGATTCATCTAGAGTCCATTCTGTCCTCTCTGCGTTCACCCAGAATTAGCAGTCATCATTGCATTCCGTGTTCTCCCAAAATCATATCTCTCCCAAAAAGTTTTTCTCTCGTCTATGTTTAAGGGGTTCGGGGGTGTTCCTGTCCTACCCAAATGGCTCTCCCCTTATTGGTTGGGCCGGTTTTCCTCGCTTCGGCATTGGTTTACATCCCTGTATGGGAATCCCTCCGATTCGTTGGCAAAGGCTTGAGAACATGGAGTTTTCTTGAAGATGAATATTCCTTTATCTTGTCAACTGCTCCGCGGGATGTCCGCGCTGCCTTAGAATTTTCACGTACGCTTCCTGTGTGACTCTTTCTGTTGGTGTCAACCAGTTACGCCCACTACGAGAAATATGCCCTGTTCGTTGCCCGCTAGCGTGCGTAAAACGTGACTTCGTTAATAGCGAAAGGTCCAGTAAATTGGCCCCCACCTGTGATTGCGAGATTTCACTCTCGTAGCGTTGCTTGTTATAACCTCCGAGTTTTCTCTTTACTAACCAAGGGGTGTGTTTCGTGAGTATCCCCACGTGAATTTCGGCGAGCTCGGGGAACACAAAAAAAAAAATAAAAAAACAGCAATTCAAAAGAATGATGAAAAAAAAAAAAATAAGGAATTTCCTCCTCAAGAAAGAAATCTGCTCAGCCAGGTCTTAGAATAATTATGAAATATGTATTATAATTATCCTCTTAGATTGCCTGTCTGCATTATGCTTCTCGGATTTTCTTTCCCAATTCCCGCGCTCTCTAAATTGTTTACTTGGTAACTACTCTTCCTCGTTTAACTATTTCCTCGTACTACGTGATACCGCTGGAATTATTTGGTGAATAAATTGCTTTCCCACACTTACTAATTTGTAGGCCCCCTTTCCGAAATTCATACCTACGAAATCATGGTCCTCCAATGTTACACGATATTCCGGAGGACATACGGGTAACAGCTCCCCCGGCGCAGTGGTCTAAGCGATGGCTTCTGATCATTCGTCCGTGATGGGTTCGGGTTCGAGTACCGGTGAGGCATGGAAGTTGTGTTTGTCTTACGGCACTGGCTCTGTCCCTTTCCTGGAACCAGTGGCCCTAAATTAAGGACGGGCGACTACTTATAGCCCACTGAGTTGCTCACGGTGGTCGTTAAACTTCCAATAAAAAAAAAAAAAAAACATTGAGACAACAAATAAAAAATAAAAGGGGGGGGGGTGCATCCGAATCTGTTCCCAGCACGGTAAAAAGTATAAAAACAATTCGTTAAATTCCCAATAATAAAACAAAAAATTGAGACAACAAATAAAAAATAAATGGGGGGGGGGGGGGGCGCATCCGAATCTGTTCCCAGTACGGTAAAAAGAATAATTTTTTTTTTTTTTTTTTTAAATGTTTGGCGTCTTGCTTTTTCTTCTAGGAAAAGTAAAGAGTGAAATGTAAGTGAACTGTCGCCAGCATACATTTCTTCCCGCACGGTTTCAATGAGGTATATTTTCCAGTATCCACGAAGCCTGCTTCTATCTTCCAATGTCAGCGCGCGCGCGACCACGGAATTTCTGAGAGAAACCAATGTAAACACTATTCAGGGTCGTTCATTCCTTCGGTCGCGCAGTGCAGTTAGCCAAAACAGATAACGACACACCGGTAGCGTTCACCTTCACCCGCCCGCAGCAGCTGTGACGTACGGACCCGACAACACCTGTTGCGACCTTGTCCTGCCATTTTGCTAGTAATAAGCATGTAGGGCAGAAACGTCGTCGAGCACACACAGACAGACACGCACAGCCTTTACACAAGGCACCTGCCAGGACACCCCCGCCCACCACTAAGCACTACAGCTGCTTACAACTCGCACGAAAGAGCAATGCGGTAGATAGGGACCGATGCTTTGAAAGAGATCGGACCTTTTTCTGTTTTTCCCTGAACTATCAACGCTGTGGAACTGAAATCATTCTTTGTTTCAGACAGACATTTTATCTGAGGATGATCGTGGAAACCAGCCATGTGTATTTTGGTGTTACCAAACGATGATATTACAAAAGATGACTTGAAACCTCAGTGCTTCATAAGCAACGTTTAAGAAATGGAATTGCTTGTTTTTTCAGACGATGGAAAACGTAAGCGAATTCACACAAAATTTGCAGTGTGCGGAAGCTTCGGTCACGTAGAGAATACCCTTGTAAAGTTTCGTTAGCTTTACAGTCCTGTCTGTTTCTATATAATTCGAATTAGCTAACGAATTTATTTCGTTCAATTTGGTTACAGCGGTGCCCTCTGTTAGGTTAAGAATCGCATAGGGCATAAAACTAGTTGCAGATTTTCAGAAGTTTTCTTGTTCAAACCTAATGACTACAACAGGATATCAGTGACCTTAAGGAACTCTTTCTGTTTTACTGGACAATGGAATTTATGACCAAAATCTTCCCTTTTCTGACACAAAGCAAATTGAATATCGACGTCAACGTAGTAGGTGCATCTCCAGGAGATGTCTCTGGTGAAACCGGATGCGTTACAACAGCTGAAGTCTATGGAAAACAGTCGTCTTTTTGTAGAGCCAGCAAGGTGGATAATTTCGACTCGAGTGGGCCAAGTGAGAATGAAGAAAGTGATAGAGCATCCTGCTCGGAAGCTGAACTGACAGTAGAAAAAGTTTGGACTCACCACTTTGCCTAGTCAGGTCACTGGACCGCTGGAATCCCGAGACTTGCGTGAGACTGTTGCGCATGCCAAGTGTCCAGAACTATACTGGACTGAAAAAACTGATTCTAGACAGCGACAAAGAATGGATGGTGGATTTTCTTGAGATGGGAGGATTGGAAGTCCTTTTGGAATCTGTTGATAGGTTAAGTGGTAAAAAAAATGTGCAAGGAAAGATGGAGCATGCATTTCTTCTACTGCAATGTGTGAGCTGTTTCAAAGTCGTGGTTAACTCTAGAAATGCTTTGGAATACATTACAGTGAAACGCAATTACGCCGAAAAGTTTGCAGCAGGTGAGTTTTCAATGAAATTTCTTCTACGTGTAAAACTTCTAAATTCGTGTTTAGACTCATATTGCTTTTCCTATGGGGAGCCACGGAGTAAAACTACTTTCGAGCATTTCTCTTAAGAATTTTCGAGATATAAGAAATCGCTTGTCCCTAAATTTGGTCCACGGAAGGAGCAGAGCGAGCAGCTGGGACAGGCCCGCCATCCTCTTCCGGAGCTCAAATGAGATTCTAGTTCAGGAAATTAGCTACAAACCCGTGCCTCTAACTACTCGGCGACATTTCAAACTTACTTTATCTCACGCTTTAAAACCACCAGAGTGGTTTTAGAAAATTAATTAAAACATACTCCAAAGTGATTTTAAACGATGAATCACCCAACGTTAGCTATTAAAGTAAATGTGGTACATGTTGTTGTAGCATATAACCGGAGTTGGAGACGGGCCAAAAATTTTGGACCCGGACGTCACATAATTGGACCCGACCCAACCCAAAAAAATCTGCTTTGAATTCTAATATCTATACATGTACAGGGAGTTCAAAAAGTCTCTCTGTGGGGTATCTTACGTAGGTCATACGGAAATAAAAAAAACGTATCATGAGAGAACGTAGTTTACTCACTAACTTACAAAAAGCTTTGAAACTGTCGTCCTTCATTTGCAAGACGTAACCTAATTGTTTTGCACATATAAATCTGCAGGCTTCAAAAGTCCCTCCGCAGTAATATTAACGTTGTTCTACCTAATTTTGATGGCGCTACGGTCAAAAGTTTTGAAATACGTAACTTGTTGTATGTTTAATTTCAGTTTTTTTTTGTTTTCTTGATACCAGATCAAGCTTCAGAATATGTTTCATAACAACACCAATTTTCACAAGCTTATGATGAGTTGAAAGTTTGCAAAATGTGGTTGTTGCTTTCGTCATTGACTCTCAGTTCCTTTTGAGGACAGTCTTCCTTTAATTTGCATGACAAATAATTTTTCAGTCCACGGACACCAGTATCAAGCACAAAATTCCACAGTGCGCATTTTTCTTTCAAAATTTTATTTTTGCTTTTCAAAAATGTAATGGAAATTTAAACCGGGTCGAAATCGGGTCAGAACACCTTGACCCGACCCGTTTGACCCGCAAGAAATTGTTGACCCGTGCGTATTACACAAGCACAGAATTTCACGAAAATGAGAAGAGAGGGAAAATTGTTGACCTCGGCGATAACATATTTTAATGTCAAAGGGGCTAAGTGCGAAGTTTGGCATTTTCTAATATGTTATTACAAAACTTCCACTTTCAGCGTGCAACAGTAGCGTGCGGTATAACCTTCTGTTAATTTTTTACGCTTTCCCACCGCAGGTTGAAGAAGCGTATATGCTCCATCTTTGTCCGTCCGTCTGTCTGTCCGCACGATAACTCGCGTAAAAATGGTTCGATTTCAATGAAATTTTAGTATGTGGTAGGGGACAACTGGGCACGAACCTTATTGAAAATGGACGAAATGGGGTCAAACATAGGAGCGGGATCCATTCCATCGCTCTTATGCGTCATAATTTACATAAAAATGCTTCGATTGCTACTACACTTTATCATGTTGTTCCGGAGGTATACTGAACCAATTCTGTTAAATGCCATCGAAATGGGGTCAAAGGTCAGGACACAGGAGCGAGATTTATTACACAGCCATTATCCTCATAACTTCAGTAACAAGTTAGTAACATCATGCAATGCATTGATTATGATACGCTTTCCAACATACTAGAAATCATTACTCAATCATGAATGGGATACGGCGTTATCTGGAAGACGCGGTTTTGATTCCCGCACCAGGACAACGAATTTTTCAAGTTTTCTGACTTACCATCCTTGTCATATTTACACCATAAAACGGATTCGCATCTTCAAGATTTGTATCATTACTCAATTAGGAGGATAATGGCTGTAGAATAAGTCTCGTTCCTGTGCCCTGACCTTTGACCCGATTTCGATGATATTAAAGAGAATTGGTTTAGTATACCTCCGGAACAACATACTAAAGTTTTGTCGCAATAGAAGCATCTTTAGTCAAGTTATGAGGATAATGGCTGTGGAATAAATCTCGCTCCTGTGCCCTGACCTCTGACCCCATTTCGATCATATTCAACAGAACCGGTGCAATATACCTCCGAAACAACATGATAAAGTTTTGTTGCAATCGCAGCATTTTTCCGTAAGTTATAACGCATAAGGGCGATGGAATGGATCCCACTCCGATGTCCTGACTTTTGAGCTTATTTCACCCATTTTTCAATAGAGTTTGCCCCCAGGTTGTCCCCTACCACGTATTAAAATTTCATCGAAATCGAACCATTTTTACGCGAGTCATCGTGCGGAGAGGCAGACAGAGAGACGGACAAAGCTTGAGCATATACGCTTCTTCAACCTACGGTTGGAAAGCGCAAGAAATGGTTCTATTGCTACAAAACTTTAGCGTGTTGTTCCGGAGGTACACTGAGCGAATCAATAGTCAGGGTAGGGAGGAGAGTTTGTCTGCGCGCGATTTCTGGTATGTTGGAAAGTGTATCATAATCAATGCATTGCATGATTTTATTAACTTGTTTTTCTTTCGTTAGGGAAAGTGTTATTGAAACCTAACATCTGTCTAGGTATCCCGGCCTTGTGGTAGTTGAGCTAACGAATGCAGTGTAATATTTACGCATCATTCGTGTTCATGCATTACACAAGAAGAAATCATCCTAGCTGCTCATGATAATTAACACAGCAATCGAATATCTCTGAATTGACTGTATTTACTGTTCTTCACGTAATATCAATCACATCAGAAAACTTGAAAATTTCATCGCCCTGGAGCGGGAACCGAACCCGCATCTCCCGATTACCGTTATTTTCCACATATCATGAGAAGAATATTTCTTCCACACAATATCCTAGCTGCTCTCCCAGCGGAAAAGTTGTGACCATGCCTGGAAAAAATGTTATGCACTCTTAGTGAACAAAAAAAAAAAAAAAAATGTGAGACGTATCTACCTCAGAGGTAGGACCCATGTCAAAAAGACAAGTTGCAGCGATAAGCCTTCGTCGGCATAGTTCAAACGGTAGAATATCTAACTCCTGAGGAGAAAGATGTGGGCTTGATTTCCATCTCCTGCAAATTTGGGCAACTGCTCTATAAATGGAAAGAAAAAGAGATTAAGGAATAACCTTTGCATTAAGATAATTCCACGAAGGTGTAGTTCTACGTACATCATGAGGAAACCACACACACGTACTATTCAGCTACCGGCCCAGTAATGGCGTTTGTTTCGGCAGCCCAGCCGATAGAATGCTGTTAAGAAATTAACCGTGCCTGGTTGTAGGGTACAATGTACAAAGGGCCGTTCCATAAAAAATTGAGAGTCATTTTTTTGAGTTGGCAACAGTGCGAAGGGAAAAATAGCCACGAAGACGACTAACTGAATTAAGGAATTACTCGTATCTATAGCAACAGTTATTAGTCGTGACAGACGATTCTGGTTTTGTTATTGCGCAGTTGTTTAAATTACGTCTGCATTTCGTCATCCAGCTATGAAGGTGAGTGATTCAGAGTTAAGAAGTGAAATGCGAGTAGATAAAATTTTGCTATCGTTTGGGTAAAACTGTTCCAAAAGCAGTTGATTTAATGAAATAAGTTTACAGAGATAAATATTTGGGTGAGTCTATGATTTTTAGATGGCACCATGGTTTCAAAAAAGGGCGTTTGCCGGCAGAACTCGATCCTACGCCTGACCGACCTGGAAAAAATGTTACGGAGCGTATTGTTAACACTATTTGGGCAATCCTGCAAGAAGATCGACGAATGACGTGTGAAGACATAGCGGCGTCAACTAATATTTCAAAAACGCCAGCATTCTGCATTCTACGTGACAAATTACTGCTGCATCGTGTGTGTTCCAGATGGGTACCTCATCACCTGACGAGATAACAATTGTTAGCCAGAGCTCAGGTGCGTCATGAGTAGAAACAAATAAATACAAAGGATCCAAACTTTCTAAACACAGTAATAACTGCCGATGAAACATGGGCCCACTATATCGACCCCGTCACGAAGAGCGCAACAAGTGTCTGGAGACACACATGCTCGCCTCCCCGAAAAAAGTCCTCCAACCCAAATCAGGTGTGAAGGTATGATTATAATTTTCTTTGATCTTAAAGCATACCGTTCCTCCACAAATTACTGTCCATGCTGAGTAACACATTTCAGTCTTGAAGCGTTTGCGACGACACATATCGATTAAGCGACCGGAACTGGTGGGCAAGAGGACCCTACATCATGATAACGCCCGCCCACAGGTGGCTGCTCGTGTTCAACAGTTTCTTACGAAATGCAGTACTGGAATAATGCCACATCCTGCCTACAGTCCTGACCTCGCTTCGTGCGATTTCTGGTTGTTTCCAACTATGAAGGAGCAGTTCCGTGGCGCATCATTCAACGCAGGTGCTGACGTAATTCAAGCTGTACAGGAGTCGCTAAAGCATCTTCCACAAAATGCTTTCGCCATATGCTTTGAAAAATGTACTGAACGATGGGACCGTTGCGTATCATACGAGGGAAGATACTTTGCGAAAGAATAACATATATTTTGCTGAACCTATATTTCTCGTTTCGTGTGATTTTAGTCTCAATTTTTATGGAACGGCCGTTGCATATTCGCATACATGAGGATCTGAGGTATCATACTGTATTAATGTGTATGTGCGTGTGTGCACATACATTGATGTATGTACAATGCATACATGCTCACACATATGCACATGTATGAATGGAACGAATGTAAAGCTGATCTTGTATAATCGCAGTCAAGGTAACGATGAGAAAAAAGGTAGATCACAAGCAGTATTTATAAAATAAGAAAATCAAGTATGGGACTTTATTTCATTATCATCGATCATTTTCAGTACACTGCTAGATGAAGGTCTCCCAAAGTCTCTTCAACAACTCTTTTCCTTGAGAGAGTCTTTTCTATATCACTCCGGTATGTTTTCGAATTTCTGCATCGATCTCCCGCGTGGTCCTCTTTTGGATCTTTACCTGTCCTTTTGGTGTCCGGTCTAGTATTTCAGCTTTCCAACGGTGGTCAGTTCTGGCAACGTGTCCAGCCTATTTTCGCTTAAGGGTCTTTCAGTATCCATCCCCAACATGGTCCTCTTCTGTATCTTTCCTTGTCCAAAAGGACAGGGAAAGATCCAGAAGAGGATTTTAAATCATGATTTTCTTCTTTCTACACTGCTGGCCACCCAAAATGCAACACCAAGAAGGACACGAGATAGCAAAGCCAGATTTACTGGACACATAACAACAGATACAAAGATGAAACGATTGAGCTTACAAGCCCGTGCGACTTGCGGAACATGCAGACATCAATAGTTCGTGTGGCCCCTATGGCTGGCAATAACGGCCGCTACACGCCGCGGCATCGAACGAAAGAGGCTTTGGATGTGGGTTTGGGGTATGTCGGTCCCGGCTGCTTCCACACGTTGCCACAGTTCATCAGACGTAGCCGCGGGTGGTGCTTGTCTGGCCACTAGGTTGCTGATCAGCGACCAGACGTGTTTGGCGACATATCGGGAGAACAGGCGGGCCACGGCAGCAGCGACACCTGGTGGGCCGTGAAGAATTATTGCACGATGCTTGCCACGTGCGGGCGCGCATTGTCCTATTGAAACGTGGCCGCTGGCAGGTCCTGCAAGTAAGGGAGGACTACAGGCTCCAAAACGTCGGAGATGTAGCGGTGGCTGTTGAGTGTACTGGCGATGCGTACCAGAAGGGTGCGGGTGTCATATCCAATTGCGCCCCAAACCATAACGCCAGGCGACGGACCGGATATGGCGATACATAATGCAGGTGTCATACAGTCTCCCGCCGTGGTGCCACCACACGCGGATCCGACCATCGTGGTGTTGCAGGCAGAAGCAGGATTCGTCGGAGAAGACAATGTCGTGCCATTCCGTAGTCCAGGTGCGGCGTTCAATAGCCCACTGCCGCCGCACTCGCAGGTGGTGTAACGTCAATGGTAATCGGAGCAATGGGCGCCATGCGACAAGTCCCCGCTCCTGCAGACGACGTCGAACGGTACGTGCTCACACGGTTGTTGCGCAACACACCCTAATTCCTACGCTAACGTTCTGGATGTGGCGGTGCGAGCCGTTCAATGCCCGCCGCACAACATGCCGGTCCTCACGTTCAGTGGTGTGCCGCGGCTGCGGCAATCGCTCGCGTCGATCCGTCCGTCCCTCCTGCACCCACCGAATCCATACTCACCTCACTGTGACTGGATGTCGTCCCACACGGGCGCCGATGTCTTGGTACGATAAACCGCTGTCGCGATAAACCACTATTCGTCCTCTGTTGAACTCCGAAACGTGCTGGAATGACTGCCGTATTCTGCGACGAGGCATCAGGAAGCTTCCCACGCTCCAGGTCCGGCAGCACAGCACACTTCTACTACTTACACCCCGCCTTCTGTGCACCCTTCTTATAGTGCTTCTCGGAGGCGTGCCGGGCGCACATGATTTGCATACTGCATATGCCCTGCATTGCTAATCGTTTGCATGTCCTCTCGCGGGCGACGCATGCTGCGAATTTCAGGCCGATCGGATGCTTTCTTCTTGGTGTTGTATTTTGGGTGGCAAGCAGTGTAGCTGCAGCAGAGAAAAAACAAAAACAAAAAAAAAGCTTTATAAAGAGAGAAAGAAGAGAGCGGGAGTGAAAAGAGTGGGATTTGACTGACATGAAAAGCTATGGGTGAACTTTGTTCTGCTTTTTCTTATTATTGTCTGGCATCATTAGTAACTGCTCCCAGTTACTAATGATGCCAGACAATAATAAGTGGGGTAGACTTTGAAGCGTGTGTGAAATATTGTGGGAGACAGAGCGAAGCACGTACCTTGTTTGAGCCATAAACAAACACTAGTAACAAATTTCTAAGCTGGAAATTTGTCTACTTATTAAATTAAGCCATCAGAACAAAAGGGATCAAAATTTATTTTGAAAGATTTCATCCAGACGTGAGACTTAAAAAGCCTCAATTTGATTTCCCCGAAAAGGGCAATTTAATGCAATGGAAGTAGTAGTTATTTCTCATTTTTCGTTCTCAGATTGTGATTTAAAAATGGAAAACAATTTTTATGGAAAATTTTAAAAAGCCTTGCGATGATAGGATGCAGCAGCGCTCCATATTCATAGAGCGCGCGCGCTCGCGTGTGTGAGTGTGTGTCGTCAACAAAGTCTCTTTTCTTAAACCTGAACGACGGCACCCCTAAGATGAGCTTCTGGATAAGCTATTTCATCTTATTTTATTACAAGCTCTACAGTGATGAGGAAGCGATTCAAACAGTTCCTTAATAATAATCTCGCATGTGGCTCCCTACATATGCACTTGAAGATCCTTCACATATTACGGAAATAACTGCCGAACCTTGTAGAGCAATGTGTGCAGCATGTGATCTGGCATTATTGTGCTGGAATGTTGACTGGCAGGCTGCAAAGTAGTGGCAAGTATACTGAAGAAAGAATGGTATATAGCTAGAATAACCAAATTACTCTCGATGATTATGAGAGATGACAGACTGTCGAAAGAGATGGTACCTCACACCTGGATTCTAACAGTTTTTTCGCTAGTACCTGTTCACAAGCGGGTGCGACCATCTTTCTTTCCCAGACGGGTGCTGGTGTTATGCCTGAAGACGACATTTCGCCATTCAACTCGTTCGTTGCCCTACTGCAGTCTTTCATACTCTCACATTTCCTTCAATTTCTGAATTTTCTGTTAATAAAATTAGTAAAACAAAGTCGCATCTATTTTTGAACTGATGTCTCCTATTTTCTTTCCATGACACCCTTCCCCCATTCCTGATATTTAAGTCTAACTACACCAATGGGCCATCACGTCCACGAGTGACCTTTGTCCAGTTTTCTTCAGCAATAACCTTCCCCATAAATCGGTGTCGTCCGCCCCAATTTTAATGTAACTAGAGCCAGCGACTGAACCAAAACAAAAACTTGAATTAGATTCAAAAGGCATAGAAATCGGATTTGATAGCAAATTCCATAGAATTTGCAGACTTTGTGATCATACACAACTGAAAGCCTATAGTATCTCTCTTGCTTTGGTCTTACACCCCTCTAAGTTTAAATTTTGTATCAAAAAGAATTTAAGAAAGGAATCTGTTACGCTAGAGAGAGATTGAAGTGACCCCAAAGCGAAGCCTTCAGCAAAAATCGAATATCATTCATATGTGAGAGTGAAACCGAAGGGATTTCAAACAGCTTAAATCCAGAGTCAATTATGCCTTCCAAAATATTTTTCTTAAATGTGTACATGATAAAGCAAGACAAGAGTGTTTTGTTGAATTGCAAATATATCTCAGTTCAGAATTTACTGTATTGTATTCACATTATTTTAAAAAGAAATATAACGAAGTAAATTTCTCCGTCATTTTTGGTCTACGCCGGGATTCGAACCCGAGGCCGCTTATTCCGGAACAAGTCGCTCTACCAACTGAGCTACGCAGACGATTATTCTGATTCCTATCTGCTTTTAGGTCGTGTGCGTCCTGCTGGCAGGTACGTCACATCTCCCCCCCCCGAAAGAGGGCCAGGGGCATGGCCCACGGGTCAGCCGTGACCATGAATCATTGCAGGCAGCCATCCACTGTAGAACGTGCACTTGAGAACTCCCAGTCAATCTGCTGTGTGGAATGCAACATCACACATTTTTATTTTTCGAAGCGCTGGAGAAGGAATTCTCTGATTTTTCCTGTCTCGCGGTGTGGAAATAACATCACACCAATGCGAGATTTTGAACGGTCGGGTCATCCGGATAGTTCGGGCGCTATTATAACGAAGTAAATTTTTCCGTCATTTTTATCCGCGCCAGGATTCGAACCCGAGGCCGCTTATTCCGGAACAAGTCGCTCTACCAACTGAGCTACGCAGACGATTGTTCTGATTCCTATCTGCTTTTATGTCGTGTGCGTCCTGCTGGCAGGTACGTCACAGAAACACTTATCTCGTTAGCACATGTGTGAAACAACTTTTCCCGCACTTTCAGATTTAAAAAAGTTTATGATATCTTCATAATTTAAATCGTTTCTCATATTTGCTTCAGTACTCATTGTGGACAGAACGTAACGCCTCTCCTTCATTATGAATTGTAGGTAATTCATGCTATTTTTGAGTTCGAAAAGGTCTGTTCGTTGCTGCGATTCAACACCGCCGTAGATAATCTGAAGAGCTATGTCAACATTTCGAAAACCGTTTTATAGTGGATGTTTGCCAATAGCTTACGAAAATGATTTACTGTTGCCATTATCTGGGGATAGAAGGAGAAAGTGCTTCGCTCTACACACTGCAAAAGTGTCGCCTTAACCTAAGTAAAGTTACTTTACTGTCGTCAAAGAGGAAGGCTCGCAGTCAGTAAATTTCCCAGATAAAAGCTTTTTAAAGTAAATCACTGAATGGATATTTGTTTGGTTTATTTGGTAGGTATTTTACTGGCTGTAAAAATATGTTTCATTCGCTTTAAAAAATTCGACATTTTGTAGCCATGGGCTGTCGCATACACCTTATCGATAACGCACCACTGCATCAAACCTTGCCGAAGTATTCTGCTGATGTGTACTTTTTTATGATAATCAGAACCCCGCTACATATATGGCCTCAAAACAAACAGAAATTTAAATTTGAAACTAAAGTTTGATCTGACCAGAAATCCGATGAACTGCTCTGAAAAAGGCATGTGATGATTAAAGCCCGGATATTCAAGCATTAAAAACCTCCAAAATAAGCAAGCATTTGTACGCTAAAGAGTCAAGAAATATACATTCCACATTCTTAAATGTTTTACTGTAGGATTTATATATTTACATGATGTTGACCTGTGTACATTGTACTCTTGAATATTTGCACGATTGCACATGGCAAGTGCAGTTACGAAAAAATTAATAGCAACTCTGGAAATCTATGTCGTTTTTGGGTTTTTAGTGTTGCTACAAAAGTAAATATGCAGATAATACTCACAATATATATATCATTTTAAAGCACATTTCATGCGGAAGCCAAATCAGTTTACAGAATGGGAATATCTTTAACAAAACTCAAGTTTTGAACAGAAATGTGCTGCGAAACAGATATCATGACATGTTCAAATTCAAATACAATTACGTGCCTAATATTTCGTTGGGTGACCTTTTGATTTAACAACGGCTGCACACCTGTTGGGGATGAAGTCAACCAACTTACGCAACATATCGGATGAAAGACAGTTGTGCCAAACGTCAGTAATTGCGTTAATCAGTTCCACTTTATTTGTGGGGTGACGTTCGTGCACTTTTCTTTTCAGAATGCGCCACAAATTCTCAATCGGGTTCAAGTCTGGCTAATTACCTGGCAAAGGAAGAGGCACAACATTGCCTAAAAATATCCCATAAGCTTTAGGGTTTTTTGCCTCGTGGCATGGGGCTTAATCATCCTGGGAAATGTATGGCTTACCATGGAACAAATCACGCCCTGAAGACACCATCTTGTCCTGGAGGATACTTTTGTACACCTGTGCATTAACAGTGCTCTCACAAACACGGATTCTGCCCACTCCAGCAGCAGCAAAACATCCCCAAATCACAACACCGCCTGGATACTTTCTTGTCTTAAATGTGCGAGAGGGATGCAATGCCTCGTTATTTTGTCGAAACACTCGGCACCCCACATCGTTGCCGTCGATGTCCAATTTTGTCTCATCACTAAATAACACTTGACGCCACCTATCAGTGTTCCACTCTTTATGTTCCTTTGCACATTCTAAACGTTTCATGCGTTGTACATTGGTTAGCAATGGCTTCTTTGCCGCCCTATGAGACGTCAGACCCATAGAACGTAACCTGTTCCGCACTGTTCGAGGACAAACAACAGTACTACAGCGCTCCCGCAATTCTTCGGCTAGAACTGTTGACGAGACGAGCCTGTTTCGCAGACATAACCGTTTCAACGCGTTGTTACTTCTAGGACTTGCTTTCATTTTTCGGCCACATTTACCCAGCTAGCCATTCTTGATTCCACCCATATCACGGATCTTCGCCAACTGCCGTCCAACTGTGCACCCCAGTTATCCGGACAATTTTTGCATTGTTTTTGCCGAATTCAGCTTTTCGTGATGAAATATCACCTAATATTCCCATAACTGCAACACAGTTTACACAGAATAAACGAAATGCACTGTAAACTTCAGATTTGCACCGCAGTTCCGCTGGAGTAAGGACTACACATTCACCAATGCAAGCGAGCTACCTACGTGAACTGCGAAAACGTCTCGAATAACCCCATCGATCGAATACACAAGAACACGAACCGAAGGTTCAAACATTGGGGCAACCCCAATCGTTCAGAACCCATCCTATGGTTAACTTATCTTGCCCCTAACCAAAGACAAGTCGACTCCACAATATTTTTCATTTTCTTGCAGGACTTCCGTCCACAGTGAGTAGAGTTTAGGTCCCAGCCACTTACAGCGAGATCGCCTTTTGGGCAGGACACAGAAACGGAAGGAATTTGAGCAAGTCTAGCGACTTTGACAGAACAGTTTGTAGTGACATTAGAGTACAGTAGATGGCGCCACCGTACAAGTACGATGTTGCTCACAGAGGGGTGAGAGAATTTCACCGGGGGGGGCGTAGGAAAGGATATCCATTTAACCGGTGGGTCCAGCCTGGGGGCCGTCACTTAACGTGCTCCTCCGATGCATGGCGGATATTCAGCGATTGTTAGTACATCACACTATCTCTGAAAGATCAGCCCAGGTTCGAGCCTGAGGACCTTGCATCGATAGTCTGTATTTGTCATTTTCTTGTAGGACTTCCGTCCACAGTGAGTAGAGTTTAGGTCCCAGCCACCTACAGCGAGATCGCCTTTTGGGCAGGACACAGAAACGGAAGGAATGAGAGCAAGTCTAGCGACTTAGACAGAACAGTTTGTAGTGAGATTAGAGTACAGTAGATGGCGCCACCGTACAAGTACGATGTTGCATACAGAAGGGTGAGAGAATTTCAGGGGGGCATAGGAAAGGATACCCATTTAACCAGTGGGTCCAGCCTGGGGGCCGTCACTTAATGTGCTCGTCCGATGCACGGCGGATATTCAGCGATTGTTAGTAAATCACACCATCTCTGAAAGATCAGCCCAGGTTTGAACCTGAGGACCTAGCATCGATAGTCTGACTCGCTACCCACTAAGCCATCCGCAGCTCGCATCGATAGTCTGACTCGCACACCGGCTCTTTATATCGCCTGTACGTGGACGTACAAGCAAGCTCCATCGGCTTGTATCAATGACGATGGCATTTCACATAACGAAGTGTGTTTCCTTCGCAGCACATTTCTGGTCATAACTTGAGTTCTGTTAAAGATATTCCCATTCTGTAAACTGAGTTGGCTTCTGCATGAAATGTGCTTTATTGTAGCAACACTAAAAACACAAACAAAACCTCAGAAATTTCCAGAGTTTAGAATTTTTCCGTAACTGTGAATGCTGTTTTATACACTGAGTGGCCATTTTATTATGAATTTCCTCTGAATAGAATGCTTGACTATTAACAGAAAAATGTTAAAACTCCCTAAGTAAAATTTTTATCTTAAAACATATGAGCATTAATTTATATTAGTTGTGCTTTGTGTTTCTTCAGATTTCTCAACTGAGGAATAATCCCAGGATTCACAGGATAAAAAAATGTAGTGAAAAAATAATAACTCCAAATATATGCAGGGAGGGAATGTTTCATGAATTTTGTCCCATATAGAATGAGTACCATACTACTATTTGCATTATTTGAATGGTTTAACCTTTTTTTAAAGAACTTGTGAAACCTAAAAACATATATGTACTCATGTGCAAATTATACTTACAGGTTTTCTCATTTATTTATTTACTTTTAACATAAAAATCATCTTAGTTAAAACTGAAATTAGTAATGCAAGGCGCTTTGTAAACTTCATACTCTTGGAAACTCAAATTCTTGGGCTGATATGCACCGAGTTTTTTAAGTGAAGCTTTTTCGACTCAAATTCTTGGGCTGATGAGCACTGTGTTTTTTTAAGTGAAGCTCAAACTGAAAATTCTTGGGGTGATAACCACTGAGTTTTTTAAGTGAAGCTTTTCTTCTAGATTTAAAGCAAAGAACGGAGATTTTAACAAAATATCCACTCCATTCATTTTACTCGACAAGCAAAAAAGTCACGACACAAAGGAACAACACATCACTGAGACAGACTCACCCAGAAAAAACAACAACAACTAACTGAACTTTGCTACGACATTTGAAACCCTTCCGCCACCTATGAGCTTGGTCAGGGTAAGCTTCTCTGTCAACCCACGGCGTTAAGGAAATGGATACTCTCCCTCCCGGCCAATCAAATTAGCGCGGGGAGAAATCGCTTTTTGTGCACACGCGGTTAAGACAGTGTTGTATGTAGGTCATCATACTGAATGAGACGGGGAGGAAATCGTCTCCTCTTCGCTTGCGTAGTGATGTTACTGGGGCCTGTTTGAGCTGGCCCCAATAACATCACACTCTGAACGTGAGCTCTTTCCTCAGGGAATAGTTTTTCGTTTTTAAAGGAAACTTTTCCCTTAGGTAATGGTTTTTGAAGGGAAAGGCTTATCACCATGTAGTACGAGAGAGAATAAGAATCAGAGCAAAAAAAATATATTTCTAGAAATAGAAATTTTTAGGTGGGGCCCGGCCCTTCTGGCCCCTAATGACGAACCGCCCCTGATCTCTAGTAACCTTACCATATGCTTTGCTTTTTCTCCTGCTAAGAGTTTGGCACCACGTTTGATAAGCAATTTGGCCCATGAATTGTGAGAATCAGAAAAATCTAGCTCTTATGAGTAGAAAGCTGTATTTCAGTAAACATGGTCTTCCTGTATGAAGAAACATTCACATCGCTGATGCAGTCGTTTAGTGGAAAGTAGACTAAACATTTCTCTTTTGATTGGAAGTGGATTTGTTTGAGTACAACCATTCTGTAATGGAGGAGCGTAAAAACGACGCTGTTAAGAGTTAAATCCCCCCAAAAAAACGATTATTTTGTTTTTCTACAATTCCTTTCCTGGAAGATTTTCAGGATATATGCAAAACTATGCACTAAATGTGAAAATATATTTTTTTCCTACCACGTGGCTAAATATACAAAAATATGCAAAACAAACATTATGCTGAACATCCGGGCCTTAATGATAATTATACCCTGCACAGTCACTTTATTAAAACACACATTTGAAGAAAACATCTTCACGAGAATAGTTTTCTGAAGTAATGATGAACTTAAAAAATATCTTTAACACCAAAATGAGCGTGAGAGAAAAAAAAGGCCCAGCTTCAAGTACATGGGGATTACGTGTAACTTCTCCAATGGAATAAAAATATCTTCTTGCACCAAAAGCAAAAAAGGGGCTACACATACATAACTGAAAATTGAGACACCTAACTAATGGCGTGACTACAAATTTTTGGCCTTTAAGCAAAATTATACCCCCCCCCCCCGCTTTTTTAATTTACAAAACAAACAAAGAAAATCAAAATACATATATTTTCACTTGTAAAACCATTTTTCATTGACAAAAAGATTCTTATAGTTTTACAGATAGATAGATTGTAGATACCCAAATAAAAATAACATTCTTCCTGTTTTTTTTCATATAAGCAAAGTCTTTAATTAAATCTTTGGTATTTAATTTATCTGCCTCTTGGGTTTCAATGGCAATTAGTGAAAGATATTTCAGTCGTTCTTGATACATTGTATCCCGCAAACAATTTTTGACTATTTCAGCATGCTCTATGATATTTCAGAAGTAGGTACTCTAACAGGTAGTGTCAAAAATAAAATAAATGCTGAGACGTCCGGGTAACTACATATGACAAATTCTAAAACATTTTTATTAACAACTCTTCTAGTTCTTTTATTGAATTTGTGGGTTTAATGTATTCTTTTATACAACTATTTGAAACTACTTGGAAAAGTTAAATAGAGACATTTTTCCTTAGATCTTTCTCTCATATACTTTTTACAAATTGTCTGCATATTTTAAAATATCACTTTTCGTAAGTGCAAATGAGTTCTGAGGCTGCAAGAGTGGGAAATTATTAATAACTCTTTTTGCATACCGATAAATCTCTCCCAAATTTGTGTTATACATACGTATAAAATTCTGTAAAGCACACATTTACCCTGAATGCGCCTTCAACTTTTCAAGTTCTCGAATGCAGTGTTTGGTATCATACCAAAGATGTCATCTGCGTTGTTGACGTCATAACAGACGAGTGAACTGAAAATATCTTTTTCTCTCTAGCTTGCTGTTTTCAGTTTTTTTTTCTCTTTTCCCAGGAATCTCTCATTTTCCTTGTTTGTCGGTGGATTTGAGTTGAAAATGTTATTGCCTTTGTCTTTTTTAGAGCCCTTTAACGTCGCGGGCCTCCGCTTAGTAGTTGCTACAACACTTAGACAACAAACATGTCATTTCTACACACAACTGACGTGGATTAGGAACATCAAACAGAAGTCATCGCTCTTTCCACGTTTATAAGTGAGTCACGGAAAAATTCTTATCGGCAGCCACCGGAAATCGAAACCAGGATCTTCCAGTCACGCGCCGGACATGCTACCACTGCACCACAGCGGCCTCGAATTCTCCAAACTCACATGCGACACTCTGCCAAACCACAAGGAAAGTTGCTTTGTCGCATGTCGCATGGCTTGGCAGTTTGTCGCATGTGAGTTTGGAGAATTCGAGGCCGCTGTGGTGCAGGGGTTGCGTGTCCGGCGCGTATCTGGAAGACCCTGGTTTCGATTCCCGGTGGCAGCCAATGAGAAGTTTTCCGTGACTCACTTATAAACGTGGAAAGAGCGATGACTTCTGTTTGATCTCATTTCTTTTCATTTTTTGAATAGAATTTGAAATACTCTCGTCAAATATAGATCTAGAACAGGCCATACTTCGTAATTTATTACACTATCTACCAACAAGTAATTGGGCACCCCTGCAATCAACGATATCTGCGGTCCTGATACACGTCACGGCCGCCGGCGTTAAATATTGTGTGGGAAAAAACAACGCAACAAGTTGCATGCAAGATGCCACGCAGTTCGGAGCTGTCTGATTTCGAGATAGGTGTAATCGTCGGGTATCACAGAAATGGCCGATCCATACGTGACATATCCAGCGAGTTGAAGTACCCAAAATCGACAGTGGCCTACGTGATTGGCAAGTGGAAGATGAGAGGTGACTGTCGGAATGTGCCCCGACCCGGCAGACCCACAAAACTGGGAGTTAGAGACCGATGGGTGCTGGCCAGAGAAATTCGGAAGAACTGCACCAAATCGACGGGCCACATCCGCGAGGAGTTTCAACAGGCATCAGGGAGTGTTCTTTCGATGAATACCATCCGTAAGGAAGCCCATCTGCTCGGTTATCATGGACGTGCTGCCGCCCACAAGCCTTTGATCCAAGTCCAATAGCGCTGCTCGGCTAACGTGGTGCAAAGAACGTCGACAGTGGACCGTTGAACAGTGGAAAGACGTTCTCTGGAGCGACGAATCAAGGTTCACCCTCTACCGTTCGGATGGCAGGGTCTGGGTTTGGCGTCTGCCTGGAAAACGCCTCCTGCCGGAATGTATTTTGCCAACTGTGAAGTTCGGCGGCGGTGGAATTATGCTATGGGGGTGTTTATCCTGGTATGGCACGGAACCCTTGGTCGCAATTCCTGGTAGACTCGACGCCGAGACCTACTGCACCATTTTGGATGACCATGCGCTGCCTACGTTGTGGCAGTTTTATGGGGTGGACCCATGTTACTTTCAGGAGGACAATGCCACCTGTCATGTTGCGAGGTCCACCAGGGCTTGGTATGGTGACAATGGGGTTAATCGAATGGACTGGCCTGCGCAGAGCCTGGACCTTAACCCTATTGAGCATCTCTGGGACAAGTTGGAGTGTCGACTTAAGGTGCGCCTCCACCGTCCAAAATCGGTGAAGGAACTGACCTGTCTTCTCCAAGCCGAGTGGAAGAAAATACCCCTAGCAGTTGTACAACGCCTGGTTGACCTGTCTTCTCCAAGCCGAGTGGAAGAAAATACCCCTAGCCGTTGTACAACGCCTGGTTGAGAGTATGCCCTGGAGGGTCGCAGCTGTAATCGCCGCTCGTGGAGGCTCCACCAACTATTGAAGATGAATAAACTTCGTTTTCCTTTGCTATCACAGGTGTCCAATTACTTGTTGGTAGATAGTGTATATGGTGAGTAACTGATAAAAAAATTTGGGTGTTTTAGACATAATGTTGCAGATTCAGCTTTTGTTCGGCAATGGTTTTTTATTACAATATTACTTCAGTGTGTGTGGTGGAATTCAACATACAGCTGCATTTCTTTCCAACACGTCAGAGGTGCTTATGCTGCTTCTCCATGTACCTGTGGATACAATGGTTTCGCTTTCAGAAGAAGAGTTGGGGAAATTCATTTTACACAGAACAGCAATAAGTATGACAGTGATTTCGTATTTATTTTCTTGCCAGTTTTAGTGAGCAAATTTCTTGCAAAGCTACGAAAAAAATCATTTGTATTTTGTCACGACATCTTTGGTTTTAGGAAGCTAAATGAAAAATTCATTTGGATCATGCAGAAGTAAGCATGTCCAAAGTTTTTCCTTATTTTTGTTTTTTTGTTTTTGTTTTTGTTTAAGGTGACTGTCTAGGTTAAAGTGATGCACGATAAAATAACATAATTCATGTTAGGCTTCTATATGCGAGGGTGAATCGAAAGGTAAGATCGGTGCTCTCGTTACGTGGGCTAGCAGAGCTGTGGCAGATTGCTATTTGGAGAGGGGAAAGCACGTGACTTTGACACGTAGCGGATGCAATCGCTAAACTTTTAACCGCAGTTACCCAGCAGTTGTAAGGGCGTAAACATGGCCGCTCGTTTGTCGGAATGCTCCATCGTCGAGCAGCGGTGCAGTGAGACTTTGTTGGGCTGAGGGTGTGCAACTCGCTGAAATTCATCGTGCGATGCTTGTGTAATATGGGGAGGAGAAGTGTATGAGCCAGAGACATGTGTACACGTGGATAGAAAAGTTTCAAGCCGGTAGAACGAATGTGTTTGATGAAGCTCGCTCGGGCCGACCGCTGCCCTCTCGCACAAAGGACCATTTGGATCGCACCTATGCGCTCGTTAGAGAAGATCGCCGGTTACTCTGTCTGAGATCGCCCAAACGGTAAGCATTAGCTGGTACATGACGATCTTGGATATCATAAAATGTGTGCCAGATGAGTGCCACGGCAGTTGTCTGATGCGCACAAGCAGCAGCGCCTGGATATTGGCGAAAATTGTTTGCAATGATATGAGTCAGATCTCAGTATTCTGGAGAGGATTGTTCCAGGGGACGAAACATGGGTCCATCATTACGACCCCTAGAGCAAAAGGCAAAACATGGAGTGCACACATCCCAGCTCCCCATGCAAAAAGAAATTCAAAGTTGTCCCTTCGGCACGAAAATTAATGCTGACTCTCTTTTTTGACATGAATGGACCTATCGTTGAACACTATTAAGCACAGGGTGACTCAATTAACAGTCCGTCATATTGTGATTTGCTGAAAGACAAATTGAAACCAGCAATTCACACAAAACGAAGGTGGAATTCCATCCAAAAAAGTGCTGTTGCTTCAAGACAACGCACGTCCACATACGCCATTTGCAAATCAACAAACAATTATCGAGTTGAAATTTGAGGGTTACCACGTCCTGCTTACAGCCCCAATCAGGCGCCGCTCAAGTTTCATGTCTTCGGGCCTCTGAAAGTCGCTTTGCGTTTTAAAAGTGATGTCCAGGTGCAGGAAGCGGTGCATTTGTGGCTGCAGGAACAACCCAAAATATTCTTCTCTGCAGGAATCCAGACATAAAATATGCGTTGAACGACTGAGAGACTATGTTGAGGAAACAATAAGGTAGTTGTTTTCTGCATGACTTTTAGGTTCTTTAATATACGACAACATTGACCTTACTTTTTGATTTACCCTTGTAATTCTGTAATATAATTCATGTTACGCTTCTATATAATAAAATAATTCATGTTAGGCGTCTATATAATAAAATAATTCATGTTTGCATTTAGACACGTAACCGTTAGGATTCGAACCCACAACTTCAGGGAGGGAGGTAGCTGTTTAACATTTTAGAAAGCCGATACAGTTCTCTTGTAATAGGAAAGGTTTTCCTTAATCATCAGCGACTGCCAAGCAGAGTTGAAAACGGGTCAAAAATTTCGGACCCGGACGTCCCATAACTGGACCCGATCCGGACCCGTAGCTGACCCGGACAAATCTGCTTTGAACTATAAATTCGAAACTCAATTTATATATATGTACATATAAACGTAATACATGTATGCATTCATCCCAATAACTGCTTGATATTTAATAACTGAAGTCTCTTTTTAATAATAAAATATGGTTACTTGCTAAATTTGAGTGCCATTTTTAGTGCCACTATTTTGCGTAATCCAGAAGTAATGGCTGACTATGACCGTGACCATGGAGTATATTACAAATGGGAATCATTATATACGATTACACTAATGCATTTTTAAAATTTATTTAGATTGTTCGCTCTTTCCACGCTTTGATGGAGGTGCGCATACTTTCATATGGCCCGTTAGATTTTTGGTTCCATAATCTTTTATTACACCGTCGACATCTTTCTTTGTAATTATACATTTTCCACATTTTGAACAACAAGCAAGACCAAACAACACAGAATTATTCACCGGTTCCTTAATGAAACTAAACAATTTCCAGCATTCACTCTTCCCCTTGTGGTTATCAAAAAGCACGTATTTGTTGGCCTCGACGCCTTTCTTAATCTCCTTAATATTAAATCCATCCGTATTAACAAATAAGGAGTTAATTTAGACATGACATGTCATGGGAACGCGATGTTAGCACATCAATCGAAAACCACTGAATGCTCAATGTAAAAGATGTGATGTGAAAAGTAACTCTTAGTCATACAGTGAATGTCGCACGGAGAGAGTGAACCAGCTGAGAAGCAGGCGAATGGCGTTTGTCTGTACCTTATCCTGGACAATCGCACTGTAAAAGAACGCAAAGGAAGTACCTTTTTACGATATGATGTGTCTGACGTCGATCGGAGGAAATCTTCGTTGCTTTAAGAAAGAGACGACAATATTTTTGCATGGCAAATCGTTATTCACTCCGTGGGCACCAATATCGACTACAGAATTCCACAACGCGCATTTTTCTTTGGAATATATTTTTCTCTTTTGAAAAATAAAATGGGAATGAAACCGGGTCAAAATCGGGTCAGGAACACCTTGACCCAACCCGTTGACCAGTGACCCGTTTCCATCTCTGCTGCCAAGGCCGAGATTAAAAACAAAGATGGTACCGAAATTTTGCTTTCGGTGAGCCGATAGTATTTTGAAACAGATTTTATAGTATTTCGAAACAAAATTTTAAAAAAATTAAAACTTCAGCAAAACAGAGAATACAGTTGCATCACCTAAGGAAATATTGAGCATAATTAAAAATACACTGAAGAGTCAAAACATTCTACCCACCAATGTGATATGATGTTGGTCCTCCGCGTGCCTCCAAAATACCACTTACCCAGAGAGAATAGACGGTACAAGATTTTTGGAGGTGTCTTGTGGTATCTGGACCAACGCGTTACCAGAAGATCCTTCAACTCCTGTAAGTTACGTGGTTGAGCTGCCGCAGATTGGATTTGCTTTTCCACATATGCTCGATTGGATTGATGTCTGGGGAATTTGGAGGCCAGGGCAATACCTGGACGTCTCCCTCATTCTCGGCATGGCGCACATCGTGACATGGCGCATTAGTTTGCTGAAAGAAGGAACTACTACCGATGCCATGAAAGGAAGTTTGGTCTGCAAAAGTATTTAGGTAGGTAGTAGACACCATACCCAGGTAGCACAGTCTTGTAATTTAGCGTAGTCCTCAACACTGAGCCGCCGTCTTTTACGCTTTCCAACTGTACGTTGAAGAATTGTATATGCTCCAGCTTTGTCTGTCCGCACAATAACTCGATGAAATTTCAGTATATGGTAGGGAACAACCTGGGGAGGAACCCTATTGAAAATGGGTGAATTGGGGTCAAAGGTCAGGACATTGAAACAGGATGCATTCCATCTCCTTTATGTGTCACAACTTATGTAAAAATGCTTCTATTGCGGCAAACCTTTAGTATGTTATTCCGGAGGGACACTGAACCTATTCTGTTTAATATCATCGGAATGGGGTCAAAGGTTAGGGCAGAGGAGCGATATTTATTCCACAGCCATTATCCTCATAACTTGATTAAAAATGCTTCTATTGCGACAAAACTTTAGTATATTGTTCCGAAGGTATACTGAACCAATTCTGTTTAATATTGATACGAAAATTGGGTCTAAATTAATTACTATTAAAAATAGGGGACGGACTTGATAGGCGTGGTTAAATTATGTTGATGATTAAATTAAATATTTCGCCTATTGCAAATTATATTGGAAAATTAACTCATTTTAATTGGGGAAGTATTGTAATTCTCTTTGTCTGGGTGGAAACAAAGGAATTAGGATTTCGCCTTTGGAGGCCTATTTAACAACAAGGGGACCACCCAGTCGGCAACTGAGAGGCATCCAGACTCTCATAAATACGACTTCAAGTGCGCCATTAGTGACCAAAATCTGTAGGGAACGCTGAAAATTACGCTTATGAAGGGCAAGGGTCAGGGTCGGAACTATTCTTGCAGAAGCGACGGCGCTCCGTACGAAAGACAAAGGAGAAATCTCAAGTGTCGACAGAAAAAAGGCAGATGAAGCCACGTGATTGGGGATAGCCGAAATGAGACAGAAGAAGAGAAAGTGAGTTAGTTATCTCTGTACGCTGCCGTAAGACAGACGGAGAGAAACTCGCAAGAAGGGTCGACGCAGCGGTAAACCGTACGAGCCCGCAATGTGCGAAGCCTGACGTCCGGCGGGACCTAAGATAGTCCACTGTACTTCGAGCGCAGCGGTAAGCCGCCGGGGTTCGAGGATAAAGTAGAGCTTAACAATAATTAGGCGGCTGGGTAAGACCATCAAATATGCCAAATTGAGGATGTCTACTAAAAAGCATTAGTGAAACAAGACCAGCAAACCAGCCTCATGAAAACGCCGTCTCCACCCAAAGAGGGAAGGTCGCTGACCTGTCCGAAGTAATACGTAAGCGTTTCTCCCTGCTGCCGACAAAATTTCTTTACGGAGTTTAAAAGAGAGCTGCCCCTCTGTCCATCCTACAGCTCTCGTCTGCTGGGCGAAGATGAGTCAGCTCTGGGTGTTACTTTTCCCCCACCTACACACGGTCGGTGAAGAGCGGAGGATTTCTCTCTCCGCGTCGTCGAAAGAAAGAGTGGAAAGCCAGCAAATTAGTGAAGACCCTCTGCCTCTGTTACACCCAGGTGAAATCCTCCCCACAAGTTCGGTACTCATCGAAAGAAGTAAAAATCCTTCTGCGCGTTCGCACAGGTGAAAGGACTATTAAGCCAAATAAAGCGCAACAGTGTGTGGAAGGGGCCGACAGAGCCTCATAATAATTCGAATAGTGCTTTGTATAGCCTGGATTACAAAACAAGCAACAAGAAATAAGTGAGTACTTTTTTCTGTTTATTGTTATCCTGTCACTGAGTGGAGAAACTGAGAACATTAACTGAACCCAGACTCTAAATTTGAACTTTGATATGCCCTTTTGAGGCGGAAGTCTGATTCCTGAATCCAGAGGTAGATGATATTAGCTCCGAATAGGGAGCATAACATGTGTTTGAATCACCGTGGGCAATGCCCCGGGATGGAGTTTCCTCCTACAAATAAAGATGTTTAAGTGTTAATCTTACTCTAGTTATTCTAAAGGCTCTGGTGTTGTAGATAATTCCTGTGTTTCAGCAAGGCGCTAACGTTCTCGCTAAAATATGCCAGCTCCCGAATTACAAGAACCCACAAGTCTCGTATCCAAATAGCGGATAAATTGCCGACTGCGGCGGGATCGAGACCACGAATGTATCATTTGGTGACGAGTGTTAATAAACTATATCGCTCTGCACGTTCGCATTAATATCATCGAAATGGGGTCAAAAGTCAGGGCACAGGAGTGAAATTTATTCCACAGCCATTATCCTCATAACTTGACTAAAAATGCTTCTATTGCGACAAAACTTTATCATGTTGTTCCGGAGGTGCATTGAACCGGCTTTGTTGAATATCATTGAAATGGGGTCAAAGGTCAGGGCACAGAAGCGAGATTTATTCCACAGCCATTATCCTCATAACATGACTAAACATGCTTCTATTGCGACAAAACTTCAGTATGTTTTTCCGGAGATATACTGAACCAATTCTTTAGAACATTGCCCAAAGCATTACACTTCCTCCACCAGCTTGTTTTCGTCCCACGTGCATTCTGGCGCCAACACTTTCTCAGGTAAACAACGCATACGTACCCGGCCGTCCACATGTGGCGACTAGAAATGAGATTTATCAGACCAGACGTTTTTCTACCAATCATTCAAGATCCTGTTTTGATGTTTGCATGTTCATTGCAGGCGCTTTCAACGGGGAACCGAGGTTAAAATGGGCACTGTCCGCCCCATTTTCAGCAAGGTTCGATGCAGTTTGTGTTGTGAGACTACTCCCGTCACCAGCATTCAAATTATCGACGAGTTGCGACCCAGAATTCTTTTCCATTGGCTTGTACTGTACGGAATAGCCTTCTCTCGCCTCTAGAATAGATGAATTGTGGTCGGCATACACCTTGCGGACGGTTTGTGGTTTTTTCCTCCTCGGTCCATTTTTTGAAGGTACTAACCTAGGCTAACGGTGAGCACCCCACAAGCCTTGCAGCCTCGGAAATATTTTAACCCAGTCGTCTGGTCATTAAAATTTGGTCTTTTGTCAAACTCGCTGCTTTTTTTATCTAAAGAACAAGAATGGCACTAATCAACATAGCTCAGTATCAGGTGTTATTTATGCCGTTTGATGACCATCACACGCGCCGTTATTTACCTGCAATCGCTTCAGTTTGCATAACGATGCGCTGCTCGTAATGTTTTTGCTTTTCGATGTATATATATACGCTGCTGGATGAAGGTGTTCCCAAGTCTCTTCCACTACTTACTGTCTTCAGCCAGTCTCCTCGATGTCACTCCGATATGCTTTCGAATTTTATCCCCCACATATCTCACATGGTCTTCTTTTGGATCTTTTCCTGTCCCTTGGTATCCAGTTTAGTATTTCAGTTGTCCAACAGTGGTCAATTCTGGCAATATGTCCAGCCCGTTGCCATTTCAAGGATTTTACATTGATCATGATGTTATCAACTCTTGCCATATTCCAGATCCATAAGTTCCTTTTCTTATCTTTGCTGGTTACACCAGGCTTGCACCTCTACATGCTTCTTTCAATTGTCTGAAGCATCTGCACGCGTCTTTCTATGTAAAGTCCATGACTCTGAATCATAAGTAAGTGCTGGAAGGATGCATTTATTAAACACCTTTCTTTTAAGATGCAAATTGCTCTTGAAAATTGTTCTACTTTTTTCAAATGCTCGTCTGCCAAGTTTCATACTCCTATTAATTTTTTCTTCAATGTGGTTCTTGCTTGATATCTTATGTCTAAGGTAAATGTAGCCATAGGTTACTTCTAGATTTGCTCCACCAATAGCTAAATCTTCAGTTCTTGTAAAAGCATGGTACATCAGTTTTGTTTTCTGTAAATTCATTTAAAAGCAGTAGTATAGAGCGATTGCTAATGTGGCACCAATCAGCGCTGGAAATAATCTTTGAGCTCTTTTAGGAGGTACTTGCAAAAGTAACTATGACGACAGCAAAACAAAAGTAAATAATCTCCAGTAATTTTTATCCCCTTGTCGTTCCAGTTCAGTGATGGAAGAACATTTTGCAATGCGGCACTGAAGAGCTTGGGAGATATGATGTCACCTTGTCTGATTCCCTTTCTAAATTTTATACGTGCTTTTTATTCGAGAAGTTGAATATTTGCGCTTGATTTGTCATCATCATAATCATCATCAACCATTATCAATCCACTGCTGGATGAAGATCTCCCAAAGTGTTTTCCACAACGGTCTATGTTACGCCAGTCTCCTCCATGTCACTCCCTTAAGTTGTCGAATTTCATCAATCCATTTTCCATGAGGTCTTCTTCTGGGTCTTTTCATATCCCTTGGAATCCAGTCTAGAATTTCAGTTGTCCATCGGTGGTCCGTTCTTCGGGCAACATGTCCAGCCCATTGACATTTCAGGGATTTTACTTTGATAATGATGTCCTCCACTCCAGTCTTTTTCCTTATCCACAAGTTCCTCTTCTTATCTATCCTGGTTAAACCAAGCATGCATCTCTCCATGCTTCTTTCAGTTGCCTGTGGTCTTTGTATGTTTTTCTTACGCTTTCCAACCGTAGGTTGAAGAAGCGTATATGCTCCATCTTTTTCCGTCCGTCTGTCTGTCGGCATGATAACTCACGTAAAAATGGTTCGATTTGGATGAAATTTTAGTATGTGGTAGGGGACCACCAGGGGACGAACCCTATTGAAAATGGATGAAGTGGGGTCAAAGATCACGCCATAAGAGCAGGGTTCATTCAATTGCCCTTATGCGTCATAACTTGCGTAAATATGGTTGGATTTCGATGAAAGTTTAGTATATGGTAGGGGACCACCAGGGGACCAACCCTATTGAAAATGGGTGAAGTGGGGTCAAAGGTCACACCATAAGAGCGGGATCCATTTCATTGCCTTTACGCGTCATAACATGCGTAAATATGGTTCGATTTCGATGAAATTTCAGTATGTGGTAGGGAACTACCTGTGCACGAACCCTATTGAAAATTGGCAAATTGGGGTCAAAGGTCAGACAGGGCATAAGAGCGGGATTTATTGCATTGCTCTTATGCGTCATAACTTGCGTAAAAATGGTTCGATTTCGATGAAAGTTTGGTATGTGGTAAAGAACCACCTGGGAACGAACCCTATTGAAAATGGGCGAAATGGGGTCAAAGGTTAGGACACTGGAGTAGGATCCATTCCATTGCCCTTTGTGCATCATAACTTACCAAAAATGCTTCGATTGCGACAAAACGTTATCATGTTGTTCCGGAGGTATAGTGAACCGGTTCTGTTGAATATCAACGAAATGGGGTCAAAGGTAATTGCACAAAAGCAAGATTTATTCCACAGCCATTATTCTCATAACTTGCGTAAAACTGCTTCTATTGCGACAAAACTTTAGTATGTTATTCTTGAGGTGTACTGAACCGGTTCTGTTGAATATCCTCGAAATGGGGTCAAAGGTCAGGAGACAAAAGCGAGATTTATTCCACAGCCATTATCCTCATAACTTGAGTAATAATTTCTGGTATGTTGGAAAGCGTATCATAATCAATGCATTGCATGATTTTACTAACTTGTTTAATTAAGGTTCGAGTCTATGCTCCTTACGTAAGCCCTGGAACGATGCATTGATTAAACACTTTTCTTTTAAGACATAATGGCATGTTGCTCTTAAAAATTGTACTGTTTCTTCCAAAAGCTCTCCAACCAAGTTTTATATGCCGATTAATTTCTTCATCAATGTGACCTCTGCTTGATATTTGCGGTCCAAGGTAAATGTAGGTATCGGTTATCTCCAGCTTTTCGCCTTTAGTCGATAAGTCTTAATTTCTTGTAAAAGCATTGTACACCAGTTTTGTCTTCTAAAAGTTTACTTTTAATCCCACTTTACTCTCGTCAGCAAGTTCTTGATTTGTCATAGATGCCATTAGTAAATTGATGTATACATCTTCAATACCGTAGAATTTCAAAGACGTTATAATTGCTGATAGTTTCACGGAATCAGAAGCTTTTCCATAATCAATAAAAGTCACACCTAATGGCAGTCCATACTCATTCGCTTTTTCAATTACTTCTCACAATATAACGAAACCAAGCGACAAAAACCTCGAAAGGTTCAGAGCTTGGAGGATCTGAAAAAACAGAAAAAATAAAAGCGGAAACAGGATGACCTGACAAGATAAATCCTAAAGAAAAAATAGAACGGAAAAATTAGAGTTTTAGAAGTATACGGTTTCCCGTTAAGAATATGAAGTCATAAACTGCCTTGCATGCTAAACCTGTAGTCTCACACCCAAGAGCACCCAGGCGTCAGGAAGCAGAAAAAGGGACAAGGGCAGGGGAAGGAAGAAGCCTAAAAACAGTAAAATAAAGTACCTAAAAGAAACTCCAAAACAATACACAGGTTTTCACTCAAAAATGCCCTGAAAAGGGCGCTTGTAATTTTATTTTCACCTTTGCTCGCCTTGTGCAAAAATGCATTGCGAACGTATTAGACCTCTGAAGTTTCCAAATTTTAGAAATTTTTTTGGCCATTTCACGCATTTCAAAAATCCTTGCTTTTTTTTTTAAAATAAATTTTCCTAAAAGACTAGGCTTTTTGTCCCAATTATCAGTTGGGTTTCTAAGCCCAGTTTTTAAGGGATCTTTTTTGGTATGCTTTCCAGAATAAATTTTGGCCTTTTATATTTTACAGGGTCCTTAATGCCATAATAAAGGGCCTACCTAACGAAAGTATTCGGATGATCCATAGCCATATCATTCGTACTCTTTGCTAATTCATACAATACAAAGTATGATGTAGTGAGTTTAATGTTAACACGTTCCGAATTTTATGATTATAGGTACTCCCGTATTTGTCATTTTCTTGTAGGACTTCCGTCCACAGTGAGTAGAGTTTAGGTCCCAGCCACCAACAGCGAGATCGCCTTTTGGGCAGGACACAGAAACGGAAGGAATGAGAGCAAGTCTAGCGACTTTGACAGAACAGTTTGTAGTGAGATTAGAGTACAGTAGATGGCGCCACCGTACAAGTACGATATTGCACACAGAGGGGTGAGAGAATTTCAGGGGGGGCATAGGAAAGAATACCCATTTAACCAGTGGGTCCAGCCCGGGGGCCGTCACTTAACGTGCTCGTCCGATGCACGGCGGATATTCAGCGATTGTTAGTAAATCACACCATCTCCGAAAGATCAGCCCAGGATCGAACCTGAGGACCTTGCATTGACAGTCTGACTCGCTAACCAGTAAGCCATCCGCGGCACTACACAGGTACTTCCGTCATCCTTTTTAGAGTTTTATTCTGCAAAGAGGTGATTTTTTTTTTTGGTACAAATGTTCCACGTGGCACTGCCATAAATTATTACAGAACTGAAATAGGCTTTCCACAGCAAAGCTTTATTTTTAAGATTCAATCTTTTATTTTTTACGTGGTCGATAAAATATGAAAACGGCAACGAGAGTACGCTCAGGTCAATCGCTGACAAAGTGGCTAGCAGGAGACAGCTCTACGAGTTTGAAAAGGGCGTTATAATAGGCTTCTCAATTGGAGATATGAGCATAAGGAGCATTGTTGATGTCACACAGGTCGTTAAATCGACTGTGGTCTTTGTCATCAACAAGTGGGAAAAGACGGGACTTTGCAGGGATTCGTCTCGCCCTGGAAGACTCACGAAACTGCAACCCAGGAACCAGAGGGTGCTGCAGAGGGAGATACGGAAAATCAGGTCCTGATCAATGCACGCCATTGCACATGAGTTTCAGGTGGCAACAGATGCTATGGTCTCGATCAAGACACTTCGAAGAGTGTTCCATGCACTCGGGTGCCATGGCCGAGCAGCCGCCCATAAACCTGCCATCAAAAAGACCATCAAAGCCACGCGGCTACAACAGTGTCAACTGCACATCAATTGGACATTGAAACAATGGCGGCAGGTGTTATGCAGGGACGAATCCCGCTTCACATTATTTCGATCGGATGGATATGATGAGTTTGGCAGTTACCCGGAGGACGTCTGCTTCCGGAGTATACAGTGACGACTGTGAAGCACGGAGGCGGTGGAGTTATAGTATGCGGGTTGTTTTAGCTGGTACGGTGTGGGGTCTACTTGCTGTTATTCATGGCAACACGAATTCTGTGCTGCATAGAGGTATCCTGGATAACTCAGTGCTCTCAACGTTGTAGCAGTTCTAAGAACACAACGATTGTTTCTTCCTGGATGACAATGTCACTTGTCATGTTTCCAGGGCTACAGTGGAGTGGTATGAAGAAAATCAGGTCTCGCGGATGGACTGGACTGCTCAGAGCCTGGACCTCAATCCCATTGAACACCTATGGTATGAACTTGAATCACGGGTGAGGTCTAGATCAACACGTCCTTCTACAGTGCCAGAACTGGCCAATGTACTCAAGTCCGAATGGAGGAACATCCTGCTTTTCGTACTCTATGGACTTGTGGACAGTTTACCTCGATGGGTGGCTATTTTAATCTCTCTAGTAGTCTACTACCAAAACTCTCTAATAACATTGGTGTGATCAGCTCGGTACTCACTAACCTCTCCTTTAAATCACTCATCTAATTATATTATACTATGTTTCAGACACATGTCAATTACGGAAACTCATCATGGGGACAAACGACTAAATATAATCTTACTAAACTTTAGGTCCTTCAAAACAAATTTATTGGATTAATTTATTATAAACCCAACATATATACTCAACTCTCATTATACAATAACGCAAGAGTTTTCCCTAACAAATATAACATTCTTACAATTAACCAATTATACTACTTTAACATTGGGAAAGTTATGTTTAGGTGCATTAAAAACAACCTACTATACCGTACAAATTAATTGGGACAAGCTATTTTATTCTCAGAATTGTAATGTGATTGCCAGTTGATGTCGGAAACCCACGTAAACCGGTTTTTTCAGCTGTGAGGTGGTGTGACTGTTGGAACTTCATAGTAAGAATGTGATTTGACCGGTTTTAAACAGGTCAAACAGGTCAACGAAAGCTCAGTTGTGAGCTTTCGTGTGTGACAGGTGGATGTTAGTTTTTGCTCTCTGTGAGTACGTGTTGCTTTCGTGTACTGTAAAATGGATATTTCCCGAAAAGAGCGTGCAAAAATAATTGCTCTGAAGGATCACACTTCTATGACAGTGAGAGATATCGCTTCTGCAGTTGGTGTAGGCAAATCAAGTGTATCACTACTGCTTACGCGATACAATGCACCTCGATCATGGTCTCCAAAAAGGAGAGGTAAATGTGGAAGAAAACGAAAAACAACTCCACGAACCGATAAATATCTAATCAGAAATTGTAAAATAAATAAAAAAACAAAAACAAGCACCGACCTTCAAACAGATTTATTGGCTTGTGTTTGTGATGTTAGTGATTCAACTGTACGCCGTAGACTTCTGGAAGTTGGCCGGAAGGCAAGAAGACCAACGAAAAAACAATATTTGAATGCGAAAATGAAGATAAAACGTTTAGCATGGGCCAAAAAATATAAATCATGGACTGCTGACGACTGGAAAAAGGCAATTTTCAGTGATGAAACTCATTTATTTGTGCAGGGTTACCAAGCTAATGTCGTTAGACGAAGCTAATGTCGTTAGACGAAGCAAATGTCGTTAGACGAAACAACTGTGAACCCTTAAGACCTGAGCATGTCAAACAAACTGTAAAACACCCTCTGAAACAGATGTTTTGGGATTTTTTCACATCAAATGGCACTGGAAGCTTAGTTCCTGTTCGAGGTATGATGAATTCAGCCAAGTACGTAGAAATATTACAACGTAGGATTGTTCCATTCTTGCAAACATTTGACGGGACATTTCAGCATGACTTGGTTGGCCCCATGTCACAATTCTAAATTGGTCTAGAATTTCATGCTGGAAAATCTAATTCATTTGCTTGATTGGCCTGGAAATTCACCAGACTTAAATCCAGAAAACTTGTGAAATATTTTGAAGAGACGTTTAGGTAAAATGGACTGTACAATCAAAGAACGCATGATAACGAGTGCTATAAAAGTGTGGTTCCACGATTATGAAGTCAAAAATATGTGCGCTCAATTAGTGGAGTCAATGCCAAAACGAATTCAAGAGGTCATTTCTGCTAAAGGAGGACATACTTCATACTAATACAGGTATTTATCAGTGTATATCAAGGCACAGAATGATTTAAAGGCATAGTTTTGGAAAAAAGAGTGATTTTTTACTTTGTCCCAATTAATTTGCACAGTATAATACATGCCAATATCATACAGATTGTAACTAAGGCGCACTTGCACGACACACACACAAAATCACACATCCGACCAATTCATCCAAAGACAGAAACCATGAAACAAACTTTAAACTACATTGCACCTTCTTACTGGAACTCACTGCCGACAGAATTAACCTCATTAATTAATATTAACCTTTAAAAAAACTACATCATGAACTGCAGCCACTAGATCAACGATTGTAGTGGAGAGGGATTATTATGTATATACATTAACACTTATTTTTTGTCATTGATATATATTACAATAATGTTTTCTTTTTTGCTGTTGCTACTGTATTTAACTTAATTATGTTAAGATTATCAACTATTTTTCTTCACCCACCTTGTAATTCTTGTTCAGGGAGCATGGGACTTTGTGATGCCTTTTTGGCCTTTTTTCGATGCTTCCTTGCTGTGCTTGTTTACATATACTTGTAATTCAAATTCTCCTACACAGCAAAAACAACCGAATTGAATTGAATTGAATTAAATGGAAGACCTACCTGCTACTGATGAAAATACAGTACTGTTTTTTCTAATTACTTGCAATGTTCAATCACTTTTGTCCACATAGTGTATATGCAGAATGTTCCCCACAGTAAATAGTATTTGATGAAAAAAAGATACATTTCAAATAGGACATTTAGAAGCAAAGATGTGGAGAAAACTAAAATATACATTGACGCTTCCAGCAAGGCGATTGCGCATTATTTTGGACATGAACTATACATAAAATATTTCCGGCGTGTAGTGTATCTGACCCCAACTGAATTTTTAATATATGTTCCTGACGCGTAGATACACTGCAAATTTGTTGAAAACAGATATACACATTGATACATCCTCTCGTCGCAAATTTGTTTCTTACGAAGAATTATGAATTACAAAAGCCAAATACTTTGCTTTATAAACGCTTTGGAATAGAAAAAGAATTTTTGAAATTAGACCATGAATGGAATATGGGATTACACCATACAATACAAATTTGGAAGATGTGAATCCGTTTTTTGGTGTAAAAATGACATGGATGGTCTAAGTCAGATAATATCCGAAAACTTGAAAAATTCGTCTTCCTGGAGCGGGAATCGAACCAGCGTCTCCCAAATATCGCCGGGGTATGCTACCCACTACACCACCCAGAATGACCAAGTCACAAGGTTCCGATGAATTTGAATATAACCATCACAAAATTCGCTTGTCGAAGCAACCGGCATTCATGTTTAATTCCCATCCATGTCAGTTTTAAACAAAAAAGCGGATTCACATCTTCAAAATTTTTAAAGTTAGACGTTTAGAAAACAATTCATCTAGGAAATAAAATATGAATTTTCGCTCCCTCCCCAGCCCCAAAACTGTATATTACGTATTTGGAGCAGAAAATATTCTCCAAATATTTTCTGTAGTAAGCATATTTTACAAAGAAGGAGTTTTTTTTTTAATTCGGCTTTCTGAAGCTTTGACACGGCTGTAAATACGTTACACACAGAATGAACTTATGGTCCATGTGACCCAGTTGTGTAGTATGAAAAATTGGGGGAAATATATATAAAGTTTTTCTCATTGTAAGCGCCATCTAATGCAAAAATAATTTTCAAAATCCGTCTTTTAGTTCCTACGACACTGTAAAATACAATACACTGGCGTGCAAAAATTAAGGACGAGACAGTTTTTCGAATGTAACGTCGTGCAGAAGTGCTCCACATCGACACAAATCATACCATAAGATCCCCAAGATGTAAGAATATGGAACAAGTGAGCAAAACCGTCCAAACAAGGAATCCAAAGGATACAAAGTCACTTTATTGAAAAGGTAGCTTCGAGCACAACTAGACAGAAGACAGAAACGTCCATGTGACAGGCAGCTGCCAAGAAAAATCCAGTCTTAAGTAGAGGATATGATAACTTCTGACTGCGTTGCAGGATCCACAACGTCTGTCCATGCTGAGGACGAAGTTGTCAAGGAGCTGTTGAGGCATCGTGGCCCATTCCTCTTGTAGCGCCAATTGCAGCTGCGGAATCGTTGCTGGCGGCTAGTGACGTGCTGCCAAGCGTCTCTCAAGAAGGTCCCACACGTGTTTGATTGGATTTAGGTCCGGGGATCTTGCGGGCCAATCCATGCATTGAATATCTTCACTCTCCAACAGCTCTGCAACAGCCACTGTATGATGAGGTGTAGCGTTGTCGTCCATGAAGAGGAACTCAGGACCCACAGCACCGCCTAAACAGACGCACGTGAGGCAGGAGAACCTCGGTACAATAGCGGACACCAGTGACTGAACCTCATTGGAAGATGTGGAGGTCAGTACGGCTACCAAGCATGATAACGCCCCAAACGAGAACTCCGCCACCTCCGAATCGGTCCCTTCCGATGATGTTGGAGGTCTCATTGCGTGGTCCCTAATCTCTCCAGATGTGTATACGTCCAGAATCTCTCGTCAGACTAAATCAGCTCTCACCCGTAAAGAGAACTCGACCCCATTGCTGATGTGTCCAGTTCTTGTGTTCCTGGCAGCACAGAAACCGCCGTCTCCGATGAGCAGGCGTTAATGGCACACACCGTACTAGTCGTCGTGCAAATAGACCACCTTTGTGCAGCCTCCTGGCTACGGTAAAGCGCGATAACGGACGTCCAGTTGTCTGTTGCATGTGCCTTGCGTTTCCTCCCGCTGTCTTACGTCTGTCTATTCTCGCCTGTAGGACAATATACTGGCCGTCCGCCGCCGTGGTTGCTCGTGGACGACCACTGCTAAACTCTCGGACAGCTGTTCCTGTCGTTTGAAATTCTCTCCAAGCTCGTGAAACGATGCTGTGAGCTATCCCGAACTCCTCGGCCACACTAGTCACACTTCGACCTGCTTCCAACTTCCCAGTGACGCGACCTCGGGTAAAGTCATCCAGATGTCTTCTACTGGGGTGCCTGTGGGCCATATCGCACGGTGGCAGCAACTCGACGTCGTTCAAACCGATGTACACCGTGCAATAGCTTTCACCGAATTTCTGAGCGTACACCGTGCAATAGCTTTCACCGAATTTCTGAGCGTACACCGCCCGTGTGCTTTATACCCTTCCGACACTCCCCCATCTACGTCATGCTGCATATATGCGCATGCCTTACCGTACCGGACCCTAATCTCTCTCCTGAGTGGTCTTTCGGTATGTTCTGCCTGCTCGTTCCGCTGTTATGTTAATTTCTCCTCTTCGTCCTTAATTTTTGCACACCAGTGTATGAGTTTGCGCTCTTTAGTGGGAAAACTGTGTATTTTTTGAAGACGAAACTTCACACAAAATGGTGGTGGTGGTAAAGGGATTTTCTTCAATCGGATTTTTCTGGAGGGAGGGGAGACAGGAGGGGAGGGCTCGACTACCGTGAGCAACTTAATTTACTATAGACAGTCTCCTGGCCCTAATTTAAGGACACTAGTTCCAGGGAGAGGAGAGAGCTAGCACCGTAAGACAGGTGTACCATCCATACCTCACCTGGGATTCGAATCCGGACTCATCTCGGACGAATGATTCGAAGCCAATGCTTCCCATCAGTCGGACACGAGGACGGCAATTGAATCTTTAGAAGCCGAGATTGGACAAAACATAAGTTTTAATTTCCATATCTTCTATTCTTACGCCTCCTAGCGGTTAAATTATGCATCTGAAGAAGACAGAATGGCAAGGATAATCGTTCTCACAGTTTCCTAGCAAAAACACAAGTGTTGGAAAACCACTGGCCACCAGCTGGCAGTGATGGGTCACTGCTGGCTAAAATCTGCCGCTCACGGCCCGGTAGCGGTCCGTTGGTGACAGCGCCATCAGTTGGCAGCCATTGATGGCCATGCAGCATCTTTGTGAATTACAGGCCTCCGAGAAAGCGCCCCTAGTGGCCCGTAGCTGGCAAAAGAAGCAACCCCACACGAGGTGGAAGTAGCGGAATTGTGCGTGCGCAGAGGCAACATGTGTTGACGGACCACATTGGGCTAGTCATCTTTTGTGGCACGTGCTTGCAGGACCGCTTGTGGCAGCCACTCCCTGTGATGGATAACTGATGACCCTGTTCTGGTACATGACAACTGATGGGGGTGCCAACTGTTGGCCAGCTGCTGGCCTGAACTGTTGGCTCATGTGGAAATTTTATTGACGGCTGCGTAGTGACAACAGAGCGCTGGCCCACTGTTGGCTGCCAGTGCTGGTTGGAGTGCTGGGCCAGTCTTACAAGTGCAAAAAAAAAAAAAAAAAAAAAAAAAGATAAAAATCAAACCAGACTAATACGTGCAGAGATGTAATATCCACAGACAGATGCACATCGTGATACTATAAACACGTTTTTTTTTTCGAAAGATGTACTAAAATATATTTTCTTTTACGGTAAAAAATATTGTATTTGTCTATGAATGTATCATTGAGCAAATTGAAAGAAAACATGGAAAATTCTACTTGTTTTCTTAATGTCTTTTCGGTATCAGCAGAACTTGAGAAAACGGCAGATGGGATAGTCAAAGTTTAGCTGGCGATAACACGAATTTCAGGTAGCACGGCTTAGCAGGAACTAGGTGCATCCAAAACGCGAGATAATGCAGCTATAATGTTTTCTAGAATGGTCGATGTACTTTGAGAGGTCAGGTACTGCATTGATTCAAAAATAGAATTATTACACTTCAATTTATTGCATAACTTCTGTGTTTCTGATAACCTGATTATTAATAGCTAACACAACATTTCTGAGCAAAAATTTAAAAGAACATAAAAAGTGCCTTGTGACAGAAGCTTAATTAAGGCGAGGCAGGCGGGGCTGCTGCTCCGGGCGCACATCAAGGCAGGGCGCAAAACCCCCTGCGTTCAGTCTCATTAAAACTGGGATTGAAACCTTCACATTAGTTTCTGGTTCAGTTATTTTCGCGCCATACTTTGTCATTTGTCCATTTACAGAATTTGCCTATATGTTTTGCTAATTTCGGTCGCCTTGGCAGCAGAAATTTCTCATTTATTCTTGAAAATGTTCAGGGGATGTGTAACGTAGCAGGAGATGTGACGTACTTGCCAGAAGGACGCACACGACATAAAGGCAGATAGGAATCAGAATAAAACGTCCGCGTAGCTCAATTGGTAGAGCAACTTATTCCGGAATGAGGGGATCCGGGTTCGAATCCTGTCGCGGATAAAAATGACGGAGAAATTTACTTCGTTATAATGGCGCCCGAACTATCCGGATGACCCGACCGTTCAAAATCTCGCATTGGTGTGATGTTCTTTCCACACCGCGAGATAGGAAAAATAAGAGAATCCCTTCTCCAGCACTTCGACAAAAAAATAAATAAATAAAAAATAAGGGGAAGATGATTTAACGTACCAGGAGATGTGACGTACCTGCCAGAAGGACGCACACGACATAAAGGCAGATAGGAATCAGAATAAAACGTCCGCGTAGCTCAATTGGTGAGCAACTTATTCCGGAATGAGGGGATCCGGGTTCGAATCCTGGCGCCGATAAAAATGACGGAGAAATTTACTTCGTTATAGATGTTAGTTACTCATATTCAGAAATGAAAGTGCGGCTGTGTATTCAGTCCAACTAAGAAAAAACTATGGCCTTCGTCGACAATAATGGAGCCTGCGGTTTTTCTTTAGTTGGGCACGTTGCACCATATTTCGTTCACATTGATGAAGATTTTCTTGGGGCTATTTGATAATTACTGTGGCTGCGGACCGCAGCTATACATGTATATATGTAATATAGCTGAAACCCACGACGGGATATATATATATATATATAGAAGATACCAGGCTCAGATTATTCAAACTTATGCACCCACCACAAGTCATCCTGAAGAAGAAATTGAAGAATTTTATGAGGAAATTTGTCATCTAAATAATAAAGGTAAGCAGCACTTGAAAATAATTATGGGAGATTTCAATGCAAAAATAGGGCAACGGCAACAGAATGAAACTTCAGTAGGTAAATTCGGTCACGGCAACAGAAACCAGCGTGGAAATACTCTCGTTGAGTTTGCAGAGGCAGAAGGGTTTTTCATCTTGAACTCCTTTTTCAAGAAAAAGCCACACAGGAAATGGACATGGAGACATCCAAATGGGACGACAAGTGAAATTGATTTTATTATGTGTAACAAAAAATGCGTCATAGAAGACTGCAGTGTGCTAAACAAGTTCAACACAGGTAGTGACCATAGATTGGTGAGATGTAAGATGCACCTCAACACTAAACTTGAACGTGGCAAGCTCATAAGACAAACAAAATCTATTGACATAACCAACCTTAAAAAACACCATAATACCTTCAAGTTGGAACTGAAGAACAGGTTCTCTGCTTTAGAAGGCCTAACATCGGAAGAAGTGGACATCTCTGAAGTTAACAGAAAAGTAACCAAAGCTCTTATGGAAACAGCAACAAAATTAGCTGGGTCTAAGAACAAGTTGCATGTAAATAAATTATCAGGAAAAACGAAAATGTTGATGCAAAAAGAAGAGAGATGAGGACAACTAAAGAAGATGTGACTTCCAAAGTGGAATATATAGAGCTATGCAAGACAGTACGAAAAAGTATCACTGAAGACGTAAGAAAATTCAACTGTGAACTAGTGAGGAAAGCAATTGAAAACAACCAAAGCCTAAAGATAGCAAAGGGACATCTCAGTAAGGGAAGAAAACAGATTATGGTACTGAGATAAGAAGATGGTTCTGTAACAAGAAATAGAGGCGAAATTTTGACAAGAGTGAAAGATTTCTACTCCAAATTATATGAAAGGGATGATACATGTACTCCAGACACCATGAAAGATACCAGTACCAGAGTTCCTCCAGTCCTTCCAGCAGAAGTTGCACATGCAATCAAGAACATGAAGCGGGAAAAGCTCCAGGAGAAGATGGAATTACTGTAGACATCATGCAAGAAGCAAGTGGAGAAATCGAAACAGTACTCGCCCAAATTTTCACTCGATGCCTTAATGAAGGAAAGATTCCTGAGGATTGGAACACCGCTACAATGATCCTGCTACATAAGAAAGGTGACATTGAGGATCTCGGAAACTACAGACCTATCAGCCTCCTATCAGTAGTTTATAAAATCTTCACTAAAGTTCTTTCACACCGCTTGAAGGTGACACTGGACATGGCTCAACCGAGAGAACAAGCTGGATTCAGGAGTGGCTACAGCGCAATAGATCATATCCACGTACTGAGAGAACTAATTGAAAGAGCGAGGGAATATGAACTTCCATTGTGCATGGCTTTTATCGATTATGAAAAAGCCTTTGATTCGGTGAAACCATCAGCAGTTACAATGGCTCTGAAAACCTGCGGTATTGAAGATGCATACATTAATATTATTAATAACATCTATGAAAATGCAAGTGCAAAGATTAGGCTGTTTGAAAATACAACACACATAAAAATTGGAAAAGGAGTGAGACAAGGTGACACCATATCTCCGAAGCTCTTTAATGCCACATTGGAGGGTGTTTTTCAGTCACTGAGCTGGGAAACCAAGGGGATAAAGATTAATGGAGATTATCTAACCCACCTTCGTTTTGCTGATGACGTAGTCATTTTTGCAACTACCCCATCAGAGCTACAGAGTATGATCCAGGAACTTGCTGACAAGAGTAAAGAAGTGGGATTAAAAATGAACTTTCAGAAGACAAAAGTGATGTTCAATGCTTTTACAAGAAATGAAGATTTATCGATTGATGGAGAAAAGCTGGAGATAACAGACACGTACGTTTATCTTGGACAACAGATATCAAGTGAGGGTCACATTGGTGAAGAAATTAATCGGCGTACAAAACTTGCCTGGAGAGCTTTTGGAAGAAACAGCATAATTTTCAAGAGCAATATGCCATTATGTCTTAAAAGAAAAGTGTTTGATCAATGCATCCTTCCAGTGCTTACGTATGGTGCAGAGACGTGGACCTTAGCTAAAAGAGATATACAAAGGCTGCAGACAACTCAAAAAAGCATGGAGAGGTGCATGCTTGGTGTAACCAGGAGAGATAAGAAGAGGAACACGTGGATCCGAAAAATGACAAGAGTGGAAGACATCATGATCAGAGTTAAATCCCTGAAATGGCAATGGGCTGGACATACTGCCAGAAGGACAGACCATCGATGGACAGCCGAAATTTTAGATTGGATTCCAAGGGACAGGAAAAGACCCAGAAGAAGACCACATGGGAGATGGGTGGATGAAATTCGAAAGTATGCGGGAGTGACATGGAGGAGACTGGCACAAGACAGACCGTTGTGGAGGAAACTTGGGGAGACCTTCGTCCAGCAGTGGATTGATAATGGTTGACAATGATGATGATGATGATATATATATCATCATTGTCAACTATTATCATTCCACTGCTGGATGAAGGTACAAGGAGTGTTCAAATGAAAAGGTACGAAACGACACTGTGGGTATAAATGAAGACTTTATTCAAAGTATACACCATAGGCCGTAGCACAACGATCCCATTGATTAACGAGCCGAAGGATTCCTTGTTCCCAGAAATCCTGTGGCCGTGACGACAATCAGTCCTGCACAGCGTCCTTGAGTTCGTCGTCCGAGTGGAAGCGCTTCCCTTTCAGATGTTTTTTCAGGGGACCAAACACATGGAAATCGCAGGGCGACATGTCCGGGCTGTAGGGCGGATGGTCAAGCTGCTCCCACTGGAACTTGGCCAGTTCCGCGTGTGTGACCCTGGAGACGTGTGTACGCGCGTTATCATGGAGCAGAACCACACCCTCCGTGAGCAGCCCCGGTCTTTTGTTCTTGATGGACCTGCGTAGGCTTCGGAGTGTCTCACAGTACACATCGGAATTAATGGTTCGTCTGTGCTGGAGGAATTCAACAAGTAGTGGACCTTGGACGGCGCTCTTTATAAGAGCCTCTGCTCTCTCCTGCGCATGCGGGCGCCCGCGCATGCTCCGATCCACGCCGGCGACTCCAATCGCATCCCTAGATGTGTCGCTACGTTCTCCCATAGCGGCATAGGCAAATATGTTAATGGTTACGTTCTTATGACGTTTCGTACCTTTTCATTTGAACACCCCTAGTATATATCTATCTTCAACTATTATCTGGTCAAGACTTTGTGCTGGCCGGTGTCACGTCAATTCGTCGCGTGCGTCAATTCGTCGACTACGTCAATTCGTCGCCTGCGTCAATTCGTCGCGCGTCAATTCGTCGACTACGACAATTCGTCGCGCGTCAATTCGTCGCGGACAAATTCGTCGACTACGTCAATTCGTCGCGTTTACAGATTTTGGTTACATACGAAACGAATGCAGGAAAACGTACGATTTCGAACGTCTTGCTCCCTGATCAAATTTATAAAGTTTGGACACGCAGACAGGATAGGAATATTACGTTTTCTTTGGCACTAAAAATATTAGACGGTAAACGGTTTTTGGAACGGAGCAGGGCCCGGTTGGACAGAGCCCCCCATATACAAAATTTTCGTAAAATCTACAGTTTTCAATTCAAACCACCAAATCTGTTATACTATCTCGTGGTATTCTAACTTAGACTGTGGACGGTTTTGGGAATCCGAAAAATATAGTTTTCAATTTAGAACTACCAAATTTGGTATATTATCTCATGGTACTCTAACTTAGACGGTAGACGGTTTTTGGAACGGGTCAGGGGCCCGGTTGGTCAGAGCCCCCATACACAAAATACAGTTTTCAATTCAGAACCACCAAATCAGGTATCCTATCTCATGGTACTCTAACTTAGACGGTTGTCAGTTTTTGGAACGGGTCAAGGCCCGGGGAGTCAGAGACCCCCCCGGTACATACAAAATTTTCGTAAAATCTAGTTTTCATTTCAGAACCATCAAATTTGGTATCATGAAACTCTAACTTAGACGCTAGACGGTTTTTGGTAGGGGTTGGGGCCCGCGGGTTTGGAGCCCCCCCCCCCCCTCATATAAAATTTCGTAAAATCTACAGTTTTTATCTTAGAACCACCAAATTTGGTATACTATCTCATGGTACTCTAACTTAGACGCTAGACGGTTTTCGGAAGGGGTTGGAGCCCGCGGGGTCGGGCCCCCCCTCATAAAAAATTTCGTAAAATCTACAGTTATTCAATTTAGAAACACCAAATTTGGTATACTATCTCATGGTACTCTATCTTAGACGCTAAACGGTTTTTGGAAGGGGTTAAGGCCCGGGGGTCAGAGCCCCCCACATACAAAATTTTCTTAGAAACTACAGTTTTCAATTCAGAACCACCTAATCTGGTATACTATCTCATGGTACTCTAACTTAGACGCTAGACGGTTTTCGGAAGGGGTTGGAGCCCGCGGGGTCGGGCCCCCCTCATAAAAAATTTCGTAAAATCTACAGTTATTCAATTTAGAAACACCAAATTTGGTATACTATCTCATGGTACTCTATCTTAGACGCTAGAAGGTTTATTTGAAGAGGTTGCAGCCCGGGGTCGGCCCCCCTCATAAAAATTTCGTAAAATCTACAGTTTTTATCTTAGAAGCACCAAATTTGGTATACTATCTTATGGTACTCTAACTTAGTCGGCAGACCGTTTTTGGAACGGGTCAAGGCCGGGGGGGTGTCAGAGCCCCCCACATACAAAATTTTCTTAAAAACTACAGTTTTCAATTCAGAACCACCTAATCTGGTATACTATCTCATGGTACTCTAACTTAGACGCTAGACGGTTTTTGGAAGGGTTTGGAGCCCGGGGGTCAGACCCCCGAATAAAAAACTTTTTCGTAAAATCTACAGTTTTCAATTTAGAACCACCAAATTTGGTATACTATCTCATGGTACTCTAACTTAGACGCTAGACGGTTTTTGGAAGGGGTTGGAGCCCGCGGGGTCGGGACCCCTTCATAAAAATTTCGTAAAATCTACAGTTTTTATCTTAGAACCACCAAATTTTGTATACTATCTTATGGTACTCTAACTTAGTCGGCAGACCGTTTTTGGAACGGGTCAAGGCCTGGGGGGTCAGAGCCCCACATACAAAATTTTCTTAAAAACTACAGTTTTCAATTCCGATCCACCTAATCTGGTATACTATCTCATGGTACTCTAACTTAGACGCTAGACGGTTTTTGGAAGGGGTTAGAGCCCCGGGGGTCAGACCCCCCGAATAAAAACTTTTTCGTAAATACTACAGTTTTCAATTTAGACCCACCAAATTTTGTATACTATCTCATGGTATTCTAACTTAGACAGTAGACCGTTTTTGGAAGGAGTTGGAGGCCGGAGGTAAACCCCCCCATAAAAATGCCGCGTAAAATCTTCAGTTTTCAATTTAGAAGCACCTCATGGTACTCTAACTTAGACGGTAGACGGTTTTTGGAACGGGTCGGGCACAGACGGGGTCAAAGTCCCTCCGCCCATAAATATTTTTCGTAAAAACTAAAGCTTTCAATTTAGAGCTACCAAATTTGGTATACTATCTTATGGTACTCTAACTAAACGGTAGACGGTTTTCAGAACGGGTCGGGCAAGGGTGGTTACCCCCCTACACACAAACTTTCGTAAAATCTATAGTTTTCAATTTAGAACCACCAAATTTTGTATATTATCTCGTGGTACTCTAACTTAGACGGTAGAAGGTTTTTGGAACGGATCAAGGCCCGGAGGTAAGACCCCCCGCACATACAAAATTTTCTTAAAATCTTTATTTTTCAATTCAGAACCACCACATTTTGTGTCATGAAACTCTAACTTAGCGGGAGACGGTAAGTGAAAGCGCAACATTATTAACTTGATTTGTTATGCAAACCTTATAAATACGACCACAGCGATTAAAAGTTACTAAAGAGTCCTTGTAAGTAATATGTTTTGACCGAGTGCAAGTACAATTTACGAAATGTCAACAGGTCAAAATATCTAAAGTAACAATGAAATTTGGAATATTTCTTTTTTTCTTTCTTTTTATTTCAGTTTTGACACTTGTATTAAGTTTTAAAAACATATATTTCTCCTATCGTATACCTTCATTGTGCTTTAAACAGAATTTCTTACCATGTTTTGGGTATTTTGTTTCGTGTGGTTGCAGTTTTTTTAATGTTTTGGGCATTTCATTTTGTGTGGTTACTTCTTTTTATGTTTTGGGCATTTTACTTTGTATGGGTGTTTTTTTTATGTTTTTGTTCTTTTCTTTTCTGTGGTGGTTGTAATGTCGACAGGATGAAAAGGGGAAACTGTGGACAGTCACGATGCCTACTTGCTTCTAATTTTTTTTTCAAATACAGCACATGATTTTGTATTGAGTTATACCCCTTACTCATTAAGCGACTACAGGTTTCTATAAATATGAACGTTTTCTTAGAGCCTTTTGTTTCCTCTACCTAGCTTTTTCGGTTCCGCAATTTCTTTTTTTGGTTTTAGAATATTTTCCTTATTATTAATCTATTTTCTCATGCAAACTCTTTATGTAAGGTATGTTTATTCTATCGAAGTATTTTGCAATTATACGTGAAGCCCTGTTGCTGAAGTAAAAAAAAATATTTCCAACTGAAACAACGCAGTTCAGATATTTTCCCGCTGTTAACTCAAAGAATGAAAACAAAAACAACAAATCTGTGCAATGGTTGAGGCATGAAACAGTACTTACTGGTAACCAGGCAAAGTTTTAAGGAAGAATGAGCTTAAGAATTTCTAACTGAAACAAAAAAGAGCATCCGCACTGTATCCCTCCCCATCCCCTAGTGCCGGCCTTTGGACGTCTTGAAAGAGAAGTCTTAAGGACACATCTGTATCGTAATTGCCTGAGCATTCGCGACAATCTTCTGGTGTCGTAGTAGAAAAACACACTTCCTACTTCGCCTAAATTGCTTGGATGTAATGCCAACGAACAAAGTTTTGCTCTCGCATTGGATTTCTGTTGCTTTTGATGGAATACTTTTCCCCTGGGGTTCACCGCTTTCGCTATAGTCTTCAGGACAGGCGGCAATACACCCCAACGTAAAACACCAATTTCACGGCAATTAACTGCAATTAGCGAAAGAGAGGGCCGGTACAGGAAATAAGTCGAACGAGACAGATCTGAACTTAGAAAGTCGGGGGAAGGTGTTGCATGAAAAACTGTGTTTGGCTTACAGATCATTTGGCACATAGGGACGTAGGTTTCGTTTAATATGTTACGGGGTAAACAAATTGTCTTTTCAGTATAACAATTTTCTTTCATACGCATGGTGCAACACAAAAAATTTGAATTTATTTTTGAGAATTAGCATGACGCCTACCGGCCCAGAGTACAGCTGCCCAGTCCGCGCCTGCTGCCGCCTCCGGAACCTGGCTCCCGGGTTCTTCGCATCTGTTGATCCTCCGCCTGGAGCGTCCCGGCTGTAAAATACATGTACCTCTGCGTTTTGGAAAAACAAAAGATAAGATGCCGATCCTTAAAATTAACCACTTCTTGTGACCGCAGGTACGAAAATCTTGAACTTCGCTTAAACCCTAACTGGAGGAACAAGCTTCACGTGATTGTCTGTATTCTGAGTGTTTTATTGAATGGTTGCTCATTAGTTCGTAGTTGACTGGATAACAGAGAACGTGCTTGTTAAAACCTTTTGTTGTGCGTTGTCAAGTGATAATAGTGGAAATATATCATTCTAAATATTTTGGAAAGAGAAAGTGCATTGTTTTCCGAAGGCACTATGCAGATGAAGAATGCAACATAAATAGTTAACTCACAAAAGAAAATGATTTGCTGAAATGGAAAGGGTATTTATTTTGCCATAACATAGTGCGAGGTGATTTACGGTATTGTCACTGTATTGAAAGAAATTATGGAAATTGTACTGGCTTTGCTAGTACTATTCTTATTGGAGATGAACACAGGATGCGCAATGAGAAAATACATAATCATGCTCCAAGACCGGAGAAAAGTGATGTTGCTGTTGCAAGAGCGCAAATAAAAGAACGAGCGAGGAATACGGACGAAGCCCCTGCACAAATTATTCAAACCGTGACAACGTCAATGGCTACAGTAATTGCAGCTTACATGCCTAATATGGATGCACTAAGGCAAGTTGTAAAAGAGAAGACATGCCAAGACATGCCTGCGGAGCCTACTACTTCAGAACGGATCGATGCCCCAATAAATTTACAGGAGAAGATGGTGCAAAATTTCTTGGCAGAGGTAGCGCATTTGGACATCAAAGAATTATTTTATTTTTAACAGAGAATAATTTACGAAAGCTTAAAGAAGCACCCCTCTGGATTATGGATGGGACATTTGAAACTTGTCCAACCCTTTTTAGGCAATTATGTTCCATTCATGCTATGGTTGAAACGAATCCAGAGATGCACAGACTTGTCCCACTAGTTTATGGGTTACTTTCCAGCAAGTATAAATAATATAATACTATTATAAAGTATTTTTGTAGGATTTACAAGACTATGCATCAGACTATGATATTCAGCTTGCACCACAATATACGCATAATAATAGATTTTGAAATAGCTACCGTTATAATGCTGCTAAAAAGGAATTTGGAAGCAGCACACACAAATGTTGTTGGTTTCATCTCGGAAAAAAGTGTGCTGAGGAATATCCATCCTCTGGCATAGCCTTGGAATATAAGGAAAACAGTGAGTTTGCTCTCAAAGTCAGACATTTGCAAGCACTCGCATTTTTTTCATCTGATGAAATTCCAGCTGCTTTTGAAGAAGTGAAATCAATTTTACTAGAATATGCAGATTCTGTAGTTCAGTGGTTTGAGGAAAATTATTTTCTTGGAAAATTTCATTGAAGCAGAAGAAACAATCCAAGCAGAAGCCCTCCCATGTTCCCGCCAACAATTTGGTCAGTTAGTGAAAACAATTTATTTGGCTTTCCCAGAACACAAAACGAACTTGAAAGATTAGACAGACGCTGGAATACAATTCTGGGAGAGAAAAAACTGTGACTGTACGAAATAATCAGTGAAACTGCGAAAGAGCAGAGAACAACTATGGCTAAAATCGAAAGAGTGATAGCACAGATTCCAACAAATCCACCCAGAAGAGAAACGCTGGCAAGATAAAAAGGAATTCGAACTTCTTTGGTGCACAGAGACAATGTTAACATGCTGGACATTTCAAGAGGAATTTCATATAATTCTACCCTTTACTAAAATGTGCTGGTATTTCTCACTAATTGAATTATACCTTTTACTAACTTGTATTTGAATTTTTCAAGAATGTAATTACGCCGAAGATGCAAGAATGTAAAACACAACGCAAAATTAAAAAAGTCAAAATTTTCAAAATAGCATGTCAAAAACATAAAATGTCAAAAAGTAATCCAAAATGTGAAACATATAAAAATTCAAAATGCAATCCAAAATGTGAAACAAATAAAAATTCAAAATGCAATCACAAGTCACAAGCATTACAAAAAGGCGAAACGCTATGTAACAAGTACAACACAAAATAAAACAAATGCCAAAAAAAATGCATACGCTTTGTAAAATGTACAAAATAAAATAAATGCCATATTCACAAGGATTTCATGACGAGTCAAGTTAAAAATGAGCTTTTACTTAGACTTCAAATAATAATTACTAGCCTCTACACCTTTTTAAGTCTTTAATAAGTGCAACATCATTAACGTGACTTGACATCAAACATTATCAATATGACCATAGCATACAATCACTTAAAAGACTTGTTAATGGATGAATTGAGGAATCACCAAGTTCAGCGGGTGAAAGTTAATGGCTGTTTATAGTTTTGTACTCGAGTAAATGCGCAACACAGTAAACTTGACTTTCTCTGAAAATTTTATGTATATGAGCACGGTTGATTGAAAACTGATGAAAAGGCTTAAGGCCTGTTTATTAATTTTTGTGCCTCAGTCAAAACGCAGTACCATAACCTTGGCATGTTATCGAAACCTTATGAATACGTCGGACTAAAAATTCCTAAAAAAAGTTTACGCCTAAGGTCTTGTAACTAAAGTTTTGTGACAGGGTAAAACTGCAACATTAATAACTTGACATGTTATGTTAACGTTGTGAATATGAGCACGGCGGATTAAAGATTTCAACAAATAGCCTTTGGGATTAATGTGTTGTAGCTGAGTAAAAATGTAACATTATCTTGATTTTCTATATAAACCAAACTACGTGCTGAAATGGCCCAACTATATATACGTATACTTCAACCATATACCGAAGCGCTGACAAGGTGAAAACAAAAGTGCAATTTTGTACGGTCCCCTAACATTTTATGGCCAGCCTACATGGAAGTGGACACCTTGATATCAAAAACATACTTTTGCACGGTCCACAACAAATAGCAATGGACACGTCTCAATCTTTTTTTTTTTGGGGAAGGGGGGGGGGGGTTAACGACCACCGTGATCAATTCAGTGGGCTATAAGCAGTCGGACATTCCCAATTTTGGGCCACTGGTTCCTGGGAAGGGGGACAGCCAGTGCCAGAAGTCAAGCACAACGTCCATGATTCACCGGGATTTGAACCAGGATCCTTCTCGACAAGTGGTCAGAAGCCAGCGCCTAGATCACTCCGCCGCCGTAGCGGCACACGTTGAAATGTATTTTTCATACGGCCCCAAACGCTCTTATGGACATACTAGATTGAACTGGGCGCAAATAAATCATTAATATAATTTGTACTAGCAGGGATACCAGTTATTTGCCAGGTACATATTACTATTTGTGGAATCACCAAGTTCAGCGGGTGAAAGTCAATGAATGAAAAAGATATTCCTGCAATTTTCCAGTACACTTATTTTAAATTTTTTGATTTAGTTAATTTAATTTTGCGAAACAAAAAAGAAAGAAAAAGGAATGGGAATACTTACCTTCTAGGAGACATCTATAGAACTGCCGTACATCTGGCGTGTGCTTCTGTTAATCCCGCGACACAGAAATGCAATGTACCTATGTGATGTCGCATGCATACGACTTCACATTGGCATTGATCATCTTTTTCTTACCGTTTTGAATTTTGAATATCTGGAACTCTCTGTTTACATTACATTATATTTCTTTCTGATAAGCCGTTCGTTGGTAGTGAAAGCTAAACTATATAGATTTGTGTTTTTAATACACCATTAAACGCATATTTTTGCACTTTATTGTTATCTACAGTCCCTAACTTAGAACGTAGGTTGGTTAGTTGGTTGGTTGGTTAGTTCGTTGGTTGGTTGATGGTTTATGGTGCAAGGCCCTCAAAGGGCCAAAGAGCGCCTTAGAACGTAAATAGGGTATTCTTAGGAGTAAAAAACGGAACTTTTTACGAAAATTTTGCATGGGGCTACCTTGACCCGGGCCCCGACCCCTTCCAAAAACCGTCTACCGTCTAAGTTAGATAACCATAAGTAGTATACCAAATCTGGTTGTCCTAAATTGAAAACTGTAGATTTTACGAAATTTTTATGAGGAGGGGGAGGGGCTCTCACCCCGGTGTTCCAGCCCCTTCCAAAAACCGTCTAGCGTCTAAGTTAGAGTTTCATGATACCAAATTTGGTGGTTCTGAATTGAAAACTGTAGTTTTTAAGAAAATGTTGTATGTCTGTGTGTGTGCGGGGGGGGGGGGCTCAGACCCCCGGGCCTTGACCCGTCGAAAAAACCGTCGACCGTCTAAGTTAAAGTACCATGAGATAGTATACCAAATTTGGTGGTTCTAAATTGAAAACTGTAGATTTTACGCGGCATTTTTATGGGGGGGGGGGCTCTTACCCCCGGGCTCCAACCACTTCCAAAAACCGTCTAGCGTCTAAGTTAGAGTACCATGAGATGGTATCTCAAACTTGGTGGTTCTAAATTGAAAACTGCAGATTTTGCGAATTTTTATATGAGGGGGGCCCTTACTCCCCGGGCTGCAACCCCTTCAAAAAATCGTCGAGCGTCTAAGTTAGAGTACCATGCGATAGTATGCCAGATTTGGTGGTTCTGAATTGAAAACTGAAGTTTTTAAGAAAATTTTGTATGTGGGGGCTCTGACCCCCCGGGCCTTGATCCGTTCCAAAAACGGTCTACTGTCTAAGGTAGAGTACCATGAGATAGTATACCAAAGTTGGTGGTTCTAAATTGAAAACTGTAGATTTTACAAAAAAAAAAAAAAATTATTCGGGGGGTGTCTGACCCCCCGGGCTCCAACCCCTTCCCAAAACCGTTTAGCGTCTAAGTTAGAGTACCATGAGATAGTATACCAGATTAGGTGGTTCTGAATTGAAAACTGTAGTTTTTAAGAAAATTTTGTATGTGGGTGCTCTGACCCCCGGGCATTGACCCGTTCCAAAAACGGTCTGCCGTCTAAGTTAGAGTACCATAAGATAGTATACCAAATTTGGTGGTTCTAAGATGAAAACTGTAGATTTTACGAAATTTTTATGAGGGGGGAGCTCCGACCCCGCGAGCTCCAACCCCTTCCAAAAACCGTCTAGCGTCTAAGTTAGAGTACCATGAGATAGTATACCAAATTTGGTGGTTCTAAATTGAAAACTGTAAATTTTACGAAAAAGTGTTTATTCGGGGGGGGGGGGGAGTTGACCCCCGGGCTCCAACCCCTTCCAAAAACCGTCTAGCGTCTAAGTTAGAGTACCATGAGATAGTATACCAAATTTGGTGGTTCTAAATTGAAAACTGTAGATTTTGCGAATTTTTATATGAGGGGGGCCCTTACCCCCCGGGCTGCAACCCCTTCAAAAAATCGTCTAGCGTCTAAGTTAGAGTACCATGAGATAGTATACCAGATTAGGTGGTTCTGAATTGAAAACTGTAGTTTCTAAGAAAATTTTGTATGTGGGGGCTCTGACCCCCGGGCCTTGACCCCTTCCAAAAACCGTTTAGCGTCTAAGTTAGAGTACCATAAGATAGTATACCAAATTTGGTGGTTCTAAGATGAAAACTGTAGATTTTACGAAATTTTTTATGAGGGGGGGGGAGCTCCGACCCCGCGGGCTCCAACCCCTTCCAAAAACCGTCTAGCGTCTAAGTTAGAGTACCATGAGATAGTATACCAAATTTGGTGGTTCTAAATTGAAAACTGTAGATTTTACGAAAATGTGTTTATTCGGGGGGTCTGATCCCCCGGGCTCCAACCCCTTCCAAAAACCGTCTAGCGTCTAAGTTAGAGTACCATGAGATAGTATACCAGATTAGGTGGTTCTGAATTGAAAACTGTAGTTTTTAAGAAAATTTTGTATGTGGAGGGCTCTCACCCCCGGGCCTTGACCCGTTCCAAAACCGGTCTGCAGTCTAAGTTAGAGTACCATAAGATAGTATACCAAATTTGGTGGTTCTAAGATGAAAACTGTCGATTTTACGAAATTTTTTATGAGGGGGGCTCCGACCCCACGGGCTCCAACCCCTTCCAAAAACCGTCTAGCGTCTAAGTTAGAGTACCATGAGATAGTATACCAAATTTGGTGGTTCTAAATTGAAAACTGTAGATTTTACGAAAAAGTGTTTATTCGGGGGGGGGGGTCTGACCTCCCGCTCCAACCCCTTCCAAAAACCGTCTAGCGTCTAAGTTAGAGTACCATGAGATAGTATACCAGATTAGGTGGTTCTGAATTGAAAACTGTAGTTTTTAAGAAAATTTTGTATGTGGGGGGCTCTCACCCCCGGGCCTTGACCCGTTCCAAAAACGGTCTGCCGTCTAAGTTAGAGTACCATAAGATAGTATACCAAATTTGGTGGTTCTAAGATGAAAACTGTCGATTTTACGAAATTTTTTATGAGGGGGCTCCGACCTCACGGGCTCCAACCCCTTCCAAAAACCGTCTAGCGTCCAAGTTAGAGTTTCATGATACCAAATTTGATGGTTCTGAAATGAAAATTGATTTTACGAAAATTTTGTATGTAGGGGGGGGGGGGGGAGCTCCGACTCCCCGGGCCTTGACCCGTTCCAAAAACCGACAACCGTCTAAGTTAGAGTACTATGAGATAGGATACCTGATTTGGTGGTTCTGAATTGAAAACTGTAGTCCAAATTTGGTAGTTCTAAATTGAAAACTATATGTTACGGCAATTCTGTACGGGGGGGGGGGCTGTAACCCCCTCTCTGCAACTGCTTCCCAAAACCGTCTACAGTCTAAGTTAGAATACCACGAGATATTATACCAGATTTGGTGGTTCTGAATTAAAAACTGCAGATTTTACGAAAATTTTGTATATGGGGGGCTCTGTCCAACCGGGCCCTGCCCCGTTCCAAAAACCGTTTACCGTCTAATATTTTTAGTGCCAAAGAAAAACGTAATACTCCTATCCTGTCTGCGTGTCCAAACTTTATAAATTTGATCAGGGAGCAAGACGTTCGAAATCGTACGTTTTCCTGCATTCGTTTTGTATGTAACCAAAATCTGTAAACGCGACGAATTGACGTAGTCGACGAATTGACGTAGTCGACGAATTTGTCCGCGACGAATTGACGTAGTCGACGAATTTGTCCGCGACGAATTGACGCAGTCGACGAATTAACGCGCGACGAATTGACGCGCGACGAATTGACGTAGGCGACGAATTGACGCGCGACGAATTGACGCGCGACGAATCGTCGCAGTCGACGAATTGACGCAGTCGACGAATTGACGCACGCGACGAATTGACGTAGAACCGTGCTGGCCAGTCCACCTTTTCTATGTCCATGTCCTCAAACCAATCTGTAACAAAACGAGCAGTATGACATGGTGCGGGTTCAGGTCAGGACACTGGACTGGTTAGTTCAACTTTTTAACATCAGTGTCTTCAAACTAGTCTAGGACGACGGGAGCAGTATGATATGATGAGTTTGTCCCAGAGGTTCCTTATAGGGTTCAGGGCAATACTTCGGGCTCGCCAGTTTAACTTTTCGACGCCCATGTCCTTAAACGAATCTAGAACGACGGGAGCAATATGACATGGTGCATTATTGGTCCCATAGGTTCCATATAGGGTTCAGGTCAAAAATCCGGGCTGGCCAGTCCAACTTTTCGACGCCCATGTCCTCAAACTAATCTGTAACAACCCGAGCAGTATGACATGGTGCGTTGGTCCCAGAGATTCTCTATAAGGTTTAAGTCAGGACTTTGGGCTGGACAGACCACAATTTCGGCGTCCACTTCCTCGAACCAATCTGTAACAACGCAAGCAGATCGACATGGTGCTTTGTCCTGCTGATAGAAGTATGGCCATTTCCCAAAGTACTGCCACGACCAGGAGCCCAGCCAGGGTGCTTCGTGGGCGGAGGGAAAGGAGGCTAGTGCGTCAGATGGGGCGTTCGATTGTTGTCGGGGACTAGTGTATAAGATGGGGAGTTCGAGGCACAGAACAAAACAATAACACATTTTCATTATTATTATTAAGAAAACAATTATGACTATAACTGGGAGCGCAGATTAAATTTTCAGATCTTGAGATATTTTGTATTTCAATCTAGATGTACTAAGCCATATAACATTAAATTTATTTTTACTCCCTTACTTTTCATTCAAATTTTCACTTGTATCTGGCGCGCACAGTAAAATATTTTTCTTGTGATAATATGCTGTAATTTTATTTGACGTTTTCCTACTTGTTGTTCAGTTTGATGTAATGCAAATGAAAATAAAAATCACTGAAAAAGAAAAAGTTCCATTTCGAAAGCCGCACGAAGATCAGAGGAAGAATTAACGAAAATCAGAGGAAGACCTTATACTGCTTCTGCGTATGCTCCCAATGTGACTACGCGCTGAATAGGTCTCATCTGCGCGAAATAGCTAAAACTTCCTAAGTTGCCATAAGCTTTTTGACCTGTCAGCACACATATGTTGATTGTAGAGCAATAATTTGCCGAACTACATTGTTCATCTGCTGATGTAAACTGAAACACCCCGCAAACGACAACCAATGACCTTGCAGGAGCGTATCAACTTGATCCTGCGAATGGAGAGGCATTCACTTTTGCTTCATAAAACAGCAATAAGGAAAAACGCTTGGGCGAGGAAAAAAGACAAAAATATTGTTTGGAAGTGTACAGACGGTAAATTAGGTATAAATACATGCTGTTATTTTTTTTAATACGTAGGTCGTTCAGAAAGACTGACGTCATAGCGCCAAAAGAAACCCATGCAGAAAAATGCAACTCCCTGTGTTGGAACACCAGCAAGGTCAGTTACGTGACGACGCGCCGTTACAGCGCTCCGCTAGTACATTCTTGTAGTAGACATGCGTAAAGTTCAGACGTGTTTCTCTAACCTGGTATGGATTTAAAGCAGGCGCAAAGAACAGCTACGAAATTTTGCTTGCGTTCGAATAAAACCGTCACGAAATGATTAAAACAGCCTATAAGAAAGATGCTTTGCCCCGTGCAAGAGTTTTTGAGTGGCACAAGAAATTTGTGAATGGTGAACAGTGTCTGGAAGATGCAACATGCTCCGGTGGTCTTTTGAGATTGACTACGGAGATTAATGTCAACACCATTGACGCAATCCTACGCGAAGACCGCCGAATGACCATTGAGGAGGTTGTTAATGTGATGAAGATGCCCATTGAGGAGGTTGTTAATGTGATGAAGATGTCCATTGAGGAGGTTGTTAATGTGATGAAGATGTCCATTGAGGAGGTTGTTAATGTGATGAAGATGTCCATTGAGGAGGTTGTTAATGTGACGAAGATGTCCATTGAGGAGGTTGTTAATGTAATGAAGACCGCCGAATGACCATTGAGGAGGTTGTTAATGTGATGAAGAACGCCGAATGACCATTGAGGAGGTTGTTAATGTGATGAAGACCACCGAATGACCATTGAGGAGGTTGTTAATGAGATGAAGATGTCCATTAGACATTATGAGAAACCAATTGAGGAACACCAAAAGGCACTGCAAAGCGAATTCATCGCTTGCTTGCTGATGAACACAAGCCAAATTGCATTATCACTTGTCGCCAATGGAAGTGCCGGATACGACGTGAGCCACATCTTTTGGATGGAGACGTCACATGTCATGACACATTTTTCCACCGTTTCAATCCAGAAACAAAACAGCAGAGCACCCAATGGAAACACACACCTACACTGTCCCCGATCCAAGAAAGCAAATGGTGCACGGAAGATCATGCACCTAGTTTTATTCGGTAAAAAGGGGACTGTGTATGGAAATGTTGTTCCACAAGAGGCAACTGTTATCGGTGCCTATTATTGTGAAGTTCTCAGAGGTCCTCTAAAGTGCAGCATTTCCTCAAAACGTCCTGAATATGAACAAACTGGTTGGATTTTACATCAAGACAAGGCCCCTGCAAATCGTGCTTTGCTTACCCAGCAGGCTGTCAAAAATCTAGACATCGAAATTATGGCGCACCCTTCGTCTGCACTGGACTTGGCGCCGTGGGACTTCCACCTATTCCTTGAAGTGAAAGAACAACTTCATGTTCGTCGGTTTGCATCAAATACAAAACTGAACAATGATGTCATGGATATCCTTAACCACATGTCGAGGAAGGGCTTTGAACACATCTTCCGGAAGTGGATAGAACGGTGGGATTGGTGCATTCAGGTAAAGGGAGAATACTTCGAAAGTATGTAAGTGTAAGTATGTTTACTACATTACACTTCTGCCCTATGTAAAGCGAGTCTCGTTATTTTTTTAATGTCTTTCGTATAGAATTGGGTAAATTTTGGATTCCTCCTCTCACCGTTAAGTTTCATAAGTTTTAAGAACAAAGAAGGGCGGAAAATAGTGCTCCAGGAAAGGGGCTCAAGCACTATGAGCATCCCCTGTGGTTGCTCGCCTGGCTACAGCGTTGGTAGTGCATAATTGTCTAAGACTTCTAGGTAGAGCTCAGCATTCAAGTCTTTTTACAAAACTTGTAAGGGATCCAAGCCTAACTACAAAAAAAAATCTCCATACGCTGCCTCCACCGAACTTCATTGTCGGGAAGGTACAGGCCGGAAGAGTTCCTCCCTCCGACATTCTGTACACCCAGAAACAACCATCAGACTGGCAAACTGTTTACCGTAACGTGTCCGTTCAAAGCACAGTTTTCCATTGGTCTACAGTCCAACATCGACGCTTTTATACCACGCTAATCGGCGTGTGGTATCAGTCGAAGTGATTAGTGACTTGTGAACGGCTGCTCGACCGTGGTAACCCATGGCGTGCAGTGTCTTGCTCTCTGAACTAGTGCTAACATCGGTCCCAGTGGTCTCACATAGGGTTTGCCTGATTTGAGACACTGTCTTCAGTTTGCGCATGCGCAGATGGACTTTCCTAGCTACAACACATTTTCCTCGGTGTCAAGGTCGTTTCTTAGGCTCGTTTAAATCTGAATATTATACACGGTCGAGTCACATTATTGTGACCACCAGCTAATATCCAGACTAACCGCCGCGTGCAGCGAGGAGAGCATCCACACGAGCTGGGAGTGATTCAATAAGGTGATGGAAGGTGTTCACTGGTATGTGGAGCCATGCAAACTGCAGTGCATATGACAACTGCTGGAGGGTGCGCGGTGGAGGATACATAGAGCGAACAACCCGATATAGGTGGTCCCACAGATGCTTAATTGGGTTTAAGTGTAGGGAATTAGGGAACCAGGGAAGTACATTTAAGTCTTCATCGTGCTCTCCCAACCACTCTCGGACATTTCTAGCAGTGTGATACGTCGCATTGTCGTGTTGAGGTATCCCATCCGCCGCAGGGAAGACAATCAACATGTATGGGTGTAGGTGGTCTGCGAGGGTGGATTCATAACGAATTCGGTTCATAGTGTCTTCCACAGGTATGAGTGGACCTAGAGAATGCCACAAAAGCATTCCCCAGACCATAACGCTGCCCCCAACAGCTTGTGTTCTTCCAGCAATGTTTGAAGAGTGTCTGTTCTCCGATGTTTCCAGCTTTATACGCCAACGTTCATCCGTTCGATGAAGCAAAAAACATGACATCGGAGAAAGCAATCCTTTGCCAATTAGCGGAGCCAATTACCATACTGCCGTGCAAATGTAAGCCTTTTCTGTCAATGTACCTTCGTTAGCATAGGTGCAGTGACCATCCGTCTGCATCAGAGCCCCATACGCCGCAGGGTTTGCTGAACTGTCGTTTTAGACACAATTCCGGTAGCCCCCTGGTTTATTCGGCCAGTGAGTTGCTCCACAGTAACGTGTCGATCGGCCCTCACGCACCTTCGAAGCCGACGTTCACCTGTCACATCAATGGCACGTGGTGCTCCGCAGTTTCTTCGTCGCTTATTCGCAATGGTGCCATTTCTGTAATCGCGATACACTTTAACCACAACAGCACGCGAACAGTTCACAAACTGCACTGTTTCAGAAATACTGTCACCCTTGGCTCGAAAGCCGATAATCATCCCTTTTTGCAAATCTGATAAATCGCTCATTTTATCCATGACAGCAACGAATGATATGTTTTGATTGTGTATAATTATATACCTACAGCACACACTTTATATACCCTCCCAGCCATCTCACGAGACGTGCCTTCTTTCATTGGGTACACGCTGTTGACGTCAAAAGTAGGAGGTGGTCACAATAATGTGACACAACTGTGTATAATAATAATAAACATTGTTTTTTTTTAAACTAAACAGTTAAAATACTTAGTATTGCCGCAGCCATAGTTTAGTAAATATTTACTTTTATGAGTCACGTATCTTCTTTCATTGGTTTTACAACAATATCCTTGATTAATCTGCCTACCTAAGTACCACTCAAGTAAAAAACTTTATTGTTTGTTGTTATGTTTTAATTCCACTTAATATGTACCGGACTATGGCTCGGTGTGGTCGTAAGTGACGCAAAAATTGCAATGTGTTGTACGTACATAAATGCATACTCTCGAGTCACTCGTTTTATTTCTCACCCACAAAGATCTTGGCATACGAAAGATGCATAGCATAAATTATATACATAGAGTACGAGGGTACTCTCTCGATTTTTTGTTCGTTTAGCAACCTGACGATAGGTCAAAAGTAAATGGCGTATGTTAAAGGTTGAGAGCTTGAAGAGATTTGTTATGAGAACGATTGGTGAGAACTGATGTATAGAGTTGGATGCTATACGACCTTGACTGAATCGCTTATGTAGGCTGTTATTCGATCATGACTGAATTGGTTATGTTGAATGTTGTGTATTCTTGTTCTTGAAGTCGCAAATTGTTGTCTGGTTAGTAAGACTTGAAGAATATTTTGTGTTATAAGAATACCGGGGATGAACAACGAAACTGAAACACATGGGTTTAGGACACAACAATTTATTAGTACAGTGTAAGGTCTCTTTTGAAGGCAAATACAGCTGCAATTCGTCGTGAGAAGGACCGATACAAGTCCTGTACAATGGCCACAAAGATTTGAAGCTATTCCTCTCGAAGAAAAGTGGCTAGTTCACGATGTGATGCTAGTGGAAGAAAGTATTTTCTGACTTGCTCCTCCAGAACAACCCAGAAAGGCTCAATATTCAATCGGGTGACTGTGTAGGCCATGACAGATGGTCAACCTCACTTTCATGCTCAGTAAATCACTCTTCCACAAGTTTGACTCTGTGTATCGGTGCGCCATCATCCTGTTACACGGCACCACCCTCAGGATATAATGTTTAAAATATCGGTTGCACCTGGTTCTTCAGAACTGTCCGATAGTCCTTGGCAGTGATGTGCCCCTCAAAAATAATCAGCAAGCCGACAGACTGCCACGATATTGCGGCCCAAACCATCACTGATCCACCTCCGTGCTTCACTATGGGCAATAAACAGTCCGGGTGGTAAGCCTGTGAGGGGTATTTCTACACGTAAACCCTCCCGGTTGTGGGAAAGACAATGAAAAACGATTAATCGGAGAACAATATACACTGAAGAGAAATTGAATTAGAGACAGCTGGCGTTATGCAAATGTGGCGCTGTGGGCGTCCCTGTAAACGGAAACGACATGACGTATGCAGCGATCCGACAATATAAGGAGTGATGCGACGGGAATCAGTAAGAGTCGGCCGCAGTATGGGTAAGATGAAGGAACTAAGCGCATTTGATCGTGGGCAAATTGTCGGGGCCCGCCGAATGGGTCACTCCATCTCGGAAGTCGTCCAGGCACTGGGGTGTTCGCGAGTCACTGTGTCACAGGTGCACCGTGGGTACATCGAATCCGGTAAAATCATCCCTGCAAGGGCCAACTGCCGTGGACAACAGCGTGTGGATGATCATCGGCTAGCTCGCATTGTAACAGCGGATAGACGGGCCACAGTGCAAGAAATCACTCGGCAATTTAACGTTGGTGCACAAAAACGTGTAAGTAGCCACGCCATCCAGAACCATCTCCTCGCTATGGGGCACAGAAGCCATCGTCCCACGAGAATACCGCTGCTGACCGTACATCACATGGTGCAAAGATTAGCATGGGCGCGGGAACATCGCCACTAGACACTAGACATGTGGGAAAATGTTGCCTGGACTGATGAGACTGGATTCACGTTGGTACATGCGGATCGCAGGATACGAGTACGGCGCAAACCACGTGAAGCGATGGATCCTTCTTGCCAGCATGGTACTCTTCAAGCTGGTGGGGGTGGCTTTCTCGTTTGGGGACTGTTTACATGGACTGAAATGGGACCCCTGGTACGTGTCACATCGTCCCTCACAGGTCAACGTTACCGGGATATCCTGAACGACCATTTGCTCCCGTTTGTGCGTCTTCAACATCCCATTGGGGACCTCATCCTGCAACAAGACAATGCAGCTCCCGAACTGTATCCGAATGGCTTGATGAACACTCCACCGACGTGACCTCGCTTCCTCGGCCAGCTAGGTCACCTGACCTCAATCCCATCGAGCACATCTGGGATGCCTTCGAGAGAGATGTTCGAGGCTCTGACCCCCTCCATCAAATCTTCGTGAACTCCAGCGGGGTGACACGTGGGGCGCTATTTGCGTAGGTGTTTTAGTTTCGTTGTCCACCCCATGTACTTTTTATTCAGATATTGAAGCGATAGTTAAATTAACTACGAATGGGAGTTATATTCCATAATTGATGTTGTGATAACTTATATATGTGACAACTCAGGACCAAATAAACATAATTAGATATCGTAAGTAGAAGACTTTCCATTAAAACTGGCCGTTAAAGCTATTGAGTGCTCAGTTAGGTCTGTGTGATACACTGAGTGGCCACTTTATTATGACCACCTGACAGTTTTAAACAAATGAGCTATGGCTGCACGCTGTTGCCGCCAGAGGGCGAAGCTAGTATTAAAAGGGAAAGCTTAGCACTTGTGACAGTAGTAGAAGTTATTTTTGGGTGACGAGATGGGTAAAAAATGCGATTTGACGGACTTTTAACGTGGGATGATTGTAGGAGCTCGAAGCCATGGAGTGAGTATCACCGAAACCGCCGCATTCGTGAAATGTTCCAGAGCAACTGTTGTTAAAGTGGTTAAAGACTCAACTGGTAGCCAAAAAACTGGGTCTCTACGTGCAACGTGTGGTCGTCATCGACTAGTGACTGCTCGGGCGGAACGGAGAGTGTCCAGACTGGTAACAGACAACAGAAGGGCAACAGTGCAGCAAATTACATACCATCTTAATCAAGGATTCCCTCAAATGATCTCTGCACGCACTGTTCGCCGTACACTGCATTGGATGGGATATGGCAGCCGAAGGCCTGTTCAAACACCTTTGCTGTCTGCAGTTAACAAGAGAAAACGTCTCCAGTTCGCACAGGAGCACAAGGATTGGACAGTCGATAATTGGAAACAAATTATGTGGTCCGATGAATCACGTTTTCAGTTGCACCATGCCGATGGCCGAGTGAGAATTTGGCGGAAACAGCACGAAAACATGGGACCCAAACGCATTGCTACAACCCTTCAAGCTGGTGGAAGCAATGTTATGGTTTGGGGAATATTTTCCTGGCATGCTTTGGGCCCTTTAATTCGTGTTGATCAACGTCTGACTGGCACATCATATCTAAACATCGTTGTGGACCAAGTGCATTCTGTCATGTGGATAGTTTATCCTAATGGCGATGGCTACTTTCAACAAGATAATGCGTCCTGCCATAGTGCTCGTATTTTACAGGATTGGTTTCAGGAACATGCCGGCGAGTTTACTTTGCTTAGGTGACCCCCAGAAACTCCAGATCTCAACCCCATTGAGAATTTGTGGGATGAAGTTGAACGAGCCATGAGACAGCTGGATCCACAACCCTGCAATCTCACTCCTGGAAAGTGCTATTCATCAAGCATGGTCTCAAATTCCACAAACCACCTATCAACATCTCGTGGAGTCCATGCCACGAAGAATCGACGCAGAATTAAAGGCAAAAGGTGGCGCAACGAAGTACTGAGGGGGTGGTCATAATAAAGTGGCCACTCATTTTATATTTAAGCTATTGCACGATTTAAACTTTACGAAACATTTCAGTAAGAAAAATAAGTTTTTACAGTGATGTAATTAGAGTAATTAGTTGCAGTATAAGCAAATAACAGTATCTACAACCATTTAAAGAATAAAACTCTACAAGATAATGAAATTAACCGCCAAATAGGACGTGCTAGAATAATTTTTCTAATTTAACTCACCACTTCATGGCCCCCTCTCCAAAAGAAACCCAACGAAATGATTACATAATTAAAATGTAAAAACTATGGTTTCTAAACTAACATGCACCGAAAAATTCTTTGTTCTCAAAATGGCAAGAAATATTTCGAAGTTTTGAGGTACGTTTATTATTCTTCGGGAGTAACGTACAAAGTCTAAAACTGATTCCCCTTGTGTTGCTACCGGACACTGCGAACAATCTTCCAAATTTCTCTTTGAAAATTGGCAGAAGAAGTATTTACCGGCGAGTGGAGTTTCAATAACATCGGATTTACAGGAAATTTTTGCAAACGGGAAGAATTCAGACCAAAATGAATTTTCGATGAAGCTACACTGATCAAAATTCTGTGGTAGGTTGAAAATTAAATTAAAAATTCTGTGGTAGGTTGCACCAAAAAATGCTGCTACACAAACTGCAGCACTTTATGAGAAAAGATACATCATTGTGTGGTGCAAATAAAACCCAGCAACATAGCGCAACCTTGCGTCATAATGTGCTGCAACCTTGTACTATGACTCCCCGGTGGCGCAGTGATCGAAGCGATGGCTTCTGACCATTCGTTCGAGATCTGTCAGGGCTCGAATCTCCGTAAGGCATGGATATTGTGTTTGTCTTACGGAACTAGCTCTCTCCCTTCCCTAGTGTCAGTGGCCCTAAATTAATGACGGGCGATTGCTTGCAGCGCATTGAGTTACTCATGGTAGTCGTTAAAACCTCAATAACCCCCCCCCTCCAAAAAACCCCAAAAAAACCCCGTGTACAATACTGAAGAGCAATTGAATTAGAGATACCTGTCTAGTAACGTGTAGCAGTAACGGCGGCGATTTGTCTCGACATGGATTCGACAAGACACCAGAAGCGTTAAAAAGCCATACGGATCCACGACCCCTGAACAAGCTCCCACAGTTCACGAAGATTTGTTGGGGGGGGGGGGGGTCAGAGCCTCGAACATCTCTCTCGATGGCATCCCAGATGTGCTCGATGGGATTGCGGTAAGGTTACCTAGCTGGCCAAGGAAGCGAGGTCACGTCGGTGGAGTGTTATCAAACCATTCGGATACAATTCGGGAGCTGCATTGTCTTGTTGCAGCATGAGGTCCCCAATGGGATATTGAAGACGCACAAACGGGAGCAAATGGTCGTCCAGGATATCCCGGTAACGTTGACCTGTGAGGGACGATGTCACACGTACCAGGGGGTCCCATTTCAGTCCACGTAAACAGTCGCCAAACGAGAATTCCACCCCCACCAGCTTGAAGAGTAACCCTGCTGGCAAGAAGGATCCATCGCTTCATGTGGTTTGCGCCGTACTCGTATTCTCCCATCCGCATGTACCAACGTGAATCTCGACTCATCAGTCCAGGCAACATTTTTGCACATGTCTAGGGTCCAGTGGCGATGTTCCTGCGCCCATGATAATATTTGCACCCTGTGATGTGCGGTCAGCGGCGGTACCCTCGTGGGACGATGGCTCCTGTACCCCATAGCGAGGAGATGGTTCTGGATGGTGTGGCTGCTTACACGTTTTTGTGCACCAGCGTTAAATTGCCGAGTGATTTCTTGCACTGTGTCCTGTCTATCCGCTGTTACCATGCGAGCTAGCCGACGAAGACTCCGCTCATCCACACGCTGTTGTCCACGGCAGTTGGCCCTTGCAGGGATGGTTTTACCGAATTCGATGCACTTACGGTGCACCCGTGACACAGTGGCTGGTGAAAATCCCAGTGCCTGCACGACCTTCCGACATGGAGTGACCCATTCGTGGGGCCCCGAGAATTTGCCCACGATCAAATGCTCTTAGATCCTTCGTCTTACCCATACTGCGTCCGACTCTTACTGATTCCCGTCGCATCACTCCTTATATTGTCGGATCGCTGCATACGTCATGTCGTTTCCGTTTACAGGGATGCGCACAGTGCCACATTTGCATAACGCCTGCTGTCTCTAATTCAATTGCTCTTCAGTGTATAATGAGGCGCAAAGTTGCACTATGTTGTTGGGTTTTGTTTGCACCACACAGTGGTGTATTTTCTCTTTTAAAGTGGTGAAGTTTCTGTAGCACCACTTTTTGGTGCAACCCACCAGAAAATTTTTAACAGTGTACTGTTGAAAATTTTTTGTGGGTAACTGCAAATGGTAACTAGTTACCAGAAAATTAAGCACTTGAGGTTGATATTACCTTCATTTAATTTCAGAAAGGTGAGATTTAACGCTTTCACCGGCTGAAACGTATTAACCCGGGGTTAGCAAAATGGGCTGAAATCGTCATTTTTTTTTTTTTTTTTTGATTGGAGGTTTAACGACCACCGTGAGCAACTCAATGGGCTATAAGCAGTCGCCCGTCCCTAATTTAGGGTCACTGGTTCCAGGGAAGGGAGAGAGCCAGTGCCGTAAGACAAACACAACATCCATGCCTCACCGGGATTCGAACCCGGACCCCGTTCGGACGAATGATCAGAGGCCATCGCTTAAACCACTGCGCCACCGGGGCGGCGCTGAAATCATCATGAACGAATGCTGGGCTGTTACAAATGAAATAGCCGCTCCAGTGGCGCAGTGGTCTAAGCGATGGCCTCTGATCATTCGCCCAAAAGGGGTCCGGGTTCGAATCCCGGTGAGGCATGGATGTTGTGTTTGTCTTACGGCACTGGCTCTCTCCCTTCCCTGGAACCAGTGACCCTAAATTAGGGACGGGCGACTGCTTATAGCCCATTGAGTTGCTCACGGTGGTCGTTAAACCTTCAATAAAAAAAAATGAAATAAACAGTTTCAGTATTTTATAAAACCAAAACTATGTAAGATACTGACACTCATTTTGCACCATTTTGTAGGGAAACCTTTTAAGTTGGTTTCAGCAACTTACAGATGTTAGATGTATACACCCTTTGTCTCATAATATATCAACACGCTAGTTGAAATTTTGCCAGATACGCCTTATACATATATATACATTGCTCGCCCAAAATGCAACACCAAGAAGGAAACGAGATAGCAAAGCCAGATTTACTGGACACATAACAACAGATACAAAGATGAAACGATTGAGCTTACAGGCCCGTGCGACTTGCGGAACACGCAGACATCAATAGTTCGTGTGGCCCCCATGGCTGGCAATAACGGCCGCTACACGCCGCGGCATTGAACGTAAGAGGCTTTGGATTTGGGCTTGGGGTATGTCGGTCCAGGCTGCTTCCACACGTTGCCACAGTTCATCAGGCGTAGCCACGGGTGGTGCTTGCCGGGCCACTCGGTTGGCGATCAGCGACCAGACGTGTTCGATGGGCGACATATCGGCAGAACAGGCGGACCACGGCAGCAGTGACACCTGGTGAGCCGTGAAGAATTGCTTCACGGCGCGCATTGTCCTGTTGAAACGTGGCCGCTGGCAGGTCCTGCAGGTAAGGGAGGACTCCAGGCTCCAAAACGTCGGAAATGCTGCGATGGCTGTTGAGTGTGCCGGCGATTCGTACCAGAGGGGTGCGGGTGTCATATCCAATTGCGCCTCAAACCATAACGCCAGGCGACAGACCGGTATGGCGATGCATAATGCAGGCGTCATGCAGTCTCTCGCCGCGGTGCCGTCACACGCGGATCCGACCATCGTGGTTTTGCAGGCAGAAGCAGGATTCGTCGGAGAAGAGAATGAAGACAATGTCGAGCCATTCCGTAGTCCAGGTGCGGCGTTCAACGGCCCACTGCCGCCGCACTTGCCGGTGGAACGTCAATGGTAATCGGAGCAATGGGCGCCGTGCGACAATTCCCCGCTCCTGCAGACGACGTCGCGACGTCGAACGGTACGTGCTGACACAGATTGTTGCGCAACACACCCTAATTCCTGCGCTAACGTTCGTGATGTGGCGGTGCGAGCCGTCAATGCCCGCCGCACAACATGCCGGTTCTCTCGTTCGGTGGTATACCGCGGCTGCGGCAATCACTCACGTCGGTCCGTCCGTCCCTCCTGCACCCACCGAATCCACACTCGCCTCACTGTGGCTGGATGTCGTACCACGCGGGCGCCGATGTCTCGGTACGATAAACCGCTGTCGCGATAAGCCACTATTCGTCCTCTGTCGAACTGCGAAACGTGCTGGAATGACTGCCGTATTCTGCGAAGAGGCCCCAGGAAGCTTCCCACGCACATGTCTGGGAGCACAACACATTTCCACTACTTACACCCCGCCTTCTGTGCACCCTTCTTCTAGTGTTTCTCGGTGGCGTGCCGGGCGCACATGATTTGCATATGCCCTGCAATGCTAATCGTTTGCATGTCCTCTCGCGGGCGACGCATGCTGCGAATTTCAGGCCAATCGGATGCTTCCTTCTTGGTGTTGCATTTTGGGTGTCCAGCAGTGTATATATATATATTTTTTGATCCGAGTTTTTTTTTAATGATTTATTTGACCTGGTGGTATGGAGACATGACAAACAGTCAGACATAGACAGGAGACAGATGTTTCACATCAACAAGTACGCATCAAACATGGTTTTTACAGTATGCTAAATGACCAATGTGCACAGAGAGCCAGTGTCGAAAGACAAACACAAACATACATGCCTCACAGAGATTCGAGCACTGACCCAAGTAAGGCGAATGATCATAAGGCAGCGCGTTGGACCACTGCGTCACCGGAGCGGCTAACATATCTTCATCAACTCCATCAACAGTTTTTTTTTTTTTTTTTTTTTTTTGATTGGAGGTTTAACGACCACCGTGAGCAACTCAATGGGCTATAAGCAGTCGCCCGTCCCTAATTTAGGGTCACTGGCTCCAGGGAAGGGAGAGAGCCAGTGCCGTAAGACAAACACAACATCCATGCCTCACCGGGATTCGAACCCGGACCCCGTTCGGACGAATGATCAGAGGCCAACGCCTTAGACCACTGCGCCACCGGGGCGGCCAAACAGTTATTGTGATACGTTGTTGCAGATCAGCTGAATTAACAGGAAGGAGAGAGACAAATACCTTATCTTTAACATAGCCTCGTAAAAAAAGGGGGGGGGCTATGGTCCCCACTGTTGTTCTAGTATCACTCACACGTTGGCCACCACCAAGTGCGGGTCTAACGATCCCGCACTTGGTGGTGGCAAACGTGTGGGTGACATGTCGCGTGTCGCGTGGCCATTCCATCGCTGTGGAAGATTTTTATCGAGGATAATTTCTAATTTCCCGATGGCAGTGGGGTGGTGCTCCATCCTATGGGGAAATTAAGTTGTATTCATGCAGTTGAGGCATCAACCAAATAATTAACATAACGAGATAAGAACTTCCCGTTACAATGTTTTCTTGGAAAAAGAAGGGGGGCCATGCACTTTTCAACGGGATATTGCATAGCTTGGAACACGTTTACATTTGGGGAATCCCGCGCGTGCTATGGCCCCCACTGTTGTTCTAGTATTTTCAGTCCCCCATATGCGAATATTATGTCTGTTAACTTTCCTTTTATGTGTAAAGTCGATTCGTTGCTGAAAATGAGACTCTCACTGAAATAATCTTCTTCAAAACGCTTCTGCATCTGTGTACAGAAATCGTGACGTGCAATTCTGTCATTGTCACTTCGCACTAACTGCAGTTCGTAGGCAGTCATTTTCAGCGGCTTGCTCAAAATTTTTGAAACAGTCGGTTGTTTAATTTGAAACTCCCGACCTCCCATCGTTGTGGATTTCGTTGTGCTGCGTTGGTAAAGACACACTGTTCATCAGATACACCTGGTCTCCCTGGGCTTTTCTTCTTCTTCTTAGCATGTTGACACCCACTATATGGTATAGACCTCCCCCAGTCTTTCCCAACTTCCTCGATCCTTCAGTCCACCATTTAGCACCTCTAAATTTCTGTAGGTCATCTCTCCATCTCATTCTCTGGCGCTCTCTTCGTCTCCTTCCGTCTCTCGGTTGCCATTCTGTTATTAATTCATTTTCATTTGGGGGTAAATCGGTCTAGTCCCGCAAACTGACCAGACGGGTTGGGGCACATGTTCCCAATCTATGCGTCAGGACGTCGCTGGTTTTGGTCCTGGGCGTCGAAACTGTAAGAAAAAACTAAAACTTATAATTTATAGTGAAACGCAACATGACAATTTTGAAGACGTGTACATATTTTAAACAATGAATTGTAAGAAAGAATGCTAAAAAAAACCCCCAAAAAACGTGGCATTTTTCTTGTTATGAAAGCGCTCTCTTCGTCTGAGTTCCGGACTGTAATGTTCTTTGAAAACTTGGGGTGACGTCGTGCGGATCTCGCTCCCCCTGCAGTCTGAAAATGGACTCAGCCAGGCAATTATCAAATAAAATTATTTCTATGTAAGTGTGTGTTGGTTTATGATAATGAAGAACTTTCTAAATAAAAAAAACGTGGTGTAGAAGAAGTTGTAAGTAGTTCTAAACAGGCGAGAAGGAATAAGTCCAGGAATTATGATGACACGTACTTGGATTTCTCGTGCACTTTTGTTAAGAACGAAAAACGTCCTCACTGTGTAATCTGCCTGAATACAAGTTAGTAATGTAAATGACTGTTTTCTTTTAAAAGAAATACCACAAACTCGAATTTGGGCAATTTTTTTTTATTTTGGGTACAGGGGCGTCGCACGGAAAATGTGACATGTGAAGGGCAGTGCGGTCTCAAAAAATTTGGGAGCCCATGGGTTGGAGGATACATTTTATAACTTCTCCCAGCTAGGAGAGAAAGAAGGCTGCCACTGCTTAAGAAGAAGAAAAGAAAAGTAAAATAGGAAAACTTCACTCCAGCCCTAGAATACTCTAATAGTACGGGGGAAAGAGCAAGAAAAAGAAGTGAGAAGAAAGAAGAGTAGGGACCAGTCTACAGATGATACAACAGGCGTAAATTACACAAAGTAAGGTATGGTCCAGCATCTGATACCTCGGGAGAGTGAGCCCTTGACGAACCATTTACTTTTACCTTTACACAAGCATCCTAATGTTACAAAATTCTTGTGCCAGTCTTTAATACATTATCAATTCGGCGGTGATTTTTGAAACGTTTTCTGAAACGCCATTATACAACATTAACAGAATTCATTTTGCTTACTTCAAGCACACAAAACGCCTTCTCCACAGCCCTTGCGGCCATCATGCCATACTGATCACGTGACGGTGAAAACGTACAATCTTATGGTGACGCCATCTATATAATAAAAACAAACGTTACTAATGTTACAAAATTCTTGTGCCAGTCGTAAATCCATTATCAATTCGGCGGTGATTTTTGAAACGTTTTCTGAAATGCCGTTGTACAACATTAACAGAATTCATTTTGCTTACTTCAAGCACCCAGAACGCCGGCCATTATGCCTGACTGATCACGTGACAGTGAAAACGTACAATCTTATGGTGACGCCATCTATATAATAAAATCGTTACCAATGCTGATGGAACGATGCATCTTGAGTGTCAATATCTTACACAGTTTTTGGTTTTATAAGATGTTGAAACTGTATTTCATTTGTAATAACCCTGCATATTCGCTGTCTAGAAAGTAGGATGAATGAGGCTGAAACGAGTGAACCTGCGTATCATGAAGCGTTGCTTTTCCTTTCTTAACTTTTTGATTCATAGTGGTCATTTAGAGAGGTGATTGACACAAATCCTTTCTGGCTGATTACCTGCAAAAAGGCCTATAAATCAATGGCAACGAACCGAAGAAAGGCGAAAGATGTTTGAGATACTTGTTTCTACCCAGTGGCATGATGTCCCTGTCAGGAAGACTAACTTTGACACAGACATCATGCCATGATGAAGTCGTGGAGCAGCGAATAAAAGACTGGAAAGGAGTGTTCATCTGCCGTGGCAGATTTATGGTCGGCATGACTGACTGAGTTTAGAGGAGAAAAAATTGTTTTGTGTCTCCATTTCTGTTTAGGGAGTGGACAAAATTTTGTGCCCCACTTGATCCAGGTACATCGGCTGCTTAAAGGATTAACATTTTAGAAGTGAATTTCTTGGGGCCATAGCAGATTTAGTTTCCTTTCTGTAACTGCAGTTGTTTCATGATTTACTCGAACCTTATTCTTCGCTTTTCTGTTTTTCAGTTCTGACGTCGAAGAATCCTTTGGTGAAGAAGCAGTTGTTCGAATTAATGTCAACTCTCTGCATTTATTCAGAAAACGGGCATCATTTGACTCTGGATGCTTTGGAATGTTATAAGGTAAGAAGTACTAATTTCATCGGTATTTATGGCTTGCTTTGGATGGCATCATTAATGTTTTGTAACCAGAGGAAAGCAACTTTCATATGATTAATCTGTATCATAGGTAGTCAAGTATAAGGGTCGTCCAAATGAAACATACGCTAGCTGTTGGAGTTAAGTGTACTTTATTACACCATAAGAATATGTGCACAGGTAAATATATACATATTACACGGGTGCTGATAGTGTTAGAAATACGCTCCCCTAACATTTAGGAAGGTGTCCCATCGGTCGATAAGCTTAAGGATCTTCTGTCAGGTGCTTTGGAACCCCCACGGCGCACACACTTTCGAATGCTCCAACAGAGTTGGAAACGGGTAAAAATTTTGGACCCGGACGTCACATAATTGGACTCGACCCGAACCTGACCAGGACAAATCTGCTTTGAACTATGAATTCGAAACTCGATTGATAATTACACACACACACACACACACATATATATATATCATCATCATTGTCAACCATTATCAATCCACTGCTGACAGAAGGTCTCCCCAAGTTTCCTCCACAACGGTCTGTCTTGTGCCAGTCTCCTCCATGTCACTCCCGCATACTTTCGAATTTCATCCACCCATCTTCCATGTGGTCTTCTTCTGGGTCTTTTCCTCTCCCCTTGGAATCCAATCTAAAATTTCGGCTGTCCATCGATGGTCTATCCTTCTGGCAGTATGTCCAGCCCATTGCCATTTCAGGGATTTAACTCTGATCATGATGTCTTCCACTCTTGCCATTTTTCGTATCCACGTGTTCCTCTTCTTATCTCTCCTGGTTACACCAAGCATGTACCTCTCCATGCTACTTTGAGTTGTCTGCAGCCTTTGTATGTCTCTTTTAGTAAAGGTCCACGTCTCTGCACCATATGTAAGCACTGGAAGGATGCATTGATCAAACACTTTTCTTTTAAGACATAATGGCATATTGCCCTTGAAAATTATGCTGTTTCTTCCAAAAGCTCTCCAGACAAGTTTTGTACGCCGATTAATTTCTTCATCAATGGGACCCTCACTTGATATCTGCTGTCCAAGATAAACGTACGTGTCTTTTATCTCCAGCTTTTCTCCATCAATCGATAACTTTTCATTTCTTGTAAAAGCATTGAACATCACTTTTGTCTTCTGAAAGTTCATTTTTAATCCCACTTCTTTACTCTTGTCAGCAAGTTCCTGGATCATACTCTGCAGCTCTGAAGGGGTAGTTGCAAAAATTACTATGTCATCAGCAAAACGAAGGTGGGTTAGATAATCTACATTAATCTTTATCCCTTCGTTTTCCCAGTTCAGTGATTGAAAGACATTTTCCAATGTGGCATTAAAGAGCTTCGGAGATATGGTGTCACCTTGTCTCACTCCTTTTCCAATTTTTATGTGTATTGTATTTTCAAACAGATGTATTTTTGCACTTGCATTTTCATAGATGTTATTGATAATATTAATGTACGCATCTTCAATACCGCAGGATTTCAGAGCCATTGTAACTGCTGATGATTTCACCGAATCAAAGGCTTTTTCATAATCGATAAAAGCCATGCACAATAGAAGTTCATATTCCCTCGCTCTTTCTATTAGTTCTCTCAGTACGTGGATATGATCTATTGTGCTGTAGCCACTCCTGAATCCAGCTTGTTCTCTCGGTTGAGCCATGTCCAGTGTCGCCTTTAAGCGATGTGAAAGAACTTTAGTGAAGATTTTATAAACCACTGATAGGAGGCTAATAGGTCTGTAGTTCCTGAGATCCTCAATGTCACCTTTTTTATGTAGCAAGATCATTGTAGCGTTGTTCCAATCCTCAGGAATCTTCCCTTCATTAAGGCATCGAGTGAAAATTTGGGCGAGTACTGTTTCGATTTCTCCACTTGCTTCTTGTATGATGTATACAGTAATTCCATCTTCTGGAGCTTTTCCCCGCTTCATGTTCTTGATTGCATCTGCAACTTCTGCTGGGAGGACTGGAAGAACTCTGGTACTGGTACCATTCATGATGTCTGGAGTACATGTATCATCCCTTTCATATAATTTGGAGTAGAAATCTTTCACTCTTGTCAAAATTTCGCCGCTATTTCTTGTTACAGAACCATCTTCTTTTCTCAGTGCCATAATCTGTTTTCTTCCCTTAGTGAGATGTCCCTTTGCTATCTTTAGGCTTTTGTTGTTTTCAATTGCTTTCTTCACTAGTTCACAGTTGAATTTCCTTACGTCTTCAGTGATACTTTTTCGTAGTGTCCTGCATAGCTCTATATATTCCACTTTGGAAGTCACATCTTCTTTAGTTGTCCTCATCTCTCTTCTTTTTTGCATCAACGTTTTGGTTTTTCCTGATAATTTGTTCACATGCAACTAGTTCTTAGACCCAGCTAATTTTGTTGCTGTTTCCATAAGAGATTTGGTTACTTTTCTGTTAAATTCAGAAATATCCACTTCTTCCTATGTTAGGCCTTCTAAAGCAGAGACTCTGTTCTTCAGTTCCAACTTGAAGGTATTATGGTGTTTTTTAAGGTAGGTTATGTCAATACATTTTGTTTGCCTTATGAGTTTGCCACGTTCGAGTTTAGTGTTGAGGTGCATCTTACATCTCACCAATCTATGGTCACTAACTGTGTTGAACTTGTTTAGCACACTGCAGTCTTCTATGACGAATTTTTTGTTACACATAATAAAATCAATTTCACTTGTCGTCCCATTTGGATGTCTCCATGTCCATTTCCTGTTTGGCTTTTTCTTGAAAAAGGAGTTCAAGATGAAAAACCCTTCTGTCTCTGCAAACGCTACGAGAGTATTTCCACGCTGGTTTCTGTTGCCGTGACCGAATTTACCTACTGAAGTTTCATTCTGTTGCCGTTGCCCTATTTTTGCATTGAAATCTCCCATAATTATCTTCAAGTGCTGCTTACCTTTATTATTTAGATGACGAATTTCCTCATAAAATTCTTCAATTTCTTCTTCAGGATGACTTGTGGTGGATGCATAAGTTTGAATGATCTGAGAGTGGTATCTTCTCGAGAGTTGGATAACGAGTCGTGCAGCTCTGTCAGAGGAACTTTCAACTTCTACAACTTTATCCTTCAGTTTCTTGTTCATTATAAATCCAACACCACTAGTTCTGCCAGTATCTGTCCCACGATAGTAGAAGAGATGTCCACTTTTCAGTTCAATGAGATCTTCTCCTTTTCTCCTTACCTCACTTAGCCCGGCGATGTCCCACTTGATCCTTTGTAGTTCCTCTTCCAATTCAAGAAGCCTTGAATCAGAAGATAGAGAGAGTCCATTATACGTAGCCAAGGTCAGCATCAGATGGCAGCCTAGTCCGGTCCTCCGGGGATTCTTAGCACCCTCTGCCTTCATGTCGAACTGGCCGCAGCCTTGGCCAGGTACATTCCAGCTGCCGGAGACTGAGGGCCAAGATTTAAGTTGTGGAGTCATTTTGGAGGGGTTTGGCCATAACTCACCACCCTGGTCAAGCGGGTTGGTGAGTGTGAGATAGCATTTCCTCTAATCCCGATGGTATAGTTATACCGCTATTGGCGGTCGTCAGAGCCTCTTTAGTGGGAACAGGATGTACCACGAGAAGGCGGGGTTGACATTTGTCAAGGAGAGGCTGTGATGTTACGCATCGCCTGACCTTACATCCCATATATATATATATGTTGAACTCGTGGCGTCTACGGGGATTCAATCTTGCTCCACAACTACAGTCAGCCATCATTTTCTTAACACTTTATTCGAACACACAACACAAGTTACACAAGACAATAATTGACAACTTAAACGGATTCATTCTGCGCAACGAACAACTACGAGCGACGACCTTCTGCTAACTTCACTTCCTCTCTTCTCTGGGCGTCGTCTCTTCTCTGCAACTAGTGCGTAGATATCTAGAGCGTACTGTGCAGCCATCTGTGAGGCAGAATTTTCATTACAAGTAGTTAGTTCATTTGAATAAGCAGAAATCACACACACACACACACACACACACACACACACACACACACACACACACACACACACACACACACACACACACACACACACACACACACACAGGGCGTTCAAAAAGTCTCTCCGCAGTGGGTAATTTGATTTGATTTGATTTATTTAATTTAGCTGTCACATCCAATACATACAGAACATCATAAAGATGTGACAACTGGGCAGGCCTGAAGAGAGGGTGGGGTAGGCGGTGCTGTAGCACCAGGGCCCGGGCCCCTAAGGGGGCCCAGAGCCCGTTTCTAAAGTAATTTTTTTCTAATTATTATTTTATGGTGTCCCAATATTTTTCAAGCTATACCGTCACCAGGGTTGAGAAGTTACGCGTGAAAAAAATATTTTCTACTAGAAGCGTAAAATACGCGTAAAAATGCGTAATTTATGTCATAAATGTAAAAAATGTAATAAATTCAAAACTTGCTTTAAATACAATGAAACAAAATGAAGTGTTACAATGTTACTTTAGTTCCCAGGCTCACTGCAACACGTGCGTGTGTTACCTGCGGCAAATTAAACGAGCTCGCCATATTACGTTTTTCATTTCTTCTTTCCTTTCCAACGACACGCCGATACCACACATTTGGTTTGCTGTGTTGCTTTGCTACTCACCCACACAGATCATTGTGTATGGTATACAACGTTATTGGTAGTCATCAAAGGCTGCAGACAATTTCATCATGTGGAATTTGTCACTTTGTGTTTCCAACCAGAAGCCAGTATCTTTGTCTTTTTATTCATTTTTTTCGCATTGTGGCAATTTTTATAGATGAATATAGTGTCTTTGTGCGTAATTCCGACTTCGTTTATTTTCCTTTGTTCCGATGACCGATGAAGTCGTCCTGTTCACAGCGGCAACTTAAAAGAGAAAACACAAAATTTAATGTTTACTTATGAGAACTCTTTGTGGATACTTTCCCAGAGGCTGCATCTTTAGACATACAAGGAGTGTTCAAATGAAAAGGTACGAAACGACACTGTGGGTATAAATGAAGACTTTATTCAAAGTATACACCATAGGCCGTAGCACAATGATCCCATTGATTAACGAGCCGAAGGATTCCTTGTTTCCAGAATTTCTGTGGCCGTGACGAGACCCAGTCCTGCACATCGTCCTTGAGTTCGTCGTCCGAGTGGAAGCGCTTCCCTTTCAGATGTTTTTTCAGGGGACCAAACACATGAAAATCGCAGGGTGACATGTCCGGGCTGTAGGGCGGATGGTCAAGCTGCTCCCACTGGAACTTGGCCAGTTCCGCGTGTGTGAGTGACCCTGGAGACGTGTAGACGCGCGCTATCATGGAGCAGAACCACACCCTCCGCGATGAATAGCGGCCGGTTTAACACCTTCCGCTGTAAGAAATCGGATAACGCCTCGCTTCCCCTCAATCGTCGAATTTTGCAATGTGAACGCCATCCTGTCCTCACACGCACTGCCGCGTCAATTGGACGGCGCTCTTTATAAGAGCCTCTGCTCTCTCCTGCGCATGCGGGCGCCCGCGCATGCTCCGATCCACGCCGGCGACTCCAATCGCATCCCTAGATGTGTCGCTACGTTCTCCCATAGCGGCATAGGCAAATATGTTAACGATTACGTTCTTATGACGTTTCGTACCTTTTCATTTGAACACCCCTAGTATATTACACTCTAAAAATGAAAGGTGAAAAATGAGATGATAATGAAAAAGTACTAAGAAAAATAAGAATGTCTGTCGGTAGATGGCGAAAGGGAGGGTTCGGGGGTTTATTTACGGTGGGGAGAATATGGAAAATTATCCACCGCAAAAAAAAGATTGAAGAGTTGCAACCGGTCGGGTTGTTGGGAAGTAGGAGAATGGTGGGTGCGGGGTAGTGAGGGAAGAGAAATATTGATTATGTGGTTAGTGGAGGAGCCGACGCTGGGGGGGGGGGGTATTGTACTGGGGCCCGAGCTTGCTCTCCACAGCCCTGCAACTGGGATAGTAAAGAGGAAAAAGGCCGAATGGCCTAACAAGTCCTCTTCTCCCAACTCGAAACAAGCCAGAACAGAAATTCAAGTCAAATCAGAACTGTTCAAACATTATATTATAAACTCAAATCAATAGATGTAAATCAAGAAAAAAAAAATCATGTTTGTTAATAAAAAAAAATAGTTAATAGTGTAAAAAAATGGGAAAGTTTCAAGAATAATAAAGCAGTAGCATCATAAGACACTAAGAAATGCCCATAGTAAATGAAAGCTGTGTTGTATGAGCATAACCTCATAACTTATGTTCATCAAATATTGGTTAACAGTTTTACAAATCTGGCATTTGCATTAAGTATTTTTGAGCCGTGATTTAAATAATTTTATACTATTGATTGGTAACAAGAATCTGAGCAAAGTGTTCCAAAACGTTAGACCAGCAAAATTTATGTGATATTTCAATTGCTCAGTTTTTATCGACATAGGGACAAATAAATGATCATTGCGGGTAGACTATGGATGAATATGAATATTTAACTGAATTAAACATTTGAAAAGATTAAGTTTCACCTTTTTAAATATTATTATGCCCAAGTTATATTTGATAAGTTGATTAAAATCGTTAGGAATATAGGTTAGTGGCCGTAGTAAGTTATATAGAAATCACACAAATGTATACGGAGAAGGTATCATTTACTCACTTATTACAGGAAGTGTTGAAACTGTCGTCCTTCATTTGGAAGACATAACCTAACTGTTTTACACATGTTTTTAAAAGTCCCTCTGCTGTAATGTTAAGGCTGTTCCACTTAATTCTGATGGCGATGCAGTCAAAACTTTTGAATTATGTATGTTTGGAAACTTTCAACTCATCACAAGCTTGTGAAAATTGGTGTTGCTGTGAAATATATTCTGGTTTCTTAATGAGGCGAAACAACTTCCAACATTCAACCTTCCCTTTATTGTTTTCAACAAGCACGTATTTGTTGGCCTCGATGCCTTTTTCAATCTCCTTAATTTTAAATTCATCCACATTAAAAAAAATAGGCATTAATTCCCACACGACATGCAGTGTAACAGGATGTTAGCACTTTAAAAGAAAACCTCAGAATGCTCAATGTAACAAATGCGATGTGAGAAATAACTCTCAGTCTTACAATGTGACACGCGGGATGTGAAAGAGTGAATCAACAGAGAAGCAGGTGACAGATGTTTGCCTGTATCTTGCTCTGGATAATCGCACAGAAAACAAATGCAAGGGAAGTATCGTTTTACGATATGGTATCGGTGATTCTAGTGTCGGCGTCGTATCGTTGGTCGGTGGAAATCTTCTTTGCTTTAAGAAAGAGACGGCAATATTTTTGTAAGGCAAATCATTTTGTACGCTTTTCAACCATAGGTTGAAGAAGAGTAGGCTATATGCACCAGCTTTGTCGGTCTGTCTATCTGTCTGCACGATAACTCGCGTAAAAGTGGTTCGATTTCGATGAAATTTTAGTATGTGGTAGGGGACAACATGGGGACGAATCCTATTGAAAATGGACGAAATGGGATAAAAGATCAGGACATAGGAGAGGGATCAATTCCATCGCTCTTATGCGTCATAACTTATGTAAAAATGCTTCGATTGCGGCAAAACTTTATCATGTCGTTCCGGAGGTATACTGAACTGGTTCTGTTGAATATCCTCGAAAGTGGGTCAAAGATCAGGGCACTGGAGCGAGATTTATTCCACAGCCATTATCCTCATAACTTGAGTAAAAATGTCTCTATTGCGACAAGACTTTAGTATGTTGTTCCGGATGTATACTGAACGAATCAATGGTCAAGGTAGGGAGGAGGGTTTGTCTGCGCGCGATTTCTGGTATGTTGGAAATAGTATCATAGTCAATGCATTGCATGATTTTACTAACTTGTTCACTCTGCTGGCACCAGCATGGAGCATAAAATTGCACAGTATGTATTTTTATTTGAAATATTTTTTTTTAGTTTTCAAAAATAAAACGGAGATAAAATCGGGTCCGAAAGACCTTGACTCCACCCGTTTGACCCGCAAGAAAGTATGGACCCGCTGATCCGTGACCTGTTTCCATCTCTGTACCCCAGTTCTTGGTAGAGGATTGTACCAATGGAGCCACTCCTGATGCTTATTTCAGCTGTTAACTCGCCAACTGTTATTTTGTGGCAAACAGTCACCAGTTCGTCCACTGTGCTGATTGTGTCTGGTGTGATGGCGTCGTGTCTTGGAAGATCCATAGTGCTTTCACGGTTTCCCTGAAATTCTTGATCATTTCAATATCAAACTGCGTGCAAGGCACGCGTTCTCCTAAACCACTTGCATGCATTTCTGCCGATTAGCTTCACTCTTTTGTCAAAAATTGGATCACGGCTCGCTGTGCCTGCTAGGAGGTATCCATGAGATAGGACTTTAAAGTTCTTTTGGTATTACTCACATTCAACGCGTCGCACCAACTAAATGCTTCGCACGCTGCATTTCTCTTTTGTGTGGTTACCGCAGCGCCACCCTGCTACCCGAATCAATGTTTCATTTGGATGACCCATATACATATTAACTAATGGAGGGCAATGGAAATACTAAATTAAGACAAGCGCACCACATGTGCCTCATCCGGCGCTTGAAATCGGGCCTACCGTCGAACGACTACTCAGAAGCCTACGCCTCTGACCATTCGTCCGCCGAGGAGGCCATTTGCTGTTGAGAATAGTTAGGTTGTCATTAGAGATCGGCGTTATGTGATGCTACACTATCTACCAACAAGTAATTGGACACCTGTGATAGCAAAGGAAAACGAAGTTTATACACCTTCAATAGTTGGTGGAGCCTCCACGAGCGGCGATTACAGCTGCGACCCTCCGGGGCATACTCTCAACCAGGCGTTTTACGACAGCTAGCGGTATTTTCTTCCACTAGCGGCTTGGAGAAGACAGGTCAGTTCCTTCACCGATTTCGGATGGTTGGGGACATCCCTTAAGTGGACGCTCCAACTCGAACCAGAATTGCTCGATAAGGTTAAGGTCCGGGCTCTGCGCACGCCAGTCCATTCGAGTAACCCCATTATCACCATACCAAGCCATGGTGGACCTCACAACATGGCAGGTGGCATTGTCATCCTGAAAGTAACATGGGTCCACTCCCGTAAAACTGCCACAACGTAGGAAGCGCATGGTCATCCAAAATGGTGCAGTAGGTTTCAGCGTTGAGTTTACGAGGAATTGCGACCAAGGGTCCCGTTCCATACTTGGAGAAACACCCCCATAGCATAATTCCACGGCCGCCGAACTTCGCAGTTGGCACAATACATTCCGGCAGGAGGCGTTCTCCAGGCAGACGCCAGAGGGTGAACCTTGATTCGTCGCTCCAGAGAACCTTATTCCACTGTTCAACGGTCCACTGTCGACGTTCTTTTCACCACGTTAGCCGAGCAGCGCTATTGGACTTGGTGATCAAATAATTGTGGGCGGCAGCACGTCCATGATAACCGAGCAGATGGGCTTCCTTACGGATGATATTCATCGAAAGAACACTCCCGGATGCCTGTTGAAACTCCTCGCGGATGTAGCCCATTGATTTGGTGCGGTTATTCCGAATTTCTCTCGCCAGCACCCGTCGGTCTCTAACTCCCAGTTTTGTGAGTCTGCCGGATCGGGGAACATTCCGACTGTCACCTCTCATCTTCCGCTTGCCAATCACGTAGGCCACTGTCGATTTTGGGCACTTCAACTCGCTGGATATGTCACATATGGATCGGCCATTTCTGTGATACCCGACGATTACACCTTTCTCGAAATCAGAGAGCTCCGAACTGCGTGGCATCTTGCATGCGACTGGTTGCGTTGTTGTTTCCCACACGATATTTAACGGCGGCAGCCGTGACGTGAATCAGGACCGCAAATATCGTCGATTGCAGGGGTGTCCAATTACTTGTTTGTAGATAGTGTATATGTTTAGGTGAACGAGTATTTTTGTATGACGCCATTTACCTATTTAAAATTCAGATTCTGACATTTAGCTTATTATTTTCAATGCCAGTCCGATGGCGCAGTGGCCTAAGCGCTGGCTTCTGACAATTCTTCCGAAAGGGTCCGCGTTAGAATCCCGGTGAGGCATGGATGTTGTGTTTAACCTACGACACTGGTTCTCTCCCTTCCCTGGAACCAGTGGCCCCAAATTTGAGACGGGTGACTGCTTGTAGCCCATAGAGCTGCTCACTGGGATCGTTAACGCCCCCTCCTCCAAAAAAATGATCTTCAATTCCATTTTATATGTACTGTGCATTTATCTGGGTGGAACGAAATAATTTGGGGGTGAAATCAGCAAAATGGGTTCAAATCAGTTCGAACGTATATATTTGCTGTCTAAGAAGTAGGCCGAAGGCGACTGGTACGAGTGAACCTCTGCGCATCAGGATGCGTTAATTTCCTCTTAGCTTTGTTATTCAAAGTGATCATTCAGATGGATGATTAACCCTTTAACTGGACGATGTACCTGAAACGTACGGCTTCCAAAATTTTCTGCGATCGCCGAACAGTAATGTTCACATAACGGCCTGGTTTTACGAAAGCTTCGGCAAAACAATTCCTTTCTCCACCTAATCTCAGGAGTTCCGACCATAAACCTGTAACGGATGGTAAGTGCTCATTTCTTTTCCTTTATTCTCCGCTCCATCGCCAAAGGCAGGAACGACATTCCACTCTATATCCCAGGGGCACGTTGTCCGCGCCAGACTAGACCCCCTGACACCAACATCGTGCCACTGGGTAGGAACAAGTGGGTGAAACATGTGCTGTTCTTTCTTTCTTAGGTTCGTCCCCCTTGTTGTAGCCCTTTTAGTAGATATCAGTCAGACAGGATTAGTGGAGTTCCGACCATAAACCTGTAACGGATGGTAAGCGCTCGTTTCTTTTCCTTTATTCTCCGCTCCATCGCCAAAGGCAGGAATGACATTCCACTCTATATCCCAGTGGCACGATGTCCGCGCCAGACTAGACCCCCTGACACCAACATCGTGCCACTGGGTAGGAACAAGTGGGTGAAACATGTGCTGTTCTATCTTTCTTAGGTTCGTCCCCCTTGTTGTAGCCCTTTTAGTAGATATCAGTCAGACAGGATTAGTGGTCATCTCCCTAAAGCACTACTTTGCATAACAAAGCTAAGAGGAAAGCGACGGTCCCTGATGAGCAGCTTCAATCATTATAGTCACTTGGGCCCACTTCTTAGACAGCGATTGGGTTCGAAATGGTTCAACCCATTTTACTAACCCCGAGTGTGACGTGCCTGCACCACAGGACGCAAATGAGATAAAGGCAGATAGCAGTGAGAGCACATGTCGGCCAAGCTCAGATGGGAGAGCGACTTACTCCGGAGTGAGGAGACCCAGGTTCGATCCCCGGCGCGGAAAATCTTGTACGTTATATTGACACCCAAACTTCCTGAATGACCGTTAAGTTTCTCGCAATGATGAAAATCTTGTACGTTATATTGACACCCAAACTTCCTGACCCGGCTGTTAAGTTTCTCGCAATGATGTGTTCTTTCCACACGACGAGACAGGAAAAATGAGAATCCCTTCTTCAGTGCTTCGAAAAATAAATCAGTGAGATGTTACGTTCCGCACACCAAACTGTCTGGGATTTCCCGAATGCACGTTCTTCATGAGATGACTTCCTACAGCGAGACATGGTCTCGGCTGACCCGTGGGACATGCCCCCGGCCCTCTTTCGGGGGGGGGATGTAGCATGCCTGTACCACAGGACGCGCTTGGGATAAATGCAGATAGCAGTTTGAGAGCGCATGTCGGCGTAGCTCAGTTATTTAGGGAAGGGAGAGAGCCAGCGCTGTGAGAGCGACCCGAATTCGATGCGCGCCGCGTGGACATATTTGTCCATCTAGCCAGTTAAAGGGTAATATGGCGCAGACATACGGACATGCAGCCAGTTAAAGGGTTATTTTTTTTTTGATTGAAGGTTTAACGACCACCGTGAGCAACTCAATGGGCTATAAGCAGTCGCCCGTCCCTGATTTAGGGCCACTGGTTCCAGGGAAGGGAGAGATCCAGTGCCGTAAGACAAACACAACATCCATGCCTCACCGGGATTCGAACCCGGACCCCTTTCTGACGAATGTTCGGAGGCCATCGCTTAGACCACTGCGCCATCGGGGCAGTTAAAGGGTTAATACTAATATTTTTTTGAATGATGGTTTAACAACCACCGTGAGCAACTCAATGGGTTATAAGCAGTCGTCCGTCTCTAATTTAGGGCCACTGGTTCCAGGGAAGGGAGAGAGCCAGCGCTGTAAGACAAACACAACGTCCATGCCTCACGGGATTTGAACCCAAACCCATCTAGACGAATGATCAGAAGCCATCGCTTAGAATACCGCGCCTCCGGGCCTACAAAATTGCAAAATCCTTTTTCGCTGATTACCTGCTGAAACAGCTATAATGGTGGCGACAAAATAAGAAATGAGAGAGAGAGAGAGAGAAGTTGTTTGGATAACTTGTTTTTAGTCAGTTGCGTGATGTCCGTGTCGGGGGGGGGACTAGCGCTGTCCCGTCAAGCCTTCAGGCATGGGGCAGCGAATAAAGGACTAGAAGGGAGCGCTTATCACCAATGTAGTGTTGTACTGCTGAGATGAGTGGGTGGAAAGGAATTGTTTTTTCATAGCATTTGTAAAACCCGATCGCTATTTCAACATTGTTCGGGTATATCGGTCGCTTAAAGGGTTAAAACATTCAAGTCCTTTGACTTTCGAGAAATGACGTAGACAGACAGACAGGTGGCACCCTTTGCTATTATTCCAGATGACTCACTCAAGGGAATCTACTCAGAAGTAGTTGTACAATGAACAACAAGCGTAGCGAACGTTTCTGAAGATATGTAGGATACGATCACGCAAATGGACAATAAGCGTAGAATACCAGAAAAAATGATTGGCATTTTGGTGCGAAGTAGAACAGTCGTTATTTACGGCAATCGGGCGTGAATTTCTGGAATCGGGATCATTTACCGCAGAACAAATGCAGTGATACCAGTGACGAGATCACGAGCCACTAAACAGGACGACGATGTTTACATTGCTGATTCGCTCGTGTTTCATCACTACCTAATAAAGTTATTCACTAACAACCCCTAACAAAATGTCTCATCTTACAAAGAGTTGCGTGTGGAAGTTCTATGCTCGCCTTAGAGTTGCGCTTCTGAACAGGTGCGTCGCAGTATTATCGGAATGATATTTAAAGAATAAATGTCAATCTTTAGTGACTCTAAAGGAACAGCTGCGCTATTCAATAGCCTCACAATTTACCACATTTCTCGGTTTTTAAGTCGACAGAGCCGAATGGATTAAATTTCTCATTTTCCTTATCGTCATTCATGGAGAAATCGATCTTGAGTAGAAGATGAGACTAGGACAAATACAGTTAGTGTTCAGAAGTTGAAATACACTAAAGAGCAATTGAATTAGAGACAGCTGGCGTTATGCAAATGTGGCGCCGTGGGCGGCCCTGTAAACGGAAAAGACATGACGTATGCAGCTATCCGACAATATGAGGAGTGATGCGACGGGAATCAGTAAGAGTCGGACGCAGTATGGGTAAGACGAAGGATATAAGCGCATTTGATCGAGGGCAAATTGTTGGGGCCCGACGAATGGGTCACTCAATCTCGGAAGTCGTGCAGGCACTGGGATTTTCACGAGCCATTGTGTCACGGGTGCACCGTGACTGCATCGAATCCGTGAAAACCATCTCGCCAAGGGCCAACTGCCGTGGACAACAGCGTGTGGATGAGCGGGGTCATTGTCGGCTAGCTCGCTTTGTAACAGCGGATAGACCGGCCACAGTGCAAGAAATGAATCGGCAATTTAACGCTGGTGCACAAAGACTTGTAAGCAGCCACATCATCCAGAACCATCTCCTCGCTATGGGGTACAAAAGCCCACGAGGGTACCGCTGGTGACCGCACATCACAGGGTGCAGAGATTAGCATGGGCGCGGGAACATCGCCACTCGACCCCAGACATGTGGGAAAATGTTGCCTGGACTGATGAGTCGATCTTCACGTTGGTACATGCGGATGGCAGGATACGAGTAGGGCACAAACCACATGAAGTGATGGATCGTTCTTGCCAGAAGGGTACTCTTCAAGCTGGTGGGGGTGGCATTCTCGTCTGAGGAATGTTTACGTGGACTGAAATGGGACGCCTGGTACGTGTGATATCGTCGCTCACAGGTCAACGTTACCGGGATATCCTGGACGACCATTTGCTCCGGTTTGTGCGTCTTCAACATCCCACTGAGGACCTCATCCTGCAACAAGACAATGCAGCTCCCGAATTGTATCCGAATGGTTGGATGAAGACTCCACAGACGTGACCTCGCTTCCTTCGCGGGCTAGGTAACCTTACCGCAATCCCATCGAGCACATCTGGGATGCCATCGAGAGAGATGTTCGAGGCTCTGACCCCCTTCCATCAAATCTTCGTGAACTGTGGGAGCTTGTTAAGGGGTCGTGGATCCGTATGACTTCACAACACTTCCGGTGTCTTGTCGAGTCCATGCCGAGACGAATCGCCGTCGTCATCAGGGCGAAAGGTGGTGCTACATGTTACTAGACAGGTATCTCTAATTCAATTGCTCTTCAGTGTAGATTATAAGTCAAATGGGTTAAATTTCTCAATTTCCTTATCGACCTTCACAGAGAACTCGATCTTGTGTATAAGCCGAGGCTAGAACATATGCAGTTAGTGTTCAGAAGTTGATATGGAGTATAAGTCGAATGGATTCAATTTCTCAATTTCCTTATCGTCGTTCATAAAGAAACCGATCTTGAGTATGAGACGAGGCTAAAACAAAATACAGTTAGTGTTCAGAAATTGATATTGAATATAAGTCGAATGGGTTAAATTTCTCAATTTCCTGATCGTCATTCATAGACAAGTCGATCTTGAGTATAAGACGAATCTAGAACGTATACAGCCAGTGTTCCAAAAATTCTGTAACTTAATTTTTAATGTTTCAGTAAATATTAAAAGAAACAGAAAGTGATAGACGCATTTGACATTTTTTTTTTTGCGGCAAAGAGTTGAATTTTGGGACCACATTTTTTCTTACGAACTTTTGAACTATTTTTTCGGAGAATCCGCCGTAACTTGACCCATGTCCTGCTGCAGTAGACATAGCGGTGGGCATGAATGATGTTCGACACCTTGTGAAATCTGTTCCTGGGCGTCTTCCAGCCGTGAATGTACAGAAAGGTAAACCAACGCCTAATTAGGTAGGCGTTCATAATGCAAAGCTAACTCAGTGTATTTATACACCGATCAGCCAAAACATTAAAACCACCTCTGCATTGTGCAAAGAAGCGCATGTGCAGACAATCAGTGTCACATGCCAAGATCGCGAATGTTATACATGTGTATAGTACCTAGGTCGGAGCTCTCTCAGTCCGTATTTCGTTTAGTCTCAACATAGGAAAATCAAAGGACTTATCTGAATTCGATTTCGACAAAGGCCAGATCGTTATGGCAAGACACCTGGCTATTAGCATCTCCGAAATAGTGACGGTGGTAGGCTGCTCACGCTTTACAGTAGTTACTACCTATCAAAGATATTCCAAACTTCGAGCCGTGGGCAAGCCACGCCTCATTGATATCTGAGGTCAGCGCAGGCTATCTCATCTTTGGCATTGCTACTGTGGCTGACATTACCCATAGTTTCTATTGGAAGAGGGAAGAGGGTATCATGGTCAAACAAATCCCGTTTTCTGTTACACCATGTCGACGGACGAGCTCGTGTGCGACGTTTACCCAGAGCAAGCCTTCTCACCTGGATGCACTGTGTGACGGATCCAGGCCACTGGAGGGAGTGTGATGGTCTGGGAAATATTTTCTTGGGGAGCTCTTGGACCCATTATCCATGTACAGTGTACTCTGACAGATGTCACGTAACCGAACGTGGTGGCTAAGCTAACCAAGCACACTGCTTATGGTGACTGTATTCCCTGGCGGAGATAGCTACTTTCAACAAGACAATGGTCCATGCCACATTGCGAAGAAGGTTCAGGAATGGCTCCACGAACATTAAGAGGAGTTCCATTTATTGTCATTCCCCCAGATTCTCCGAACGGGAATCCTATCGAGCATCAAACAGAAGTCATCGCTCTTTCCACGTTTATAAGTGAGCCACGGAAAAATTATCATTGGCCGCCACCGGGAATCGAACCCAGGATCTTCCAGTTACGCGCCGGACTTGCTACCACTACACCACAGCGGCCTTAAATTCTTCAGACTCTGGAGAATTCTAGTTCACTATCTTGTATAATCTAGGACACTATTCGAGGTCTACTCTCTGTGAGTCTGGAGAATTCGGGGCCGCTGTGGTTCAGTGGTAGCATGTCCGGCTGGTTGCTGGAAGACCTGGGTTCGATTCCCGGTGGAGGCCGATGAGAAATTTTCCGTGACTCACTTATAAACGTGGAAAGAGCGATGACTTGTGTTTGATGTTCCTAATCCACGTCAATTGTATGTATTAAAATCCTATCGAGCATTTGTGGTTTGAGTTGGACAGACGGTTTCGAGCACCATCATCCCAACCACGCAATTTACGTGAACTGATATTTTGTAACATGATTTCTGCTGCAGTCATGGTACCAAATATCAAGAGACACCTACCAACATCTCGTTGAATCTATGTCTCATCGGGTGAGAGCTCTTTTGGCGACGAGAGGAGGACTTACATTATGTAGCAGTCATGTTATTAAATATCAAGAGACACCTACCACCATCTCGTTGAATCTATGCCTCATCGGGTGAGAGCTCTTTTGGCGACGAGAGGAGGACTTACATTATATTTGGTAAGTGATTTTAATGTTATGGCTGATCAGTGTATACACATTACACATATACGCCGAAAAATATGGTACTTGGTTGCGCGTGCATTATTAAGCTCATAGCTTTAGTCATGATTTATTATATCTGTTTGGAAAATATATTACATTTTCTCTTCGATTAGGAAATTAAAATACATGGGGTATTAAGTCTCTTAGCTGTAGTTTTAAGTAATAACTGATGAAATAGTGTTCGTTGTTGGAGACATACACTTTATCAAAAATTAACCAAATGACCAGTTATAAATAATCAGCAAGTCAGCTTATATTAGTCGATCAATTTATTCCTTCAAATGCTTGAACTTCAGGACGCTGTTCCCAGAATATAAACTAGCTGGCTTCAGCGCAGATAACACAGTGATTGCATTCGTTCGTCGATCACATATATATTTCAATACAGTTTTATATCAACGTTTTCCAGTCTATTGTCCAACAATAGACTGGAAAACGTTGATATAAAACTGGAAAACGTTGATATCCAACAATAACTCTCGTACATGAATCTTCAAGCCGTACCTCAACTCAAACTCCACCCTCATACAGTAATCCAGTCATTTTGTGTTCCTCTGACTCACTATCAGTGTTACCAAATTGACAAACTTATTCCAGGAAGTAATGTGTTGTTCATGAGAAAACGTTTAACCAAGAAGTAACTGAATTTACATAAAAGAACAGAAAATCCAAAGGAAGATTATTTAATATTATGCAAACTAACACTAAAAATTGTTTAGATGTGCGGTGAGAATATAACAAACTCGTGAGTCATAAAGCAAATCGTTTGATAAGCACTGCTCTTGAGCAGCACGTCCCAGTTTGCAATGGGCTAATAGAACAATATGTTGTATATATATATATACTATATTGACCAAAGTCACAGGATACCCCTTCCAAAGCAAATGAACGGATCTTCTGCGTTGTTAAGATGCGCGGTACAGCTGTAAACGGTATAAAACCAAACCTGCAGCTTACCGCGATCATATTGCATTGTGAGGTTGAGTGAAAATGTCACGGCTGGAGAAAACTGACTTTGAGAAATGAAAGATTGTTGGGTGTTCTATTAGTGGGTTGTCCATAAGAGAAACTGAGAGGTGTTTAAACATACCCAAGTCAACTGTTTTGGATGTACTGAAAAAGTGGAAGACACATGACACGCCTGAAGGAGCAAAACATACCGACAGACCAATGAAAATCAGTGATAGGGGACGTCCAAACCTCAGGAGAGTCGTTACAGCTAATTGACGGAGTACTGCGCAAGACCTCAGTGTACAAGTGAGTAAAAATGTTGGAACCCCGGTATGTACATATATCATTCGCAGAAAACTTAATTCCATGGGTTACCGTGATCGTACGGCTGCTCATAAGCCTTTCATCTCCACTCGGAATGCTATTCGTCCTTTAGCATGGTGTAAAAAATATTTATCGTGGACCGCAGGTCAATGTAAACGGGTCCTATGGACTAATGAATCCATATACATGATCCATCAGTCTGATGGCCATGTGTGGGCATGGCGGCAACCGGGGGAATGCTAATTACCACAGTGTACTGTTCCTACGGTCAGGTTTGGAGCTGACAGTGTACTCGTGTGGGGGTGGTTTCGTGGTATGGTCCCATCCCATTGGTTATCGTGGACAAACCTTTTGACCAGCACGTCTACCTCGATATTCTGGACAGTTATGCCCTACCAACTCTGTGGCAATACTATGGAGCCGAGGCTTGCTGGTACCAGTAGGATAATGCACCGAGGCATACAGCAAGGACTGTTACGGCGTGGTTTGACGATAATTTCGTATCGTGTGTGGACTGGACAGCACAGAGCTCTGATCGTGATCCCATAGAACACTTATGCGATTAATTAGAGCGCCGCATAAGCAGTTTGGAACCAAGGCCTACTGCTAAGCAACAGTTAGCGGCAGCATTGTGTACTGAATGGAAGCGCATACTTATCGCTGTGTTTCAAAACCTTGTCGAAAGCATGTCTCGAATGGTCAGTGCATACATTGAGGATCGCAAAGGTGGGCCGACACCATACTAATGTATGTCAATAAATGCTGTGTTGTGCTTCTCTTTTAGGTGCCCGGTGACTTTTGTCAATATAGTGTGTATGCGTTTTTCTAGGGGATTAGCCTTAAAAACGTATAAACGAAATTTCGAAATGTTAAATATCATCGTAAAATTTATGATTTAAAAGTGTATGATATATTCTTTAATAATGATTTATTTGAGATCGAATCGGAAGTGCAAGAAAAGAATGCGGTACAAAGTATAATATATTTCATCGCATTGCAAAATTCATAAAGCCTAATGCAAATGAAACATCTGTTTTGACCACTCTGTCTGTCTATAACAATCCTGATTCTATATAAGAAATCCCCACAACTAAGAATCTGTGACCATTGCTTCAGTGTGGAACTCATGAATTAATAACTTTTTCTTCAGTGGATCGTAAGTGTATCCCTTTGAAATCAAATTGTTGAATATTGAGGATACGTTTAGTATTCTATTCTACTAAGCCACGAAACATTGGAGCCAAAGGTTATGCCCGAGAAATTTATCAGTTTTTAAATGACGCATATGTGTGTAAGTCATGAAATGCGAAATCAATTTTTCATCTAAACCGAAAGTAAACAACATAAACCTTTCTCAGATGGGATCAAGGCTCAACTTTGGCTGCGCCAAGAAACAAAAAAGATGACACCAAATTTTCGGGTGTATTGAGCCGTCTTTTGAATTCGTTCTGAGGCAAATTAAATTTATCAAAGCTATTCAAAGTCAATGGAACCAGTATGGAAAGCAATCGTATCTGACCGAAGAAAGAAGTTTTTCAATCAGGTTTTTAATCCCACAGATATTGATGTACACAGAATCGTGAACTTACGCCCTCTGGTTGCAGAGTTGTGCGTTAAAAAAAATTTGAACTTATATGAGAAACATTTCGCAGCGGAAACCCTCTCCAACAAAGAAAATTTTGTTCAAATTAGACACTTCAAAGCAGAAATATGGACAAATATAAGAGATGCATCTATGCCCCCTGGTGGGGAAAACCATGCATTATTTTAGGAAGAAAGTATTCTCAAAAGGTTTTTCGATGTGAGCAGTATCGGGTCCAAGAAAAAAAAAAGTCGCGTTTCAGGAGCTCAGAATTTGCTGCAAGTCCATCAGAAGCCGAAATCAGCACTTATGCTCCCTGGTAGCTAAACCATTCTTTAAAATATTAAAAATTGTATGAAAAACATTTTCCATCCGGAGCTTTATGCAATACAGGAAGAATTTTTCAAATTGGAGTTTTAGAAGCAGAAATATCAGGGAAAACGCAATTTACCTTTGCCCCCTCTGGCGGAAAGTCTATGATTTACTTGAAAATTTTTAATTTATATGAAAAAAATTCCCACAAAGAACATATATTTATATGAAAACACTATCCGACAAAGAAAAGTTTTTTCAAATCGGACTCCTAGAAGGAGAGATGTTGACAAAACCAAGATATACATCTACGCCTCTGGCGTAGAAACCATGCATTATTTTGAGAAGAAAATATTCCTAAAAGGTTTGTCGACGTCAGTAGTACCGGTCCACAAACGAATTTTTTTTCAATCGAGATTTTAGAAGCTCAAATTTTTCTGCAAATTCATCAGAAGCGGAAATGAAGATTTACGTCCCCTGGTGGCCAAACCATTTTTTACCAAAAATTAGAAATTATGTATTTGCAAAAGATTTCCCATCAGGAGATGTATCCAGTGCAGAAAGAATGTTTCAAATCGGAGTTTTAGAAGCAGAGATATCGGGGGAAACCCAATTTACTTTCACGCCCCGTAGCTCAAGTTTTTTTTTTTTTTTTTTTTTTTTTTGATTGGAGGTTTAACGACCACCGTGAGCAACTCAATGGGCTATAAGCAGTCGCCCGTCCCTAATTTAGGGTCACTGGTTCCAGGGAAGGGAGAGAGCCAGTGCCGTAAGACAAACACAACATCCATGCCTGACCGGGATTCGAACCCGGACCCCTTACGGACGAATGATCAGAGGCCAGCGCCTTAGACCACTGCGCCACCTTAGTAGCGCAAGTTGTATGAATTACTTAAAAATTTTGAAATTATATGAAAAATATGTCGCAACGGAAACTATCCAATAAAGAAATAATTTTTCAAATGAAACCAATGGGGGCAGAGAAATGAACAAAAATAAGATATATATATATATATCTACGCCCCCTGGCGGAGAAATCATGCAATATTTTAAGAAGAAAATATTCCGAAAAGATTTATCGATGTGAGTGGCATCGGTCTGCGAACAAATGTTTTCAATCGATATTTTAGAAGCTCAGATTTTATGGCAAATACATCAGAAGGGAAAATCAACACTTATGCTCTCTGGTGGCTAAAGTACTCTTTACCAAAAACTAGAAATTATGTGAAAAAGATTTTCCATCGCAAGCTGTATCCGCTGAAGAAAAATGTTTTCAAATAGGAGTTTTAGAAGAAGAGATATCGGGGAAAATGTCATTTACTTTTACGCCCCCTAGCGGAAAACCTATGCGTAACTTGAACAAGTAACTATACCTAAAATACTCTTCGACATAAATGGAATCGAAAAGTAAAAGAATCTTTTCAGTCGGATGCTTAGAAGCAAATATATGTATTAAAATGTATTTTGAATTCGATATCATCTGCATTTACGCCCTCTAGCGGCCAAACTGTTCATCGTAAAAAAAAAAAAAAAAACGAAATGAAGGATCATCCTTCGCATATTTCAAGCTTCCCAATGCTAAAAGAATTTTTAAAATCGGACTAACACTTACACAGATATGGTGTCTACAGGCGAACAGACGGGCGAACCGAGAACATAAGCACGATCTATTTTTACAAAACACGTATTAAAAACACAACAGCGCTGTCTCTATTCCGTCATTGTTATAATTACTGGGTTACGTATAAATGAATCCAAGAACCATGTATTTTTGATAATCTGAAATTCACACAGCTCAATGGCTTTTAAACGTCCTTCGATGTTCTTGAAAACGTTGAGACGACCAGATGACGCAGTGGTCTAAGCGAAGGCTTTTGATCAGTCGTCTGAGATGGGCCCGGGTTCGAATCCCGTGAGGCATGGATGTTCTGTTTGTCTTACGCCACTGGCTTTCTCCCTTCCCTGGAACCAGTGGCCCTAAATTATCTACGAGAAACCTTTTGTGCACAATTTCTTAATTTTTGTAACACAAAAAAGCTATTTCTAGATGCTTTATCGACTGTAGAAATCCGTTTTTTTCCTAAGGGGTAACATTGGCCGTGAAGGAGTGAACGTTTTACTCGTGTCAAAAGGATTTAAAAGACGTGCTGATTACAACCGAAAACTCAGTATCATCTTTCTTGTTAAACTACTAGCAACACAAATGAAACATCGATTTTCTGGTTGAACGCATAGCAGTATTGAGGTTTAGCAACTATTTAATTAAATAAAAAACAAAAAATAAAAACATTTCTGAAAAATTATTTTTCTAATCACGTGACAGCACTACCTTTAAACACGGTTTTTTATGCTCAAACTATTAGGACGCTTTCTTTGGTTATACAAAGGTAAAAATAAAGCTATATGAAAGATATAACTGTATAAAAAATAAAGCCTGAATTTGAAGAAAATAAAATATAGCGACGTACGTTTTGTCATTCTAAGAAATTCATTTTAAAATTGTTTCAAACTCGCGTGCGATCGACAAGCAAAGTGTGTAACCCCAGAAAATGCCTATTTTAAAGGACACTATCCACCGAGTCTCATTAAGCACTCTATTTTTCCTGTAATGCCTTATTATTAAACACTCAAGCCTATTCATCTGTACAGCAAACTTTGCAGAGTACGAGCTTCCTAGGAAATTGTGAAACTTTCAGGAGTTATCTGCATCCATTGACGCAATGTTCGTGCGTGTGTATCGTATGACGCACACACACACTTGTTAAGAGTGATTTTTCACTTGCATTGACGTGCAAGGAAGAACGAAGTATTGTTGTCCCCAAAATGAAGCGATCGCAGGAAACACCTGCTGCTGAAGTCAACAATCATGGATAGCCGTGTTTCGCCCACGTTGGGAGAAAAATAAATCTGCCATCGAAAGAGGAAATGCGTGTCATTGAAACCGAACAACGAATTTTTTAACTGGCTGAATCAAATTGCCAACTACCTGATGTCTTTCTGAGTGACAGAAACATTTCGATTAACTGTTTTCTGTCTCGCAGGTATCATGGCGGGATTTTTACTGCGCATGCTCTCTAAGTCCTTTCTAAAAGATTCCGACAGGAGAATAACAACTTAACATAGCTCTTCGCAACATGACAAAACTGCTGGTGTGACTCCATTGGTTTAAACAGCTGTAAGTGTAGGAATACATTTGTGAACGTGAAAATGAGTGCAAGAGTTCTTTTACGAAGGCACTATTTGACGTAATCCCTTACCACACACACACTAAATATAAACGGTTAGTCTGCAATCAGTGGAAATCTCACAAAACCTTTTTAAGTGTAACACTAAACTAAAACATCTGCCGATATGTTTAACATTAAAACTAGCTGAATCGTACATGCGCTGCCCAGGAATAATGTTTAAGACGAACCTGTATATTCTGATTTTTATTGTAGTGAACGACTGAGTTGTGGGTACCACTAGAGATGAGTTCGGGCTCAATTTTAGGAGCCCGGGCCCGGGTTCTCAGAAAATTTGGCTTAGCAAGGCTTGCATTATGCACAAGCCAAAGCTATGTCCCAATCAAGGATTAGTTTAAAAATTATTAGTTTAAAAATTTTACTTCAGTTAATCCACTTCATAATATTAATATGTTCTTCGAAATACTATGCATAAAAGCAAATATTCTAAAATGTGGGCTAGAAGATAAATAAATAATCGATGTACATGAGTGATTTTGCCAAAAGCTGAAGATAAGAAAATCTTTTAGAAACGCAAACTATTCCATTCGTTATTTCTTTTGGATTTCTAAATTTACTTTTATTTTGAATAAATTGCATTAAAAAACATACAACTCTTTAAAGACAATCGCACGCGTTTTAAATTTTGACTCTAGAATACTAGACTTTGCAGTGTAATTTACATATATTCTAACTGGTAAAGATAGTTTACAGTGATGTGGTAGAGCATAAAAAAAGCATGTAAGAAAATTTCCTAAAGAAAAAAAAAACAGAAACAAAAAATGTATGAGCATTCCAGATCAGATTATTTTGCATTTTGTAACATTATCAAAGCTTTGCACTTAATAGTGTAATAACTACGATATTATTCTATGTGTGTGCAGTTTCCTCCAAGTTCGTGAAAATTGCTTACCGTTTAAGCCTCTCGAAACTCCTCAAAAAAAGAATCGCAACTAATGCTTCAGCGCTTAACCTTGATCTTTTTCTTTCCTCTAAAACTTGACCTGCTGCACTAAACACCCTCTCGCTTGCTACTGACTTTTATACATATAGTACACTTCTCGCAATGGCAGCTAGCTTATAGGAAATTGAGAAATTTTCCACCACGGTGACAAATCCACAGCTTCAAAGTTCCACATACTTACGAATTTCATCTGGATTAGGATCATCAATTTCAAACTCATCTTCCAAATCTTCAAATAAGCCTGCTGATTTTTTTCCTGAAAAAAAAATCAGAAAAAAAGAAACAAAAAAAAACATTGCTAAAAAAATCAAGTTGCAGATCTAGAAGTGACACCACCCGTGTATTTAACACTAGCAATTCTTTAATTTTTGGTAACCAGTTATAACAATAATATCCAGGGAATTATTTTTTAATTACAGTTTTTCGTGAAGGTGACTTAAAAACAATGTATATAAAGAATTCAGTAATGAAATTCAACATGTGTAATGCCAAGCCCAGGGCCGGGTTTCTCGGCTCTTAAGTAGTCTTCAGCCCGCCCTGGAACGAGCTCATCTCTAGGCACCACCAATCCCCCTAACCGCGAAAACTATCCCATTGTATGCACTGTATATGTGTAAATACACTCAGTGGAAAAAAACATTAGATACAGGGGTTGATGGGCTGTTGCTATGGGCATCCCCTGCGCAGAGTGGAACAGACCCAAACCGAATGCAGGCGATAAATAGACGAACAGGAGGGCTTCCCAACAGTGTATTCCAACTGACGGACATGGGTAAACGTGGTGATCTGAGCTACTTTGATCGTGGACTCATTGTCGGCGCAAGACAGATGGGTCATTCTATCGCCTAAGTGGTAAGAACACTAGGGTTCCCGAGGGCAACTGTATCAAGGGTATACCGCGAGTATGCTATGGAGTACCAGCACCCAGAAAGCAAGCAGTGACCAACCACACGCCACTAATGACCGCGGTCCACGTAAACTATCCAGACTCGTATAGACCGACCCCTCGGCAAAGACGGGGGTCGGTCTGTACGAGCCGTAGCGAGCGAACGGTACAGCGCACACTGTACACCATTGGCCACGGGAGCCAAAGGTATGCAGCGTGCATACCCTTGGCTACGGCCTACTCGTGTATTACTGTTGACTGCTCGTCATCGGAAACTAAGCCTCGTGTAATGCCAGTAACATCAAAACTGGACCTCTGCAGAGTGGCGCAGCGTCGTGTGGTCAGATTAGTCCCGGTTTTAGCTGTACCGAGTTGGCGGGAGGGCTCGAGTGTGGCGTCGACAACATGAGGCCATGGCTCAGTCATGTAAAATAGGCTCTGTTCAAGACTGTGGTGGTTCTGTGACGATTTGGGGAGACCTATCATGGGACATATTAGGTCCCTTAGTGTGGCGTCGACAACATGAGGCCATGGCTCAGTCGTGTAAGATAGGCTCTGTTCAAGACTGTGGTGGTTCTGTGACGAATTGGGGAGACCTATCATGGGACATATTAGGTCCCTTAGTGTGGCTGGAGAGATTCATAACCGCTGCGCGTTACCAGCATGTCCTGGCTGTTTGGTACACGCTTTCATGGCCTTCGCGCATCCCGCGGCCGATGGTCTGCTTCAGCATGATAATACGCCTCCCCACCAGGCCGTAACCACTCAGGCATGGCTCGAGAAACATTCATTTGAGTTTCGAACGACCAATGACACCCCGAGGTTCTCGAATTTAAACCCCGTGGAAGCTCTCTGGGAGGCTGCGGAGCGGAACATCAGATCCATGGATTCTGGACAGACGTCTCGGACGGAGTTTTGGACAATGCTGCAACAGACATGGCTGCCATTACCTCGGAAATCTGGTGGAATCAGTGCCTCGGCGTGCTCAGGCTTTTAACCGCGCTAGAGGAGGATCAACAAGCTATTAGCTAAGTATATCTAATGTTTTGTCCTTTGAGTGTATTTTATCAGTGAAATACACCATGTAGGCAAAAGTACTCGGACAGCTAGGTCAAACGGAAACAAGAGCATTTGTTGGCCGAAATTGGTACATAGTCGGCCCATCTTCGGCTCTGTTGGACTACTTTTGTGCGGCTGTTACGACTGCAGCGACCTTTCTAGGAAGGCTTTCGAGGAGATGTAGGTAGGTCTGCAACGACATTTTCCTCCATTTCTCCTGAAAAGCTTCTTTCAGAACTACAGTAGGGAAAGGACTTAGCGGTGGAGATCGGATTCGGTGTTTGAGCTCGTACTGCAGATGTTCTATTAGATTTAGATCGGAATTTTGTTCCTACTAATTCAGTACTTGAACTTCCTGCTCCTTAAACTAGACCTGAACAGAACTTGCTCTATGTCAAGGCGCGTGATCTTGCTTAAACAGGCTGGGATCTGTGATCTTGCTTAAACAGGCTGTGATCTGTGATCTTGCTGAAACAGGCTGTTTCAGCGTATGTAGTGCTAAATTTCTCAGAATGTCTTCGTATCTGTTTGCCGTCAAGGTGGAGGACGTCACTACAAAATGACAGAGTCCTTGCCAAAGGGAACAACCCCACATCATCACAGATCTCTCTCGAAACTTGACTGTAAGGACAGTGTAGTCCTCCTGACAGAGTTCTATGGACAAATCCACACCGAACTATGTACATTGGAACGAAAAGGTCGAGAGGTCGTCACTTCACACCACTCTTTTCCACTCTTCTATTGCCCACGAACGGAAGTGAGGTACCACTTCAGCCGTTATCTGGCATTGCTTGGATTGGTGTGAGTCTTATGTACAACTGGCCTAACATGGTAGGTCAGTTCTCTGAGCATTCAGTTTTCGACGTACTGTTTTGGTGCAAATAGCTGTTGCAGTGACTTGTGTGACATCGCTCGCTAGGTGTGTGGTGGAAGACTTAGAGTGTCTTCATATTGCGCAGTAAGCTCCGTTTGGCACGATCTCAGTCTGTTCGGCTTCCCAGAGCGCAAGTTCGCTGTAGTGGCGCCATCTGCTTTCCATCGATGAAGAATATCAGCGACAGGGGATTTTGCGAATCCTAGAAAAGCGGCAATGCTATGCACTGATTGTTTACTCATGTGGCATCCGACCGCCACGCCCCATTAAAATCTGTCAGTTCCTCTCCGCGCAGCACAATCGTTTCCAATGCGGTCTGACAGGTGTGCTAACGCTTCTCTTTAGGTTCAGGACCCAACATATCCCGCGCTTGCATATCTAGTTCTGCAAATGTACGTTTATTTGCATATGCGGATGTGTCCGAATACCTTTGGGTGCATAACATATATGAATACGGTAAAAGTCTGAGTTATAACTTCGCAATACTTTTTTATAAACTACGTCACTCGATCTTCCGTTGGATGTTAAAACATTTCTTGGGCTTTTCTGTTTTTCTGTTTCCATAGCTCTAATTGTAGCCATGGATTTTCTATTTCAGAAGGAATGCGATGAAACGCGATTTGACAAACACACTCTGTGTAATGATAGATAAAATAATTTACTCAAGAACAGTTCCGCATCGCAGGAGTAACACCAGTTTCATATTTCTGAAACAGGCTGGTTCTGTTACAAGTCTTGCAGACTTGTTCTGTTACACATTGCTCTATGAACAGTGGCGAAGCGTGACTTTGTAAGTAAGGGAAGCAATGCAGTTAATATGCGATAAATAGATGGTAAAAGTGCTATGAATGAAAATTTATAGTAATTAAAATCAGCAAGTGACCCGTAATTTATATGCTACGTTGACAGTCCGGCATGGGAGAAAGCATCGTAAGACCCCCCCCCCCACACACACACACACACACTCAAACGCCACTATGTGTTGTACCACCAAAAAGAAATGTCTATGTAGAAGTTCAAATGCAAAGATTTATAAAAAAAATGTTCAGTGAAAATGTTGAAAGGGAAAGAAACTTGTCTACCCACACAACAAAAAGAATTGGGGGTTGCTTCTATCAGACCCGAGAAGGGGCTGAGCCCGGGCCCAAATCGGGCTCGGGCTGTAGAATATTTACTGCGGTTTGGAGTCGGGCTGTTAGAGAGAGGAAGAGCGAGATAATTTTTTTAATTTATAAATGTGATTTTATATTATTTATATATAAAATCACATATAAATTATCATATAAAATCACATTTATGTAAATGTGATTTTATATGATTTTTATAGAATTTTTTTTTATTTATAAATGGGATTTTATATGATTATGAAAATGATCCAAAAGACAGAGAAAGTATTTTTTTCTAGAACGTAGTCTTCGGAGTTCACGTGGCCGTGCACTGTACATGTGCAAGAGTCCATTGCTTCCATGGTGCTTGCATTCCTCAAAAGAGTCACAGAAACAAATAGCTACACTAATGAAAGTAACGCTTACTTTTATATTCCTGAAATAATGGCATGTCACAGCTAAAGAGCGTGCGACATAAAAGTACTGAAAGTTCAAACCATAAGCCAATAATGGACCTGAATCAACTAATTACACTAGCACAGAAAACTTTTTGACAAATTGCAACTTCAAACTATTCCTCTGAGCGCTGAGTCTGACCGAACGTTTGGAATCAAGTTAGTGGCTTTATCCTTGAAACTCTCTTGTGTGGTTCTTCCTTCGGCACCGTGGAAGTGTTTGGGAGAATGCTTACCCACGCTCTATGCTTAGCATAATATTACTGGCTGTGGCTGGCCACGCTGCGGGTGGGCATGATGTGTTACTGAGGTTCAGCTAGATGCATTATCTGCGTTGTTTCCAACGAGCGACTTACGTACGAGACATTTGTTCTTGTTTTCGTAAAAATACACTGCTGTACAATTGCTAAGGACGGATCATAAACGGCTATACAGCGCATAAAAAAGTAAGTGTGGTTGGATGCCAAGTGAAATAAAATAATTTCAGAATGCCAGGACATTACAAGAAAGACAATTTATTGTGCTCTGAAATCCAGAAGGCTTTGGAACGTGTTCAAGGGACAAACAGGCCATTTTGTGCAGAATACGTAAACGTGAAAAAAATGCAATTACCGTCCGCTGGCGTTCCGGCGTAAGATGTCAATACCGGATATGGCCACCGTGGAGGGCAATGCAAGATTCCACACGTCGTGTTATGCTTTGCACAACATTATCAAGCAGCTGTTGGGGTAATTTATCCCATTCCTCTGTCAGTGCACGGATGAGGGTGTCCTTGTTTATTGGAGGGCATTGGCGACCAGCAAGAATCCTCCCCAAAGCATCCCACACATTTTAAATGGGATTCAGATCTGGAGAACGTGCTGGCCATACGAGGCGTTGAATATCCTTGCTCTCAAGACACTCCTGGACAGCGACTGTTCGATGACATGTTGCATTGTCGTCCATGAAAATGAATCTATCACCGACAGCGCCACGGAACATGCGAACATGAGGTAGCAGAACATCATTAATGTATCGTTGGCCAGTCATAGTCCCAGTTGGAAGCACACAGAGGGACGTACGGCCATTGATCATGATGCCAGCCCATACCATGACACTACATGTCGGATATCGGTCCCTTTCCTGTATGTTTGCTGGACAATGTGCAGTACCACTATCACGCCAGATCAGTTGTCGTCAACAATCAGACGATAGACTGTATCTACTCTCATCTGAGAAGAGGACAGCAGACCAGTCGTTATCAGTCCAATTGCGATGTTGATGGCACCATTGCAAACGGGCGGTACGGTGACGTCTGGACAATGGGATGCACACAACAGGACGGCGGGCGTATAGTCCTCCTTCATGCAAACGTCTGGCGACATTTTTTCGGGAGATCCGCTTGCCAGTAGCAGCCACAAACTGATTTGATACCTCACTAGCTGTGCTGCGCCGGTGACTTTTTGTTGATAGCACTCTGTGCCGATCTTCTACAGGTGTCGTACTGCGAACACGACCTCCCCCGTGACGTTTGCTACACTCTCCATTTGTTTGAAATGATTTCCAAAGCCTTGAAACAACACTGTGGCCGAAGTCGAACTCCCTGGCAACATCTGTTATTTTTCGCCCTTCTTCAATCTTGCCAATAATACAGCCACGCGTAAAATCATCTAGGTGATGTCGGGAAGACATACTGAAAATTGCAAGTTCGTCAATTGATTCTTTCCATTTCAACTTTGCGTTTGAACAACAACGGTCAATACGTGTCAAATCCTTTATATCTCTTATCAGCGCTATGACGTCACGAACAAGTTCGGCAATCCAAAATTTGCATACGCACAACACGTCTTACTGCATCCCGCACTTATGCTAATTTCCACATTTTCCTGCCTTCCATTTTATGGTTGCTATCGTTGCTGTTGTCATCCGTCCTTAGCAATTGTCCGGCAGTGTACGAATATGAATTTCCTTTCTTAAAAATAAAAGCTACTGAAAAAAATGCCCGCTGCGTTATGTTGGTGTGATATTTTTATTTTACTTTAATGCTACATATTTTTAATTCACGCAAAAGAAAGCGCGTGAACCAAAGGGAAGCAATGCTTCCATTGACGCTTCGCCACTGTCTATGAATCTTGAAAGCTGGAATCTTATGCAAATCCAATCAAGTTTGTTTGAATTTTAAACATTAGGTGTAAATTAGTTTAAAGGAAGCATTTAGTAGGACATGAAATGCCACACCTTTAACGTAAAGAAAATACTTCCAGTCAAACAAATTGACATATTTTAATTTCATTTTCTTATTTGCTGTACTCTCTCTCTCTCTTATCCTGTGTATGTGTGATACAAATGAAATTTTGGTTTTGCTAAAAAGATTGTTTGTACTTTACACCAGGTGACTACTAAAGGAAGATATCGTTTTGCAGTTCTTCTTGTCGAGATCAAACAGGCTGAAGTTCTTCCTCATGTCGCAACAGTCCTGACGCTCGTAAACTGTGTAATACTTGGCGCCTGTGGATTTAGGTTCAGAACTAGGATAAGAAACGAATTCCTAGGTACTTCCCAAAGTCAATTCTCAATAATCATTTAAGTTTTCAATGTAACTGTCATTTTTGCTTTCAGAATTGGTGAAATTTGCTCTTTTCGTGTGAGTTTTGCAGTTTTCACTTTGCGACAGAATGCTTTCATAAAAAAGACGTAAGTTCATTGTAATCATCTGTATGAAGACTGATTAATAAGTAACTAGTGACCTTCAGGAGGGATTATGTAATTCGGTTTTTCCAAACCCATTGCACACTCGTCACTAAATAGCGTTGTTAGGCTCAAGAGTTTGAATAAAACGGCAACGTGCTGTACAAAAGAATCAAGTAAAAATGATGGCTTTTTTGGGAACATCGTCTCATTCAGAGGTACGAGCGGTGGTTAGCATTTTCTGGGCAAGGAAAACGCTGGCAGAGGAGATGCAAGAAGTCTATGGTTGTTAGGTCATGAGCGTATTAGAATGGTGCTCAGAATCTACACACAGGCGCAATGCATTGAAGCACAAGAAACGCAGTGACAATCTTTCAGCATCAATGATGGGCAGCAGCTTGGCCTGTGAGAAGGATCTGGTACAGGAACACAGAGTGGAGTCGTTACGTCAGATTGCTGAAAATCAATGGAAATATTTCTTTCGGTACCGCGAGTCACATCGTTCAAACTAATCACCACACATACCTTCATGTGAAAAAACGGGCGGTTTCTCATTTTCACTTGAATCTGTTCTCCAGCACGTTGCCTTTCTATTCAAACTCCTGTGCGAAAGAACGCCTTCTAGTCAGGTGAGTGTAACGTCGTTGAGACACCAATTTATATATCCTTAACCTGCCGCCAAAGGCCTTCGGAAGTTATTTATTGGTCATCTCTCGTACATTGCGTTACCCTTGATATGCCTTCTTATTCACACTCCTGTGTCGAACAACGCCTTCTAGTCAAGAGAGTGTAATTACGATATACGACACGTATCCCAATCCGCTGCCAATGGTCATCGAAAGTTACCCATTGATTATCCTACGTAGTTGAAAATAAAAATGATAATTCTTATTTCAACAAAATCTTGACAGGCTAATTGAAAGGTGCATGCTGGTACGTTATTTTGAGTAAACGATACCTCAGCTTGATTGGTCTCAACTTTATAAATTCTAAGGTGGTCTAAGCGATGGCCTCTGATCATTCGTCCGAAAGGGGTCCGGGTTCGAATCCCGGTGAGGCATGGATGTTGTGTTTGTCTTACGGCACTGGTTCTCTCCCTTCCCTGGAACCAGTGGTCCCAAATTAGGGACAGGAGACAGCTTATAGCCCATTGAGTTGCTCACGGTGGTCGTTAAACCTCCAATAAAAAATATATCTTTGACTAAACAAAACCTTCAGTATCAGGTACATGATGGTTTGGTAGAAAACCAAACTGGTAAACAGAGTGAAGAGCACGCTGACAATCCCAGAATGCGTGTTCTTAATTTCGAAACTCTACTTCCAGGGAAGAGAGAGTGCTAGAGTAGTCTAGAGTAGTCAGCAAACACGACGCTATGATGTTTTAGCCTTGGGTTTGCAGATTAGTTACTTAAATACTAGGCACTTGGACAAATAGTAAAACGGACACAGTTCATCCGTCTAAGAAAGTACTAACTATGAGAATTCAATTTGTTCTTTGTAACTTGTGACGTACTACAAAGGTGAAGCACGCCTCAAGAGGACAAATCTGCAGTAATACATTCCGTCGGTGTAGCTTAGTCGGTTAGAACAACTCACTCAGGAGCGAGGAGACAAACCCGGTTCGATCCCCGTCACGAACAGATTCCTGTTTTTACATTGGTGCCGGATCGTAAAAAAATGGATCTACTGGCTATACTAATGCGACTTAAAATCCGGCCGCATGACTACAGCTTTGGCTCAATTGGTTAATGAGGGTATGTATGTACTTTGCTGGAATCAATTCTACCCTGATATAACCCAGCACTAATTTTCTAATGTTGTTTCAAAGAGAGCCTTGCTATCTTTTCCCATGTATGAATTTTTTGTAACGACAGTTCTCCACAATATATTTCTAATCAATGGAAACATTTCATGACTAAAAGACTTCAATCATCCTCGATCGGGACCTTACCATTACCGAAGCCTGAAGACATAAATTTTAATATGTTGTAAAATCTAATACTGATCGATTTTGTACCTTGTTTGATATTTGCCAGATTACATTTGCTACTGTATTTCTACTACACTATCTACCAACAAGTAATTGGACACCCCTGCAATCGACGATATCTGCGGTCCTGATACACGTCACGGCCGCCGCCGTTAAATATCGTGTGGGAAACAACAACGCAACCAGTCGCATGCAAGATGCCACGTAGTTCGGAGCTCTCTGATTTCGAGAAAGGTGTAATCGTCGGGTATCACAGAAATGGCCGATCCATACGTGACATATCCAGCGAGTTGAAGTACCCAAAATCGACAGTGGCCTACGTGATTGGCAAATGGAAGATGAGAGGTGACTGTCGGAATGTACCTCGACCCGGCAGACCCACAAAACTGGGAGTTAGAGACCGACGGGTGCTGGCCAGAGAAATTCGGAAGAACCGTACCAAATCGACGGGCCACATCCGCGAGGAGTTTCAACAGGCATCCTAGAGTGTTCTTTCGGTGAATACCATCCGTAAGGAAGCCCATCTGCTCGGTTATCATGGACGTGCTGCCTCCCACAAGCCTTTGATCACCAAGTCCAATAGCGCTGCTCGGCTAACGTGGTGCAAAGAACGTCGACAGTGGACCGTTGAACAGTGGAAACAGGTTCTCTGGAGAGACGAATCATGGTTCACCCTCTACCGTTCTGATGGCAGGGTCTGGGTTCGGCGTCTGCCTGGAGAACGCCTCCTGCCGGAATGTATTGTGCCAACTGTGAAGTTCGGCGGCGGTGGAATTATGCTATGGGGGTGTTTTTCCTGGTACGGCACGGGAACCTTGGTCGCAATTCCTGGTAGACTCAACGCCGAGACCTACTGCACCATTTTGGATGACCATGTGCTTCCTACGTTGTGGCAGTTTCAGGGGTGGACCCATGTTACTTTCAGGATGACAATGCCACATGTCATGTTGCGAGGTCCACCATGGCTTGGTATGGTGACAATGGGGTTAATCGAATAGACTGGCATGCGCAGAGCCCAGACCTTAACCCTATCGAGCACCTCTGGGACGAGTTGGAGCGTCGACTTAAGGGGTGCCCCCACCGTCCGAAATCGGTGAAGGAACTGACCTGTCTTCTCCAAGCCGAGTGGAAGAAAATACCACTAGCCGTCGTACAACGCCTGGTTGAGAGTATGCCCCGGAGGGTCGCAGCTGTAATCGCCGCTCGTGGAGGCTCCACCAACTATTGAAGGTGAGTAAACTTCGTTTTCCTTTGCTATCACAGGTGTCCAATTAATTGTTGGTAGATAGTGTATATTATTGTGTCTTAGCTGATCTCTTATTTTATGTTCTTTCTTTCGTTTTTTAGGTTCAGTTTGCGTTTATGTTCTGTATGTATTCTTTCTACACTTCATTATTTGCTTTTCGCTCTTATATTAGTATGATTTCACTACTTCACTTTTATATTTAATTTATTTATCTTTCATCTATTTTTACGTTTACTATGTCGTGTATGGCACCCATCCCCTCTTCCTTAACCCTACTTTTCATGGTTACTAATCTTTTTGCGCAGCTAAAGTGTCGCTGTCAATGTATATCGTCTCTATATATACGGCTCCATCTTTTACGCGAATGTTCTTACATCTGAGGACGGGTCAAAATTGGACCAGAAAGATCTAATGTGTTTTATCTGTTTTTTTATGTACCATCTAGTTTTAACTTGTGTAGTACATTAATAAAACTATTGTGCTTCATGGCATCCTGTTCCCACTAAAGGGGCTCTGACGACCGCAAATAGCGGTATAACTATACCATCGGGATCAGAGGAAATGCTATCCCACACTCACCAACCCGCTTGGCCAGCGTGGTGAGTTATGGCCAAACCCCTCCAAAATGACTCTACAACTTAAATCTTGGCCCTCAGTCTCCGGCAGCTGGAATGTACCTGGCCAAGGCAGCGGCCAGTGCGACATGAAGGCAGAGGGTGCTAAGAATCCCCGGAGGACCGGACTAGGCTGCCATTTGATGCTGACCTTGGCTACCTACAACGGACGCTCCCTATCTTCTGATTCAAGGCTTCTTGAATTGGAAGAGGAACTACAAAGGATCAAGTGGGACATCGTCGGGCTGAGTGAGGTAAGGAGAAAAGGAGAAGATCTCATTGAACTGAAAAGTGGACATCTCTTCTATTATCGTGGGACAGATACTGGCAGAACTAGTGGTGTTGGATTTATAATAAACAAGAAACTGAAGGATAAAGTGGTAGAAGTTGAAAGTTCCTCTGACAGAGCTGCACGACTCGTTATCCAACTCTCGAGAAGATACCAGGCTCAGATTATTCAAACTTATGCACCCACCACAAGTCATCCTGAAGAAGAAATTGAAGAATTTTATGAAGAAATTCGTCATCTAAATAATAAAGGTAAGCAGCACTTGAAGATAATTATGGGAGATTTCAATGCAAAAATAGGGCACCGGCAACAGAATGAAACTTCAGTAGGTAAATTCGGTCACGGCAACAGAAACCAGCGTGGAAATACTCTCGTTGAGTTTGCAGAGGCAGAAGGATTTTTCATCTTGAATTCCTTTTTCAAGAAAAAGCCACACAGGAAATGGACATGGAGACATCCAATTGGGACGACAAGTGAAATTGATTTTATTATGTGTAATAAAAAATTCGTCATCGAGGACTGCAGTGTGCTAAACAAGTTCAACACAGGTAGTGACCATAGATTGGTGAGATGTAAGATGCACCTCAACACTAAACTGGAACGTGGCAAGCTCATAAGACAAACAAAATGTATTGACATAACCAACCTTAAAAAACACCATAATACTTTCAAGTTGGAACTGAAGAACAGATTCTCTGCTTTAGAAGGCCTAACATCGGAAGAAGTGGATATTTCTGAAGTTAACAGAAAAGTAACCAAAGCTCTTATGGAAACAGCAACAAAATTAGCTGGGTCTAAGAACAAGTTGCATGTAAACAAATTATCAGGAAAAACCAAAATGTTGATGCAAAAAAGAAGAGAGATGAGGACAACTAAAGAAGATGTGACTTCCAAAGTGGAATATATAGAGCTATGCAAGACAGCACGAAAAAGTATCACTGAAGACGTAAGGAAATTCAACTGTGAGCTAGTGAGGAAAGCAATTGAAAACAACCAAAGCCTAAAGATAGCAAAGGGACATCTCAGTAAGGGAAGAAAACAGATTATGGCTCTGAGAAAAGAAGATGGTTCTATAACAAGAAATAGAGGCGAAATTTTGACAAGAGTGAAAGATTTCTACTCCAAACTATATGAAAGGGATGATACATGTACTCCAGACATCATGAAAGGTACCAGAGTTCTTCCAGTCCTCCCAGCAGAAGTTGCTCATGCAATCAAGAACATGAAGCGGGGGAAAGCTCCAGGAGAAGATGGAATTACTATAGACATCATACAAGAAGCAAGTGGAGAAATTGAAACAGTACTCGCCCAAATTTTCACTCGATGCCTTAATGAAGGGAAGATTTCTGAGGATTGGAACAATGCTACAATGATCCTGCTACATAAAAAAGGTGACATTGAGGATCTCAGGAACTACAGACCTATCAGCCTCCTATCAGTGGTTTATAAAATCTTCACTAAAGTTCTTTCACACCGCTTGAAGATAAAACTGGACATGGCTCAACCGAGAGAACAAGCTGGATTCAGGAGTGGCTACAGCACAATAGATCATATCCACGTACTGAGAGAACTAATTGAAAGAGCGAGGGAATATGAACTTCCATTGTGCATGGCTTTTATCGATTATGAAAAAGCCTTTGATTCGGTGAAACCATCAGCAGTTACCACGGCTCTGAAATCCTGCGGTATTGAAGATGCATACATTAATATTATTAATAACATCTATGAAAATGCAAGTGCAAAGATTCGGCTGTTTGAAAATACAACACACATAAAAATTGGAAAGGGAGTGAGACAAGGTGACACCATATCTCCGAAGCTCTTTAATGCCACATTGGAAAATGTCTTTCAATCACTGAACTGGGAAAACAAAGGGATAAAGATTAATGGAGATTATCTAACCCACCTTCGTTTTGCTGATGACGTAGTCATTTTTGCAACTACCCCATCAGAGCTGCAGAGTATGATCCAGGAACTTGCTGACAAGAGTAAAGAAGTGGGATTAAAAATGAACTCTCAGAAGACAAAAGTGATGTTCAATGCTTTTACAAGAAATGAAGATTTATCGATTGATGGAGAAAAACTGGAGATAACAGATACGTATGTTTATCTTGGACAGCAGATATCAAGTGAGGGTCACATTGATGAAGAAATTAATCGGCGTACAAAACTTGCCTGGAGAGCTTTTGGAGGAAACAGCATAATTTTCAAGAGCAATATGCCATTATGTCTTAAAAGAAAAGTGTTTGATCAATGCATCCTTCCAGTGCTTACGTATGGTGCAGAGACGTGGACCTTAACTAAAAGAGACATACAAAGGCTGCAGACAACTCAAAAAAGCATGGAGAGGTGCATGCTTGGTATAACCAGGAGAGATAAGAAGAGGAACTCGTGGATCCGAAAAATGACGAGAGTGGAAGACATCATGATCAGAGTTAAATACCTGAAATGGCAATGGGCTGGACATACTGCCAGAAGGACAGACCATAGATGGACAGCCAAAATTTTAGATTGGATTCCAAGGGACAGGAAAAGACCCAGAAAAAGACCACATGGGAGATGGGTGGATGAAATTCGTAAATATGCGGGAGTGACATGGAGGAGACTGGCACAAGACAGACCGTTGTGGAGGAAACTTGGGGAGACCTTCGTCCAGCAGTGGATTGATAATGGTTGACAATGATGATGATGATGATGATGGTCATCTTTTATTTGACATCGTGCAACAAAGACGACTACCTTGGACTTTGCTTACATGTTTACATTGCTTATACTTATTATCTACTGTCTGTTGTTGGATTCTTCGAAAAATGTGTCATGTTCGTCTGGGATTAATGAAAAGTTCCTTCTTCGCTTCAAAAGAAAAAAACAAACATTAAGAGGGAGATGATATGACGTACTACAGAGGTGAAGCACGTGTGAAGACGACAAACCTGCAGTTATACGCTCCGCCGGTGTAGCTTGGGCGGTTAGAACAACTCACTCCGGAGCGAGGAGACGCGGTTTCAATCTTCATCACCGACAAAGTTGTGAATTTCCCAAACTTACTGAAGTACAGTAGTGAACACAAATCTACGATAGTATTAATAATGTATCTTTTGTCATGGGATAGTACTTTAACACTTATTCGGCCTACAGGTAATCTTTAACTCTAAAAATATCAAGATAACATGCGGTCTTAATTCAAGCAGTATATCGTCTTACGTGCACACTGGGCGTGTTTTTTTTTATTTATCTCTGGCTCATTGTCAGCCATTGCCAAAAGGTATAAGGAAATTCAAAGGTTTTGACGTGACATTCAGAAAGAAATGCAGTCGAACCCGCTTATAATGAGGAGCTCCGGTCGATGGAATCCTTCGTTAAATCCGGGAGCTCATTAAACTCTTTTGGGTAACCACCATGTAAAAATACGAATGCGTGATAATATGAATATGAGTTAATATTATATATTTATAACAACTGGATATACTTGAAGGCCACGTGAGACTGATCACTCTTTAACTGCACAGTACACATGAAGCAAAAGCAGCACCGATTATCCAATGCAACGCTCACTTGGAGGGTGAAAGGGGGAATGGACACAATTCCAGGAATTGTTATCTCCTATTTTCCCTCAGACGACATCCCTATTCCATTACATCCATATCTGCAATTGTCGCCCAGATATTCACTTACATATACGTGAGCTCCACTCATCTTTTCTCGTAGGAGTAGTTGGCCTGTTTTTAACTATGCTGATGTGATACACCCATGGAGTGAGTGGCGGAGAAAGTCTCTTGCACAATGCACTTGTTCAACATTTGTCGTACTCCTTCCCACTATTTTCCTATCAACATTCTTCCACTAGCATAGAAGGATTACCCTGCTCAGTAGCAATTTCATCCTGCATGCCACCATTTCTATTCCCCCATTCCAGGACAGTGCGCAGCAGATTTTTGTTCTCGTTAAACATCGAATTTTGTTACTTTTATCGTTAAATTAGCTTTTCTTTCCCTCGTTAAATCCGGGGATTTCATTAAATTTTATTCGTTAAAAACGACCAAATGAGCTTTGAATTAACATTATGCCAAACAAAAGTTCCTGTTTTTCTCGTGAAATCGGAGATCACGCTAAATACGAGCTCTTTATGAGAAGATTCTACTCTATAACAGAGTAGTAACATAATTTACACAAGAACAGAAACCTGAAAAGGAAGGTGAATTTATAGGTAGACATCACACCACTCACATAAGCTTTGAACTATAGCAGGGAAAACAATTAGAAACCCATGCATTGAATTATCGAGCCATATGCGGTGAACAAGAAGATTTAATCGATGCGTTCCTTTGTTGTGAAGAACATTCATTGCGAAGTGGAAAAACGAAAGCTTTTGTTGTTCAACTAATGAATAAGGCATTTTTTCTTTCTATTTGTGCTACTTTCATAAAGTCAATGATAATATCATGAAGATCAGTTGATTTCCGTTATTTTTTACTAGATCAAGAGTATCCGGCATTGAATGGTTCTAACTTTTAAGATGCAGTCTAAGTAGTCTGATTTTTACTGCACCGAATAATTGCGTTTCTTAATCCTGTATTAACGGACTATATTTAAATAGTATTTAAAATCGCAACTGTAAAACTTAAAGGGAAATTAGTTGACAAATATACTATGTGTAATCCTTTATGAACCGTATGAGAAAGATGGATATCGTAGCACTGCTTCGAGAGAATGTCATAGATTCGTCACCACCAGATTGCTACCACCGCTGGAATGACAATGCCCAAAAATGGGAGATTGTTGCGCTTCCTCTCTCATGCATACAGGACAGGAACATTTTCTTGACGGTGCCAATAGCACGGAACGTACATCGGCGACTTCAAGTTCAAATGCAGTTCCTTAGCTGTATCGCTCATAACTTCTTGGTTCCGGTTCAAATAGTAAGGTAAATGTTTCAGCTTTTAGCATACCGTGACCCCTTTTGGAATTTCCACTTGAAACCGGCCACCTAGACAACAATGAAAAACAATTTATCAAACTTTGAAGTGTAAAGTTTGATTTCGTAAATGACTTATAGATGCCGCAGACGCACACGTGTTTTCTATCATTGGCATGTTCCTCTTCAACATGCACAAATTACAGCAGTGTTACCATTACAAGAGAAAAATGGCCTTCGTATATGCCAAATTATATAATGTATTGATAATATGCAATTAGTGCCCAGGTTTTTAAGGCCACGCACCTAATAATGTACTTAGCCAGATTTAGCTTTTGGAATAGCAGCAATTATTTTCGACATTGACTTTATTGAGTTTTAGCAATGTTGTGGTGAAATATAAGCCCTCGCATTTGGAATAGAATTTTTCAATTCGCACAAATTGGATGTTAGGGGATTCAGATAACATGATTTCTCTTTCGACTTCCTCTCGCAAATGCTACATGGGATTGAGGTCTGACAGATGTGGTGGCCAATGAAGTAGGGGAAATCTACATCATGTTCTTAAAACCATTACAAGTCGATGTGGCCTTTGGTGGTATGGTGCACTGTCCTTTATGGGAGTAGCCATTACCACAGGAGTAAACAGAGTCCATGATGAAGGAACGTAATCAGCAACGATGTTTATATAAGCATAGAGATTTAGTCTAGCTTTCATTCAAATCAAAGGGCCTAAAGCCTCTCATAAAAACTTGGCACACACCATTGTACTGTCTCTGCCAGATTGGAGGGTTGTGGCCATGCTAGATAGATCCGCTCTCACTCTGTTGTCTCGAAATTTGCACCTCCTTATCGGCAAGGTACATTTGAAAACGAAATTCGCCAAACCGCAACACCGTTTTTCAGTCATTTAGGGACCTCGCGGTGGCTCACTTGAGACATTTTGACTCTAGTTGTAATGCAGATTCTGATTCAGATTCCATGTTGTTTCACTCAAGCTGCACTTGCGTCGGTTGGTACGCACAAATAAGGATATTCTCCGTTCTCCTCGGACATTGATAAGCTGCTTCTGACCATAGGTTATGGAGCAGCCACTCTCACTCAACGCTCAAAGCCGATTAAACTACATTACATTCACAGTGGACCTTCGAATCGTATTTCGAAGTATTACAGAAACTGTTCTTCATAACTCGACTACATAGAGGTAATGAAGTCACTTAAAATAATGACGTATCAGTCAGTTGGCATAAAATGGTCGACTGCTCCGAAAAAACTTAACGTTTAGGTACACGCTAAGGATACAAATTATTAGGAACAATCAAAAGGAATTAGATAGTGCCATCCTGACTGGCGTACGCAACTATGACGTTGTGATGGCTTTATAAACATCTCACTGCAAAGAATTCACCTGTGTACGAAGCGTACATGACAAAAATATGGGAAAAGCTCATGATTTCAGCGACTTTGAAAGAGGCGTGATATTGGGCGCTAGGCAGGTACGGGGGTGCTAACAAAAGTTCCACACACTGTCCATTTTTTGAGAAAAGTGTGAAGTAACTGAGAAAACATACCTTGTTGCCGTTCAATGTACTCCTCCGCTGCTAATGACAGCTTTCCAGCCGTGAGGTAGGTTCTGGATGCCTCGTAGTACGCCATCTTTGTTCAGCTGTCGTACTACTCGGATCACGTCCAATTACAGTTCCTCCAATGTTTCATAGAGGATACCACGGAGCCGATTTTTTTAACTTTAGGAAAAGGCCAAATTCGGGTGGACTGAGATCAGGGCTGTATGGTGGGTGGGATAAAATTTACCAGCCATATTTTGGCAAAAGTCCCCGTAACGATGCTGCACCATGACACGATGCGTTGTCATGCAGCAAGATCGCTCTGCTTCCAACAAGTTGGTCTTCACAAAGTCACAATTATATTGTGCGTTGACATTTTGCCCTACCGGCACTCGATCAGAGACCACAATATCCTGGTCATCGTACGCAAAAATTATCATTTGCTTCACTTTGGGTTGTTGCCGACGACACTTTGAGGGGCGTGGGGAACTTGGATTCCCCATTCCGCTGATTGTGACTTCAGTTCCGACTCAAAATCAGGGGTTGGGGTTTCATCAATTGCAACAATTCTGTTCAGGGTGGTGTCGCTCTCCCTTTCGAATCTGTGGAGGTGATCCTGTGCGATGCCGCCCCGGTGGCGCAGTGGTCTGAGCGATGGCTTATGATCTCTCGTCCGAGATGGGTCCGGGTTCGAATCCCGGTGAGACATGGATGTTGTGTTTCTTGCGCGGCACTGGTCTTTCCCTTCGCTGGAGTCAGTGGCCCTAAATTAGGGACGGGCGACTGCTTATAGCCCATTTAGTTGCTCAAGGTGGTCGTTAAACCTTCAATTGAAAAAATCCCATGCGATGCTCACTCTGGCTGCCTTCTGCGGCGATTTTTCTTTTTCCCAATGAGCCGGACAAAATCCAGTGAACAGACATGCGGACAAAATTGCCTGTTGAGCAATCTTCTCGACTTTCAAACGGCGATTTTCTTCAAAAAGCGTTGCAACAATGGTGACAGATGTTAGTTTGTCGCCGTTTGAGATCGGCCTGAGCGGTGATCATCTTCGATGCTTCTTCGACCCTTCCGAAAGCGCGATGTCCAGTGAGAAATTGTGCTTCGAACAGTTCCTTCCCCACAAACTTCTTGCAAAGCAGTGTCGGAGGATCTGTGTCTGAGTTTATTTCCCCGCAGAGTTTCTATTATCAAGTACGAGCGCTGGTCTAACGCTGTGACTCGACCTCAGGAGCTGCACTCTTCCATTTTCAAACCCTCCCACTGATAGAGGGTCGTTCTGACATCTCTGCGTTACTGAGAATATGATCTTTACATGACGCAAGCATTCTCCCGATTGCATCATCCACTTCTGTTTCAGATTAATGTGTGCATAAATTTTGTTATAACCTTCGTAAAAGCGTCTCAGAAACGGCAAACCTTATCGTCCATGAAAGAACAACTGTATCGAGCGTGTACAATGAATGGTGCTCAAACAACAACAACAAATAAAATAAAAACAGTTAGCGGTCTTCCTATGCGCTGAAAGGACTATCCGACGTACGAGGGCAACGACATATTGAAAATATTGTACGAGAGAACAGATGAGCTCCATCGCGTCAAGTAACAATGCAGTATATCAGTGGTATCGAGAAGAGAATTAAGCTTACACAGCCCTCTTCACACTCAGGTGAATTGGTTATAACAGCAGGCGCCATTTCGTGCACCACTCATATCTTCTAAAAGCCAACAAATTCGTCAGCACTGGGCACGGGAGCCCCAAACTTGCACCCTTGAGGCTGGCTGTAGAAAAGTCCTCTAGTCCGATGAATGATATTTTTCAGTTTATGCAACCGATAAACGGGTTACAATATGGAGTTAACAGTACGAATCTATGGATCTGAAGCAGCCTAACTTTAAATACACAATTGACGTGGACCAGGAACATCAAATAGAAGTCATCGCTCTTTCCACGTTTATAAGTGAGTCACGGAAAAATTCTCATCGGGCGCCACCGGGAACCGAACCCAGGGTCTTCCAGTTACGCGCCTGATATGCTTCCACTGCACCACAGTGACCTTGAAATTCTCCAGACTCACAAAAATTTGTCGTTTGGCAATTTGTTGTTTATGAGTCTGGAGAATTTTGAGGCCGCTGTGGTGCAGTGGAAGCATATCAGGCGCGTAACTGGAAGACCCTGGGTTCGGTTCCCGGTGGCGCCCGATGAGAATTTTTCCGTGACTCACTTATAAACGTGGAAAGAGCGATGACTTCTATTTGATGAGCCTAACGTTAATTGTAGAAGCTGGTGGAGACGGCGTAATGGTGTGGGGTTTCATGACGGACCACGAAGTATCTAAACTAAGCACACCAGTACATGTTGTGGTGCTACCTGATGGATCCCGAAAGTGAATAAACAAAGACATCACTCTTTCCACGTTTTAGCAACCGAAAAATTGTTTTTTCGGTTACCATTGGGGATCTGAATCCCAGATCTCTCGATATCTAGCCAAGCGCTTCAACCTTACACCACGGTGGCCAATAATCCACGGCGCTCTGTGTGTTTTTCTGTCAGCTTCTGACATCATAAATCCGTAAGATGGGCTCAGCTACAGAGACGTCTCCATCTGGTGGGCACTAACGGCACTGGTTATGTATTAATTATAGCAGTTATTTCAAAATATACTTTATTGGCAAAAAATAGGGAATACAGGCGTACCACATATGGCAAAATAAACAACAAAACAATGAGCGATACTGATGAAATATTACAGGTGAATGTGATACGGCAGTCAACTAAGGATGACAAAATGTTAAAATCGTTAATAAGGAACAGTATATGCTTGAGGAAGATGATGCAGTAGCAAAAGTAATGATTAATTAATAAAGCATGTGATGACGTGCAGAGTGAAAGCAGAGCACAAAACAACAGGTAAATATATTTACAAGAACATGGCTGTACAACGCAGTGCACAAAAAGAAGGGAACATGTAAAACACAACAAAAGCATATACTACGATAAAGGTACAGAAGTTCCCACAATCCAGGAAACCACACGATATGTGACAAAAACATGATAAGTATTACATAACATAGTGGAAACTTGGGCGAACTCCCCAAGTGAAACACAAGGATACACAAAATACAAACAGCAAGCCGTGCAGTATTGCATCGGTCCAAAAAACAACGACATGGGACGAGCAAAAAATACATGACGTCAAAGAATGTGAAAATGCAAGACAGAAATAAGGTATAAATTAAAAGATGCAACACAATGCAGCAAGAAAAAACAGAAAGAACAAAGTATCGCAGGGCAATACCTCTCGTATTGCTCCTAGAGAACACATACACGGTGCGCAACTCAATGAAGGTACAGGCAGCAAAAGCAGACACATGAGTGAAGAATAAGTATTAAGGACAGGTGCAACGAAGAAACAAATACAACACGGTACATGCACACGAATTACACAAAAATTGCAGAAAACCCCTACAATACAAATCATAAGCAGTTACATGACAAACACTTAGTAGACGCTGTGACGAAGCACCAGGAAGAGAGAACACAAAATCTCAACTGATGCATTCAGATCTTCGAAGCTGGAAAAAAACAAAAAATCAGAAAGAAAGATGAATGGAAGATCCAGTGATTTCGAACCAACCGGTCCCCTGCGCCCAGGTAGACCGGAAAGAGGCTTGAGATTGAGGGTGGAAGCAGCGAAGTTCTCCAGGCGTAGTCGAGACACGATGCGATTCCTAAAAATCGACCGTAAGGCCGCGCCAGCAGAGAGGATACTAGGTGTGGTAGCAGGAGAGTGGAGAGATTGATGATAAAGAAAACGACATGTTTCACAAGTACGAAGAGATAGGCACAGGCATCCGGCAAAATAGCCGGGGGGTGTTTGGTAAGCAATAGCCAATCGTACGCTTGAAAAGGGATGTCTCTGGAGCAAATGGTGCCTACAAGACGAAAGGCAGTATTGAGAAGTGGAAGGAGAACGGGACAGTGACAGTAGACATGAGGAACATCACCTTCAACACCACAAAAGCAGCAGAGAAAAGTAGAAGAAATAGACATGTGAAAGAGAGAAGAAGGAACAGGAAGGCGGCGGTGAAGAAACCGCCAGTGGATGTTTCGCTGTAACGGGGTAGAAAGGGGAGAGAAAGAGGCAGACCAGATAGGCAGCAGAAGAGAAGGAGAAGCATCAGGAAGACCATGCGGAGAAGTGAGGGGCGCACGAAGGATCGCATAGATAGAGGCAGTGGAAAAAGAAGAAATGGGAGCAACAGAGTCCCGAAAGGGAAGGAAGAAAGGAAGAGAGAGGCTCGGTCCAGAGACAGAAATAAGGCCAGTGCCAGAAACCAGAAGTGGGAAGAGGGTACGGAGAGCGGAGCGAAGAAGGTCATACTCCTCTTCCAAGGTGGAAGAAGGGTCAGGGAAAAGAGAAGAGAGAGGTTTCCAGGTCAAATCGGAAGTTAATAAAGCTTCGACAGTGAGAATTCCTGAGCGGAACCAAGAGGGGAAAAGAAAGTATGGTTGATCGGGTGGATGAATCAGAGTGGAAAAGAAAAGAGGTTCTACAAGCAGGTCCAGGGTGGTAGAGGGAGGAGCGCGGAGTAGCGGGAGAGAATGAAATACCGCTAGAGCGTCGATAAGAAGTGGTGGGAGGCGTTTAGAAGTAGAAGGAGATGAATCCATCCGAAGAAAAAGGAGGAAAGTGAAGGATGGATCATGAAGAGAAATAAGAGTATTCAGGGTAGAAGAAAGTGCAGGGGAGGGCGAAAGGAGAAGACGAATGAAGGAGACGATTCGGTGAGCTCGATAATATGTTCTGACATCCGGGAAATGAAGACCACCAAATGATGTTGGCAGAGAAAGCGTTGCAGCAGAAATCCAATGTATAGATGACCATATCACTGAAGTGAAAATACTATTGATGGCAGAGAAATGATGCGATTTAAACACACAGGAATCCCAAGGATAGAAGCATTGTGAGAGAAGATATCGATGAACAATTTGAGCACGTTGAAAGTAAGAGGAAAAGGAAAACGTAAATCGCCAAAAACCAGCCGTGCGATGAAGTCGTGGGCGAAGAGCTTGCCAAGTGACGTTGCTTCTGGTAAAGGAGTGTCCAAAATGAGCTCCAAGAAATTTTTGGGTCGAGGAGGACCACACTGCTCCCCACGGCGAGTCAGTGCGGCCTCTCCAAGAACCACACCACAGGCCAGCACTTTTCTGAATATTCAAGGCAGCACCAGAGAGAGCAGCATACTGTTCATAAGTGGCAAGAAGAGTATCAAATTGGTCATTGCGGCGAAGACAAAAGGTAACATCATCTGCGTAAGCAGAGACAAGAAAACGGTGATGCCGAGTACTAGAGACAATCGGTCCCACCGCAGGTAAGAGAGACGCCCGACTTGCAATCAAAAAGGGCTCAAAGGCGAGAGCAAAGAGTTGTCCTGATAATGGACAACCTTGTCTGATGCCAGATCGAAAAGGAATCGGGGCCGTCAAAAATGTGGCCGTTCGAACGTGCAAATGGGCGCCCCGGTAGAGGCTAAGGATGAGAGAAACAAAAGCGGGAGGAAAACCATAGTGAGTTAATACGTCAGAAAGGTAAGCGTAAGAGACGTTATCAAAAGCGGATTTCTGGTCAAGATTAAACAAAGCTAAGGGTTCGGAATGTTTTAGTGCAAGAAAGGAAAGGTTATGAAGAAAGGAGATATTGTTAGAAATAGAACGACCAGGCACGGGGTATGTCTGGTCGGGGGATATGAGGAACGGAAGAACAGAATTTAGGCGGCGAGAAAGGAGTTTAGTGAAGAATTTGTAGTCCAGGTTGAGAATAGAGATGGGGCGCCAATTCGACAAGTCGAGAAGGTCACCCTTCTTCGGCAGGAGGATGACATGTGCAACTGTAAATTCCGGCGGAAGCGCAGGAGAAGAAAGAGCACACGAATAAGCGGCAGAGAGAAAAGGCAGGAGTGACGGAAGAAAGGCCCGATAGAACGAGAGCGGGAGGCCATCAGGTCCCGGGGAAGAGTGAAGATTGAGGGAGGCAAAAGCCTCTCTCAATTCAGGCAAAGAAAAATCAGCAATGAGAGGGGCGCAGAGAGAAGACGGGACCTGAGGGAGAGAAGAAAGAAAAGAGGAGGAAGAAAAAGAAGAACCCTGCGCAACCGCTCGGAACTTCTCCTGAAAGAAGTGACGGACATGAGAGCAGATGAGAGTTGTATTGCCAGTAACAGTACCATCAGGCAATCGGAGATGTCTGATGGAAGATGACGTGCGTCGCATCGATTCCATCTTCGAAAGGACTTCGAAAGAATGCGTCGATGGTGAAATACGTAGGAGCCGAAGACGACGGACTGCTTGCTGAGCAAACGGTTTGAGGCAGGCATGAAGTTCATCACGGACGGAGGCGTAGTGCGGGTCAGACATTGGCGTCGCGGAGTGGAGTCCTCGTAGGTTACTCACCTCCATCGAGCGAGTGGTGGAAATAGTAAAGGAGAGTTGACGAACGAGCAAGAGAAGATCCCGTTTGACATCAAGCCACAAACGCAAGGCGCTTGGGGTCGTTGTGAGCAGCAGCTTACGATCAGAAAGGAACTTCTCAACTTCCTCACAAAAGGAACGGTCTTGCAAGAGAGTGTCATCAAACGTCCAATGACGACGCGTAGATGAAGGTGCAGGCGAGACGAAAATTGATAGTGAAACGGCAGAATGGTCGGAAGAAACAGTAGGTGAATGTCGAGCAGCAGTGATAGCAGGGAGTAAGGAAGCAGAAACATATATTCGGTCCAACCGCGCAGCAGTAGAACCGAACGTCGGCGGATTACACCACGTAAAGGAAATGGAATCAGGATTTAGCCGTCTGAAGGAATCGACAAGATGAAAATCATCAAGGAGCTGAGTCAGCTGTGAAACTAAATTCATGCGGTATTCGCCAAAAGACGAATTTCTGTCAAGAGAAGGCTGCAGCGTGCAGTTAAAATCCCCCCAAGAACGAAATAATACCCGGGAGGAATCGCTGCAATCGCTGCACGAATATTACTGAAAAGATGAGCAACATATATTTCATCAGTGGGAATATATACATTAAAGATATGAAAAGTAACATTATGCACACAAAAGGTAAAACACTGAAGAAAATCAAGGTGTAAATTTGTCACAGAAATAGAAGTCAGCTGAGTCAAAAACCGCTGGCGCACAACTACAGCTATACCACCATACCGCGAGAGGCGATACGAGTGGTAAAAGGTGTAAGCCCCGCGTCTCCATAGGTGAGTGGGAGTGTCAGCAGAGCAGTGAGTTTCCTGGAGAAGGAGAACATCTCCACCAGCGGCAGAAATGTCCTCATAAACGAGGGAGTTCAACACTGGTGTCGCGAACCCGCGACAATTCAAGGAAGTCACAGTGAAAGTGCCATGTCTCTAGTGGCAGTGACAATCTTTTCCAAATGGGAACGGAAATTGTTGTACCGCCATTGGATGCACTTCTGAGTGGCAGCATCCTCGGCAGATGGACTCTTGATAGTATTGTAAAGAGTTAACAGTTGTGCCAGTTGATTCTCAACTGCTGGGTAGCGACCTTCAAATCGGTTGACATAGGTGGGTAAATTAGGAAGAAGAGTCTTGGCACAAGCAAAGTCGTGCAATTCGTTATAAGGGAGAATAGTGTCCGGAAACACATTCATGTGTAGGCGTGCGGAAAATTCCTCAAGAGGCAGGAGGTAGATAACTGGCTTGGAAGACTTGACAGGGCGACCCGAAGCAGGTGATCCAGCAGGCTTAGTCGGAGAGGTGTGAGTAGAGTGGACAGATTGTCGCCGTCGTTTCGTAGAGCCGCGAGGAGGTTTGGCATCCCTTTTGTCAGAACGGGTCCGGAGATAGCCCTCCGTCCCATCACTCATCGCTTGGTCGCTGACGCTTTGATAGGCTGTGTCATCAGCGATCGAGGTCTCGGTATCAGACTGGTCAGTCGCAACGGACTCAGCAACTGCTGTAAGGTCCGCAGGAACACGAAAAGATGCTGAAGATTGTAAAACTGGGTAGTGTTCCTCGGAGAGAGAAGGTGGGACAACAATTGGCGTAGAGGTTGCTACCGAAGGTAGGTTGTTCGCAGGAACCACCGTCGGTAACGGAGCGCTACCAGGATCTTGATGAGAAGGCGTCGGATCTTGATAGACGGGCGAAACAGACTTTGGTGAAGCAACTGGACACTGCTTATAGTAGTGACCAACCTGATGACATTGACTACAATGGAATTCCGTCAGGAAGTTTATTTGCCTGACCTGATCTTCGCACCGAACAGTGAAGTGTGTTGGAAGCCGTTCGATTGCTTCTTGTGATGGAAATATGACCCTCGAAACACGGCGAGCACCTTGGATCGACGCATGTCGTGGATCACGTAATGGGCCGTTTCGGGCAGCAAGATGCGTTTGTATGCCTCCAACTACCCGACCAACCGAAGATAAGACAGCATACAGCATGAGATCTGTCACCTCCAACGGGACCGGGTAGAAAGAAACGTTAATGGGTCTTTGGCCCACTGGTTCTGCAGAAAGATGTCTATCACCAATGGTGAGACCAGATGTTAGGAGAGATTTCGCCATTTCAGCCGTGGCCAGATAAACAACTACAAGTCGTCCTCTACGATACATTTGCGGAATAGATTCAGATGGGAACCTCTGTGCAATGGCATCTGCATATACTCGCAAAGGAGTGTCCGGAAGGGCTTCGAAATGAACGCCTTTTGCAAGATTCTCAGTAAAAGCTGTGCCAGCTGGAGAGCTGGCTCGGATATTAAGCACGATATTATTGCCAGCTTGGGAAATGAAAGATTTCAGCTTTTCAGCGCCAACATAATTATTCTTGGATGCTGGACGAGAGACTTTGGAGGCTGCAACACAAGAAAACGAAGGTAATGACACGTTGGGCTCCGCAGTGCTAGAAGTGGCTGCATTTCCAGTGATGTCCATTGCGTCATCATCGATAGCGGAAGCCGGGAGATGTGACGTAGCTGGAGAAGGCAAATTGGCAACGCCACGAGCGGACGCTTGCGTGGCAACACCCCCATCTGGGGCATCAGAAAAGGAAGAGAGATTAGGGCTATCACTATTCCCACCGGAAGTCGCCATCTTTAATGGCAGCGCCCAGTAGCGAGCTTGCCAGCTCGGCCAAACGTAAATAAGATGAAATACAACAAAATAGCCACTCGCCGCGCTCGAAACGAAGCAAAATGAAAGACGATACCTTTATACTTAAGGTGAACGTGAAATTAAGGAGCGAAGAGTCCAATAACACACCCAAATCAGAAGATAATCGCGGAGCAACAACACGCTGCGCAGTTAAATCCAAAGGGCGAGATCCAAAGTGAAAATCGCCGCCCCCGTGGCGCAGTGGTCTGAGGCGTTAGCCTCTGATCATTCGTCCGAAGGGGGTCCGGGTTCGAATCCCGGTGAGGCATGGATGTTGTGTCTGTCTTACGGCACTGGCTCTCTTCTTTCCCTGGAACCAGTGGCCCTAAATTAGGGACGGGCGACTGCTTATAGCCCATTGAGTTGCTCACGGTGGTCGTTAAACCTCCAATAAAAAAAAAAAAGTGAAAATCCTCTAAATACGTGGCGTCAGTGAATAAACAAAGACTTCGCTCTTTCCACGTTTTAGAAACACATAGCAACCAAAAAATTGGATCCAGCAAGATAATGCACCATGGATCAAGTTTTGAATCGTGACTCACTAGTTCCAAGAGTACAACGGTTACTTCAGAATTCTAAAATATCTCACATTATTCCTCGATCTCAACTCAATTGCATGCCTATCGAATGAGATTGAGAGAGCCGTTCACGACAGAGATTTCCCTCCAGCGAACATTCGGCAGTTGACGGATGCCAATGCATCCGCTGGGCAGAATATACTTGTAGAACAATATCACCATCTCATTGAATCCAGTCTGTTTCGAAGCCCAAGCGCAGCCCAACACGTTATCAGGTAAGTTTCCCTAATAATTTGCTACTTCGGTAAGTTTTGAATTTAACAATTATTTTATATACACTGGCGTGCAAAAATTAAGGACGAGACGATTTTTCGAATGTAACGTCGCGCAGAAGTGCTCCACATCGACTCAAATCATACCATAGGATCTCCAAGATGTAAGAATATGGGACAAGTGAGCAAAACCGTCCAAACAAGGAATCCAAAGGATACAAAGGCACTTTGTTGAAAAGGTAGCTTCGAGCACAACTGGACAGAAGACAGAAACGTCCATGTGACACGCGGCTGCTAAGAAAAATCCAGTCTTTAGTAGGGGATATGATCACCCCTGACTGCCTTGCAGGATTTACAACGTCTGTCCATGCTGAGGACGAGGTTGTCAAGGAGCTGTTGAGGCATCGCGGCCCATTCCTCTTGTAGCGCCAATCGCAGCTGCGGAATCGTTGCTGGCGGCTAGGGACGTGCTGCCAACCATCTCCCGAGGCGGTCCCACACGTGTTCGATTGGATTTATGTCCGGGGACATTGCGGGCCAATCCATGCGTTGAATATATTCACTCTCCAACAGCTCTGCGACAGCCACTTTACAATGAGGTGTAGCGTTGTCGTCCATGAAGAGGAACTCAGGACCCACAGCACCTCTAAACAGACGCACGTTAGTCAGGTGAAACTCGGTACAATAGCGGACACCAGTGACTGAACCTCCTTCGAAGATGTGGAGGTCAGTACGGCTACCAAGCATGATACTGCCCCAAACGAGAACTCCGCCACCTCCAGACCGGTTCCTTTCGATGATGTTGGAGGTGTGATTGCGTGTTCCCTGCTCTCTCCAGATGTGTATACGTCCAGAATTGTTCGTCAGACTAAATCGGCTCTCATCCGTAAAGAGAACTCGACCCCATTGCTGATGTGTCCAGTTCGTGTGTTCCTGGCCCCACAGAGACCGCCGTCTCCGATGAGCAGACGTTAATGGCACACACCGTACTGGTCGTCGTGCAAATAGACCACCTTTGTGCAGCCTCCTGGCCATGTAAAACGCGATAACGGACGTCCAGTTGTCTGCTGCATGTGCCTTGCGATTTCTCCCGCTGTCTGCCGTCTGTCTCTTCTCGCCTGTAGAACGATATACCGGTCGGCCGTGGCTGCTCGTGGAAGACCACTGCTAAACTCTCGGACAGCTGTTATTGTCGTTTGAAATGCTCTCTAAGCTCGTGAAACGATGCTGTGAGCGATCACGAACTTCTCGGCCACACTAGTCACACTTCGAATTTTTTCCAACTTCCCAATGACGCGACCTCGGGTAAAGTCATCCAGATGTCATCTACTGGATTGCCTGTTGGCCATATCACACGGTGGCAGCAACTTGACGTCGTTCAAACTGATGTACACCGTGCAATAACTCTCACCGAATTGGTAAGCGTACACCGCCCGTGTGCTTTATACCCTTCCGACACTCCGCCCCCCACGTCATGGTACATATATACGCATGCCCTACCGTACCGGACCCTAGTCTATCTCCTGAGTGGTCTTTCGGTCCGTTCTGCCTGCTCGTTCCGCTGTTATGCTAATTTCTCCTCTTCGTCCTTAGTTTTTCCACACCAGTGTATAATCCGAGAATCGCCGTTAAGTATTATCATAAACCAAAAAGAATGCATATGTTTAAAATTTTACTGTGATGACGTTTACCGAGTCTTCTGTTTTTATTCCAATATTCACAGCATTGGGTCTTCTGGAACTTCTGGAATCTCTGGATCAGCTTCCCGATGAGGACGTCCACCTGCAGTGTGCCGTGTTCTTCAAATCCCAGTCGGCTGACCAAGAGCATGCGCAGAGCCTCGGATTTCGCTCATCTTTCTCGCATTTTGCTCTCTTTCAAGCAATTCTGGATAAGGTAAATTCTTTCACTTCCCAGATATCAGGAAAGGTCTCGATCAGTTCTGAAATGTGAAATAAGCGCAATAAGTTTGACCTGGAGAGCGTGTTGCAGGAAAGATCGTAAAATTCAGTGAAGACTTTCTAAGCTGAAAAGCTGGATTTTTCTTTGATACATTGGTTCGTGTAGAAAATTTTAAAAATTGCAGTGTGGACGAAAGTGTTTCACTAGCTTACAAACCATCTGAAGATGCGTTATTAATACCTAAAAGAAATAGAAACTTTTGACTCGTATAATACCATAACTCGTTTAGTACATCATTACATTTAATAGGAACTGTAATTTAACTATCAATTTGTGTCTTGTTTAACCTGGTTTCCTCTCATTGCATTCAGTTTCATAAAAAAATTGATACTTACGATTTTTCATTGCTTATACATATACTGTATACACTGAGTTTGCTTTGCATTAGGAACACCTACCTAATAATGCGTTAGGCCACTTTTCTGTGCAATCACAGCTCGCAGATGCCCAGGATCAGATTCTACAGATGCAGAATATCCCCCATCCGTAACTTAACTCTTGTACGCTGCAGCCTCTCCATCAGTTCACGTTCATTCTGTGGAGAAGAATCGGTTGTTCTGACACCCAGTGCTAGCATATCCCACAAATGTTCAGTTGGGTTCCAGTTAAGGGAGTTTGGGGGCCAAGGCAATGTAATGAATTTGTTGTCGTGTTTCTCCCCCACTCAGTAGTAATACGAGCCCGATGACACGGTGCGTTTTCCTGTTGAAAGATGGCAATGTGGGCCGAGTAACCCTTTTGCAATTATGGATGAAGATGGTTGGCTAACAGGTTCCTATAGCATCCACCATACAGTGTTTGTGGGACAATAACCAACGGACCAAGGGCTTGCCAAGCAAAAGATCCCAGTCAAGAACACCACCTTCACCGGCCTGTTGAATCCCAACTGTGCAACCAGGGGATAGGGCTTTATGCTGTTTACGCCATATGAAAACCAGGCCATCAGCATGGTGCAGCAGAAAACGGGACTCATCACTCTAGACGATCTTCTTTTATCTGTCGAGGGTCTGTTGCACACGTTCCTTTGCCCACGTCAGGCGTTGTTTGCGATGACTGGGCGTCATCATGCATACCCTCTTTGGTCTCCATGTGTGGAACCCCAGGTGAAGAAAGGTTCGTTGCACGCGCAATTAGGTTGAACTGTACCGCTGTGGTGGATGAGCTGGGTCACTGTTGCACGTCGTTGCTGAGATACCAGTCGAGACACTCGACGCTCACCTCTACAATCAACCGCGTGTGGATGACCATTGTGAGCCCTCCTGCTGGATGTCTCTGCATGGTTAATCTAGACCTGGTACACCCTTGATACACTAGTACGGGAGCAGCCAACAAGTGTGACTGACCAATGTGAGCCCTCCTGCTGGATGTCTCTACATTGTTAATCCAGCCCTGGTATACTTTGATACAGTAGTACGTGAGCAGCCAACAAGTGTGGCTGACCAATGTGAGCCCTCCTGTAGGGCTAATCTAGACCTGGTACACCCTTAATACAGTAGTACGGAAATAGCCAACAAGTGTGGCTGACCAATCTGATCCCTTCTTCTGGATGTCTGTGCATGGTTAATCCAGTCCTGGTACACCCTTGATACAGTGGTATGGGAGCTGCCAACAAGTGTGGCTGACTAATGTGAGCCCTCCTGCTGGATGTCTCTACGTGGTTAATCCAGTCCTGGTACATCCTTGATACAGCAGTACGACAGTAGCCAACAAGCGCGGCTGTTTCCGAAATACTAGCATCTGCCCCCCGGGCCCAATTGTCTGACCGCTGTCGAATCGGCTTACGTTGCCATGTTTTTCCAGTACTGGCAAACTTTTATTGTACAGAAGGTAATTGTGCCCAATTTGTAGTAGCTGCACGCGACGTTGACATTACGTGGTCCTTCGTTATCGCTCCGAGTATGTAAAATATGTCAAACGGAGTGTTCCTAATGCGAAGCTAACTCAGTGCACATTGGTTTCCGTAAACTAAGGAGAAGCTTAAAATTCGGAATTTTTGTAAAAAATCCATAATGAAAGTGTATATCAAACATAATGGAGGTATTTCAACTTGGCGATGTCAAATTTGATAAGCAAATTATCAGTAATGTTGTCTAAGTATGAAAATCAGCTTCAGGTTAAAAAGAGGCAGCTGAAAATGTCTTGCCATTTTGCTTCTGGATTGCAAGTAGAACACTTTGCTTCGAAAGTTTGCTTTTTACTATTATAGCGACATTATAACATTATGTAGACACTGTTTAGAAGAAGACTTAAGATGAAGATCCATGGGAATTTTGAAACCGCCCAGTCTCAAGCTTAAACAGCCAGGTGACTCAATGTGAGTCGTGTGGTAGTCCATCGGCTTTGGGCCACGTTCCTAAGGAAAAATGCGGGGTCGAGATGTTTAAGTGACGGAGTTCAAGAGAGGGCCATTGAAGAAATGATGCTATACATACGCAACTGCGTTCGGATCTTATGCCAGCAATAGGAAATATGTTATCTTGTTCTATGGTTCGCATGAGGCTTCATGAATATGGTCTTCATGCTACAGTATGAGACCAATGGTCTGCATCTCCCTTACCTCTCGTCATGGAAAAGAACATCTCAATTGATTCCTCAATCACTTCAACTAAGACTGATGACAGTTCTGATCTCTTTACGGATGAGTTCAGATTTTCTCTCCAGAGTGACTCCAGATGAATATTTCCTGGCATTAAGGACGCAACCCAATTTTAAAATGCAAAATTTTGAAAAAAAGAATAAACATAAAAATAAGGTCTCAGCATTTTCATAAAGATTAAAAAGCAATGCAGATTTTACCTCTACATATAAAGAAAAACATTTCCTTCATCAATATCCTCAAATCCAGAAAATTCACTGGTGTTATCCATATCATTGGCATCATTGTCTTAATCAGGGTCGTCAATACTGTCCGAAGTGTTACTATCTTCAAACAGGATGTCATCTTCTGTGCCATCTAACTCATTACTGATGCCACGTTTTTAAAGATTTTACTACTATTTCAGTCTTCACAGCATTCTATGATTTTAAGACCCACTCACAAACCTGAGCAAATGTTAGCCTTTTCAAACGACCTGTTAAGGTTAGGTCGTATGGTCTACGACTCGCATCCACTGATTCCACTCTTCTGTCATAAATGCCCTAAAGGCTTGATGATGGATATGTCCAGTGGTTTTAATTGGCTTGTTAAACCACCAGGGATTACATCCATTTTTGTAATCAGTCTTTGCACCCTTTCTTTAGTAGTGTTTGTTTTGTCCAACAGTCGAGCTGAGATTGTTTACACGTTTTGGCCAAAACCCTTTAGAGCGGCTCTTTTGATCTAGAACTCCATCTATATGTGTGTGTCAGTCACGTAGTATAGACCACTTGGTCTATACTACGTGAAGGCAGTCTTTCTAACAATTAGTTGTGACGACGAAGGCAGTCTTTCTAACAATAAGTTTTACTGTTAAACATTTTAACGTAGATAATCTTGCTCTGGGGTTAACATAGGCCTACAAAAAACGTAATCTTCGGTCTCCAGGACGCACGGTAAATTTTTAAGACTTTGAAAATAATTGCGTGCCAGGAAATACGGTATATGGACAAACTCATCCTTGAACGTCTTAGAAAGAGACGCCAATGGCAGTGGTAGTTTTCATATTGTGAGAGCAGCAGACATATTTTAAGCTATCCCATAGATCTCTACGTGTTTCAAACTTGCTCTATGAATGCTCAGGCTTGTAGGGATGAGAACCAAGAACGATTTGTTTAGGCCTTATTCAGCAGCAATTCGTGATAATTTTACCTTACAGCACGAAAACTCACGTCCTAACCTACCAGAAGTTTTGAGGAGAACACCATCAACCGTATGACGTTGCCAGCTCGTTCCGCTCAGCTGAGCTCAATTGATCATGCCCGGGATTCTTTTCGCAGATATGATGCGATTCCTCAAACCCCCCTCCCCAAGTCCTGTAGGAGCTCCGAAGTGCCTTGGTGAAGAGATGGTCACTATTATCAGTACAGCTCCTTGACATGCTCATTATGAGAATCAAACTTCTCAGTGAAACATGTGTTGCTATAAGAGGTGACCACACTCCACATTCACTCATATTAGCTATCTTGTTTTAAGCATGCTTTGTGACTAGGTATACTTACGTGCTACTTTTTTCTTTAATAAGTAATTAGTTTTTTTTATTCTGTACGTACAATATGAAAGAATAGACAAAGTAATCGCTCTTTCTACGTTTTCTTTAGCTAACACACAGCAACCAAAAAATTGTTATCGGACACCCCTGGGATCGTACCCCAGATCTCTCGATAACTAGCCGAGTGCGTTCGCCTTACGCTACGGTGGCCAAAAATCCACGGCACTATGCGTGTTTATCTGCCAGCATCTGACTTCACAAATCTGTACAGATGGGCTCAGCAACTGGGACGTCTCCATCTGGTGGTTCGGTTGCTGTGTGTTAACTAAAGAAAGTGTGGAAAGAGCGTTACTTTGTCTATTCACACTGTCTCCACGTATTTGGAAGATTTTCGATGTTAAACTTATACCTTTTCCTCAAATGTTATGTAAAAATTCCTTCGAGACATTTCAAAATTTCATTCTGTTCCTTAATTTATTGAAACAAGTGAAGTTTGTACAGCTTTGTGTTTAATGAACTTCAACACATCACGCTTACTTGAGAAAGTTTAATGTACAAGACAGATGTCGTCCAAATATACTTATCGTTCGAAGATTCATGTACATTAATGCATATTAAAGAATGCAACAAATCTTTGTCTTTACGATGGTTACTTATTTTCGTACTATAATATTCCATTAGTTGGTCAATTCAGTCGAAATATTTTAATACTTCAATGAAGCGAAAGGAATACTGTTTTTTTTCCGCTATTCGCCATTTTCCTCCTCCAGTGTGCAAGACCATTCAACGAAAGAAAAAAAAAGCTGTCATCTTATTTGACCTTTCTTCTGCTTAAGTCTGCTCGGACGTTCAATGAAAATTATGAAATGCTAATGATAACTCAATTTACTTTTCTTTTGCTTAAGTATGCATGGTTATTAAATGAAATAACTGAAATTCGAAAAGCTAACTTTACTTTAATTCACTTTTCTTCTGCCTAAGTCTGCATGGCATTCAATAAGGCAAAAATATTGATTTCACCTCAATCCACCTTTCTTCTGCTTAACTTTGCACGGCATTCAGTGAAAATAAAGCAAACACTAATTTCCTCTGAGTGCATGTTTTTTGTGCTTAAGTCAGCACATCTATTGAATGAAGCACAGGAAATGCTAATTTTACCTCAGTTCGTCTTTCTTCTGCTTAAGTCTGCAAGGAATTCTACCAAGTAAAGGAAATGCTGATTTCATCTCTGATCATCTTTCTTCTGTTTACTCACTGTTATATAGTCTGCACTTTTATACAATGAAATAACGGAAATGCTAACTTTAGCTCACTCTCCTTTTTTCTGCTTCAGTCAGAACAGCCGCTATTGAATGAAATAAAGGAAATGCTGATTTTACCTCAGTTCATCTTTTTTCTGCAAGGTCCGCACGGAATTCTTTAAAGCAAAAGAAATGCTGAGTTTATACACTGGCGTGCAAAAATTAAGGACGAGACGGTTCTTTGAATGTAATGCCATGCAGAAGTGCTCCACATCGACTCAAACCATACCATAAGATCCCCAAGATGTAAGAATATGGGACAAGTGAGCAAAACCGTCCAAACAAGGAATCCAAAGGATACAAAGGCACTTTATTGAAAAGGTAGCTTCCAGCACAACTGAACAGAAGACAGAAACGTCCATGTGACAGGCGGCTGCCAAGAAAAATCCAGTCTTTAGTAGGGGATATGATCACCCCTGACTGCGTTCCAGGGTTTACAACGTCAGCCCATGCTGAGGACGAGGTTGTCCAAGAGCTGTTGAGGCATCGCGGCCCATTCCTATTGTAGCGCCAATCACAGCTGGGGAATCGTTGCTGGCGGCTGGGGACGTGCTGCCAAGCGTCTCCTGAGAAGGTCCCACACGTGTTCGATTGGATTTAGGTCCGGGGACCTTGCGGGCCAATCCATGCGTTGAATATCTTCACTCTCCAACAGCTCTGCGACAGCAACTGTACGATGAGGTTGTCGTCCATGAAGAGGAACTCAGGACCCACGGCACCTCTAAACAGACGCACGTGAGGCAGGAGAACCTCGATACAATAGCGGACACCAGTGACTGAACCTCCTTGGGAGATGTGGAGGTCAGTACAGCTACCAAGCATGATACTGCCCCAAACGAGAACTGTGCCACCTCCAAACCGATCCCTTTCGATGATATTGGAGGTGTGGTTGCGTGTTCCCTGCTCTCTTCAGATCTGCGTACGTCCAGAATCGCTCGTCATACTAAATCGGCTCTAATCCGTAAAGAGAACTCGACACCATTGCTGATGTGTCCAGTTCTTGTGTCCCTGGCACCCCAGAAACCACCGTCTCAGATGAGCAGGCGTCAATGGCACACACCGTACTGGTCGTCGTGCAAATAGACCACTTTTGTGCAGCCTTCTGGCCACGGTAAAACGCGATAACGGACGTGCAGTTGTCTGTTGCATGTGCCTTGCGATTTCTGCCGCTGTCTGTCGTCTGTCTCTTCTCGCCTGTAGGACAATATACCGGTCGTCTGCCGCCGTGGTTTCTTGTGGACGACCACTCTCGGACAGCTGTTCCTGTCGTTTGAAATGCTCTCCAAGCTTGTGAAACGATGCTGTGAGCGATCGCGAAATCCTCTGCCACACTATTCATACTTTGACCTACTTCCAACTTCCCAATGACGCGACCTCGGGTAAAGTCATCCAGATGTCGTCAACTGGATTGCCTGTTGGCCATATCACACGGTGGCAGCAACTCGACGTCTTTCAAACCGATGTACACAGTGCAATATCTTTCACCGAATTGCTGAGCGTACACCGCCCGTGTGCTTTATACCCTTCCGACACTCCCTCATCTACGTCATGCTGCATTACTGCACATGCCCTACCGTACCGGACCCTAGTCTATCTCTTGAGTGGTCTTTCGGTCCGTTCTGCCTGCTCGTTCCGCTGTTATGCTAATTTCTCCTCTTCGTCCTTAATTTTAGCACATCAGTGTACCTCAAATAATCTTTCTTCTGCTTAAGTCTGTGTGATTACAAAGTGAGATAACGGACACACCAATTTTACCTCACTCTCCTTTGCTCCGCTTAAGTCAGAACAGCAGCTATTGGATGAAATAAACGAAATGTGAATTTACCCGAACTCTCCAGTACAGCCATTGAATGAAATAAATGAAACGCTATTTTTATCTCAATGCACCTTTCTTCTGCTTAAGTCTAGACGAAATTCCATGAAGTAAAGGGAATGCTAATTTTATCTCACTTCATCTTTTTTTCTGCCTAAATCAGCACAACCATTGAATGAAGTAAAGAACATGCTAATTTTACCCCAATTCAGCTTTCTTCCACTAAAGTCTGCATGATCATCGGAAGAAGTAAAGGATATGCAAATTTTATGTCAATTCATCTTTGTTTTTATCAAGTCTGCAGGGTCATTCCATGAAGTAAAAGGTATGATACTTTTACCTAAGCTGATTTTTTCTCTGCGTAAGTCAGCACAGCCATTAAGCGTAAAAGCAGTGGTTTACCTCAATTTTGACCGGAGTTCAAGAGAGCAGCAAGCCCGCTGAGACGATTAGGAGCATATCCTCACGGATCAATTCGTCATCTCATTTAAGGTTATCGTCTGTGTTAAAAATTGTTGGCTTAGAATTAACAGTTTATCTTCAGTGTGTGTTTCTGAGTCATTAAAGTTATTCATCAATCTTTGGCCATCAACTGTCTCTAAGCCGTATATATTTATTTGTCTGGCGCGAATTTAAAAAGCGCTGCGTTTCTCGTTTATAAGAAACTCAGTGACAGCTCTATGAAATTTTATTTATTATCTGTCGTTCGTAATAATTCAAGGGCAAAAAATAAAGTGGAAAAGAAGTAGGAATATGTGATATGCAATCATCGGCACATAAACACGCAGCTAAAGTTTAGCAAAATTCGTAATACCCTTCATACCGGGTGTATGTCCGAGCTTTGGAAACTCGTTTACCGCTGATTCTGATGAAAACAAGTCACATACATATAGAGGTTGAAACGCTTTCCTACAGAGATGCAGCTATTGTTAAAGGACGAAACGAGAAGCGAGGCTAACTTCCTTCCCTGTGTGCAGAAGAATGTACTGCCGGCAGGGTACTATGGAAATGAACATCATTTTAATGTCCTAGGGCATGGGTATGAATGCAAATACCTGACACAATCGCGCAATGCTAGTCTGCGATAAGGCTGCTTAAAGTGAACCAACGGTAGTTTTCCTGAGCATGTGGTCTTTCAGGAAGTGCGCGGACAGTTTTATTAGCTTGCATTTCGAAAACCTAAAGAGGCAATGCTAGCAATGTTTGATGGTTCCGTAGCACGTACATCGGATTTAATTCAAGCCTACCTATCGGTTAGTGTTGTAATAACAATGAAGCTGCTGAGACCATGAGTGGCAGTGGACGAACAGCGTGTTTGTTTTGAAGTTCTGTGTCTCACTGCCGTATTCAGAATGCGTGGCACAAAGTCTTCTTTGGACAGCAGTAGTCCGAAATCCCTTAAGAGAATGCTGGTGAGCAATTGGATAAAAGGATATAAGCAAAGCAAGACATCACCCAAAGATGCTCCAAGATGCGATTCACCAATGTAGATTTCCAGGCAAGATCCCCAAAGACGCATCCAAGAGGCATTACAGGAGTCTCATACAATGAGTGTCTATGGTCTTTCCAGACAATTTTGCATTCCTCACATAATTGTTTATGCCATTCTGGAGGAAGATTTAAGCCTAAGATTTACTGTGCTGACGGAAGATGTACCATGTTGACGGAAGATTTAAGATCAATCCATTGACGGCGGTACTGCATATACTAATCCTGACACAGAAAGAATTCCGCTACCAAATTGCACAGAGTAACTTTGCATGGTATCGTTGCAATGGTAGGGTGCTCACAAGTTTCCACTGTTTATGTGGAAGATGGGTGGAATCTCTCGCACACAAGCAACGCCATCGGTCACGGTCTTGGATTGAACCTGGTACTTCACGACATCTTTACGCAGTGCAGAGCTTCATGAGAGTAAAATCTTACTGGTAGTTAGCATGGATGTTCACGGCGTGACTTTTTAGAAGACGTATGATTTGAATATCACCATGACATCAGCGGAGTATAAGTCATTACTTGAGGAGCATATTCAGGCATGGGCACTCTGATATGTACAGTGGTCTGTCCTCATGCACGAAAACGCACGGCCTCTCAAGGCCCGGGTTGTTTGGGTTTTCGTTCAACAGAACAGTTGGGTTGAGCTGCCCAACCCACGTTATTAACTGGATATGAAACACTGTGATTTCAGCTGTTTAGGCCAGAAAGTAAAGAGCTGTTTAGGCCAGAAAGTAAATTCAGAAAGTAAAGAACTTTTGTTTAAGCTATATACTTTTAAATTTTTCAAATATTCTACAATTTTTAACTCATACCTTAGCCTGTTTTTTTACATAGGAACCCTGGATATTGAGGCACTTGTCATATCTTGGGATTAGTTTAAGTATTCCCTCCCTATTGAACTCTGCCGCCTGTCCTTTCAGCCAATCCGTAACAGCCTCATCGCATCATGAAAATGTTTCCCACCAAGGAACTCCTTTAAATTGAACAAGTGGTACTCCGATGGTACCAAGTCCGGGGTGCAAATTTGATGCTCAAAAACGTCCCAGTGAAACACATCAAGCAGCTCCTTTGTCTTCCTGGCAGCGTGCCGGCGAGCGTTCATGGCGTTCGTCCATGATGAGAGGGGCGCCTTGACCACTCCTCGCCATGAACGTTTGTTCTTCCCTTCCTAAATATTATGCATCACTTTCTGACACTGAATTCATTCATAACACCTTCTACATAAACTTGAACAAGTCTCTGATGAATGTCAATAGGCCTGGTGTTTTCAGCAATCAGAAAACGGATAACTGATCGAACTTCGAGTTTGGTGGGATTTTTAATGAGAGTGCTCATTTCGAAAGATCATAACTAACCACAAGCGGATGATACACGATCAACAATGGCGTCAGGAGATAGATGGCCTTGATTGGTCCAGATCACTGGGTCCAGATGACCTTGATTGAGCACCAGCCAGAAGCATGAGCAGACGCTGTGCGCAAACGTTTTTTACTTTCTGAATGACCTACGTGAAGGGTTTCAAACCTTTTTTGTGACCGAGCCTCCCTTCACATGTCACATTTTCCGTGCGACGCCCCTGTATCCAAAATTAAAAAAAAATTCCCAAATTCGAATTTGAGGTATTTCTTTAAAAAGAAAATAGTCGTTTACTTTACTAACTTGTATTCAGGCAGATTACACAGTGAGGACGTTTTTCGTTCTTAACAAAAGTGCACGTGAAACTGAAATCCAAGTACGTGACGTCATAATCTCTGGACTTGTTCCTTCTTGCCTGTTTAGAACTACTTGCAACTTCTTCTACACCACGTTTTTATTTAAAAACTTCTCCATTTTCATAAACCAACACACACCTACATAGAAATAACTACGTTCACAGTTATTAAAACACAGCAGCTCAGTTCTAACGGATGTTTATACACCTGCATATGTACCAAATGAAGACTGCGTAGCAAACTAAGCGCCTAACAATGCAGCGACAGAACGCTATCGTTTGACCTTGCCTGGCTGCGTCCATTTTCAGACTGAAGGGGGAGGGAGAGAGATCCGCACGACGTCACCCCAAGTTTTCAAAGAGCATTACAGTCCTGAACTCAGACGAAGACAGCCCTTTCACAACAAGAAAATTTATGTTTTTTTTTTTTTTGCTTTTTTTAACATTTTTTCTTACAATTCATTCTTTAAAATATGTACACGTCTTTCAAATTTGCATGTTGCGTTTCAATATAAATAATAAGTTTTAGTTTTTCCTTATAGTCGCGACGCCTCGGACTAAAACCGGCAATGCCTTGGGGCGTTGCGACGCACAGATTGGGAACCTCTGAGCTACGTAATTACTTTCAAATATTGTGATCATTACTTTGCTATTACAAGAATTTTGGTAATTTCAAAGTGTTCACTTTCTTCCTAAACAACCTAATAGGATACTTATTCCGTTTTGTCTTATTATTAACGGCAAGAACAACTGTATTAAACAGTGGCGTATCTTGGGTCCAAGACTTGGGCTATCTCACCCGTTCCCCTCCCCCGCCTCCATTACTGCTTTCTTTTTAATTGCGAAGTTTATTTTTCAATTATTAAGTAATACTGTAGAAGTAATTTTTATAAATTTTAGGTACATGCTATTGCTAACATAATACCAAATAGATAAAAATTGTGGGTTGTACGTCACTTACAATAATACGATATAACACACTAATGTGTTTTTTATTCCGTTAATAGGCGTAAAATTACAAAAGTTTCGCAAGCTTTCACTGCCAACCGACAGCAGCTTCTTCAGGCTTCTGAATATAAACACTTAACAGAAACAGACAAAGAATAAATGCAAATGTAAAATTTAAAATCATTATAGCACAGCACGAGACTCGTATTACGCCTCGTGCTCATCGATTGACCAGCGAGCTCTTAAGGTTTAATACCTTGTGCCAGATAAGTGAAATTTCAGTAGTTATGTCTGTGTTACATACGTCACTGCCTGATATAATCTCGATTGATTCTCTGACTGCTGTTGACCTAGGACCGCTGTAGGGCGCAAGTTTTCTTATATCCTTCCAGATCGGTTGAGCATCCTTAAAATTCACGTCTCGTGCTAACGCGGTAGTCAGTTTTCTATTTTTTATATCCCGTTTGTGTTCTGCCTCTCTGATGTGGAAAGACCTCTTTGTCATTCCGATATACCACCTTGTGGATGCGTCCGGGTATATTAATGGGATGCCGTATACCCCGGCCTGGGTGGACAGTGGTTGCCGGTCACGATCATCGGTGAGAATGGTCCCGATCGTCCTAGGGGATCTTAGACCTACATCCAACTTCAGCTTACGCTGAGTATTCTTGAGATGGTAAGAAAATCCCGGGATATATGGTATGGAACCGACAAAACTTGCTCTTTCCGTAGGTGACCTTTGAGCTCGCCCTGTTCCTTTCAAAGATGTTTTATGCATTATCCTTTCGATACTCTCAATGTTGTAACCAGCTGCAGTGGCAAACTCTCTCAGGTTGAGGATTTCTACTAGCAGATCCTCTTTATCTGAAGAGAGATCGTTAGCTCTCTTCGCTCGGGCTCTAAACATGGCGTACTTGTGCGAGCTGGGCGCTGCAGATGAAGGGAGAATCGGGTTATGAACGTAACAAGGTTTGTAATACACTTGCGTTCTAAGATTTCCCGATGGCTTCCTTTGCACCAGGATGTCTAAAAACGGGAGGCATCCATCCTCTTCATACTCAGCAGTGAATTTTATTTCTTGGTGGGTGGAATTCATGCGATCTAAGAAACTACATTTAGGGATACATTGTCGTGACTCCAAACAAAAAAGATATCGTCTGCGTATCTTAGCCATATCTTTGGAACTAGTCCTCCGGAATTTAAGATGGAATCTTCCACAGGTCGCAAAATAGCTTCTGCAAGCACGGCGGTTACGGCGGAACCCATTGGTGCTCCTTTTATTTGCTGGAACACCTTTGAACTAAAAGTGAAAAAATTCGAACAAGGTATTAAACATTAAGAGCTCGCTGGTCAATCGATTAGCACGAGGCGTAATACGAGTCTCGTGCTGTGCTATAATGATTTTAAATTTTACATTTGCATTTATTCTTTGTTTCTGTTAAGTGTTTATATTCAGAAGCCCGAAGAAGTTGTCCGTTGGCAGTGAAAGCTTGCGAAACTTTGTAATTTTACGCCTATTAACGGAATAAAAAACACATTAGTGTGTTATATCGTATTATAATAAAAAATAATTATGAGAATTGAGATTTTAACACTTTATCTTTTGAATACTTTATTTGCACATGAACTCCATTCGTCGTTCCTTTAGTATGTTTCTGTAAAGTGTTACGTTTTCATAAAAAGTTTCTTCCGAGTTCTTTTTCATATTTAAAAAGAATGTTTTTCTCTATTGACAAAACAGCCAAGTTTCTGAGGTGTACATGTCCTTGTGTGGCTCTAAGATATATCTTGATTCTTTTTAATGCAGAAAAACGTCCTTCGGCAGCTGTAGTTTTTGATGGGAACTTTTATTTTAGATCTGCTAATTTGTACACCTCACTAAACACTATGTCCAATTTATTCAACTTCATGTAACAAGTAATGTCTCTTACTGATTTCTTTTTGTATTCATTAAGGGAATAAAACACCTTCAGTTCATTTTGTAGTCGAACTCTATCAAAATTTGAAGCATAGGTTCATTAAGTTCTGACAATAGATGTTCACGAAAGCTTTCACAGAATTTATCAAAACTGTTCGAGTCCAACAAAGCCATGAATTTAAGATATAATATCACCGATTTAAATTCATTGACACTTCACACAGACTGAAACATCTCTCGCAAAACACATGCTGTTACTGGCGGAAGCATGCGAGTGACTAATGTAGTCCTAAATCTTCTCTTTTCTGAGCGAACCGTTGAACAAAGCAATGGCCCGTTCATCCTCCACTCGCTTATTCATGTTGTTATGAAAACGACAGTATCGGAAGTCTTCGAATCACACACCAAAGACTGGTAGAGCTAGTGGCGTTACGATGACACCATCCCTCCATTACGAGCCCCGATAGTCTTCGCTCTCCACACTGATTCTCTTAGAAGCGAATCCGCACGTGTTTTTTTGGGAGCGAACGCATCGACATATTCTAATACCGATGATAATTGACTTTTATTTGTGTATGTCTAATTGACTTTCATTTGTGCATTCTCTAAGCTTCGCAGCTTGCCTGGCTAGCCTAGAATATACGCCAGTGGTCTTAAAAGGACTAGAAAACCTTGAGCCTCTGTGACTAGACTGGTGTAAAATAAATTAAGACGCAGATTTTCGAGAATCTGCGCCTAAAGTAATTATTCTGAAATCTAGGGCATCTAATCTCTTCGTCAGCCTGGGAAAGTAACGAAGATGATACGTGAGAACATCCCATATAATCTTCAGCAATGAAAACTGCTTTTTTGTGCCTGAGATGCGAGCTCAAATTAAATCAAGGTAAACCAGAATGCATAAAACATCTTTGAAAGGAAGGGATGTAAGGTCAGGTGATGCGTAACATCACAGCCTCTCCTTGACAAATGTCAACCCCGCCTTCTCGTGGTGCATCCTGTTCCCACTAAAGGGGCTCTGACGACCGCCAATAGCGGTATAACTATACCATCGGGATCAGAGGAAATTCTATCCCACACTCACCAACCCGCTTGGCCAGCGTGGTGAGTTATGGCCAAACCCTCCAAAATGACTCCACAACTTAAATCTTGGCCCTCAGTCTCCGGCAGCTGGAATGTACCTGGCCAAGGCAGCGGCCAGTGCGACATGAAGGCAGAGGGTGCTAAGAATCCCCGGAGGACCGGACTAGGCTGCCATCTGATGATGACCTTGGCAACGTACAATGGACGCTCCCTATCTTCTGATTCAAGGCTTCTTGAATTGGAAGAGGAACTACAAAGGATCAAGTGGGACATCGTGGGGCTAAGTGAGGTAAGGAGAAAAGGAGAAGATCTCATCGAACTGAAAAGTGGACATCTCTTCTACTATCGTGGGACAGATACTGGCAGAACTAGTGGTGTTGGATTTATAATAAACAAGAAACTGAAGGATAAAGTAGTAGAAGTTGAAAGTTCCTCTGACAGAGCTGCACGACTCGTTATCCAACTATCGAAAAGATACCAGGCTCAGATTATTCAAACTTATGCACCCACCACAAGTCATCCTGAAGAAGAAATTGAAGAATTTTATGAGGAAATTTGTCATCTAAATAATAAAGGTAAGCAGCACTTGAAAATAATTATGGGAGATTTCAATGCAAAAATAGGGCAACGACAACAGAATGAAACTTCAGTAGGTAAATTCGGTCACGGCAACAGAAACCAGCGTGGAAATACTCTCGTTGAGTTTGCAGAGGCAGAAGGGTTTTTCATCTTGAACTCCTTCTTCAAGAAAAAGCCACACAGGAAATGGACATGGAGACATCCAAATGGGACGACAAGTGAAATTGATTTTATTATGTGTAACAAAAAAATTCGTCATAGAAGACTGCAGTGTGCTAAACAAGTTCAACACAGGTAGTGACCATAGATTGGTGAGATGTAAGATGCACCTCAACAGTAAACTTGAACGTGGCAAGCTCATAAGACAAACAAAATGTATTGACATAACCAACCTTAAAAAACACCATAATACCTTCAAGTTGGAACTGAAGAACAGGTTCTCTGCTTTAGAAGGCCTAACATCGGAAGAAGTGGACATCTCTGAAGTTAACAGAAAAGTAACCAAAGCTCTTATGGAAACAGCAACAAAATTAGCTGGGTCTAAGAACAAGTTGCATGTAAATAAATTATCAGGAAAAACGAAAATGTTGATGCAAAAAAGAAGAGAGATGAGGACAACTAAAGAAGATGTGACTTCCAAAGTGGAATATATAGAGCTATGCAAGACAGTACGAAAAAGTATCACTGAAGACGTAAGAAAATTCAACTGTGAACTAGTGAGGAAAGCAATTGAAAACAACCAAAGCCTAAAGATAGCAAAGGGACATCTCAGTAAGGGAAGAAAACAGATTATGGCACTGAGAAAAGAAGATGGTTCTGTAACAAGAAATAGAGGCGAAATTTTGACAAGAGTGAAAGATTTCTACTCCAAATTATATGAAAGGGATGATACATGCACTCCAGACATCATGAAAGATACCAGTACCAGAGTTCCTCCAGTCCTTCCAGCAGAAGTTGCACATGCAATCAAGAACATGAAGCGGGCAAAAGCTCCAGGAGAAGATGGAATTACTGTAGACATCATACAAGAAGCAAGTGGAGAAATCGAAACAGTACTCGCCCAAATTTTCACTCTATGCCTTAATGAAGGAAAGATTCCTGAGGATTGGAACACCGCTACAATGATCCTGCTACATAAGAAAGGTGACATTGAGGATCTCGGAAACTACAGACCTATCAGCCTCCTATCAGTAGTTTATAAAATCTTCACTAAAGTTCTTTCACACCGCTTGAAGGTAACACTGGACATGGCTCAACCGAGAGAACAAGCTGGATTCAGGAGTGGCTACAGCACAATAGATCATATCCATGTGCTGAGAGAACTAATTGAAAGAGCGAGGGAATATGAACTTCCATTGTGCATGGCTTTTATCGATTATGAAAAAGCCTTTGATTCGGTGAAACCATCAGCAGTTACAATGGCTTTGAAAACCTGTGGTATTGAAGATGCATACATTAATATTATTAATAACATCTATGAAAATGCAAGTGCAAAGATTAGGCTGTTTGAAAATACAACACACATAAAAATTGGAAAGGGAGTGAGACAAGGTGACACCATATCTCCGAAGCTCTTTAATGCCACATTGGAGGGTGTTTTTCAGTCACTGAGCTGGGAAAACAAGGGGATAAAGATTAATGGAGATTATCTAACCCACCTTCGTTTTGCTGATGACGTAGTCATTTTTGCAACTAGCCCATCAGAGCTGCAGAGTATGATCCAGGAACTTGCTGACAAGAGTAAAGAAGTGGGATTAAAAATGAACTTTCAGAAGACAAAAGTGATGTTCAATGCTTTTACAAGAAATGAAGATTTATCGATTGATGGAGAAAAGCTGGAGATAACAGACACGTACGTTTATCTTGGACAGCAGATATCAAGTGAGGGTCACATTGATGAAGAAATTAATCGGCGTACAAAACTTGCCTGGAGAGCTTTTGGAAGAAACAGCATAATTTTCAAGAGCAATATGCCATTATGTCTTAAAAGAAAAGTGTTTGATCAATGCATCCTTCCAGTGCTTACGTATGGTGCAGAGACGTGGACCTTAACTAAAAGAGACATACAAAGGCTGCAGACAACTCAAAGCAGCATGGAGAGGTGCATACTTGGTGTAACCAGGAGAGATAAGAAGAGGAACTCGTGGATCCGAAAAATGACAAGAGTGGAAGACATCATGATCAGAGTTAAATCCCTGAAATGGCAATGGGCTGGACATACTGCCAGAAGGACAGATCATCGATGGACAGCCGAAATTTTAGATTGGATTCCAAGGGACAGGAAAAGACCCAGAGGAAGACCACATGGGAGATGGGTGGATGAAATTCGAAAGTATGCAGGGGTGACATGGAGGAGACTGGCACAAGACAGACCGTTGTGGAGGAAACTTGGGGAGACCTTCGTCCAGCAGTGGATTGATAATGGTTGACAATGATGATGATGATGATGAAACCAGAAAGGGTGGGATTAGTGTGCTGTTTAGATAAATGTATTTAGAAACAAATGAAATCTTCCGAAAATATTTGTACTGCGTTCAAACTGCCTTTATAAATTAGATTAACCTACGGTCTTAGAATTAAAGTAATGAATTCAAGTAAAAGAATTTTGCACGAAACTGAAAATACACTGCTGGACAATTGCTAAGGACGGATCATAAACGGCTATATAGCGCATAAAAAAGTAAGTGTGGTTGGATGCCAAGTGAAATAAAATAATGTCAGAATGCCAGGACATTACAAGAAAGACAATTTATTGTGCTTTGAAATCCAGAAGGCTTTAGAACGTGTTCTAGGGACAAACAGGCCATTTTGTGCAGAATACGTAAACATGAAAAAAATGCAAATACCGTCAGCAGGCGTTCCGGCGTAAGATGGTAATACGGGATATGGCCACCATGGAGGGCGATGCAAGATTCCACACGTCGTGTCATGCTTTGCACAACATTATCAAGCAGCTGTTGGGGTAATTTATCCCATTCCTCTGTCAGTGCACGGATGAGGGTGTCCTTGTTTATTGGAGGACATTGGCGACCAGCAAGACTCCTCCCCAAAGCATCCCACACATTTTCAATGGGATTCAGATCTGGAGAACGTGTTGGCCATATGAGGCGTTGAATATCCTCGCTCTCAAAACACTCCTGGACAGCGACTTTTCGATGACATGTTGCTTTGTCGTCCATGAAAATGAATCTATCACCGACAGCACCACGGAACATGCGAACATGAGGTAGCAGAACATCATTAATGTATGGTTGGCCAGTCATAGTCCCAGTTGGAAGCACATAGAGGGACGTACGGCCATTGATCATGATGCCAGCCCATACCATGACACTACATGTCGGATATTCGTCCCTTTCCTGTATGTTTGCTGGACAATATGCAGTACCACTATCACGCTAGATCAGTTGTCGTCGATAATCAGACGATAGACTGTATCTACTCTCATCTGAGAAGAGAACATCAGACCAGTCGTTATCAGTCCAATTGCGATGTTGATGGCACCATTACAAATGGGCGGTACGGTGACGTCTGGACAATGGGATGCACACAACAGGACGGCGGGCGTATAGTCCTACTTCATGCAAACGTCTGGCGACAGTTTCTCGGGAGATCCGCTTGCCAGTAGCAGCCATAAACTCATTTGCTACCTCACTAGCTGTGCTGCGCCGATGTCCTTTTGTTGATATCACTATGTACCGATCTTCTGCAGGTGTCGTACTGCGAACACGACCTACCCCGTGACGTTTGCTACACTCTCCATTTGTTTGAAATGATTTCCAAAGCCTTGAAACAACACTGTGGCTGACGTCGAACTCCCTGGCAACATCTGTTATTTTTCGCCTTTCTTCAATCTTGCCAATAATACGGCTACGCTTAAAATCATCTAGGTGATGTCGGGAAGACATACTGAAAATTGCAAGTTCGTCAATTGATTCTTTCCCTTTCAACTTTGCGTTTGAACAACAACGGTCAATACGCGTCAAATCCTTTATATCTCTTATCAGCGCTATGGCGTCACAAACAAGTTCGGCAATCCAAAATTTGCATACGCACAGCACGTCGTACTTGTACCCCGCACTTATGCTAATTTCCACATTTTCCTGCCTTCCATTTTATGGTTGCTATCGTTACTATTGTCATCCGTCCTTAGCAATTGTCCGGCAGTGTATAAAACAAACTTGTGAAATCATTAACGGAGACGTGACAATGCGTGTGCTTGTGTTCTCCCGCCTTTACAGATGTTTTGCTTCAATACAAAATGAAACGTGGACAGCAATCGAATACACAAAAGAGCCAAAACATTGTGACCAGTACGCCCTGATGCAAAACGAAGTAACTGCAGATAAATGACGGCGCGTGTGAAGGTCATGAAACCCTAAGTAACGCCTGTTAATCACTGTTATTCGTGTTCTTCAGATCGGAGAGACGGCAGACTTAAGCGAGTTTGACAAAGGCCAAATTGTAATGGCAAGAGGACTAAGAGCGTTTCCGATACGAAAAGGCTTCTGGGGTGTGACAAAGGCCAAATTGTAATGGCAAGAAGACTAAGTCAAAGCTTTTCCAATACGGAAAGGCTTTTCGGGTGTGACAAAGGACAAATTGTAATGGCAAGAGGACTAAGTCAAAGCTTTTCCGATACGGAAAGGCTTTTTGGGTGTGACAGAGGCCAAATTGTAATAGCAAGAGGACTAAGTCAAAGGTTTTCCAATACGGAAAGGCTTCTGGGGTGTGACAAAGGTCAAATTGTAATGGCAAGAGGACTAAGTCAAAGCTTTTCCAATACGGAAAGCTTTTTCGGGTGTGACAAAGGCCAAATTGTAAGAGGACTAAGTCAGAGCGTTTCCGACACGGAAATGCTTCTGGGGTGTGACAAAGGATAAATTGTAATGGCAAGAGGACTAAGTCAGAGCGTTTCCGATACGGAAAGGCTTCTGGGGTGTGACAAAGGCCAAATTGTAATGGCAAGAGGCTTAAATCAGAGCGTTTCTGATACGGAAAGGCTTCTGCAGTGTTTATGATCAGCCGAGGTTAGTACGATCAAAAAGCTATCCGAGGAGAGAAAAAACCACGAACCGCCAGTAAGATGTAGGCCAACCACGGCTCATCGATGCTAGAGTTAACCGAAAGCTATTCCGAGTGGTACGAGACAACAGAAGGGGCATTGTTTGAATGCTGGTGACCGGAGCGAAGTGTCACAAAACATAGTAAATCGAACCCTACTGAAAACGGGGTTGCGTGGCCTCAGGCCGCCAATTATACATGCTTACCTCAGTTCACCGTCTAAAGTAATTACATTGGGCGCGCGAGCATCAAAACTAGATTTTGAATGATTGGAAGAAGGTCATCTAGTCCGATGAATGTCGTTTCCTATTGCACTGTATCGGCGGCTGAGTTCGTGTGCGTAGTTTACCTGGGGAAGTGTTGGCCTCAGGATGCACCGTGTGACGAAAGCAAGCCTGTGGAGGAAGTTTAATTCTTTGAGCAATGCTCTCCTGCAAAACTCTGGTCCCAGGCATTCCTGGACTGGATACTATGACGTTTACCACCAACCCAAACATCACTGCAGACCAGGTACATCTTTTCATGGCAACAGTATCCTCCTCTAGCAAACCCTTCTTTCGTCAGAATAATGCGCACTGCCCGAATTGTTCTAGAAATATTCACACGGCCCGGATTGTTCCAGAAATATTCACACTGCCCGGATTGTTCCAGAAATATTCACACTGCCCGGATTGTTCCAGAAATATCCACACTGCCCGGATTGTTCTAGAATGGCTCGAGAACATGCCTTGGCCTCCAAATTCCCCAGTCATCAATCTCATCGAGCATCTGTGGTTTGTGTTGGAATAGCAAATCCTGTCTGCGGCGTCTCAACCACATAACTTACAAGAATTCTGCCGTTAACGTGTTGGTACTAGATACCACAAGACACCTTTAGAAATTTCGTATTGTCGATATCTTGCCCGTAGAGCTGTTTTAGTGGCACTTGGAGGACCAACGTCATATTAGGCAGGTGATAATAATCTTTTGGCTCTTCGGTGTATGTGCATCTATACAACATTTGTATACATTAAGTTGCCGAAATGTACTTGTGTACCCGAAGAGTGCAGTTAAGTATCAAAATGTTACCTTTTTGAACTAACTATAGAGTGATCCACCTTTCGCCTGAATCACAATATTAAGTTTCACATGGTGAACTTTACATATGCTTTTGCTTTATTTCTAAGAAATTAGCAGTAATACAAAGAAGTTTTAAATTCTACAAATGATGCTGTCCAAGAAGGATGATTCTTCACACATCATTCCAAAATTTTCCATAAACGTTCAACGGGATTAGGTAGGGGTTCTCTGTTATCCAGTTAACTCAGTGGTTCCCAAAGTGTGCGTCGCGGCGCCCTGGGGAGCCGTCGTGAAATATTACAAAATTTTCATAATTTTATTTCCATTTTCAGTTCAATATGATAGGACGCGACATCTAGCAGACCTGGTGCAAACCAGTAACTCACTTAGTAATAACTGTTTGCAGAAGCCTCTACAAATGGTTACTAGATGGCGCTGTACAATGTTATAAGCGTGAGGTTCCCCCACCCCGCACGATTGCCGCCCAACGGACACACGTGTGTGCTCCGCGCGGACGCTACCGGAAGTAATCTCAGCTTTCGCACCAGCCCTCGTGCTTCTGATAAACATTTCTCCCTCATTCTCTGAGCATCTAGAAATGAGACTTTCAGTCCAGAGTTTTCGAGAAGGTCACCAGATCCTTTTAATATCCGTTGTCATTTGTGACTCATTGCGGTCATCAACAGCTTGATCCATCCCACTAATTATAATTAGATGAAAATCTTCAATACAATTTTTTTGTGATCTTCAATACGTGCTTTACTTATTTTTACTTAAGTGTATTTGTTAGAATTCGACATAGGGCGTCTAGGGAAAATTTGAATTCATCAAGGGTGCCGAGAACCGAAAAAGTTTGGCAACCACTGAGTTAATTGGAAGCAGTAGTTATCCTCAAACTGTACCACTGTACAATTTGATGCATACAGTCCTTCTGTACAATCTCTCAGGAACGGGTGTAGCCCTTCATCAAAGAATTCCACTAACGCGTCATTTAGGACGCCCAGATACTCTCTCAGTTCATGATACTATGGATAGAAAATGTTTAACAATGTAATGCCTCGAGATATATCCCCGCACCATGTTGAGTATTGAATTGCGCTTTACAGGTGGAACAGAACAGTTTTGGCCATACAGTTGTCGTATAAAGGTTCGCAGATACAGTACTAGTCGTAGCAACTGTCAGATGCAGGCTCTCCTATCGGATAAAAAAACACAGCAGCAGAAAAAGTCATTATTCTAAAATACTGCTCCTTCCCAGTCATACAAAATCTTGTTTAGAAACTATTGCAAGCATCTCTAAGCATGAACTATTGTTATATAGAGTTCATGGGAGGCAATTCACTTACGTAAACTCATTCCGTATGGAGCTTCGTGCACTGTTTCTATACCGGAATTCAATGCTGCTAGCGGTTAGATATCCTGGCTGACTTCTCTGCAGTAGAATTCATTGCAAGCATTTTTGACAGCCAGTGATACAATTCACAGACGCTTTTCTATGAAAATACATGGTCCTCCTTTATACTCAAAGTTCACTTTTAACCCAGTATTTCATAGTTCTACTCTGGGGAGGTGAAATACCTCAGAAATTTGTCTGTAGGTCATGAAAGTGGCATTCAATCTTTAAAAGTAGTTTAGTTCTGCTAAATGTGTCGCTTAGTAACTTCTCCAATTTATGCTATTGCGGTTCTAGAATGTCCTTTCCACGTAGTCTGCTACTCTTCTACTTGTGGTTTTGCAATACTGTTGGCAACACAGTTTACATAATGCACACATTTATACACACACACAGAGCGTGTGTAGAGGACAGAGAGACGAAATATTTTGCAGCGGTACACGTGACATCACTTATGATAACAAGATTAAGTGTCCAAACTTTAGTCTCCATGAAACGCATAAAACATAGTCCCGTTTGAATTCTCAGGTCTGCGTTCCTGTTTTGTTAGCAAACTCTCTTGCCTAAACGGAATGGAACGGAGACAGAAATGCCTCAGGGTCGTCGATTCAACAAAGGAACCTCTCTTTTGAGCTAATGAAACACCGTTGGAAAACCGTGGCAAAAGTTATCATAATTTTGTGTGTTGGTTATGAAATCTCAGTTTGCTCACATACACTCTTAGATGAAAAAGTAATCAACACACCTCAAAGCAAGTGTTCCATCGTAATGAAACGCAATACCTGCATTGAGGTGGAAGAGATATAAAATTAATTACAATACCAGAGTAGTGGGCCTCTTTATTTCAGAAGAATCGTAGCGTAAATGTTCTAGATTAGTACTTCGTAAAGCCAACTCTGGCTGCGATGCACACAGATTTACGACGTGGCATTGAGTCAAAGAAACCTCTATTGTTGTCCTATATTGAACCAAAAGTCCTACAATTCATGCACAAGATTCCCGAGATTCCGTGATGTCCGCAGGTGATATTCCAGAATGTTCAAGACATGCTCGAGAGGAGAAAGATTTAAGGACCTGGCTGACCAAAGGAGGGTTGCAGCACAACGGAGGCACTCGTTAGAGTGGCAAAACGTTTGTGGACGGGCATTATACTGCTGGAAAACGGCCCGTGAAAGATATGACATGAAAGCCAAGACGACGAATCACAAGATCTCTTGAACATATCGCGGTGTTGTTAACGTCCCTTTTACCACGCCTAGGAGCATCCGGTTTTTTTAGGAGATGACTCCTGGCTCTCCACATCATAATACTGCTAGTGGTGGCGGTGTGCAGCACCACAACTGAGTCTGGATGTTAGCTCTCCCCAGAATTCCCCCACATACTGATGAGTTGGTCACCTACTTTCAGGCAGAAGGGAGATTCGTTACTAGAGATGGGTCGGAAATTATGTCACCGTTACTTAAAAATCCCTTTCACCGTTACGACCAATGACAAGAAGTAAGAGTTCCACTTTCACGGATAAGAACGTCACCGTTAGCCGTGGGCGAGCAATGCTTGGCTTCCAGAGTTGGTCACCTACTTTCAGGCAGGAAACCGATAAACCTAAACCACGTTTCACAGACCGACAAACATAAACCACGTTTCATAGACCGACAAACCTAATCCATCGCAGTGGTTTAGGTTTGTCGGTCTATGTTACGTCATAGCTTCGGTAACCATGTCACCATATCTAAACAATTTGTCTCCTTTTCTGTTGAAAAATCATAGAGGTCGCTAGTGATAGGAGCTTTCTTTCAGTCTTCCCTTTTTCCCACGCTTAAGATAGTTTTTGCTTTGGTTTTCGGTATTTGTTCACTCGTACACAACGAATTCAAAGCAAGTCGGTTGCAATAGTGATTTTGTTACTGTTGTGACCGAGACAGTGACTCGCCGTTCAGGTATTGCTTTGTCACCCATGTCTTAACCAGTGATTTAGTCACTGTTATAAGTAAGACAATGACTCATAGTTCCTGCTCCTTTACAGCTCAGTCACCGCTATCGTAAACGGTGTTTTTGCCCCCGTTACTTCTGTGGAATTGTCACCATTGTCATTGTGACAGAAAAATCATAGTTAAGCTCATCTCTATTCTTAAGTAAAAACGATGCGACGCTAATCGGAGGCGAAAGGTGATTCTAGGGCTTGACACCGCGGAAGATGAAATCGACAATGTAAGGTTGTTAATGGAAAACGACGGAGGCGGCGAAGAGAGTGAAGTCCTGCCTCTGTCAGTCGTTTCTCAAGGGTTTTCGATAACACAAGATGCAGTGTAGATGCCGCTACGGTTTGCTGGATGGTGGACAGAGAATCCATCGCAGTGGTTTAGGTTTGTCAGTCTATGAAACGATCTTCAAACCAAGTTGTCCTCCTGGGCCAAACAATGCCTTCTTGGCGTGTATGTGTGCCCTCACGTACTCACTGCTTCCAGCACCGTCTTAATGCTGCATCACTATGACTCAGATGGTGAATGATTCTTCGATACTCTCAGCCTGCTTCTCATAGTCCCACGATGCGGGCCCACTCATATTAGCTCAGTTCGTAGAGTCTTCAAGTGCTTCGTCAACGAACCATTAGTGGCAATTGGTTGCACATATCCGACAGCGTAGCCAGAATATTCGCAATATGCGATTTGGAAGCCCTTATCTAGTCCTCTGGGTATGTGAATCAAATGCGCACTGGAAACGACCGGGGCGTTTGGCGGTGAAACGTTAGTCATTTGCATGCCTGGCCAAGAGATATTTGCATACTGAATTTCACTTTTCGAGGGTAATTTTATCGGGTACGCCGACCTGCCCAAAACGGAACTTTCTTTTGGTTCCGAAATAAAAGAAAACTATGAACTATTTAACTTGTATGAAACAGAACCTGTCTAACGTAGAAACTGAAATGGTAAGAGAGTAAATGAATCTTGTAACAACGGAAAGTTGTCAGATGTTTCCGTGCCTTCAAGTATTTTAACTGAATATAAAATATAACACGATAAAATGCCATGATGAATCCGCACGGAACAAATATGCTTGAGGTTGTAGATAACAATTAAATAGAGTGAGATTGCATTTAAATTTCTTACACAAACTGCAGCACATCCACTGTTTGGCTTCTTCTTAAGGTTGTCTTTGAATGAGTGTTAGGGTTCATTTTCTGCGATAGGTGGCCCAAAAAATCACTCCTGGGGAGTGGCTTTTAGGTTTTGAGTGACTGTCCTAGAAGTTTGCGCCAGCGAATCACTGCAGACCTCACCACATTCAGAATGAAAGCGGTCTCTCGTTGGCTCCACAATGAAAAGACAAAATACGCCCTGTTACGTTTTAATCAATGATGTTATTTAGAGGTAGAGCTGAGTAACTAGGCGGAGTTTTTATAGCTTAAATTCAGGGGTGGTTCTCTGCTAATATGCACATTTTCTCTTGAAACAATGAACGCACAGTAGGATTTAAGATGATCTATAGAAGGCAAGATTCCAATCTCACTTTTGCCTCAACTCATTGATTTGGCTCAGATAATTAGAAAAATCAGGCAGAAATAAGAGATTTCATTGCTTTCAGACAGACACACTACTATGCTAACTTATCAGGCCATCTAGCGCCAAATTGGAAGACTTTCGAGTCAGATAAATTGAATTAAAAAAATATTCTAACGAATTTTTCGGAATAATAGTTGTGGCATATGTCAGGTATGGGTCGTATTTATTTGAGCTCAAAATATCAAACACTACACAGTCCTCGAAAAAATGTGTACAGAAGAATTTACATTGCAGATATAAGGTAGAAGTTAAACCCTAACACTCATTCAAAGACAGCCTTAAGTGCGTGCCACGATTCAGGTTTAGTTCATGTGACCAGCATTGTTCTCTTTGCTTGATGCAAAGTCCAAAGTCTTCACAGCTGGCTGTTTCGTACGGATTTCAAACGAGATTATTCTTAGCATTTATTCAATGAAATGGTCATTGATTTAGATACAAAAGCTAAAGTTACTGAAATGCACGAAAAAGAAAGTGTGAGTATCACGCATTTGGCAGAGAATTTCAGTGCCAAGAAAATACAATATTACTAGACGAACCCCGTCGGAATCGACGGCAAGTTTTTCTTTCCTTTTTTTTTTTATCTTAAAGTAATAAACTGATATGAAACAACAAATGTAAACTTTATTAGATTGACGAATTCATTCAACCACTTCAGTAAAGACAGTCCAGGTTCATGTTGTTTTTTTTTTAAACTGAAGGTTTAACGACCACCGTGAGCAACTCAATGGGCTATAAGCAGTAGCCCGTCCCTAATTTAGGGTCACTGGTTCCAGGGAAGAGAGAGAGCCAGTGCCGTAAGGCAAATACAACATCCATGCCTCACAGGATTCGAACCCGGACCCTTCACGAACGAATCATCATAAGCCAGCGTTTAGACCACTGCGCCACCGGGGCGGTCAGGTTCGTGATGAGCATCACGACCACTTTTCTCAGTCGTAAAATGTGAGGCGGAAGTCCACTCATCTCGATCGTGTGCAAAAATTCAACTGGATAGCGCACTCTTTCACTCTCATCTTCAGTCACAACTGTGTTTGCAAATGTTGTTGGAATGAGATTCGCGTTGCGAGTACTGTTCACCCGTCAGAACGAACGGTTAATTTTTTCGGTTTTTTTTTTAAAAGAGTAAACTCATATGAAACAGCAAATGTAAACTGTATTTGCTTAACAAATTCATTCAACCACTTCAGTAAAGACAATAGTCCAGGTTTGTGATTGTGATTTTTTTCTGACTGAAGGTTTAACGACCACCGTAAGAAACTGAATGGGCTATAAGCAGTCGCCTGTAATATTTTCACTAACAATGGTCAACATTCCGTTGACCATTGTTAGTGAAAATATTATTTACATTATTTATTTACGTCTTTACATAATGGGAAACGTCTTACCCACGTGAATGAACTGGATCGAATGAATATTAAATTCTATATATACGTCACACAGTCCAACGGCATAACGCAATCAGGTCTTCGAGATTGTTCGCTGTTCCGATGAGAAGAACTTTGATACCAATGCATGCTAGCGTTGTTTTGCGCAACGGTTGGCTCAAAAAGAGACTTCGGACTTTGGACTATTTCAGTCCCTCCATGCTACCACCTTCAACAGCGCGTGAGTCAACCGCAGGCGATCGAATGTGAATCGCACGCTTCTCTCATAGACTTTACATGGGAAATTTGCCTCCCCACAACGCCCGAACCGTTGCCCCAAATCTCATTTTTCTCTTCGACTGGCACATCTACATGGTAAGAGCTTTATTTTGATACCTCAACCATATCTTTACGTTCAGCCATTTTCTCAAAATAGCGCGGAAAATTTGCCAATTTCCAGCCCTATGCTGCAAACACTAGAAAGAGATGTAGCCAAAAAAACTTGGAAAAGAGTTCCATGCTTCAAAAAGATGGTAAGAGAGTTTTCGAAAGAGGAACATTATTTCGTGTAAGGAAATTTGTGGTGAAGCCGCAGACATCAAAGAGAAAAAAGTTGCGCCGCCCGGGTGGCGCAGTGGTCTCAGCGATGGTTTTTGATCAATCGTTCGGAAAGGCGTCCAAGTTAGAATTTCGGTGTGGCATGGATGTTGTGTTTGTCTTACGGCACTGCCTCTTTCCCTTCCGTGGACTCATTGACCCTAAATTAGGGACGGGCGACTGTTTATAGCCGATTGAGTTCCTCATGGTGGTCGTTAAACTTCCAATAAAAAAAAAAATGTTTCGAATTGGTTCCCTTAAGTAATCACTAATTATGTAGAATCTGGCATTTTTTTTTTTTTTTTTTTTTTTTTGATTGGAGGTTTAACGACCACCGTGAGCAACTCAAATGGGCTATAAGCAGTCGCCCGTCCCTAATTTTGGGTCACTGGTTCCAGGGAAGGGAAAGAGCCGGTGCCGTAAGACAAACACAACATCCATGCCTGACCGGGATTCGAACCCGGACCCCTTAACGGACGAATGATCAGAGGCCAGCGCCTTAGACCACTGCGCCACCGGGGCGGCGAATCTGGCATTAGCATGACAAAAATTTAAATGTTTACATTTCAATGGCTTCCATAGATGCGCCTGTATAAAACGGAAAATAGTTCCAGGTCCTTGGATTCCGTATTAGATAGGTTTCACTGTATAATATTAATCCTCATTGTCAACCATTATCAATCCACGGCGGGATGAAGGCCTCCCAAAGTTTTTTTCCACAACGGTCTGTCTTGAGCCAGTCGCCTCCATGTCACTCCCGAACGCTTTCGAATTTCATCCACCCATCTCTCACGTGGTCTTCTCCTGTAGGTCTTTTCCTGTCCTTGGAATCCAGCCAAAAATTTTAGCTGTCCATCGGTGGTCCGTTCTGTTGGTAATATGCACAGCCCGTTGCCATTTTAGGGATTTTATTCCGATCATGATGTCTTCCACTCCTGTCATTTTCCTTTTCCACGAGTTCCTTTTTTTATATTTCCTTGTTACACCAAACATGCATCTCTCCATGATTCTTTTAGCTGTATGCAGTCTTTGTATGTCTTTTTCGGTTAAGGTCCACGTCTGTGCTCCGTACATAAGCACTGGAAGCTTGCATTGATTACACACTTTACTTTTAAGACATAATGACGTATTGCTCTTAAAGATTGTACTGTCTCTTCCAAAAGTTCTCCAACCAAGTTTTATATGTCGATTAATTAGAATCATTTGGGGGAGGGGGATTAGCCATAACTCATCTAATTTAACATGATGGCCAAGCGGGTTAGTGAGTGTTTTACGTATATATGTATTGCATATATATGTACACTATATCGGCAAAAGTCACCAGACACCTAGAAGAGAAACACAACACAGCATTTATTGACATTCATTAGTACGGTGTCGGTCCCCCTTTGGACTTAATGCATGCACTGACCCTTCGAGACGCACTTTCGACAACGTTTTGGAACACACTGATAGGTATGCGCTTCCATTCAGTACGTAATGCTGCCGCTAACTGTTGCTTAATAGTAGGCCTTGATTCCAAACTTCTTATGCGGCGCTCTAATTCATCGCATAGGTGCTCTATGGGATTAAGATCAGGGCTCTGTGCTGGTCAGTTCACACACGATGTGGAATTATTGTCAAAACACGCCGTCAGAGTCCTTGCTTCATGACTCCGTTTATTATCCTGCTGGTACCAACAAGGCTTGGTTCCATAGTATTGCCACAGAGTTGGTAGGGAATAATTGTCCAGAATATCGAGATAGACGTGCTGGTTAACAGGTTTGTCCACGATAACTAATGGCCGGGACCATACCATGAAAAACACCCCCACACGAGTACACTGCCAGCTCCAAACGTGACCGTAGGAACAGTACACTGTGGTAAATAGTGTTCCACCGGCTTCCGCCATACCCACACACGGCCACCAGACTTATGGATCATGTATCTGGATTCATCAGTGCATAGGACCCGTTTCCATTGATCTATGATCCACGATGAATGTTTTTTACGCCGCGCTAAAGGTCGAGTAGCATTCCGACTGGAGATCAAAGGCTTATGAGCTGTCGCACGACCACGGTAACCCGTGGAATGAAGTTCTCTGCGAATTACACGTGTACATACGGAGGCTCAAGCATTTTTACTCTCCTGTACACTGAGGTCTTGTGTAACTCCAATCGATTAGCTGTAACGACTCTCCTGAGACTTCAACGTCCTCTATCACTGATTATCTTTTGCCTGCCGGTACGTTTTGCTGCTTCAGGCACGCAATGTGTCTTCCACTTATTCAGTACATCCAAAACAGTTGACTTGGGTATGTTTAAACGCCTATCGGTTTATCTTATGGACAACCCACTAATATAACACCTAACAATCTTTCGTTTCTCAAAATCAGTTCTCTCCCGCCGCGACATTTGCACTCAATCTCACAACGCGATATGATCGAGGTCAGCTTCAGGCTTGTTTTCATACCGTTTGCAGCTGTACCGAGCATCTTAACAACGCAGCGGATCCGTTCATTTGCTTTTGAAGGGGTGTCCGGTGACTTTTGTCAAAATAGTGTATATCCACCTTCTAGACAAATAAGGTCAAGCAGCAGCTCTAGTCACCCGCATGGTCGAGTAGTCTGAAAAGCTGACTTCTGACCAATCGTCCAAGCCTGATCCGTGGCCGATTCCGAAATGTGGCATGGAGAGTGTGATTTGTCTTACGACGCTAGCTCACTCACCTCCTCAAACTTAGTGATAGACGACTGCTTATAATCCTTACAGCTGCTTATGGTGGTCATTACTCCTCAACCTAGAAAAAAAAAAAAAAAAAAAACAACGAGCAGCTACAAGCGCTAAAAATTTCGTGGATAATATACTTATGAAAATTAATATATGTCGCTGCCCAGAATACGCGTTCCTTGCGTAACTCCGCGGAACATGTTATAAATATAAAACGGCCGCCCCGGTGGCGCAGTGGTCTAAGGCGTTAGCCTCTGATCATTCGTCCGTAAGGGGTCCGGGTTCGAATCCCGGTCAGGCATGGATGTTGTGTTTGTCTTACGGCACTGGCTCTCTCCCTTCCCTGGAACCAGTGACCCTAAATTAGGGACGGGCGACTGCTTATAGCCCATTGAGTTGCTTACGGTGGTCGTTAAACCTCCAATAAAAAAAAAATATATATATATATATAAAACGTAGTGGCAGATGTTGACAAAAAGTGAACTTTGATGTCTGAAAGATTACAAAACGCCATCATGTTTTCGAAAAGAAAAACGGATTTTGTGACGATGAAAGATATCTATTATATCGTAGAATACTTCCGTTTCTTATCGAAACAATTTGTTTTGGGTCACATGAGGGTCTGATAGTGAAAGTGTTACTAGGCTCACTTCTTTTTGCGTTTTTTATTTTTCTGTTTTTCAAAAAGACATGAGAATGTATAGTAGTGTGAAAATTAATTGCCTCACTGCTTACCAGTATATCTACATCGCAAAAAATGGAAATGCCAAAATAAACAAGAAAGTTGACACCGAATTTTCGGGTGTAATAAGCACGTCTTTTGAATCCTTTCTGACCCAAATTAAATTTATCAAAGCTATTCAAAGTCAATGGAACCCGTATGGAAAACAATAGATCTGACCAAAGAAAGAAGATTTTAAATCGGGTTTTTAATCCCTCAGATATTGCTGTAAACGGAATCGTGAGCTTACGAACTCTTAGAAACAGAGATATCGACAAAAATAAGATGTGACTTTACGTCCCCTGGTGGGAAAACCATGCATTATTTTAGGAAGAAAGTATTCTCAAAAGGTTTATCCGTATAAGCGGTATCGGTCGAAGAAAGAAAAATTAGTCGAGTTTTCAGGAGCCCAGATTTTGCTACAAATACTTCAGAAGCAGAAATTAACACATATGACCCCTGGTGGCTAAACCATTCTTTACCAAACATTAGAAATTATGTGAAAAATATTTTCCATCAGGTCTTGTATGCGATACAGGAAGAATTTTTCAAATCAGAGCTTTAGGAACAGAAATAAAGCAGGAAACGCAATTTACCTTTGTGCCCCTAGCGGAAAGTGCATGATTTACTTGAAAATTTTGAATTTATAGGAAAAGCTTTTCGCATCGGTAATACTATCCAACAAAGAAGGAATTTTTCAAATCGTACTCTTAGAAGTAGAGATATTGACAAAAATAAGATATACGTCTACGCCCCCTGGCGTAGAAACCATGCATTTTTTCAAGAAGAAAATTTTCCTGAAAAGTTTGTCGACATGAGTGGTATCGGTCAACAAACGACGTTTTTTCAATCGAGAATTTAGAAACTCATATTTTCCTGCAAATACAACAGAAGCGGAAATTAAGATTTACGACCCCTGGTGGCCAAACTATTTTTTACAAAAATTAGAAATTATGTGCAAACGACTTCCCATCATGAGCTGTATCCGGTGCAGAAAGAATTTTTCAAATCGGAGATTTAGAAGCAGAGATATAGGGGGAAACGCACTTTACCGCTACGTCCCCTAGCGGAAAGTCTATGAATTACATGAAAATATTGAAATTATAAGAAAAACATGTCACACTGGAAACACTATCCGACAAAGAAGGAATTTTTCAAATCGGACTCCTAGAAGTAGAGATATTGACAAAAATGAGATGTACATCTACGCCCCCTGGCGGAGAAACTGTGAAATATTTTAAGAAGAAAATATTCCGAAATGGTTTATTGATGTGAGTGGCATCAGTCCACGAAAGAATTTTTTAATCGATATTTTAGAAGCTACGATTTTATGGCAAATACACCAGATGCAAAAATTAACACTTACTCCCCCTGGTGGCCAAAGTATTCTTTACCAAAAATTTGAAATTATATGCAAAAGATTTTCCATTAGGAGATGTATCCGCTGAAGAAAAAAATTTTCAAATCGGAGTTTTAGAAGAAGAGTTATCGGGGAAAATGTAATTTACTTTTACGCCTCCTAGCGGAAAATCTAAGCATAATTTTGAAAAGTAACTATATCTAAAATACTCTTCGACATAAACGGAATCGAAAGACATAATTTGTTTTTCAATCGGATGTTTAGAAGCAAATATGTGGAATAAAACGTATTTTTAAATTCGACATCATCTGCATTTACACCCTCTACCGGCAAAATTGTACATCGTAAAAAAAAAAACGAAATAGAGGATCATCATTTGCATATTTCAAGCTTCCCAATGCAAAAAAAAATTTCAAATCGGACTAATAGTTGCTGAGATATCGTGGGTACAGGCGAACGGACGGACGGACGGACGGACAGACCGATAGCAGAAGCACGATCTTTTTACAAAAGACGTGCTAAAAATGAAAGCACGGGTTTTAGGAATGAACTTATTTTTGGAGGGGGATAGTGGCAGTTTATCGACCGCTGTGAAGAACTCGAAAGGATAAGATCAGTTGTCCATTCGCAATTTCGGGTCGTTGTCTCCCGGGAAAGGAGAGAACCAGTACTGGAAGACAAACACAACATCCATGCCTCACCAGGATTCGAACCCAGCTCCATCTTGGTCGAATGGTCAGTAGTCACCGCTTAGGCTACCTGGGCAACGAGAATGAACTGAACAAGGAAGCATGGCCGCCCCGGTGGCGCAGTGGTCTAAGCGATGGCCTCTGATCATTCGTCCGAACGGGGTCCGGGTTCGAATCCCGGTGAGGCATGGATGTTGTGTTTGTCTTACGGCACTGGCTCTCTCCCTTCCCTGGAACCAGTGACTCTAAATTAGGGACGGGCGACCGCTTATAGCCCATTGAGTTGCTCACGGTGGTCGTTAAACCTCCAATCAAAAAAAAAAAAAAAGGAAGCATGAAAAACTAAAAATGCCCCTCATATCAACATTATGGACTTATCCAGTGCGAACTCGGCCCAGAGTCTTGGGCCCTCGCCATTAGGTGTCGTTTCGCCCTTTTCTTTTTTTATTGGAGATTGAACGACCACTATGCACAATTCGATGGACTATAAACAGTTGCCCGTCCCTAATTCAGGGCTACTGTTCCAGGGAAGGGAGAAAGTCAGTGCGGTAAGACAAACACAATATCCATGCCTCACTGGGATTTGAACCCGGATCCCATCTCGGACGAATGGTCACAACCCAGCGCTCAGACCACTGCGCCACTTATGCAACGTGAATGAACTGAGCAAGGAAGCATGATGTATAACTAAAAACGCTCCTAATATCAGTATTATAGACTTATCCAGTGCGCATTCAGTAGTGGTGGCCCAGGAACCTGGGCCCTTCCCATTAGGTGTGAATTGGTCCTTCGGTTTTTGTTGTTAGCTGCTTATTTTTAAATAAATTTGCATATATTTTATATGTAAAATACACTGCTGGACAATTGCTAAGGACGGATCATAAACGGCTATATAGCGCATAAAAAAGTAAGTGTGGTTGGATGCCAAGTGAAATAAAATAATGTCAGAATGCCAGGACATTACAAGACAGACAATTTATTGTGCTCTGAAATCCAGAAGGCTTTGGAACGTGTTCAAGGGACAAACAAGCCATTTTGTGCAGAATACGTAAACGTGAAAAAAATGCAATTACCGTTCGCAGGCGTTCCGGCGTAAGATGTCAATACGGAATATGGCCACCATGGAGGGTGATGCCAGATTCCACACGTCGTGTCATGCTTTGCACAACATTATCAAGTAGCTGTTGGGGTAAATTATCCCATTCCTCTGTCAGTGCACGGATGAGGGTGTCCTTGTTTATTGGAGGGCATTGGCGACCAGCAAGACTCCTCCCCAAAGCATCCCACACATTTTCAATGGGATTCAGATCTGGAGAACGTGCTGGCCATACGAGGCGTTGAATATCCTCGCTCTCAAGACACTCCTGGACCGCGACTGTTCGATGACATGTTGCGTTGTCGTCCATGAAATTGAATCTATCACCGACAGCACCACGGAACATGCGAACGTGAGGTAGCAGAACATCATTAATGTATCGTTGGCCAGTCATAGTCCCAGTTGGAAGCACATGGAGGGACGTACGGCCATTGTGAATGACGCCAGCCCATACCATGACACTACATGTCGGATATCGGTCCCTTTCCTGTATGTTTGCTGGACAATATGCAGTACCACTATCACGCCAGATCAGTTGTCGTCGACAATCAGACGATAGACTGTATCTACTCTCATCTGAGAAGAGGACAGCAGACCAGTCGTTATCAGTCCAATTGCGATGTTGATGGCACCATTGAAAACGGGCGGTACGGTGACGCCTGGACAATGGGATGCACACAACAGGACGGCGGGTGTATAGTCCTCCTTCATGCAAACGTCTGGCGACAGTTTTTCGGGAGATCCGCTTGCCAGTAGCAGCCATAAACTGATTTGCTACCTCACTAGCTGTGCTGCGCCGGTGTCTTTTTGTTGATAGCACTATGTACCGATCTTCTGCAGTGTCGTACTGCGAACACGAACCCCCCCCCCGTGATGTTTGCTACACTCTCCATTTGTTTGAAATGATTTCCAAAGCCTTGAAACAACACTGTGGCTGACGTCGAACTCCCTGGCAACATCTGTTATTTTTCACAGTTCTTCAATCTAGCCAATAATACGACCACGCGTAAAATCATCTAGGTGATGTTGGGAAGACATACTGAAAATTGCAAGTTCGTCAATTGATTCTTTTCCTTTCAACTTTGCGATTGAACAACAACGGTCAATACGCGTCAATTCCTTTATATCTCTTATCAGCGCTATGACGTCACGAACAAGTTTGGCAATCCAAAATTTGCATACGCACAACACGTCTTACTATATCCCGCACTTCTGTGAGGAGAAAGCAAAGAAACACAGGTACAGATTCTCTCCTCTCGTTGCTTTGCAGAAAACTTGTGCGGGACCCAGTTATAGAACTTGGTGATGAACCCAAGCGCGTCTTTCGACTGTTATTCTGTGTACCGACAACATTTCCGCTGATTCCTGAACGGTTGGATGTGGGTCATTTCTTACGGGTTGGTCCACATCCTCGTCAGAATCGACGGATGGACGTCCAGGACGTGGTTGATCTTTAACAGCTTCTGTCTCCCTCCTGGAATTTTCGAAACCAACGGCGACATGTGCTATCATCAATTACATCCACCCCATACACTTGACAGATGTTGTGGCCAGCCGCTGTGCAGTACTGCCTTCATCGAACTTGTAAAGTAAATAATGTCCAATGTGCTCCTTATCGCATGCAATGTTACATCGTTTGTGATTTCCGTTACGAATGACTTACAAACCTAGTGCCTCTATATACTCTACTGCAGCACGCTTTATTGGCCGAAAATTTGGCATAGCAGCGTCACCTGTGACGGAACTACTCCGGTCGCAATTTGCATGTATTACAAAATTAGGTAGAACTTTTGCACTCACCCAATATTTATGAAAGATATAATTTCAATAGCTTAACATTTCCTAATATCCCGAAGAGCATTTTAGTGAAAGCATGTCACAACCAACTTAAAATATCCCTCTGAAAAACACTGGTTGTCAGAATTAAAGCAAAAGCCCAGTTAACAGAAGATCCTGCTCCGAAATCACACGTAAATAACAAACAAGAAGCCGGTTCTATAACGGCTATGTAAAGTAGCTAATGATATGGCCAAATAACAAATAACAGCGCTGTAGGAAGCCACGGGACATCAATATTTGCATATGCAGCGTACAAGTGTATTACGTATATAAGCAATTGGAGTCTAATACTTGAGCAATCTTGGGGATTGCACTCTCAGCTGCAGTGGTAAGACGTCATTATATCTCATACAGTTCATTTAGATGATTGATTGCGGTGAAAAGCTATAGGGATGTTAGAAGCAGGGCAGTTTAACCCATATGGTTAAATGGCCAGATGGTTAAATATACTGCCTAGATAGTTAAATATTCTGGCCAGATAGTTAAATGCATATCGATTTGTTGACTGCCGCTTTCGTTTTTATTACATGAGGATTTAACGACCACCGTGTCTCCGAAATAGGTGTTCCATCATTTTGTCCGGTATGGACTCATTGCTGTAGCTTCCATGATTGAAACGCTGCTTAATCGGTCTCCATCATCTGCATATTTGCACCTGTCACGGGATTTACAAGACTGGTGCTGTGATTCAAAGTCTCATGAGCGTAATTGCTGTCTTTATCTAATTATTTGTATGCTTTCCACTGATCGGTTATAATCGCGGTTCCTGGGGCAACACTGAAGAGCAATTAAATTAGAGAGAGCTGGCATTATGCAAATATGGCGCTGTGGGCGGCCCTGTAAACGGAAATGACATGACGTATGCAGCGATCCGACAATATAAGGAGTGATGCGACGGGAATCAGTAAGAGTCGGTCGCAGTATGTGTAAGGCGAAGGATCTAAGCGCATTCGATCGTGGGCAAATTGTCGGGGCCCAACAGATGGGTCACTCCATCTTGGAAGTCGTGCAGGCATAGGGTTTTTCACGAGCCTCTGTGTCACGGGTGCACCGTGAGTACATCGAATCCGGTGAAACCATCCTTGCAAGGGCCAACTGCCGTGGACAACAGCGTGTGGATGAGTGTGGTCATCGTCGGCTAGCTCGCATTGTAACAGCGGATAGACAGGCCACAGTGCAAGAAATCACTCGGCAATTTAACACTGGTGCACAAAAACGTGTAAGCAGCTACACCATTCAGAGCCATCTCCTCGCTATGGGGTGCAGAAGCCATCGTCCCACGAGGGTACCGCTGCTGACCGCACATTACAGGGTGCAAAGATTAGCATAGGCGCGGCAACATCGCCACTGGACCCTAGACATGTGGTAAAATGTTGCCTGGACTGATGAGTCGAGATTCACGTTGGTACATGCGGATGGCAGGATACGACTACGGCACAAACCACACGAAGCGATGGATCCTTCTTGCCAGCAGGGTACTCTTCAAGCTGGTGGGGGTGACATTTTCGTCTGGGGACTGTTTACGTTGACTGAAATGGGACCGCTGGTACGTGTGACATCATCCATCACAGGTCAACGTTACCGGGATATCCTGGACGGCCGTTTGCTCCCATTTATGCCTCTTCAAAATCCCACTGGGGACCTCATCCTCCAACAAGACCATGCACCGTGCCATCGCTCCCGAATTGTATCCGAATGGTTGGATGAACACTCCACCTATGTGACCTCGCTTCCTTCGCCAGTGAGGTCACCTGACCTCAATCCCATCGAGCACATCTGGGATGCCATCGAGAGAGATGTTCGAGGCTCTGAACCCCATCCATCAAATCTTCGTGAAATGTAGGAGCTTGTTCAGGGGTCGTGGATCCGTATGGCTTCCCAACGCTTCCGGTGTCTTGTCGAGTCCATGCCGAGACGAATCGCCGCCGACATCAGGGCGAAAGGTAGTGCTGCACGTTACTAGACAGGTATCTGTCTAGTAACGTGTATATGCTTCTTTATCAAGGGCAGTAAGTTGCATTGTCTCTCTTGTTGCGAGGGCATATATCCACAATCGGAGATTCGAATTTCGTTCGATCATTCCCAGAATCCATGTGTCCTCAACAATCCTACCCACGTTGAATTTTCTTTTGCCAAATTTGGTCTCGTCTACCTCCACTATTTTTCCCATACCTCCAATGGGTCTATCGTGTTCATTTTTTTCGTACATGAATGCAGAAACCTCTCTGCAGTAATTGCACCAATCTGGTACAGTCTCCATTAATGTTACTTCTGGATAGCTAACTTCACGGACAACATGATCGAAAGGGAGATAGTTGGCGAAACATAAAGTGAGAGGCAAAACTTTTTCCGGTTAAATTTTAGCTCCCGAAAATCATGTCCTTTTGCACGAGAAATATTTTAGGCTTTGCGGTGAATGTGTTTCTGCCACTCCGGTGGTGCAGTAGTCTAAGCGCTGGCTTATGATAATTCGTCTGTGAAGGGTCTGGGCTCGGATCGCGGTGGGGCATGGATGCTGTGTTCGTCTTACGGCACTGGGTCTCTCCCTTCCATGGAACCAGTGACCCTAAATTAGGGACCGGTGACTGCTTATAGCCCATTGAGTTGTTCACGGTGGTCGTTAAACCTTCAGTCCAAAAAAATGTGTTTCTTTCTACAGCCAAAAATATGTAGGAGGTTCTTGCTGTTGCTCAAAACCATGACATGAATTTCAGCACAACACATCGTGGCAGCTTTTGACATCATTCTCTGCCACCTCTCATCCACACACCATTTCAAACATATTTCTCTGTTCCAAGTGACTTCTCTTTCTAAACGGCGAGTACGTTTCGAATATGCGAACTACAACCTCCACACAAAAAACAAAGAACTGGGCAGACACTCAAGAAAACAATTGTGAGCCGGAGGGACGATGTGTTGCCATCTGGTGGCAGAGAATGATGTCAAAAGCGATATGTGACTTTGGGTAGCAATACGGTACTTGAGCCCAGTAAGTCAGTAAAAATTATATAAAATGTTCCTTCAAGTGTTTTTTTTATTATTAGTAGTAGTATTATTTCGGAGTTTAAACGACTTAAATGAGCAGCTCTTAAAGCTATACGCAGTCTCCCATTCGAAATTTGAGGACAGAAATTCCAAGGAGAGGAAAAGTCCATCGAGATGGGAGAGGTACGCCACCCAAACATAGGTGTGAGGCTCGGACGGCTAGACCAAGCCAAACGTCCTTAACCACACAGCTACTTTCCTCTAAATTGCAGTTTCAATAATTTAAAATTGTTTAATACCAGAATCGTTGTTTCCTATCGCTTTAAACTGCTGCAACTATCCTGTCATTTGGGTTACGATGTGAAATACTTTCAGGGCACTTTGGGAAGTCCAAAACTAACACCTTTTTACAACTCTCAGTGCTACAATTTGAAACCAGACTTCTAAGTCATAAAATCAAATCTAATGCAGTTAAATATCGATATAAAATCTAAACATTTCAGCTGGATTATCTCTTGAGTTCTTTGGACTTCCAAAACTTCCTTGTTAATTTATCCGCAACTGTATTGTTACCTTTGTAGCGTGATAGCGTTCACCTTGTCTGTATATTTTTGATAACCGTGTATAATGTTACAGTTTCGTTAAACGCAATGCATTGAGTATCACTGCGATTTGTATTTTAAATAAGTTGTTTCATATCGTGTTGTATAAAAGGAAGTACGAAAATGTGTGTGTCTGGACTGTGAAAATTGTTCCGAAATTGACTGTACGTTGTAAAGTCATCACGTTGTAAAGTCATCATGTGGGAAAAAGTCACCGGACATCAGTGCTATTTGTGTAATACTGCATTTATGGTAAAATCAATAAAGAGTTGGTCCACCTTTGGCCACAATTACATTGTGTAATCTCCTTGGCACACTTTCAATGAAATTCTGGTAAATAGTCGCAGGTATATTGTTCTATTCCTCTCGCAAAGCAGTGGTCAGTTCAGACACAGATGTTAGACATGTCGTTCTAGTCGGAATACGAATTCAAGTTCATTGCGAAGGGTCTTTATAGGATGGAGATCGCGGCTTTGAGCTGTCCACTCCAAATTCTGTACAACCATTTCTTTAAACCATGTCGAAATGAAGCTTAGCTTTATGGCACAGCGCGTTGCCTTGCTGAAACAAGAATGGCCCGCCTCCACGAAACTGGTATAGTGTAGGCAGTGCGACGTTGTCCAGAATGTCCCGGTACTTCGTGGAGTCCATGTGTCCATCCACAGCCACCAACGGCCCGAGTTCATAGCACAAGAAACGTTCTCAGACCATGACACTACCATCACAAAATTTAACAGTTGGGTTGATATATGCTGGTAGATCCCGTTCACATGGGATACCCCACAACCAGCAACGACTATTGAATTTAAAAACGATTTGTGACTCCATAATACTCGTTTTCACTGGTCCATGGACGATGAGCGTTGCACCAAGCAAGTCGCTCACTCACATACTTACGAGTTATTAACGGCTTGTGTGTGCAGCAACTCGGCCGCTGACATTTAACTTGTGCGGTTCCTTACGGACTGTGTTGGTGCACACACTCACCCATGTTGAATCCTGAAATTTTTTGGTGATGATTTGTGCCGAGGAATTACGGTACCCATGGACGACACGTTTCAGAGTTCTCTTGTCACTTTCCGTCAATTTACTTGGCCTTCCTGAACGTTTCTTGGCAGTCGTAAGACCCTCACATTTCCATTTACTAATAACGTATTAAACAGTTGACCGTGGGTGTTGTAATTGCTTCGCAATTTTTTTTTTTGATTGGAGGTTTAACGACCACCGTGAGCAACTCAATGGGCTATAAGCAGTCGCCCGTCCCTAATTTAGGGGCACTGGTTCCAGGGAAGGGAAAGAGCCAGTGCCGTAAGACAAACACAACATCCATGCCTCACCGGGATTCGAACCAGGACCCCGTTCGGACGAATGATCAGAGGCCATCGCTTAGACCACTGAGCCACCGGGGCGGCGCTCTGCAATTGCACGCAAGGACAATTTGCTGATATGACACTCTATAATAACACTCCGTTGGAAGTCACTAAGCCCAACACCCGCTGAACAGACGACATACTGTTCGTGAGACCGAACAGAGCCGCCCCGGTGGCGCAGTGGTCTAAGGCGCTGGCTTCTGATCATTCGTCCGTAAGGGGTCCGGGTTCGAATCCCGGTCAGGCATGGATGTTGTGTTTGTCTTACGGCACTGGCTCTCTCCCTTCCCTGGAACCAGTGACCCTAAATTAGGGACGGGCGACTGCTTATAGCCCATTGAGTTGCTCACGGTGGTCGTTAAACCTCCAAAAAAAAAAAAAAAAAAAAAAAAAAAGAGACCGAACAGACGATATACACATCTAAGATGCTTACCCGCAGTTTTAAATGAAATCTTGCACACGTGATGTATTGCCATGTTTAATTTTTGTTGCGGAAAGGGGTGTTCAGAGACTGTTTTTTCACATTAGTATTTGCATAGCTAGTATTTACAAGACACAACATAGTTTGGGGGTCACCAGTTTGCTTTCCGTTCGAAGGAGTACTTTAACGTAGAACTACGTCATACCTCACGTTGGGTAGAGGCGTAGCGTCACAGACAAGGAAGTTAGAATAGATGGAGTGAGGATGACGTCACAAACTTGAAGCACTTTGAGCAGACGACATTAATGCTCAAAGGTCTCACCAACCAACATGGCGACAGAGACTGTGATTGGCTGCGACTCGTCAAAACGTCTCACCAACATGGTGGCAGAGGCTGTGATTGGCTGTGACGTCATGATCGTGACATTTCGGTGGCTTCACTTTGACTGCACGAGGGGAACTGCTGGCTCTTACTCCATCTATTCTAACCTCCTTGGTCACAGACTTGCCAGTTGTAATACAAGTAATTTATTTACAGTTTCACTCGTACATGTACAAATTAAGTGTTACGATTACTATTCTATTTCATTAAACAATCTTAGAATAATTCAAATTGGCAAGCTCCCACAATACATACGTCTCTTCCTTCCAAACTCTCATACACAAGTGACCCACAAACTCTGCAGCGCACGTCGGACATCACACTCCAAGCTCCAGCAGTTAATAGTCAATATGTCATTCTGCTCTCTCGTGTATGAAAGTTCAAGTCTCGAGTCAACAGTTCTCTGTATCAGTCCGCATTCTGCGTTTGAAGGTTCAGCATGTTACAGGGGGTGACATCGGTAGCACGGACGCAACAAAAACATGTCACACATTGAACGCTTATATTTTTCAACGTCAATAATCGCAGAGTAATAAATAATACATCATTAGATAGTGCCGTTATCTAATGATATAGGTCCATTTAAAACAAAAGAAATTTCAACACTCCATCCCTTAACCATTAGATAAAGTAGCGTTAGAAAGTTAAGCTAAATTTCGCGTGATTTTGTTTCGCTGTACTCTTTTGTAAGGTTGATAACTAGTGAACAGATAATGATAGCGATGACCTCAACCCCGTATTCCGTAGCTGAAGGTCAGAGCTAACGGACGTATGTGATAAACCCAAATAAAGTGGATTTAAAATTTATTTATTTTTTAAATAAAAACCATTTGGGGACGAAAATTTAGAAATGCCGCGAAAATCCAGGGAAAATTACTATAAGAACCGACGAAAGTTGAAGAAACAGCTAGAGGAGAACGAGAGGAATTCGAAAAGGCCCGCTAAGTCATCAAACCGAAAGGTAACGCGAATGTAGGGAGCGCCAAAAGTCCCCGGGCCAGTGTGCGTTCTACCCGAGTTCGATTCTAGAGCCACAACCTTCCACTTCAACGGCACAAACTGAGCATGAACAGCAAGAACAGATGGAGATTGATGTCATCGATCCTAATTTTCACACCGAGCATGGAATACCAATGTACATCGCCAGTATTCACAACATCGCTGGATAATGAATGTATTACGTCTCAAACCTTTACACCGCCGATGCATTCTGAATCTAGACAAGAACAAACAACTGGAAGAGTACATTAGGCCCAAGACGTATCGCCAAATTTATAACACGGCAACTATGGAGTTTGAAAAACTCTTTCTGAAGAACGATTTCTTCACAACAATTTTAGCAATAACTACTGATGACGATGATACTACGCCTTCTACTTCTGCTAGCATTAATTTATAATGAGCATACGTTACAGAGGACTGTATACAGTATAAATTGCTTTTAAGTAATAAAGTAAAACATTTATTTCGTTTTGCTTCTTAAAAATTTTATATCTGAAAAAAATCAAAGGGGCGCAGTAGCAGCAGTGCCGCAATGTACAACGTAGGACTACGTTAACTGTCCTTCGCTGAATACTTTAAGAACGTAAAACTGTTGAGGTAGAGTCATGATATAGTGACAGTTGATGTAGTTCTACGTTGTACGTTGCAGCACAGTTGCTGCTGTGACCCTCTGATTCTTTTTTCACAACAGTTCATATACATTTGAAGGAGTATGTAGAAAATATTTCAAAAGCGACGTACAACGTAGGACTATGAGTATGTAGAAAATATTTCAGTGCCGCAACGTACAACGTAGGACTACGTTAACTGTCCTTCGCTGAATACTTTAAGAACGTAAAACTGTTGACGTAGAGTCATGATATAGTGACAGTTGATGTAGTTCTACGTTGTACATTGCAGCACAGTTGCTGCTGTGACCCTCTGATTCTTTTTTCACAACAGTTCATATACATTTGAAGGAGAATGTAGAAAATATTTCAAAAGCGACGTACAACGTAGGACTATGAGTGTGTAGAAAATATTTCAGTGCCGCAACGTAGGACTACGTTAACTGTCCTTCGCTAAATACTTTAAGAACGTAAAACTGTTGAGGTAGAGTCATGATATAGTTACAGTTGATGTAGTTCTACGTTGTACGTTGAAGCACAGTTGCTGCTGTGACCCTTTGATTCTTTTTTCATAACAGTTCATATACATTTGAAGGAGTATGTAGAAAATATTTCAAAAGCGACGTACAGCGTAGGACTATGAGTATGTAGAAAATATTTCAGTGCCGCAACGTACAACGTAGGACTACGTTAACTGTCCTTCGCTGAATACTTTAAGAACGTAAAACTGTTGAGGTAGAGTCATGATATAGTGACAGTTGATGTAGTTCTACGTTGTACGTTGCAGCACAGTTGCTGCTGTGACCCTCTGATTCTTATTTCACAACAGTTCATATACATTTGAAGGAGTATGTATAAAATATTTCAAAAGCGACGTACAACGTAGGACTATGAGTATGTAGAATATATTTCAGTGCCGCAACGCACAACGTAGGACTATGAGTGTGTAGAAAATATTTCAGTGCCGCAACGTACAACGTAGGACTACGTTAACTGTCCTTCGCTAAATACTTTAAGAACGTAAAACTGTTGAGGTAGAGTCATGATATAGTGACAGTTGATGTAGTTCTACGTTGTACGTTGCAGCACAGTTGCTGCTGTGACCCTTTGATTCTTTTTTCATAACAGTTCATATACATTTCAAGGAGTATGTAGAAAATATTTCAAAAGCGACGTACAACGTAGGACAATGAGTATGTAGAAAATATTTCAAAAGCGACGTACAACGTAGGACTATGAGTATGTAGAAAATATTTCAGTGCCGCAACGTACAACGTAGGACTACGTTAACTGTCCTTCGCTGAATACCTTAAGAACGTAAAACTGTTGAGGTAGAGTCATGATATAGTGACAGTTGATGTAGTTCTACGTTGTACGTTGCAGCACAGTTGCTGCTGTGACCCTTTGATTCTTTTTTCATAATAGTTCATATACATTTCAAGGAGTATGTAGAAAATATTTCAAAAGCGACGTACAACGTAGGACTATGAGTATGTAGAAAATATTTCAGTGCCGCAACGTACAACGTAGGACTACGTTAACTGTCCTTCGCTGAATACCTTAAAAACGTAAAACTGTTGAGGTAGAGTCATGATATAGTGACAGTTGATGTAGTTCTACGTTGTACGTTGCAGCACAGTTGCTGCTGTGTCCCTCTGATTCTTTTTACGCAACAGTTCATATACATTTGAAGGAGTATGTAGAAAATATTTCAAAAGCGGCGTACAACGAAGGACTATGAGAATGTAGAATATATTTCAGTGCCGCAACGTACAACGTAGGACTATGAGTATGTAGAAAATATTTCAAAAGCGACGTACGACGTAGGACTATAAGTATCTAGAAAATATTTCAGTGCCGCAATGTACAACGTAGCACTACGTTAACTGTCCTTCGCTAAATACTTTAAGAACGAAAACTGTTGGGGTAGAGTCATGATATAGTGACGGTTGATATAGTTCTACGTTGTACGTTGCAGCACAGTTGCTGCTGTGACCCTTTGATTCTTTTTTCATAACAGTTCATATACATTTCAAGGAGTATGTAGAAAATATTTCAAAAGCGAAGTACAACGTAGGACTATGAGTATGTTGAAAATATTTCAGTGCCGCAACGTAGGACTACGTTAACTGTCCTTCGCTGATTACTTTAAGAACGTAAAACTGTTGAGGTAGAATCATGATATGGTGACAGTTGATGTAGTTCTACGTTCTACGTTGCAGCACAGTTGCTGCTGTGACCCTCTGATTCTTTTTACACAACAGTTCATATACATTTAAAGGAGTATGTAGAAAATATTTCAAAAGCGACGTACAACGTAGGACTATGAGTATGTAGAAAATATTTCAAAAGCGACGTACAACGTAGGCCTATGAGTGTGTAGAAAATATTTCAGTGCCGCAACGTACAACGTAGGACTACGTTAACTGTCCTTCGCCGAATACTTAAAGAATGTAAAACTGTTGAGGTAGAGTCATGATATACTGACAGTTGATGTAGTTCTACGTTGTACGTTGCAGCACAGTTGCTGCTGTGACCCTTTGATTCTTTTTTCATAACAGTTCATATACATTTCAAGGTGTATGTAGAAAATATTTCAAAAGGGACGAACAACGTAGGACTATGAGTATGTAGAAAATATTTCAGTGCCGCAACGTAGGACTACGTTAACTGTCCTTTGCTAAATACTTTAAGAACGTAAAACTGTTGAGGTAGAGTCATGATATAGTGACAGTTGATGTAGTTCTACGTTGTACGTTGCAGCACAGTTGCTGCTGTGACCCTCTGATTCTTTTTACGCAACAGTTCATATACATTTGAAGGAGTATGTAGAAAATATTTCAAAAGCAACGTACAACGTACGACTATGAGTATGTAGAAAATATTTCAAAAGCGACGTACAACGTAGGACTATGAGTGTGTAGAAAATATATCAGTGCCGCAACGTACAACGTAGGACTACGTTAACTGTCCTTCGCTGAATACTTTAAGAACGTAAAACTGTTGAGGTAGAGTCATGATATAGTAACAGTTGATGTAGTTCTACGTTGTACGTTGCAGCACAGTTGCTGCTGTGACACTTTGATTCTTTTTTCATAACAGTTCATATACATTTCAAGGAGTATGTAGAAAATATTTCAAAAGCGACGTACAACGTAGGACTATGAGTATGTAGAAAATATTTCAGTGCCGCAACGTACAACGTAGGACTACGTTAACTGTCCTTCGCTGAATACTTTAAGAACGTAAAACTGTTGAGGTACAGTCATGATATAGTGACAGTTGATGTAGTTCTACGTTGTACGTTACAGCACAGTTGCTGCTGTGACCCTCTGATTCTTTTTACACAACAGTTCATATACATTTGAAGGAGTATGTAGAAAATATTTCAAAAGCGACGTACAACGTAGGACTATGAGTATGTAGAAAATATTTCAAAAGCGACGTACAACGTAGGACTATGAGTGTGTAGAAAATATATCAGTGCCGCAACGTACAACGTAGGACTACGTTAACTGTCCTTCGCTGAATACTTTAAGAACGTAAAACTGTTGAGGTAGAGTCATGATATGGTGACAGTTGATGTAGTTCTACGTTGTACGTTGCAGCACCGTTGCTGCTGTGACCCTCTGATTCTTTTTACACAACAGTTCATATACATTTGAAGGAGTATGTAGAAAATATTTCAAAAGCGACGTACAACGTAGGACTATGAGTGTGTAGAAAATATTTCAGTGCCGCAACGTACAACGTAGGACTACGTTAACTGTCCTTCGCTGAATACTTTAAGAACGTAAAACTGTTGAGGTACAGTCATGATATAGTGACAGTTGATGTAGTTCTACGTTGTACGTTACAGCACAGTTGCTGCTGTGACCCTCTGATTCTTTTTTCACAACAGTTCATATACATTTGAAGGAGTATGTAGAAAATATTTCAAAAGCGACGTACAACGTAGGACTATGAGTGTGTAGAAAATATTTCAGTGCCGCAACGTAGGACTACGTTAACTGTCCTTCGCTAAATACTTTAAGAACGTAAAACTGTTGAGGTAGAGTCATGATATAGTGACAGTTGATGTAGTTCTACGTTGTACGTTGAAGCACAGTTGCTGCTGTGACCCTTTGATTCTTTTTTCATAACAGTTCATATACATTTGAAGGAGTATGTAGAAAATATTTCAAAAGCGACGTACAACGTAGGACTATGAGTATGTAGAATATATTTCAGTGCCGCAACGCACAACGTAGGACTATGAGTGTGTAGAAAATATTTCAGTGCCGCAACGTACAACGTAGGACTACGTTAACTGTCCTTCGCTAAATACTTTAAGAACGTAAAACTGTTGAGGTAGAGTCATGATATAGTGACAGTTGATGTAGTTCTACGTTGTACGTTGCAGCACAGTTGCTGCTGTGACCCTTTGATTCTTTTTTCATAACAGTTCATATACATTTCGAGGAGTATGTAGAAAATATTTCAAAAGCGACGTACAACGTAGGACTATGAGTATGTAGAAAATATTTCAAAAGCGACGTACAACGTAGGACTATGAGTATGTAGAAAATATTTCAGTGCCGCAACGTACAACGTAGGACTACGTTAACTGTCCTTCGCTGAATACCTTAAGAACGTAAAACTGTTGAGGTAGAGTCATGATTAAGTGACATTTGATGTAGTTCTACGTTGTACGTTGCAGCACAGTTGCTGCTGTGACCCTTTGATTATTTTTTCATAACAGTTCATATACATTTCAAGGAGTATGTAGAAAATATTTCAAAAGCGACGTACAACGTAGGACTATGAGTATGTAGAAAATATTTCAAAAGCGACGTACAACGTAGGACTATGAGTATGTAGAAAATATTTCAGTGCCGCAACGTACAACGTAGGACTACGTTAACTGTCCTTCGCTGAATACCTTAAGAACGTAAAACTGTTGAGGTAGAGTCATGATATAGTGACAGTTGATGTAGTTCTACGTTGTACGTTGCAGCACAGTTGCTGCTGTGACCCTTTGATTCTTTTTTCATAACAGTTCATATACATTTCAAGGAGTATGAAGAAAATATTTCAAAAGCGACGTGCAACGTAGGACTATGAATATGTAGAAAATATTTCAGTGCCGCAACGTACAACGTAGGACTACGTTAACTGTCCTTCGCTGAATACCTTAAAAACGTAAAACTGTTGAGGTAGAGTCATGATATAGTGAGAGTTGATGTAGTTCTACGTTGTACGTTGCAGCACAGTTGCTGCTGTGACCCTCTGATTCTTTTTACGCAACAGTTCATATACATTTGAAGGAGTATGTAGAAAATATTTCAAAAGCGACGTACAACGAAGGACTATGAGTATGTAGAATATATTTCAGTGCCACAACGTACAACGTAGGACTATGAGTATGTAGAAAATATTTCAAAAGCGACGTACGACTATAAGTATCTAGAAAATATTTCAGTGCCGCAACGTACAACGTAGGACTACGTTAACTGTCCTTCGCTAAATACTTTAAGAACGAAAACTGTTGAGGTAGAGTCATGATATAGTGACGGTTGATGTAGTTCTACGTTGTACGTTGCAGCACAGTTTCTGCTGTGACCCTTTGATTCTTTTTACACAACAGTTCATATACATTTCAAGGAGTATGTAGAAAATATTTCAAAAGCGACGTACAACGTAGGACTATGAGTATGTAGAAAATATTTCAGTGCCGCAACGTAGGATTACGTTAACTGTCCTTCGTTGAATACTTTAAGAACGTAAAACTGTTGAAGTAGAGTCATGATATAGTGACAGTTGATGTAGTTCTACGTTGTACGTTGCAGCACAGTTGCTGCTGTGACCCTCTGATTCTTTTTACGCAACAGTTCATATACATTTGAAGGAGTATGTAGAAAATATTTCAAAAGCGAAGTACAACGTAGGACTATGAGTATGTAGAATATATTTCAGTGCCGCAACGTACAACGTAGGACTACGTTAACTGTTCTTCGCTAAATACTTTAAGAACGTAAAACTGTTGAGGTAGAGTCATGATATAGTGACAGTTGATGTAGTTCTACGTTGTACGTTGCAGCACAGTTGCTGCTGTGACCCTCTGATTCTTTTTACACAACAGTTCATATACATTTGAAGGAGTGTGTAGAAAATATTTCAAAAGCGACGTACAACGTAGGACTATGAATATGTAGAAAATATTTCAAAAGCGACGTACAACGTAGGACTAGCCGCCCCGGTATCTGAGTGGTATAAGCGATGGCCTCTGATCATTCGTCCGAACGGGGTCCGGGTTCGAATCCCGGTGAGGCATGGATGTTGTGTTTGTCTTTCGGCACTGGCTCTATCCCTTCCCTGGAACCAGTGACCCTAAATTAGGGACGGGCGACTGCTTATAGTCCATTGAGTTGCTCGCGGTGGTCGTTAAAACCTCCAATCAAAAAGAAAAAAAAAAAAAAAAAAACGTAGGACTATGAGTGTGTAGAAAATATTTCAGTGCCGCAACTAACAACGTAGGACTACGTTAACTGTCCTTCGCTGAATACTTTAAGAACGTAAAACTGTTGAGGTAGAGTCATCATATGGTGACAGTTGATGTAGTTCTACGTTGTACGTTGCAGCACAGTTGCTGCTGCGACCTTCTGATTCTTTTTACACAACAGTTCATATACATTTGAAGGAGTATGTAGAAAATATTTCAAAAGCGACGTACAACGTAGGACTATGAGTATGTAGAAAATATTTCAGTGCCGCAACGTAGGACTACGTTAACTGTCCTTCGCTAAATACTTTAAGAACGTAAAACTGTTGAGGTAGAGTCATGATATAGTGACAGTTGATGTAGTTCTACGTTGTACGTTGCAGCACAGTTGCTGCTGTGACCCTCTGATTCTTTTTACACAACAGTTCATATACATTTGAAGGAGTATGTAGATAATATTTCAAAAGCGACGTACAACGTAGGACTACGAGTATGTAGAATATATTTCAGTGCCGCAACGTACAACGTAGGACTATGAGTATGTAGAAAATATTTCAAAAGCGACGTACAACGTAGGACTATGAGTATGTAGAAAATATTTCAGTGCCGCAACGTAGGACTACGTTAACTGTCCTTCGCTAAATACTTTAAGAACGTAAAACTGTTGAGGTAGAGTCATGATATGGTGACAGTTGATGTAGTTCTACGTTGTACGTTGCAGCACAGTTGCTGCTGTGACCCTCTGATTCTTTTTACACAACAGTTCATATACATTTGAAGGAGTATGTAGAAAAGATTTCAAAAGCGACGTACAACGTAGGACTATGAGTATGTAGAAAATATTTTAAAAGCAACGTACAAGGTAGGACTATGAGTGTGTACAAAATATTTCAGTGCCGCAACGTACAACGTAGGACTACGTTAACTGTCCTTCGCTGAATACTTTAAGAACGTAAAACTGTTGAGGTAGAGTCATGATATAGTGACAGTTGATGTAGTTCTACGTTGTACGTTGCAGCACAGTTGCTGCTGTGACCCTTTGATTCTTTTTACACAACAGTTCATATACATTTCAAGGAGTATGTAGAAAATATTTCAAAAGCGACGTACAACGTAGGACTATGAGTATGTAGAAAATATTTCAGTGCCGCAACGTAGGATTACGTTAACTGTCCTTCGCTGAATACTTTAAGAACGTAAAACTGTTGAAGTAGAGTCATGATATAGTGACAGTTGATGTAGTTCTACGTTGTACGTTGCAGCACAGTTGCTGCTGTGACCCTCTGATTCTTTTTACGCAACAGTTCATATACATTTGAAGGAGTATGTAGAAAATATTTCAAAAGCGAAGTACAACGTAGGACTATGAGTATGTAGAATATATTTCAGTGCCGCAACGTACAACGTAGGACTACGTTAACTGTTCTTCGCTAAATACTTTAAGAACGTAAAACTGTTGAGGTAGAGTCATGATATAGTGACAGTTGATGTAGTTCTACGTTGTACGTTGCAGCACAGTTGCTGCTGTGACCCTCTGATTCTTTTTACACAACAGTTCATATACATTTGAAGGAGTGTGTAGAAAATATTTCAAAAGCGACGTACAACGTAGGACTATGAATATGTAGAAAATATTTCAAAAGCGACGTACAACGTAGGACTAGCCGCCCCGGTGGCTGAGTGGTATAAGCGATGGCCTCTGATCATTCGTCCGAACGGGGTCCGGGTTCGAATCCCGGTGAGGCATGGATGTTGTGTTTGTCTTTCGGCACTGGCTCTATCCCTTCCCTGGAACCAGTGACCCTAAATTAGGGACGGGCGACTGCTTATAGTCCATTGAGTTGCTCGCGGTGGTCGTTAAAACCTCCAATCAAAAAAAAAAAAAAAAAAAAAAAAAAAAAAAAAACGTAGGACTATGAGTGTGTAGAAAATATTTCAGTGCCGCAACTAACAACGTAGGACTACGTTAACTGTCCTTCGCTGAATACTTTAAGAACGTAAAACTGTTGAGGTAGAGTCATCATATGGTGACAGTTGATGTAGTTCTACGTTGTACGTTGCAGCACAGTTGCTGCTGCGACCTTCTGATTCTTTTTACACAACAGTTCATATACATTTGAAGGAGTATGTAGAAAATATTTCAAAAGCGACGTACAACGTAGGACTATGAGTATGTAGAAAATATTTCAGTGCCGCAACGTAGGACTACGTTAACTGTCCTTCGCTAAATACTTTAAGAACGTAAAACTGTTGAGGTAGAGTCATGATATGGTGACAGTTGATGTAGTTCTACGTTGTACGTTGCAGCACAGTTGCTGCTGTGACCCTCTGATTCTTTTTACACAACAGTTCATATACATTTGAAGGAGTATGTAGAAAAGATTTCAAAAGCGACGTACAACGTAGGACTATGAGTATGTAGAAAATATTTCAAAAGCAACGTACAACGTAGGACTATGAGTGTGTAGAAAATATTTCAGTGCCGCAACGTACAACGTAGGACTACGTTAACTGTCCTTCGCTGAATACTTTAAGAACGTAAAACTGTTGAGGTAGAGTCATGATATAGTGACAGTTGATGTAGTTCTACGTTGTACGTTGCAGCACAGTTGCTGCTGTGACCCTTTGATTCTTTTTTTCATAACAGTTCATATACATTTCAAGGAGTATGTAGAAAATATTTCAAAAGCGACGTACAACGTAGGACTATGAGTATGTAGAAAATATTTCAGTGCCGCAACGTAGGACTACGTTAACTGTCCTTCGCTGATTATTTTAAGAACGTAAAACTGTTGAGGTAGAGTCATGATATGGTGACAGTTGATGTAGTTCTACGTTGTACGTTGAAGCACAGTTGCTGCTGTGACCCTCTGATTCTTTTTACACAACAGTTCATACACATTTGAAGGAGTATGTAGAAAATATTTCAAAAGCGACGTACAACGTAGGACTATGAGTATGTAGAATATATTTCAGTGCCGCAACGTACAACGTCGGTTTATGAGTATGTAGAAAATATTTCAAAAGCGACGTACAACGTAGGACTATGAAAATGTAGAATATATTTCAGTGCCGCAACGTACAACGTAGGACTATGAGTATGTAGAAAATATTTCAAAAGCGACGTACAACGTAGGCCTATGAGTGTGTAGAAAATATTTCAGTGCCGCAACGTACAACGTAGGACTACGTTAACTTTCCTTCGCTGAATACTTTAAGAACGTAAAACTGTTGAGGTGGAGTCATGATATAGTGACAGTTGAGGTAGAGTCATGATATAGTGACAGTTGATGTAGTTCTACGTTGTACGTTGCAGCACAGTTGCTGCTGTGACCCTTTGATTCTTTTTTCATAACAGTTCATATACATTTCAAGGAGTATGTAGAAAATATTTCAAAAGCGACGTACAACGTAGGACTATGAGTATGTAGAAAATATTTCAGTGCCGCAACGTAGGACTACGTTAACTGTCCTTCGCTGATTATTTTAAGAACGTAAAACTGTTGAGGTAGAGTAATGATATGGTGACAGTTGATGTAGTTCTACGTTGTACGTTGCAGCACAGTTGCTGCTGAGACCCTCTGATTCTTTTTACACAACAGTTCATATACATTTAAAGGAGTATGTAGAAAATATTTCAAAAGCGACGTACAACGTAGGACTATGAGTATGTAGAAAATATTTCAGTGCCGCAACGTACAACGTAGGACTACGTTAACTGTCCTTCGCTAAATACTTTAAGAACGAAAACTGTTGAGGTAGAGTCATGATATAGTGACGGTTGATGTAGTTCTACGTTGTACGTTGCAGCACAGTTGCTGCTGTGACCCTTTGATTCTTTTTACACAACAGTTCATATACATCTCAAGGAGTATGTAGAAAATATTTCAAAAGCGACGTACAACGTAGGACTATGAGTATGTAGAAAATAATTCAGTGCCGCAACGTAGGACTACGTTAACTGTCCTTCGCTGAATACTTTAAGAACGTAAAACTGTTGAAGTAGAGTCATGATATAGTGACAGTTGATGTAGTTCTACGTTGTACGTTGCAGCACAGTTGCTGCTGTGACCCTCTGATTCTTTTTACGCAACAGTTCATATACATTTGAAGGAGTATGTAGAAAATATTTCAAAAGCGAAGTACAATGTAGGACTATGAGTATGTAGAATATATTTCAGTGCCGCAACGTACAACGTAGGACTACGTTAACTGTCCTTCGCTAAATACTTTAAGAACGTAAAACTGTTGAGGTAGAGTCATGATATAGAGACAGTTGATGTAGTTCTACGTTGTACGTTGCAGCACAGTTGCTGCTGTGACCCTCTGATTCTTTTTACACAACAGTTCATATACATTTGAAGGAGTATGTAGAAAATATTTCAAAAGCGACGTACAACGTAGGATTATGAATATGTAGAAAATATTTCAAAAGCGACGTACAACGTAGGACTAGCCGCCCCGGTGGCTGAGTGGTATAAGCGATGGCCTCTAATCATTCGTCCGAACGGGGTCCGGGTTCGAATCCCGGTGAGGCATGGATGTTGTGTTTGTCTTTCGGCACTGGCTCTATCCCTTCCCTGGAACCAGTGACCCTAAATTAGGGACGGGCGACTGCTTATAGTCCATTGAGTTGCTCACGGTGGTCGTTAAAACCTCCAATCAAAAAGAAAAAAAAAAAAAAAAAAGAAAAACGTAGGACTATGAGTGTGTAGAAAATATTTCAGTGCCGCAACGAACAACGTAGGACTACGTTAACTGTCCTTCGCTGAATACTTTAAGAACGTAAAACTGTTGAGGTAGAGTCATCATATGGTGACAGTTGATGTAGTTCTACGTTGTACGTTGCAGCACAGCTGCTGCTGCGACCTTCTGATTCTTTTTACACAACAGTTCATATACATTTGAAGGAGTATGTAGAAAATATATCAAAAGCGACGTACAACGTAGGACTATGAGTATGTAGAAAATATTTCAGTGCCGCAACGTAGGACTACGTTAACTGTCCTTCGCTAAATACTTTAAGAACGTAAAACTGTTGAGGTAGAGTCATGATATAGTGACAGTGGATGTAGTTCTACGTTGTACGTTGCAGCACAGTTGCTGCTGTGACCCTCTGATTCTTTTTACGCAACAGTTCATATACATTTGAAGGAGTATGTAGATAATATTTCAAAAGCGACGTACAACGTAGGACTATGAGTATGTAGAAAATATTTCAGTGCCGCAACGTACAACGTAGGACTATGAGTATGTAGAAAATATTTCAAAAGCGACGTACAACGTAGGACTATTAGTATGTAGAAAATATTTCAGTGCCGCAACGTAGGACTACGTTAACTGTCCTTCGCTGATTACTTTTAGAACGTAAAACTGTTGAGGTAGAGTCATGATATGGTGACAGTTGATGTAGTTCTACGTTGTACGTTGCAGCACAGTTGCTGCTGTGACCCTCTGATTCTTTTTACACAACAGTTCATATACATTTGAAGGAGTATGTAGAAAATATTTCAAAAGCGACGTACAACGTAGGACTGTGAGTATGTAGAAAATATTTCAAAAGCAACGTACAACGTAGGACTATGAGTGTGTAGAAAATATTTCAGTGCCGCAACGTAGGACTACGTTAACTGTCCTTCGCTGATTATTTTAAGAACGTAAAACTGTTGAGGTAGAGTCATGATATGGTGACAGTTGATGTAGTTCTACGTTGTACGTTGAAGCACAGTTGCTGCTGTGACCCTCTGATTCTTTTTACACAACAGTTCATACACATTTGAAGGAGTATGTAGAAAATATTCCAAAAGCGACGTACGACGTAGGACTATGAGTATGTAGAAAATATTTCAGTGCCGCAACGTAGGACTACGTTAACTGTCCTTCGCTAAATACTTTAAGAACGTAAAACTGTTGAGGTAGAGTCATGATATGGTGAAAGTTGATGTAGTTCTGCGTTGTACGTTGCAGCACAGTTGCTGCTGTGACCCTCTGATTCTTTTTACACAACAGTTCATATACATTTGAAGGAGTATGTAGAAAATATTTCAAAAGCGACGTACAACGTAGGACTATGAGTATGTAGAAAATATTTCAAAAGCGACGTACAACGTAGGACTATGAGTGTGTAGAAAATATTTTAGGGCCGCAACGTACAACGTAGGACTACGTTAACTGTCTTTCGCTGAATACTTTAAGAACGTAAAACTGTTGAGGTAGAGTCATGATATAGTGACAGTTGATGTAGTTCTACGTTGTACGTTGCAGCACAGTTGCTGCTGTGACCCTTTGATTCTTTTTTCATAACAGTTCATATACATTTCAAGGAGTATGTAGAAAATATTTCAAAAGCGACGTACAACGTAGGACTATGAGTATGTAGAAAATATTTCAGTGCCGCAACGTAGGACTACGTTAACTGTCCTTCGCTAAATACTTTAAGAACGTAAAACTGTTGAGGTAGAGTCATGATATAGTGACAGTTGATGTAGTTCTACGTTGTACGTTGCACACAGTTGCTGCTGTGACCCTCTGATTCTTTTTACGCAACAGTTCATATACATTTGAAGGAGTATGTAGAAAATATTTCAAAAGCGACGTACAACGTAGGACAATGAGTATGTAGAATATATTTCAGTGCCGCAACGTACAACGTAGGACTATGAGTATGTAGAAAATATTTCAAAAGCGACGTACGACGTAGGACTATGAGTATGTAGAAAATATTTCAGTGCCGCAACGTAGGACTACGTTAACTGTCCTTCGCTAAATACTTTAAGAACGTAAAACTGTTGAGGTAGAGTCATGATATGGTGAAAGTTGATGTAATTCTACGTTGTACGTTGCAGCACAGTTGCTGCTGTGACCCTCTGATTCTTTTTACACAACAGTTCATATATATTTGAAGGAGTATGTAGAAAATATTTCAAAAGCGACGTACGACGTAGGACTATGAGTATGTAGAAAATATTTCAGTGCCGCAACGTAGGACTACGTTAACTGTCCTTCGCTAAATACTTTAAGAACGTAAAACTGTTGAGGTAGAGTCATGATATGGTGACAGTTGATGTAGTTCTACGTTGTACGTTGCAGCACAGTTGCTGCTGTGACCCTCTGATTCTTTTTTCACAACAGTTCATATACATTTGAAGGAGTATGTAGAAAATATTTCAAAAGCGACGTACAACGTAGGACTATGAGTATGTAGAAAATGATTCAAAAGCGACGTACAACGTAGGACTATGAGTGTGTAGAAAATATTTCAGTGCCGCAACGTACAACGTAGGACTACGTTAACTGTCCTTCGCTGAATACTTTAAGAACGTACAACTGTTGAGGTAGTGTCATGATATAGTGACAGTTGATGTAGTTCTACGTTGTACGTTGCAGCACAGTTGCTGCTGTGACCCTTTGATTCTTTTTTCATAACAGTTCATATACATTTCAAGGAGTATGTCGAAAATATTTCAAAGCGACGTACAACGTAGGACTATGAGTATGTAGAAAATATTTCAGTGCCGCAACGTAGGACTACGTTAACTGTCCTTCGCTGATTACTTTAAGAACGTAAAACTGTTGAGGTAGAGTCATGATAGGTGACAGGTGATGTAGTTCTACGTTGTACGTTGCAGCACAGTTGCTGCTGTGACCCTCTGATTCTTTTTACACAACAGTTCATATACATATGAAATAGTATGTAGAAAATATTTCAAAAGCGACGTACAACGTAGGACTATGAGTATGTAGAATATATTTCAGTGCCGCAACGTACAACGTCGGACTATAAGTATGTAGAATATATTTCAGTGCCGCAACGTACAACGTAGGACTATGAGTATGTAGAAAATTTTTCAGTGCCGCAACGTACAACGTAGAACTACGCTAATTGTCCTTCGCTGAATACTTTAAGAACGTAAAACTGTTGAGTTAGAGTCATGATATAGTGACAGTTGATGCTGTTCTACGTTGTACGTTGCAGCACAATTGCTGCTGTGACCCTTTGATTCTTTTTTCATAACAGTTCATATACATTTCAAGGAGTATGTAGAAAATATTTCAAAAGCGACGTACAACGTAGGACTATGAGTGTGTAGAAAATATTTCAGTGCCGCAACGTAGGACTACGTTAACTGTCCTTCGCTAAATACTTTAAGAACGTAAAACTGTTGAGGTAGAGTCATGATATGGTGACAGTTGATGTAGTTCTACGTTGTACGTTGCAGCACAGTTGCTGCTGTGACCCTCTGATTCTTTTTACACAACAGTTCATATACATTTGAAGGAGTATGTAGAAAATATTTCAAAAGCGACGTACAACGTAGGACTATGAGTATGTAGAAAATGATTCAAAAGCGACGTACAACGTAGGACTATGAGTGTGTAGAAAATATTTCAGTGCCGCAACGTACAACGTAGGACTACGTTAACTGTCCTTCGCTGAATACTTTAAGAACGTACAACTGTTGAGGTAGAGTCATGATATAGTGACAGTTGATGTAGTTCTACGTTGTACGTTGCAGCACAGTTGCTGCTGTGACCCTTTGATTCTTTTTTCATAACAGTTCATATACATTTCAAGGAGTATGTCGAAAATATTTCAAAGCGACGTACAACGTAGGACTATGAGTATGTAGAAAATATTTCAGTGCCGCAACGTAGGACTACGTTAACTGTCCTTCGCTGATTACTTTAAGAACGTAAAACTGTTGAGGTAGAGTCATGATAGGTGACAGGTGATGTAGTTCTACGTTGTACGTTGCAGCACAGTTGCTGCTGTGACCCTCTGATTCTTTTTACACAACAGTTCATATACATATGAAATAGTATGTAGAAAATATTTCAAAAGCGACGTACAACGTAGGACTATGAGTATGTAGAATATATTTCAGTGCCGCAACGTACAACGTCGGACTATAAGTATGTAGAATATATTTCAGTGCCGCAACGTACAACGTAGGACTATGAGTATGTAGAAAATTTTTCAGTGCCGCAACGTACAACGTAGAACTACGCTAATTGTCCTTCGCTGAATACTTTAAGAACGTAAAACTGTTGAGTTAGAGTCATGATATAGTGACAGTTAATGCTGTTCTACGTTGTACGTTGCAGCACAATTGCTGCTGTGACCCTTTGATTCTTTTTTCATAACAGTTCATATACATTTCAAGGAGTATGTCGAAAATATTTCAAAAGCGACGTACAACGTAGGACTATGAAAATGTAGAATATATTTCAGTGCCGCAACGTACAACGTAGGACTATGAGTATGTAGAATATATTTCAGTGCCGCAACGTACAACGTAGGACTATGAGTATGTAGAAAATATTTCAGTGCCGCAACGTACAACGTAGGACTACGCTAATTGTCCTTCGCTGAATACTTTAAGAACGTAAAACTGTTGAGGTAGAGTCATGATATAGTGACAGTTGATGTTGTTCTACGTTGTATGTTGCAGCACAATTGCTGCTGTGACGCTTTGATTCTTTTTTCATAACAGTTCATATACATTTCAAGGAGTATGTAGAAAATATTTCAAAAGCGACGTACAACGTAGGACTATGAGTATGTAGAAAATATTTCAGTGCCGCAACGTAGGACTACGTTAACTGTCCTTCGCTGAATACTTTAAGAACGTAAAACTGTTGAGGTAGAGTCATGATATAGTGACAGTTGATGTTGTTCTACGTTGTACGTTGCAGCACAGTTGCTGCTGTGACCCTTTGATTCTTTTTTTCATAACAGTTCATATACATTTGAAGGAGTATGTAGAAAATATTTCAAAAGCGACGTACAACGTAGGACTATGAGTATGTAGAAAATATTTCAGTGCCGCAACGTAAGACTACGTTAACTGTCCTTCGCTGAATACTTTAAGAACGTAAAACTGTTGAGGTAGAGTCATGATATAGTGACAGTTGATGTTGTTCTACGTTGTACGTTGCAGCACAGTTGCTGCTGTGACCCTTTGATTCTTTTTTCATAACAGTTCATATACATTTCAAGGAGTATGTAGAAAATATTTCAAAAGCGACGTACAACGTAGGACTATGAGTATGTAGAAAATATTTCAGTGCCGCAACGTAGGACTACGTTAACTGTCCTTCGCTGAATACTTTAAGAACGTAAAACTGTTGAGGTAGGGTCATGATATAGTGACAGTTGATGTTGTTCTACGTTGTACGTTGCAGCACAGTTGCTGCTGTGACCCTTTGATTCTTTTTTCATAACAGTTCATATACATTTCAAGGAGTATGTAGAAAATATTTGAAAAGCGACGTACAACGTAGGACTATGAGTATGTAGAAAATATTTCAGTGCCGCAACGTAGGACTACGTTAACTGTCCTTCGCTGAATACTTTAAGAACGTAAAACTGTTGAGGTAGAGTCATGATATAGTGACAGTTGATGTTGTTCTACGTTGTACGTTGCAGCACAGTTGCTGCTGTGACCCTTTGATTCTTTTTTCATAACAGTTCATATACATTTCAAGGAGTATGTAGAAAATATTTCAAAAGCGACGTACAACGTAGGACTATGAGTATGTAGAAAATATTTCAGTGCCGCAACGTAGGACTACGTTACCTGTCCTTCGCTGAATACTTTAAGAACGTAAAACTGTTGAGGTAGAGTCATGATATAGTGACAGTTGATGTTGTTCTACGTTGTACGTTGCAGCACAGTTGCTGCTGTGACCCTTTGATTCTTTTTTCATAACAGTTCATATACATTTCAAGGAGTATGTAGAAAATATTTCAAAAGCGACGTACAACGTAGGACTATGAGTATGTAGAAAATATTTCAGTGCCGCAACGTAGGACTACGTTAACTGTCCTTCGCTGAATACTTTAAGAACGTAAAACTGTTGAGGTAGAGTCATGATATAGTGACAGTTGATGTTGTTCTACGTTGTACGTTGCAGCACAGTTGCTGCTGTGACCCTTTGATTCTTTTTTTCATAACAGTTCATATACATTTCAAGGAGTATGTAGAAAATATTTCAAAAGGGCAAAATATTTTGTCGATACTCAAGTTTCGCACATTTTCACATAGTCATCCAACAGTAAATGACTCGATTTCATGATGAAGATTTTTATTGAGATATTATTTTCTACGAAAAATCAGCTCATTTTTTGTGCATGGAACATTTACAGTTCTTATTAATTTTCAAATATTTTATGATGGTATGTCCTCTAAATAAAATATTCAGCTGGAGCATTTTGCTTTATTTTTAGGTCGAAGATACCCCACTTTCAGCATCATTCTTGATTCTCCTTCAAAACCTAAATCAGCTCGATCCCACCGATGCCCGAAGGTAAATGACACAAAAAGCATGTTATCTGTAATCTATAAGAAAGAAAGTGAAATGTATCATTAGCTTTTTCCTGTATGATACGTGAGAAATGTATGCCTTTTTTTACTTGAACATAAGTGTGCTAAAATTAAATATTTTTTAAAATATTATAACACATTTATGTGCTATAATTTAAAAAAAATATACCATGCTTATTGCATAATATAAAAGAAATTAAAATATATTTCATGACATATTTCAAGGAAAATGAAAGCTGTCACTAAAGGAATGAGACCTGCAGTGGGATATTAAATCTTGCCTAAAAAGTATTTAATGGCATCGAAGATTTGGATAAAATGAATGTCTTCCCAACAAAGGATCAAAGCTAAATCGTTTCAAATTATTTGAAAATCACGAAGAACGTTGATAAGAGTGATTTAGAGCATCAACTATGCTCTAATCCACTGCCATCTAGCTGAAAAATTTGAATTTTGGGGAACGCTAGAAAATCATATTCATGTCTGTACTCAGCGGACAAACAATTAGTCACTTGTGGAATTTATGACCTAATACTGTGTAACACTTCCCTTCATTTGAATTGTAAAATAATCAACTGAGGCTGGAATTCCACCAGTCGTCTGATAAAGTTAATACCTATCATTGCCTACTCCTCCAATAACAGCATTAACAATTCAACTCAATTATGTAGGTCTCTTTTGGTGTTTCACCTTCTGTTCCAGATAGTCCCAAAAGTTTTTTATGGGATTTGAATCCTGTGACTTTGCACATCAGTCTAGATATCAGGCGAAACTTAAGTCACATGAGATCGAACCTAGAGGCTCTGATAAGAAATTTGGTTGGAAAACTTACGTGCGAGTTAGTATAATGGCGAACGCCGGGAAATAGAAAGGAATATTGCAAAAGTACCACACTGAACAAGCCAAAAACCAAAGCCTTGTGGTTCAACATAACTACAAGAAGGTGTTCTTTGGTTAACTGGGTGGCATTTCCAGATAATAAAAAAAATAAAACTCCTTCCAACTGCTCAAAAACCAAGAACCAACGAGGCAATGTGTGGTATATTGCTTCCGGGGACACTCGACAGGTACGGACTGCGATACGTGATTTGCGCAGTATTATGCTTCAGAATCCCCCCCCCCCAGAAAAAAAAAGGGACTGAATATTTTTGAACTTCTATGTGTATAAAGTCAAAGCCATGTACGCAGTTCATGATGCTTAAATATTGCAATATTTTTATATTTATATTGCTGATTATCGATTGATGGAGAAAAGCTGGAGATAACAGATACGTACGCTTATCTTAGGCAGCAGATATCAAGTGAGGGCCACATTGATGAAGAAATTAATCGGTGTATAAAACTTGCCTGGAGAGCTGTTGGAAGAAACAACTTAATTTTCAAGAGCAATATGCCATTATGTCTTAAAAGAAGAGTGTTGATCAATGCATACTTCCAGTGCTTACGTATGGTGCTGAGACGTGGACCTTAAGTAAAAGAGACATACAAAAGCTGCAGACAACTCAAAGAAGCATGGAGAGGTGCATGTTTGGTGTAACCAGGAGAGATAAGAAGAGGAACTCGCGGGTCAGAAAAATGACAAGAGTGGAAGACATCATGATCAGAGTAAAATCTTTGAAATGGCAATGGGCTGGACATACTGCCAGAAGGACAGACCATCGATGGGCAGCCGAAAGTTTACACTGGATTTCAAGTGACAGGAAAAGACCCAGAAGAAGACCACATGGGAGATGGGTGGATGAAATGCGAAAGTATGCGGGAGTAGCCTGGAGGAGACTGGCACAAGGCAGACCGTTGTGGAAGAGGCTTGGAGAGACCTTCGTCCAGCAGTGGATTGATAATGATGATGAATGATGATATTGCTGATTAGCAAAAACACTTTTAATCTGATTACATTTTGGTATATTATTAATTCTTACATTTATTGCATTACTTTGTTTTTCCTAGCGTTTCTGTTTTTAACGTGGCAGCTATGTATAAATGTAGTTTACACAGAACTGGAAAAATGTAATCAAATTTTATCCCATTTCGTTGCTACCAAATATTTTGTTTGTTTGGGTGTTTAATAACCACCGTAACTAACTTGATGAGCTATAAGCTGTCGCCCATCCCTAATTTAGGGCCACTGGTTCTACAGATGGAAGATAGACAAATAAAACATCCATGCCTCACCGTCCTTTTCGTAACAGTTACGAAAAGGACCATACGAAACGACTATAAAAAGGACCATAAATTTCTCTTTGAAGAAGTAAAACTAATTGACAAGCCAGATTCAACCACCAAACTTGATACACTGACGGAAAAAAAATCCCAACACCAAGAAGGGGTTGTGTTAGATAAACGACAGTTAGTAGGCGGTGAGAGTACATCCGTAAGATGACGTCTATGCAAATTTCGCGCTCGGCGCATACGCGCGGCGCTAGTAGCGCCCCTCGGAACATGCAAAGCAGGTTTGCTGTAAATACGCGCTGTAACGTTCGTGAGCGTTAGTTATCGTTGAGATTCGACGTAGGGTGTTGATGTTAGTCAAGAATGCCTTTAAGAAGACGAAGAAGCCATTATCAACAGCTCACGGAGTTTGAACGAGGTCGTGTAATAGGGCTACGAGAAGGTAGATTTTCTTTCCGCAATATTGCAGAACGACTTGGCAGGAATGTAGCCACTGTGCATGATTGTTGGTAGCGGTGGTGAAGGGGAAGGTACTGCCTCAAGAAGACCGGGTTTCGGCGGGACACGTGGCACTACTGAGAGGAAAGACCGCCGTGTACGGCGTATGGCCGTGGCGCATCGTACCGCGTCTGCGGCAGCAATTCGAGTTGCAGTTGCCACCACAGTGACACAACGAACTGTTACAAATCGGTTACTTGAAGGACAGCTCCGAGCCAGACGCCCTGTAGCGTGCATTCCACTTACTCCAAACCACTGCCGTTTGCGACGTCAGTGGTGTCAAGCTAGAGCTCATTGGAGGACGGAGTGGAGATCTGTTGTGTTTTCTGATGAAAGCCGGTTCTGCCTGGGTGCCAGTGATGGCCGTGTGTTGGTTAGAAGGAGGCCAGGTGAGCGCCTGCAACCAACCTGTCTGCGGCCCAGACACACTGGACCTACACCTGGAGTTATGGTCTGGGTAGCAATTTCCTATGACAGCAGGAGCACTCTAGTGGTTATCCCACGCACCCTGACGGCACAGTTGTACGTCGGTCTGGTGATTCAACCTGTTGTGCTGCCATTCATGACCAGCATTCCAAGGGGGTGTTTTCCAATAGGAAAACGCTCGCCTGCATACCGCTGTTGTAACCCAACATGCTCTACAGGGTGTTGACATGTTGAAGTGGCCTGCTAGATCACCAGATCTTTCACCAATCGAGCACGTATGGGACATCATTGGACGACAACTCCAGCGTCACCCCCATCCAGCATTAACCGTCCCTGTATTGACCGACCAAGTGTAACAGGCATGGAACTCTATCCCACAAACTGACATCCAGTACCTGTACGACACAGTGCATGAACGTTTGCGTGCTTGCATTCAACATTCTGGCGGTTACACCGGTTATTAATGTACCAGCATTTCACATTTAAAATGGCTCTTCTCGCGCTTACAATAAGCTGTGATCTTGATACCTTAATCGATTAAATATGTTACCTATACGAATGTATTGCCGCCATTTCATTCCTCTACAACTATTTTTTCGTGGTGTTGGGATTTTTTTTCCGTCAGTGTATTTTGGAAACGTTTCATATATATCAGACGTCTTCGCAATTTGTTAATTACATGGCATCCACCCCATTTCCATCGAGCGCGTGGAAGCAACTAACCAAAACCCATGACTGCAAACACCGTTTATGATATATATATAATTTGAATATTTACGTGCCATTTGTCCTGATGAAGTTAGGTCAATACCCAAGGAAACCATGGTCGACTTGAAAAAATAAATATTTGTGACAAACCATGTTGTATTCCCTTAATACGTATAATCGTCACAAGACTGTAGTCTGTGAGATCAAGATTCACTTGCTATCTCCGGTTTCGTATTTCGTGCGCAACGTTTGGAGGGGTCTTTATTTAAAGCAGTGTCTCAGATAGAGAGATACTTCGTATAAATACGTGCAGATCTTAATTTGAAATATGTAAACATTTTCACTGATTGCGAATAATTTCCAAGCCAAACCATGGTGATCCTTGCACGTGTTTGAAATGGTGTTTGTTCCTTATTATCTTCGTTTTAAGTTGATTTGAATTTCTTGCATTTCTTTAATAACATTTTCATTACATGCATTTCCATTTTGCAGTGATTACGTGTGGAGCATCCTTGAGGAAATCTCCGAGCAAGCTATTGCAAATCCTGCAGCAGTTTTTAGAAGATGGATGAGAAGTCAAGAAGAAAATTATACCAGCAGAAGAAGAAGCAGAGCAACTCAGACGTGGAACATGTCGGACGACAGACGCAGTTCTTCGTCAACAGCGTCTCTTCGAAGCAGATTTGATTCGGCTCGTGTTTCCTGTCGTAGAGAGGACGACGAAATGAGTGTGTCCTCTTACGGATCTCTCGACTCCGGGGTCCCTGTGTCCCGCACGCAATCATGGGCGAGCAATGACACCAGTTCCTTTAGTGGAATAACTCGCCAAAATGTATCACATGAAGTCAACAATCGTGAAGTTAAGGAGGAAGCAATAACACCCCAATCTTCCAACCAACAGGACGACAGGTATTTCAATGTCGTAGGACATTCTGCGACTCAAGCGAAGAGAAAAGGGTCGGCAAGTGAAGACACTTGTTCCATTGTCTCCGATTCTACATCAACGTTTACCTCCTTGACATCAAGTCCACCATCATCGCCCTTAACAAAGCACAAAACTGCTTCTTGCACCGAAACTGTCACTTCGCAGTGTATTTCGGAGGATTTAGAAAAGTCACTGCAAGAACCAAAATCCAAGAAATCCCTATTTTGGGGTATGTCTTTACCGTTCTTTCGTAAAGCCAAAAAATACTCTGTTGCAAAGCAACACGCGACACCGACCGTGAAAGTCAGTCCTCCTTCTCCTGAAATGCGACGTGCGGAGAGATCCAAAAGCACTGCATCTTTACGAGATGGATTAACCAGCATCGATGTCAAAAGGTCCAGAAAACAGCAATCGAAACCAAGTTGTTCCTTTTCTAGCGAGAGAAAGGTTTCATGTTTGCTAGATGATGTAGTGTCATTGCCATCCCAGAAGAGTGAGGCAAAAGCCTGCCACAACGAGCCAGCAGATATTGCTTTACGGCGTTCACACAGTTCTCCCGAAAAGTCAGCAAACGTAAGGCAGAACAGACCGTCATCTGCGCCTTTGCCTGTGCAGAATTCACCAAGTATCTCATTGAGTTCGATTTCATCTGCAAGTGACTCATGTTTGGCTTCTCCTCCTGCACCTCCGCCACCTCCACCACCACCGCCACCACCACCTCCGCCACCTGATTTTTCAGGAGGAGTACAAATGAGAGATTCTCCTCAATTGCAGCTGCCATCTCATCGATCGAACAGAGCGTCATGGTCACCGTCACCAGATGAACTAGAGAGGTTTGCATCGTGTCGACAAATCTATAACACCTTGCCCAGGCCGAAATCAAAAATGAAGACCTTAAACTGGGCAAAGATACCAAACGCGCAAGTCAATGGTAAGTGAGTTTTGTATTAAATTATTGCTGATATAATGTCGGATTTTGTAGATTCGTGCAGATGGCAGGTAATTTAGGAATTAATCGTGCGATATGACTTGTGATATGTAAATTTAAAATGTCAAGGCTGCTGCCTATAAACCACTGGTCATTTCGTAAGGGGTATCAGAGTGAAGAGGACACTCAATCAGACCCAAATTCGTGCAATTTTCTTACATCAGTTAAAACTTTTTTTTTGGTTTAACGACACCCGTGAGCAACTCAATGGGCTATAAGCAGTCGCCCGTCCCTAATTTAGGGTCACTGGTTCCAGGGAAGGGAGAGAGCCAGTGCCATAAGACAAACACAACATCCATGCCTCACCGGAATTCGAACCCGGACCCCTTTCAGACGAATGATCAGAGGCCATTGCTTAGACCACTGCGCCACCGGGGCGGCAGTTAAAACTTGGACCCCGTGCATCGGAGGCAGCTAGACATCAACGGAACATTTGGAGACGGCATCGTTAGTAAACGCAAGACGCAAAGTTTCTTTGTTAAATTCTGGTCCAGCAATGTGAACCTCTAAAATAAACCACGCGATGGCACCAGAAGGAGCTATCGATGATTCCTAGTTCGAATTATTGATTGAATTCGATTCACGTCAAACAGTACGAGTATTTGGCGAAGAACTCGGAGTTCATTGCAACCGTTTCTCACACTGCAAGCGCTATAGGTAAAGTGAAGAAGATGAAAATATCTGTCCACCCTGAGTTTACGGAACAGCACAAAACAAGACGATTGGACGTCTACTGTTCTCTCTGCTCACGCGCAACCAAAGAAAAGACATTTTGAGGTGGACCATTACGTGTGATGGGAAATGGATTCTGTGTAACAATCGCTGACGTTCGGCACAATGGCTCGACTGCGGTGGAGCCCTGAAATCTTACGGTCGGACGGGCCGAACAATCACGGAGGAGAAGTATTGTAAAGAACTTGACATTTCTCATGGGAAGTTGTCCATCAAACAACCGGCATTAGTTATTCGAAATGGGTTCACAAATTCCCATGATAACGACAGACTCCGCGTTGCACTCGAGGCTGCACCAGTTGAGGTACGAAACGTTACCTCACCCACCTTATTCTCTTGATCTGTCCCCTATGAACTATCACTTCTTCGTACATCTTTCTATTGGGTAAATTGCTTCCCAGTCAAACATCAGTTAAAATCACAGTCCATGAGGTTTTTTTGGGTTTTTTATTTTATTGGAGGTTTAACGACCACCGTGAGCAACTCAATAGGCTATAAGCAGTTGTCCTTCCCTAATTTAGGGTCACTGGTTTCAGAGAAGGGAGAAAGCCAGTGCCTTAAGACAAACACAACATCCATGCCTCACGAGATTCGAACCCGGACCCCTTTTGGACAAATAACCAGAGGCCATCGCTTAGACCACTGCACCACCGGTGCGAGGCGGCTCATGAGTTTGTCTCATCCCAAAGCTCGACATTTTTTCATGACGGCATATAGGCAGAAGTATGCTACTGCTGTCTTTGATTATTTTGATTAACAAAGCTTATTTTGCACCGTATTTTTGGTGTTTGAAGTTCCTTTCAGTATTCTGACATTTCTCCTGCAGCAACATAATATGAAACAAAGGTCTTCGCTCTTTCCACGTTTATAAGTGAGTCACGGAAAAATTCTCATTGGCCGCCACCGAGAGTCGAACCCAGGGTTTTCCAGTTACGCGCCGGATATGCTTCCGCCACACCACAGCGGCCTCGAATTCCTCCAGACTCACACACGCTAACGTCCAAGCCAAGTTGGCAGGTTGCTTTCTTGGAGCCCCGCACAATGCTGGGGATTCACCAAAGATGGTAAGCAGCAACTGAAGAAATAATTAGAAGGCGAATGAATAATTAATACAGACATTTAACGTGGACCAGGAACATCAAACAAAGGTCTTCGCTCTTTCCACGTTTATAAGTGACTCCCGGTGGCGGCCAATGAGAATTTTTCCGTTACTCACTTATAAACATGGAAAGAGCGAAGACCTTTGTTTGATGTTCCTGGTCCACGTTAAATATCTGTATTAACATAACATGAATTGTGCATCTTGCACACTATTAAATCCCAGCTATACAGACAGCTCTGATGTTGGCTACACCCTAGGATTGTCTCCTCTGTCATGATATGGATACACGCTTGTTTCGAGTTATTGCTTATTTTCCCAGGGAATTCCAAATTCAGGATGGAAGTGTACCATAACCTTGGCATACAGATGATTTTTAAACTGCTGCTAAAGGCAAACAGAAGAAACACTTCATGTTTCAATGAACAGAAATTTGTAAAAAATCATTTTTATAAAACAAAAGCATAATTAGAGGATTCATTCAGGATTTGAATAAAATGTCGATAATAGTTTGTTTGTTTGAAGGGTTAAAGACCACCATAACCTATATGAAGTCGCCCGTCCCTAGTTTAGGGTCACAGGTTCCAGGGAAAGGGAAGAGCCAGTGCCGTAAGACAAACACAACATCCATGCCTCATTGGGTTTCAAACCTAGACCCACCTCGGACGAATGGTCAGAAGCCAGCGCTTAGACCACTGCGCCACCAGGGTGACGATATAAGTCTCTGACAAATTTTTAGATGACTGATTAAAAACATTTTAAGATTAAAATGTGCAACTTTGCAAACTCATTCACTACCCTACTACAGGGTGTCCGAATAATGACTGTGCACTGAATGTACGAATTGCAGTAATGTAATAATAAAGAAATTTTGAATGGAATTACAGTAGGAGTGACCCGCCACGTGAAAGTGTTCTGTGTCTGGTAATCTTCATGTCTCCCCACTCCGAGGCGCGTACAGCTGTCTTTCAGAGCGAAGATCATTCCCGAGCGTTTGGTCGACGGAGGTAGACGTGTCGATTGATCACTCGTCTCGGCTCAAAGACAATGGTGTTGACGGTTGAACAGAGAGTGCTTATGGTGGAACATGTCTTTCGCCATGACGACAAGTACACGGACGAAGTGCAAAAACAGTGCGCTAGGAAATTTCTTGATGCATTCGTCACCCACCGTAATGCGGTATTCAGCTCATAACGAAGTTTCGGGAAACTGACAGTGTTCTGGAAGCCCCCCCCCCCCCTCCGCCCAGGTAGGCTATCCACGGCAGATGAGACCGTGCAGAATATCCAGAGCACTGAGACTTTTACACTTCACATATACCGCCTTAATTATCTGTCGTATAATCTAGCTTAACAACGATCAAACATCTCCACACACACACATCTAACGTTCTTATCACATTCATACGTCCCTTTCCCTGACCTCAAAAGTGTTGCCAACCTCATTCATGCCACCCCGGTGGCGCAGTGGTCTAAGCGATGGCCTCTGATCATTCGCCCAAAAGGGGTCCGGGTTCGGATCCCGTGAGGCATGGGTGTTGTGTTTGTCTTACGGCACTGGCTCTCTCCATTCCCTGGAACCAGTGACCCTAAATTAGGGACAGGCGATTGCTTATAGCCCATTGAGTTGCTCACGGTGGTCGTAAAACCTCCACTCAAAAAAAAAAAACCTCATTCATGTGGGAGAGAAGATATCACGTTAAGTTTGGAAAGTGCAAAAGAGAACAAACTAAAATTTACATAGGAAAAGGAACTAAAAATGAAGTTAAATTAAAATATACGTCACAATACACTATAACGAAGTAAATTTCTCCGTCATTTTTGTCCACGCCGGGGCTCGAACCCGGGACCCCTAATTCCGGAATGAGTCACTCTACGAATTGAGCTACGCCAACGTTCGTTCTGACTGCTATCTGCCTTTATGTCCTGTGCGTCCTGCCAATTGAGCTACGCGGACGTTCGTTCTGACTGCTATCTGCCTTTATGTCGTGTGCGTCCTGCTGGAAGGTACTTCACATCTTTTCCACCACCAAAGAGGGCCGGGCTCATGGCTCACGAGTCAGCCGTGACCATGAATCGTTGCAGGCAGCCATCCGCTGTATAATGTGCACTTAAGAACTCCCAGTCAACCTAGTGTGTGGAATGCAACATCACACACTTTTATTCTTTGAAGCGCTGGAGAAGGGATTCTTTTATTTTTCCTCTCTCGCGGTGTGGAAAGAACATCACACCATTGCGAGATTTTGAACGGCCGGGTCATCCGGAAAGTTCGGGCGCCATTATAAGGAAGTAAGTTTCTCCGTCATTTTTGTCCACGCCGAGGCTCGAACCCAGGTCCCCTCATTCCGGAATAAGTAACTCTACCAATTGAGCTACGCGGACGTTCGTTGTGACGGCTATCTGCCTTTATGTCGTGTTCGTCCTGCTGGCAGGTACGTCACAACACCTTATAGATTAACCGAGCTTACATATCAGCAAGATCATATGTGGTCCAAATTCAAACAGTAAGTCATCTTTTGTCGTACCACTACACCTACAATTTAATTTACACAACTACAATTTACACTCGACTTGGATTTTGGTTTACCTTCAATACATTATCAGTCGTAACATTGTGTAAGAAAATTCGGAGAGGTCGATGTGCCGTTCAGAAGAAACTTAAAGAAATTCTTTTTTTGACAAAATGAAGAGTAAGAAGAGAACAGAAACGCAAAACTGAAGCTTAACTTAGAGCTATACACCACACAATCTTGCTGTCCAAAGGAGTTTTAGCATTCATGTATGCAACAACAGTCCACAGTTGATATTCCGTTTAGGTAAGTTATGCATTATACTTCTGTTCGAAACACATTTCTGTGGAGGTCTTTTTTTTTTTTTTTTTTTCAAACACGTTTTAAGCTTGGAATTTTCTTTTCGTGTTAGTGGCATTTCATGTCACAGGTTCAAAATACATTGAATTCTTACGTGGAAAACAGCCCGTAAACTAGTTTTAAAAACTGGTTCAAAATTATTCTTCATTTTGTCAAAAAAAAAAAAAAAAAAAAAAAAGAGGAAAATATCTTTAACACAGACTAGTTACAAAATGAAAAACCGCATATAAAGAGATTTGAGTATACTTCAAGTGTGTAATGTTTTTTTTAAATCAAGAAATACCGACCGATCAATAGATACGATAGGTAATATTTAAGCATTTTCTTAAATATTACCTATCTTATCTATTGATCAGTCGGTGTTTCTTGTAACACTGGAATTTCCTCATGTTATGTTTCGGATAGCTAGCATAAAATTTTTAATCATCCAGTGAAAATATCAGGCGACCTAACTGCTAGAAAAAAGTCGTACTCAGCGTACGAAAATCACTGTTTTCAAGGTACTTCAGTTCAATAATTCATCAAAGCATTTCAGCAAGATCAATAGCATATTACTTCAAGATATTTCAACCAAATGAACCTCTATAACATTAGTCTCAAAATATATCCAACTCAATACGAATTTCATCCAATATACACTCATTGGAAGAAAAAAGAGATACCTACCAAATAGCGTGTTGGTTCTCCTCTAGCGCAAATAACAGCCTGCACGCGCAGAAGGCATCGACTCCACTAAATGTCGGAGGGATTCCGGAGGTAATGGCAGCCACGACTGTTGCAGAATTGTCCACAACTCCGCCCGAGAAGTAAGTCAAATATCCATGGACCTGATGTACCGCTGCAGGACATCTGTGACGATAGAATGACGCATCTGTCTTGCGACCTCAATGCGTTCAAGGTCAAAGTGGCTCAGATCACCACATTTACCCATGTTCTTCGATTACGACTTGGTTTCAGTCTGTTCCACTCTCCGTGGGGCATACCTATGTCAACCGCCCATCACCGCTATCTCTACTGTTTTATCTACTGAGTGTATATATAGTGTACAAGGTACAACTCAGGGCTGCCCTAATCTATTTAATCTACCCACCACTTTACGGTGATCTCCGCACATCATATGCATCGTTCTTATTTTGTCAACCCCACACACATAATTCAACCTGACCTGAAGGCCTTTGCCACAAAATATTCATTGAGTGAGAAAAATATAACGTTAAGGCTGAAATGCTTATAGAGAATGAACTCAAAATTTACATAGGGAAAAAAACTAAAAATGAAATTGAAATCAGAGTGTACGTTATAAGTGTTGCTTCCTCCACGTTTGTAAAAACATTGTACTGCAAATATAAATCTCGGATATTTTTTGTTAATGGAATCAGGTTCATTCGAAAACGAAAGCTAAAAAATTGCAATAAAAACTAAACTAGTCTTGATTCCTTCATCGGCATGGGCCGCCTTATTAGTGAGAGATAAGGAGTTCCGAAATCTGTGCAGCAGATGGAACCACTATACAGCTATTTTATAGCTCTCTCCTTCAGGCAAAAAAATTTTTTTTAGCATTTCGTTTAAAAACTATTGCAATCTACATTCAAAACACGTGTAAAAGCTACATTTGCTTCAATCTTACGATTTGTGTTGTTATGTACCTCATCAAGAACTGCCATCAAAGAGAAAATTAAGATACCGGGACGTTTTCATCAAGAGCGATGTTCAATCTATGTATTTAAAACACAAGGCAATTTCTTTCAACAATCCGCCATTGCCACCCACTGGAGCGATTTTCATGATTTTTTTAAAATGAAAATTACTGATCCACAGATTTGTCATCGCTAATTTTCATTGTCATAAGTAATATTTTTTATGTTACCATGGGTACATTCCGCCGTTCGTTATTCTGGCGTTTGTTCTCGCTTCAGTACATGCAGCTCCATCTGCCTTTCTGCTGTCGTCGGATTTGAAACTAAAGTCCTCCGCTATCAACTATCATTTTTAAAATTATAGACCTTATACCCGGAACGTCAAGAACGTATCTCAGTGTAAATAATTTAATAACGGGCGATAGAAATGATGTCTTGAATTTCCAGTTGAATGTCTGAATAGTTTAGAATTAAGTGGTTTGCCACCACATATTCTTACATTAAAAACTGGAGCAATTGTGATTTTATTAAGAAATTTAAATGTTTCCCAGGGACTATTAAATGGAACAAGATTAATTGTCCGAAACATATTCGAAAATTGTTTGGACCTGGAAATTATTACTGGGGAAATTTCGTGTAGGTCAGAGAGTTTTGATTCCTAGAATTGACTTAACTCCACTCGACAAAACTCTTCCTTTTTCTTTTAAAAGACGTCAATTTCCCATTTGCCTTGCTTTTTGTATGACCATCAACAAATCGCAAGGGCAAACTTTACGTCGTCGTGTCTTGTATTTATTTACCGCAGCCTGTATTTAGCCATGGCCAGTTGTATGTACGATGTCCAGAGTGCGATCGTTCGACGATCTGAAAGTTCAAATAGTGCCAAAAAGTGATAGGACTATGAATGTAGTATTTAAGGAGGTGCTTTGGCATGTGAGTATATTTTCGAGATATTGAAGTGGGGAATCTCTTTTGATACGTTTATTTCATATATTAGTAGTGTATACAAAAAAAAATGTTAAAACCAAACTGGCGAAATACAACACATTTTTATGACCATTGTGCAGTTTTCTAGACGCGATATCATTTCGGGTCACTGAATGAATACCTCAGTAGTCCACTGTAAGCCCGTAAACGATGGGTAAGCACATGTTTGTTCAATAATGAGGAACGTCATCGTTAAATTCGTATGCGAGTAGTTGGAAGAATTAACAATTAATGGGAATATTACAAAAAATTTGCTGTTGGTGACCCATCTTATATACTGGCCATTAATAATTCAACCGTTTATTATAGTTGTGCATTTTATTACGATTCGTGTTATATGATGAGAAAAAATTTTAGTCACAGCTTTTTCAACCGTGCATGCCACGGATTACGGACTAGTATATAATTAAATACACAGTTGACGTGTGCCAGGAACATCAAGTAGAAGTCATCGCACTTTCCCCGTTTATAAGTGAGTAACCCTGCCATGTAGTTTGGAAGTTTGTCGTTTGTGAATCTGGAGAATTTCGAGGCTGCAGTGGTACAGTGGAAGCATATCCGGCGCGTAACTGGAAAACCCTGGATTCGATTCCCGGTGGCGGCCAATGAGAAATTTTTCCGTTACTCACTTATAAAAGTGAAAAGAGCGATGACTTTCTATTTGAGTATATAATTAACTTCGACATAAGGTTATCACAAAATGGAACCTTACAAAAATCAATGGATTCAAAGAGATAATATCTGTTCCTTCGATAACTTTAGTTTTTGGAAGTTATCATGGGTGTTACCAGCAAAAACTAGGTAATTCCGTAACTTTATTTTCAATACACCAGACATGAATAATAGCGAAACGCACATAGCGTATTATATCCGTTTATTATTGTGGCGCCGCCCCGGTGGCGCAGTGGTCTTAGGCGCTGGCCTCTGATCATTCGTCCGTGAGGGGTCCGGGTTCGAATCCCGGTCAGGCATGGATGTTGTGTTTGTCTTACGGCACTGGCTCTCTCCCTTCCCTGGAACCAGTGACCCTAAATTAGGGACGGGCGACTGCTTATAGCCCATTGAGTTGCTCACGGTGGTCGTTAAACCTCCAATCAAAAAAAAAAAAAAATCGTCCGAAAGGGGTCCGGGTTCGAATCCCGGTGAGGCATGGATGTTGTGTTTGTCTTACGGCACTGGCTCTCTCCCTTCCCTGGAACCAGTGACCCTAAATTAGGGACGGGCGACTGCTTATAGCCCATTGAGTTGCTCACGGTGGTCGTTAAACCTCCAATCAAGAAAAAAAAATATTGTGGCGTAGGCACAAAGACTCGCCACGTTTTCGCACTCCACTGGGAGGCTATTTCAAGGCAATGGTAGACATAAAAAGTTTATATCTACGATTTTTATGCCTACCATTGCCTTGAAAAAGCCTCCCAGTGGAGTGCGAAAGCTTGGCGAATCTTTGGGCTGACTACGCCACAATAATAAACGGATTTAATACGCTATATGCGTTTCATTATTATAGGTAATTCCGTTTTGGCATGAACGATAAACATAAGTTGTTTCTGATTTAAGATCTTTCAGGAATCGTCTTGGGATAATATCACGAACGCCAGAGTTGTGTTGAATGTTAATAAGCCGAAGAAATGAAAATAAAACTTTTCTCACTTTTCTCCTTTTAAAAATGTCATAAGTCTGTTATGCTTCTTTTCAGTTCACTCCATATGGGGCGAAATTAATCAAGATGCCAAAGATGTTGAGGTTGATTTCGATCAAGTTGAAAAACTTTTTTGCCAGAGCGATCGCTCACCGAATGGTGTCAGCAACAAGCCTCCGCCTAAAGTACGCCAGCCTTCTCAGGTAATTATAACTGTATGCGTTGTTTACTTGAAGGTTGTTTCTATTTCATTTAGAAAGGCTGTTTATTTCAAAAATACCACGTTACAAATCAAATACTTAATCGAAGTAACTTTCCTTGATTGCGTTATGTACTCACGGCTGACTTTTTTTTTTTCGATTTAATGATGCCGTGAGCATTTAATTCTACATGTAGTAGCTCGTCCCCATCTTAGGGCAACTGTTTCCAGGGAAGGGAAAGATCCAGCACAGTAGGATAAAAATACAAATCAGGCTTCTGATTCGGAGCACGAGCCAAGGCCCAACTCGGATGATTAACCAGGATATCGTACCTCTAATCGGTCGGTCACTGCAGCTATACGTACTGATTGAAAATCTGGGTATCATCTACTCGATATTGTGCACTGTTAAAGAATTTGTCGTAGAATTCACCAAAAAGTGGTGCTACACAGCTGCACCACTTTTGTGACAAACATAAACCATTGTGTGGTGCGTGAAACATGCAACATGGTGTAAAAATTGCAACTTCGCATCATTCATGATGGATACATATTTATTATTCACGATATTTATTTCATCCTAGATATCAAATTTGATTGTGTAATAGTTGAAAAGTTGTAGAATCTTTGGTAAATAAGAATTTTTGGTAATTTGCGATAATAATTTTTAAAAATCTCAGAATTTGTAATAAATTCTTAAGAAACATGAATTGTGATACAAATTTCGAAGATGTGAATCCGCTTATTGGTGCAAATATGACATATGGATGTTAAGTCAGATAATATCCGAAAACTTGAAATTTTCGTCGTCCTGGAGCGGGAATCGAACCCGCGTCTCCAGGATAGCGCCCGAGTATGTTACACACTACACCACCGAGAACGACCAAGTTTCAAGTTTCAGATTAATTTGAATATAACCGGGCAATCACGGGAATGAATTAAAAACCTTCAAATTCGTTATATATGAATGCCGGTTGTTTCGACAAGCGAATCCTGTGAAAGTTATATTCAAATTAATCGGAAACTTGAAATTTGGTCGTTCTGGGTGGTGCAGTGGTTAGCATGCTCGGGCGCTATCCAGCAGACGCAGGTTCGATTCCCGCTTTAGGACGTTGAAATTTTCAAGTTTTCGGATATTATCTGACTTAACATCCATGTCATTTTTACACTAATAAACAGATTCACATCTTCCAAATTTGTATTGTGCAATGGTGTGATCCCGCGTTTCATCCATTGATTGACTGTGATCTTGAAGTAAGTAGCAATTTTAGAGAACAGTAAAAACAGATTTTCTGAAAACTAAAACTGCTCCTTAAATGAATGTAACGGAGATTGACCCAGATAACAGGGTGCAACAGAATCTCACATAAAATTTATTATTACTTTGACAGTAACATTAACAATAAAGTTAATGATGATTATAACAAAGATATTAATGATGATGATAAGAATTATAACAATAATTTTATGGATGATAATAATAACAATAATATTAATGATGAGGATAATATTGATAATGTATTATCATTAGGAAGATAATACATTATTATATATTATTTTATAATAATAATGGTTCCTGATGGCTATACAAGATCAAGTTGTAAACACCAGAAACTACCGGAAGAATAACATGAAGGACACGTCAGTGGAAAGCGACACATGTCGGCAATCCATCAAGCGCCAGAGACCATCCAACATATCACAGCAGGGTGCAGAGTCCTCACACAAACAGAGTACACGAACAGGCACCATCAGGTCGCCAAGATTGTCCATCAGAAATTGGCAAGAAAGCACCACCTCATTACAACTGAGCCTGTTCCCTACAACAAGTATGATCCAACAACTCTTCTAGAGAACAACACCCACAAGATGTACTGGGGCAGATCAATCAGAACAGATAAGACCATCCCCCACAATCGGCCCGACATCGTCCTGGTCGACAAGGAGAAGTCAATATGTCTGATTAACATAGCCGTACCCAACACTTGCAACATCCAGAAGACGCACGGGGAGAAGCTGTCAAAGCACAACGACATACGATACGAAGTCAAGGAAATGTGGCATATGGAGAACGTCACCACCGCCCCCATAGCAATATCAGCCACAGGAGTTATACCTAAGACCATTCACAGCTCTATACAGACACTAGGCTTTCAACCTAAGACCTACATGGAACTACTGAAGGCAGCAATCCTGAACACTTGTAGGATAGTAAGGAAGTTCCTGGACAACTGAGAGAAAGAAATGCCACTTTCCAGACTTGGTAGGTCGTACCGGTCCCGGAAGGAAGAGAAGAAAAACCTCAGAAAGAGGTGGAATCTTTAAAAATAATAATAATCCTAAAATATATAATTTGCTAGAGCCCTCCTCCTCCGTGCCGCTTTTTAAGTCGTCATAGCAACAACCGAGAAACAAATGCTTGTGACGTCAGGCTTAGCTTTTCGTGTTTTCGTGTAGGTGACGTCATCACCCACACGCACACAGTCCGCGCGCATATCACTTTGTTTTGTTGTCATAGCAACAAAGAACACAGCTGCTGGTGTGACGTCATCTAATCCAAATCATTCTCACATGACGTCAGAGATGCGTTACGTTACACGTTCAATTCTTTCGAGATACGAAAACTTTATATCAGGAATTTTGGTTCACTACCTGAACCGGTGTTTAGTCGTCTGTATGTGGCAACGTCAAGAGTACGACGATCTGACGACGTTAAGATAAAAACAGTTCACGGAAAAGAACAGGGGGAATTGATATAGGGTTCACAGTCCGTGTATGCGAAAAATGCTGTGTACAAGGAAGTGTTGACGAAATAGGCGCTGAAGGTTTTACAAAACACATAACAAACAGACTGCCCGTCGTATCAAATTCCATAACCGACTGCTCGGGAAATTTTCAGAAAGCTGTGGGCCAACGTCGACTTCTATTGATGTAGAACTCAAAAACTCAATAAATAAATGTCAATAATTTCTGTATCATAAATTTTTTTTCCCCGTCATTATTGACGGGTTTTCATCTAGTAATAATATATTATCATATCAGGGGCCCAGAGCGTAGGCCCTGCTGGCCCGTGCGTAATCAGGACCTGACCGTGACTCATCTCCTCAAACTTTTTTATGCTCATCTCTGTCTGACATTCCGAACTCTTCATCTGTTTCAGTACGGTATGGTGTCCTACAGGTTGATTCACGTTTATAGTAACAAAGTAAAATGCGCTTCATATGCAAATCTTATGCGTCAAAATTACGTGACCATGGTTATTGTGCACTAGCAGCCTTCCGCTTTAAAAGCCATATGTAAGTTTCTTTTCGTAATGTTAAAATTCCTGCGCGAGTGATTCCGTTATGGGAAGGGTATATAATTGCCCTTTCCAAAGAAAGTATTCGTATACAGCAATCCAAAAAAAAAAAAAGTGCAAAGAAAATGGTTGTGTTATTTCTAAAAATGGCATATCTCAAGTAATTAAGCGTGCAAAAGAGAACTTTGCAGCTTGCTCAAGTGGCGCACAAACGCAACTGAAAAAAAAACACCCTCAACCAAAGAGGACCGCCGAGGTGGTGCGAAAAGTCAGGTCTCTTGTAACGAAAGAGAATACAGCAACGCAAAGAAGCATTGCACAGCATGTAGGTGTCTCACAGGCAACTGTAAATCTCATTATCAAATCTCAGCTACACTTAGAAAAGCGGTTTAAGCCTAACGTCCACAAGCTCCTTCCGCGCCACACTTCAGAGCGGATGAGAAACTGCAGGAAACTGTATGAGAGACACCTAGCAAGGGATAGGTGGAAGTTTGTGGTCACTTTGGATGAAGCATGGATATTCCTCAGTGACACAAACAAACTCCGGCAATACACTATCAAGAAAAGGGTGCCAAAGCATACCTGGAATTCGTACGTGAATGCAAAGAAAGTTTTTCACGTGGCTTTATGGTTGTGGCAGGTTTATTGTTATAATGGCAAGTTAAAGTTGCAAATAACGAAAAAAATTAATGAGCTTATTATCAGACAAAGATTTTTGACCCAATATACAGCGAAGAAATTCCATCCTTATACGGTGCTATGGCTTTAAATGTACGCATCCACCAAGATAAGGCTTCTAGCTATACGGCTCAGTCCACAGTAGCATACATGCGGAAGATGTAAGCTGAGACCAGGATTCACGCTATAACATTCTCCTCAATTTCTGTGAAATCCCCAGATGCCTCTCCCCTGGATTTCTGTAGCTTCGGGTTACTTAAACGATCCCTCAAAAGCAGACGACCCAAAACAATTGACCGCTTTTGGAAAACTTGCAAAGATGAGTGGGAAAGAATTAATCTTGCTTGTCTGCAAAGGAGCCTACTACAGTGGAAGTTGCGCTGCAGAAGGATAGTACAGGAACATGGTAAACACATAGAACACAATAGATGTTGGCGCCATAGTACATATTTCATAATGATCCTGAAAAATTTGTCACTACAAACGTGAATCAACTTCTGTATTTTTGTATTTACAATGTGCTGAGATTTTTCTGAACTTGAGATTTCAACGTTATTTAATGACCGCGTCGAACTTCTACTCATTGTTCTTTGTTTGCAGAGATTATCGGTAGCAAGCTGCTCAGTCGATTTGTAATGTCCATGTTAACCTCTTTGAAGTGTTTCACTCTCCTTCTAGAAGTGGCGAGATCCAAGTGATAATACATACGTTATAATCGTCCATACGACTCTTCTGCTAAGCTTTCGTCCTTTACAAGGACGTAATTCTCTTGGCAGCCATTTTGTTAGCATAAGCGACGAAAATTAAAGAGGTGCAGATAGAATTGATTGATGGTACTAATATTTCTACACCTTGTGGTAACTTTTTTATCGGTGTTATTTCAGGTGTGTGTATTCTGACTTTCCCATAGCTTTTGAATGGCTTAGGTGTGTATTCTATGTCACAGTAAAATTCAATAATTTGTGTGCGGTAACGACTACCGTGAGCATCTAAGTCCTTTGGAGCAGGAGCGCGTTCCTAATTTAAAGCCAGTGGCTTTAAGGAAGGGAGAGAACCCAGCTCCATAGGTCAAGCACACCACACACGCCATATCAGGGTCTCTAACCCGAGTCCATCTTGGAAGATTAGATAAAAATCTAGCACCTGGACCATTATGTTACTAGGAAGGCTCGCGATTTGAATGTAAGGCAGTTTGACATGCGTTTTTCTCATTTTATACCGGAATTCTATTTTATTAACGTTTGTCATGCACTATACTCGCTGTAATTCTTTATCCTGGTGACAGAAAATATGTTATCCAGATAATGGTGCAACTTTTGGGAACGTATATGTTCTGAGGCTGTTAGGAATTCTAGTTGGTTGAGGTACGCAGCTCCTACACCCTACGCTGACTGAATGTCTATGTGTTTAGTTCCTAAAATGAATACGGCTATTGCACGATAAAATCTCGTATCTTATTCAATATGCATGAGCACGCTCATAATCGTCCATATTTAAAAGCTACAATTTTAATTCATCTAGTATTGACTTTCACTATGAATTCACCCATGGGGAAATTGCTTATTACGATATGGATGGAGATATTTTCTTTTCTTTATGTCTGCCTGAATTAATCATGGTTTAGAATTGACAGTAAGCACTTATCGAACAGTTGATTTTCCAAATAACACTTACACGGAGACTGTTAAAAGCGATAGTATTAACACTTTTGTGCATTTGTTCATCCATGACTGGAAGAATTTAAACACTTGTTTCATGTGTAAAGAGAAATATGCTGATATGCTAAATCTAAACAATGAAACTGTTGCATTTATTTTCTAGGTGACATTACTAGATAGCAAACGAAGTTTAAGTATTGGCATTTTCTTGAAGCAGTTTAAAGGTGGAATTGAGGAAATTGTTGATAACACGAGAAAATGTCGACACCAAGCCATGGGAGCAGAAAGACTGAGGACACTCTTGAAAATATTGCCTGAAGATGATGAGGTATTATGCTTTCTATTTACTCATATCTATCTATCTATCTATCTACCATAAGTCAGTGGGTTACGGAGGACAGTTCTTCACACTCCCATAGATAAACATGAGTTTACTTCAGATGCTCCCTCTTAGCTCATACGTGGTTTCAAATCACACTGTGTTCTTTCGGAATAGGAGATATTTTGTAAGTATACGAAGCGAGGATGTGAATACTGAAACTGCAAGTAGAGGCGAAAACTCCCTAATTAGGCCTCCTCCTCCCCAGACAGGAACTCGGAAAGAGATCTGGTAAAGCCAGTCTCAGGTAAAAACAAGCTATCGTGATGTCTGGGAGAGCGACAAGAATTTGAGAGTTGAAAATAAAGTCAACAAAAAGCTAATGTCAAGCGTTTTGTTGGGATAGGAGGCAGAAGGCGTCCCTTTTGGAAAGACAAAAGGGGCTATTCAGTTGGTGGCTCCCCATTGAAAGGACCCTAAGAGGCTCCCCTGGGTGTTCGGAATTTTCGAGAGAAACAGCTCAGTAACAGGCTACCCTTTCGGGTTCACAGAACCTAAGAACGATAACACTAGCGCCAAAAGATTTTAGGAGAGAGGGAATCGATGTCTGAATAGAATCAACGGGTCCTTGAGCCTTAGAGTTATTTTAGAAACTAATTTCACTGCGAGAAAGATTCAAACGTATGTCTGGAAACCGAGTTTCACAGTGGAGATCTCGTAGAAGCTGTTTCTGTCGAAAAACAATGTAAGAAAGGAAGCTTCAGATACCGTCTAGAGAGTAAGTTGGAATCCCTGCACGCTGGACGCAGTTTAAAATGATAAAATATCTCAATTTCTCGCCTGCAGAAATCTTTGCCAAGCTGAGTCTCAGAGCTAACAACTACCCACCGAGCGAAAGATTTGACCACGATCTTTGCAGTGCACTCTCTGGCGAACCTTCGAGATATATATAGTTTGATCGCCTTGTCTGCGTGTTCGCACCATCTCAGTGTAGATCGGCGAACGGGACTATGCCGGATTATCTACGGCGTTCATGAAACAGTTGGTGCGCCCGTGTGCTCCAACAGTGAGATCTGCCGTCATTATTTGATAAACTACAAATTTTACCAATTAAAGACTTTTTTAATTAAGTTTAATTGTCTCTATCCTACCAGGAACTGAATATAATATCAAATATTTATCAGTCTTTAGTGCATAAGAACAGTGCTACATGACAGGAGAAACGTCCAGTTAATTGGTCAGGTATCGTTGGATGAAATGTTTTAGTGACCACGCAATGCATAACTTTGGAAGCCTGTATTCCAGCCCATTTTTCTTCTTTTACCCAATAAAGCTTTTGCAGTGTAATTAAATATATAATTAAATGTCCGTACGTGTATGTAAAATTACTCGGCCTCCATTTTTTTGGTTTGTATTATTATTATTATGACTGACTGGCAAAAGCTTTAAAATATCTCAATCTCTCGCCTGCAGTACAAAAGAATTTCTACGTCCTCATTGCAGCGCTACTAGCATTCTTGTAGATCCAGATCGCAACATCCTATTTCCCCTAACATACGATTTCATTCATTATGATAGGGCATACGTTTCTGATTAGTACGATTCCTGTTCTTTTCTTTTTTAATACAAATTTTAAACTTCAGATATGCGATTATTTAAAAGATAAGTTTGATTCGCAATAACGATGTATCAAACATCAGCACAATAATGCATATCGAAAATGTAAAAGAAATAATATTGATGTAACGAGAAGATAGAGGGCAGATACACTGCCGTGCAAAAATTTAAGGACGAGAAGGTTTTTCGAATGTAACGTCGTGCAAAAGTTCTCCACATCGACCCAAATCATACCATAAGATCTCCAAGATGTAAGAACACGGGACAAGTGAGCAAAACCGTCCAAACAAGGAATCCAAAGGATACAAAGGCACTTTATTGAAAAGGTAGCTTCGAGCACAACTGGACAGAAGACAGCAACGTCCATGTGACAGGCGGCTGCCAAGAAAAATCCAGTCTTTAGTAGGGGATATGATCACCCCTAACTGCGTTGCAGGATTTACAACGTCTGTCCATGCTGAGGACGAGGTTGTCAAGTAGCTGTTGAGGCATCGCGGCCCATTCCTCTTGTAGCGCCAATCGCAGCTGCGGAATCGTTGCTGGTGGCTGGTGACGTGCTGCCAAGCATCTCCCGAGAAGGTCCCACACGTGTTCGATTGGATTTAGGTCCGGGTACCTTGCGGGCCAATCCATGCGTTGAATATTTTTACTCTCCAACAGCTCTGCGACAGCCACTGTACGATGAGGTGTAGCGTTGTCGTCCATGAAGAGGAATTCAGGACCCACAGCACCTCTAAACAGACGCACGTGAGGCAGGAGAACCTCGGTACAATAGCGGACACCAGTGAGTGAACCTCCTTGGAAGATGTGGAGGTCAGTACGGCTACCAAGCATGATACCGCCCCAAACGAGAACTCTGCCACCTCCAAACCGGTCCCCTAATGATGTTGGAGGTGTGATTTCGTGTTTCCTGCTCTCTCCAGATGTGTATACGTCCAGAATCGCTCGTCAGACTAAATAGGATCTCATCCGTAAAGAGAACCCGACCCCATTGCTGATGTGTCCAGTTCTTGTGTTCCTGGCACCACATAAACCTCCGTCTCCGATGAGTAGGCGTTAATGGCACACACTATACTGGTCGTCGTGTAAATAGACTACCTTTGTGCAGCCTCCTGGCCACGGTAAAACGCGCTAACGGACGTTCAGTTGTCTGTTTTACGTGCCTTGCGATTTCTCCCGCTGTGTGCCGTCTGTTTCTTCTTGCCTGTAGGACAATATACCGGTCATTCGCCGCCGTGGTTCCTCGTGGACGACCACGGCTAAACTCTCGGACTGCTGTTCCTGTCGTTTGAAATGCTCTCGAAGCTCGTGAAACAATGCTGTAAGCGATCCCGAACTCCTCGGCCACACTAGTCACACTTCGACCTTCTTCCAACTTCCCAATGACGCGACCTCGGGTAAAGTCATCCAGATGTCGTCTTTGCCTGTTGGCCATATCACACGGTGGCAGCAACTCGAAGTCGTTCAAACCGATGTATACCGCGCAATAGCTTTCACCGAATTGCTGAGCGTACACCGCCCGTGTGCTTTATACTCTTCCGAGACTCTCCTCCCCCCTACGTCATGCTACATATATGCACATGCCCTACCGTATTGGACCCTAGTCTATCTCCTGAGTGGTCTTTCGGTCCGTTCTGCCTGCTCGTTCCGCTGTTATGCTAATTTATCCTCTTGGTCCTTAATTTTTGCACACCAGTGTGTTTTCGTTATATTATTAATACTTTGCATTGACCAGGAGGTTTTCATACTCACTATTAAAAATGATGTAATAGTATCACCATCGAGTTCAATAGTAGAGATTGTTTTCATTATTGATAAAAGCGGTAGAAATTGTAGAAATATTAGGACTACATTTTATCAACGTCTAAAAGTCAAACCGCAGCGTTGTTGATAGCTTCACTTCATGGTTTACAACTGTTTACAGCACTGTTGAATGTCAATAACTGCAACGCTAGTGATTCCGGAAAACTTCAACATCACTGATTCCCCACAATTCAGTTAGTGAAACAAAACAAGTTAGTAAAATCATGCAATGCATTGATTATGATACGCTTTCCAACATACCAGAAATTATTACTCAAGTTATGAGGATAATGGCTGTGGAATAAATCTCGCTCCTATGTCCTGACCTTTGAGCCCATTTCGATTATATTCAACAGAACCGGTTCAGTATACCTCAAGAATAACATACTAAAGGTTTGTCGCAATAGAAGCAGTTTTACGCAAGTTATGAGAGTAATGGCTGTGGAATAAATCTTGCTTTCGTGCAATGACCTTTGCCCTCATTTCGTTAATATTCAACAGAACCGGTTCACTATTCCTCCGGAACAAAGTGATAACGTTTTATCGCAATCGAAACATTTTTAGGTAAGTTATGATGCACAAGAGCAATGGAATGGATCCCACTCCAGTGTCCTGACCTTAGACCCCATTTCGCCCATTTTCAATAGGGTTCATCCCCAGTGGCTCCCTACCACATACTAAAATTTCATCGAAATCGAACCATTTTTACGCAAGTTATGACGCATAAGGGCAATGGAACAAATCCCGCTCTTATGTCCTGCCTGACCTTTGACCCCATTTCGCCCATTTTCAATAGGGTTCGTTCCCAGGTGGTTCTTTACCACATACTAAACGTTCATTGAAATATAACCATGTTTACGCAAGTTATGATGCATAAAGGCAATGGAATGGATCCCGCTCCTATGTCCTGACCTTCGAACCCATTTCGCTCATTTTCAATAGTGTTCGTCCCCAGGTCGTCCCCTACCACATACAAAATTTTCATCGAAATCGAACCATATTTGCGTATGTTATGACGCATAAAGGCAATGGAATGTATTCCACTTTTATGCCCTGACCTTTGACCCCATTTCGCCCATTTTCAATAGGGTTCATCCCCAGTGGTTCCTTACCAAATACTAAAATTTCATCGAAATCGAACGATTTTTACGCAAGTTATGACGCATAAGGGCAATGGAACAAATCCCGCTCTTATGTCCTGCCTGACCCTTTGACCGCATTTCGCTCATTTTCAATAGGGTTCGGGCCCAGGTGATTCCCTACCACATAGTAAAATTTCATCGAAATCGAACCATATTTACGCATGTTATGACGCATAAAGGCAATGAAATGGATCCCGCTTTTATGTCCTGACCTTTGACCCCATTGCACCCATTTTCAACAGGGTTCGTTTCCAGGTAGTTCTTTACCACATACTAAATGTTCATTGAAATCGAACCATTTTTACGGAAGTTATAATGCATAAAGGCAATGGAATGGATCCCGCTCCTATGACCTGACCTTTGAACCCATTTCGCTCATTTTCAATAGGGTTTGTCCCCAGGTCGTCCCCTATCACATACTAAAATTCCATCGAAATCGAACTATTTTTACGCAAGTAATGACCCATAAGAACAATGCAATGGATCCATCTCCTATGTCCTGACCTTTGACCCTGTTTCGCCCATTTTCAATGGGGTTCGTCCCCAGGTGGTCCCTTACCACATACTAAAATTTCGTCGAAATCGAACCATTTTCACGTGAGTTATCGTGCTGACGGACGGACGGACGGACAAAGCTGGAGCCTATACGCTTCTTCAGTTGAACACAATTTTTATTAACAAGGTTGGGTTCAGGAGGCGAACATGGCCGTCCTGATCCAAATATTGTACGGTAAAATATACAAACTCTAAAATTCTATGTACTGTACATTATATACAGCACGATGCATTGATTCACAAAGGAGCCTCGTGGTAACAGGTGCAGGCATTTTGCACAAGAACAATAAGAGAGATTGTCGAAACATTTCGTCTCGAAGCATAAGTATATTAATAGTGCTGACAAATAACAGAACGAGAATATTATAATGAAGCACTGTGCAAAAGGAGAACTGTAGATAACAAAGTAGACAATGTGAAACTTAAGGCAAACGGAATTACGATGTCTCAGTACTGGTAGAAAAAATGATAATCAAAGAGAAAACAAGTAATACTATATACATTTGTACAGTATGGTGCATATTATATTCACATTTGTTAGAAGATATAAGCTTTATGTTGAAGTTTGATTCCGAAAACCAATAGTGAGCATGCACGTTGAACTGAAGTTCTACAGAGCTAGGAGCAACGAGGTTATAAATTACCGACAGTCAGTTGCAACGTCGCTGGCATGCCGGCGAACCTGGAAGCTGCCGGAAACCAGGTGAACGGAAATGTTGTTCTCTTTGTTGGGCAACGGCCACAAAGGTTCTCTAGACGAAGTCTTGAGAGGAGACGCTTCGGAAAGTGGCACAGCAGTTTCCATAGAAGCTTGGTGGATGGTATAAGGAGATGAGATATCCCGGCAGCGCTGATGAAATACGTAGATGATGTGTTTCACCAGGATGAAAATATATGAGCAGATGGGCGGAAGCTTGACTGGCGGAGAGACCTGCAGGAGGAGTGTCTTATAGGCATCGAACGGAAGATCAGTTGTGGCTGAACGTTGAGCAATGGAAAATGCAAGATGGAGTAGTGGAAGGAGGGTGACACAATGTAGATAAAAGTGAGAGACATCAGCTTCTTCAGCACAGAAGGGGCAAAGAGGTGAGTCAAGAATGGTCATGCGGTGGAGGATGGATGGAACGGGAAGACAGCGGTGGAGAAAAAGAGCCAGTGAGTGTTTATTTCAAGAGGAGCTGAAAGAGGAGAAAGGGTGGCAGACCAGACAGCGGTGAGAGAGGAATGGGAGACATCAGGGATGTGAAGGGAGAGAGAGAGTGGGATTTCAAAAGTAACCGATTGAGAACTGAGGTTGAAAGAGAGGAGAGTGGAAGTGTAGATCTGCCGACTAAAAGAAAGAAAGGAAGGGGAAGAGAGGCGGAAGGAACAAAGATTAGGCCGGTGAGGGTTGCGAGATAAGGGAACTTAGCAATGATGGTAGAGAGTAGGGAATAATAGACAGAGCGAGAGGAGGGTGAAAGAAGAACAGGGGTGGGGGCAGGCTGGCGTAGGGTCGCCAGGACAGATCTGAGGTTACAAGGTTTTTGACAGTTACAACTCCGACTCGGAGCTAAGAATAATAGGCGAAGCATGAAAGATGAAGGGGGTGAAGAAGAGAGGAGAAGAACAGGGGTTCGGCAAGGAGTTCAGTGGTGGAATCGAGTGGGGATCGAGTGAGCGGGAGAGAGAGGAGAAAGGTAAGAGTCTCCCGTAAGGCAGGAGGAAGGCGAGAGTGAGTGGTAGTTAGGAGGTCCATTAGTATGAAGGAAGTGAAAGTGAAATTAGTGTTGTTCGAAGAGGTGATGACAATCCTTGCGGTAACGGCGTCGGCAACAAGTGAAGTATGAAGACGGAGGAACGAAGTAATCCGGAGAGCTTGATAGTACAGTCGTGTATCAATTTGACCAATGTCACCTTGGTCGGGAGAAAGGCTGAGCTTGGGGGCACTGAGCCAGTGGTGTCCGGTCCAGATAACTGAGGTGAAGCAGCGAGTGATATCATTGAGACGAAAAAGTGCGGATTTAGTAGCAAGCCAGGAATGTGTGCACATGGAGAGAAGATAGGTTTGCGCAAGACGTGCACGTTGAAAATATGAAGTACAGAACTGCGCTTTTCGCCAAAACGCAGTTGACCGATGAAGACGTGGCTGGATGGTATTCCACGTTGTGCTGGAGGCTTCACCTGGGACGCCAAGATGTACGCCAAGGAAACGTTGAGAGACTGAAGATCAGTGCGCTCCCCATGGGGAATCCAAGCGGTCAACCCATGAGCCGCACCACAGGCCTGTGCTTTTGGTTGTATTAATCGCAGCTCCGGAGCAGGAGGCGTAATCGGCGAAAAGACTTTGTAGCAAAGACAACTGTGAATCCAGGCGTATACAGAATGTAACGTCGTCTGCATACGCCACGGAAGTGGTGACATGGTGTCTCGTGCGGGCGATGAGTGGCGGCAGGGTGGCTTGAAAGGAGCGTTAAACGGAGCGGAGAAAAGGTTCTAAGGCTATGGCGAAAAGTTGACCAGAGATTGGGCAGCCTTGCCTCACTCCACGGCGGAAGAGGATTGGTGCTGTAAGAAAGGTGAGCAACTTGACCTGGAAACTGGCGTCCTGGTAGAGCGAGGTGTGAAGAGAAATAAACGGAGGCAGAAATCCAAATCGGAGAAGTGTGGCAGAGAGATAAGTGTGGGAGATGTTATCAAAGGCGGACTGTTGGTCTAAAGAGAGGAGGGCGAGGGGTTCAGAGCGGGAGCGCTCAAGGTGAATTAGATCAGTCAGGAGATGGATGTTGTGAGATAGGGAACGGCCGGGAGCTGTGTAAGTTTGGTTAGGGGAGAGGATGTGAGTGAGGATGGGATTTAGTCGCTGTGAAAGAAGCTAGGTATAAAGTTTGTAGTCGAGATTCAGTAGGGAAATTGGGCGCCAGTTCACCAAGTCAAGGAGATCACCTTTCTTGGGGAAAAGGACAACGTATGCAGCTGTGAATCCCCTCGGGAAGAGGAGAGTAAGTAACGGCAGCAGAGAAAGCGGATAGGAGAAACTGAAGAAGAAGAGGCAGAAAAGTTTTATAAAAGCTAAAGGTTAGGCCGTCCGGACCCGGAGCGGCACCAGAATTCAGAGAAAAGAATGTAGTGTTTAGTTCAGAGGGCGTGGGGGAAAGGAGAAGACAAGAAGCGAGATGGGGGGGACTTAAGGTAGATTAGAAAGGAGAGAATCCATTGCTGCAGAGGATGGTTGAGGAGGTTCACAGAACTTCATGGAAAAGTACTGACGGACATGGGAACAAAGCGCAATCGGCTCATCTGATACCTCTCCAGAAGAAAGGCGTAGATGATGAAGTATGGTCGAAGCTCATCGGGTGTTTCCACCGACGTCAGGAACTCATAGTTGTGAGCATCCGGCGTCAGGTGTTGCAAATGAAGTCGGCGGAGAGCTTGTTGCGCCAGAGGAGTGAGAAGAGATTGAAGCTCTTCTTGAAAAGAGGAGAAGAGAGGATCACTGAGACTGAGCATGGATAGCATTGAACGAACATAGTCTAGGCGCATGTTCTGGAGTGCCTTTAATTGGAATGAGTAGTTTCGGACATGCAGAACGAGTTGTTGCTTGATCTCCATCCAAGAATTTAATCCGCAGAGTGCAGATTGAAGTGCGGTCGTCTGGCAATCAGGAATGACCGGACCGAAGAGCAGAATACCGGATCGGAGAGAAGTGCATCATCAAATGTCCACGGGCGTATTATCCTGGGTTTAAATGGTGCAGTATGGACTATGATGGCAATGGCGCAGTGGTCAGATGAGGCCGTGGGATGCACACTCGATTCTGTCACGGCAGGAAGTAGAGTACTGGAGGCATAAAACCTGTCAAGGCGGGCTAAGAAAGGATTTTGCGCGTGAGAGGAGCGCCAAGTGTAATTAGTCGACCATGGATGAATATGCCGATGTACATCATGAAGAGTGTTGTTGGTGACAACTGTCTGGAGCAGGTTCGCCAGGGCATGGCGGCACTCTCTATTGGTAGAAGACCTATCCAGAAGAGGATCCAGGGTACAGTTATAATCCCCACCAACGAGAACATGGTCTGACGGTGGGATACGGTCCAGTGCTCTGCGAAGACGCGTGAAGAGAACTGATAAATGTGTTGTAGTGCTTGGAATATAGATATTGAATAAATGATATCTGGAAGACGCGATGGTAAAGGATGCATGCTGTAAGAGATCTCGACAAATATTTCGCACAGAGAGGGATGTGATAATATAATTGAGAGTATGACTAATGCCGATGGCAAGACCGCTATGAGATGTTAGTCCATAGGCGTGATGAAACACAAAGTTCCACTGGCGCCATCGAGAATAGACGGTAGATGGTTTGCAATTTGTCTCTTGAAGGCGGAGAATATCAGCCCCCAACGGGTTAAGGTCTTCATATGCTAGAGAGTTGCTGAGGGGGAAGCGAATCCCCTGCAATTAAGTGACACGATCTTGAATTGTGGGGTTCCTTGCCTCTAGCTGAAGATCTTTCAGAGCTGGAGGAAAAAACTTGAGACGATTATAGAAAATTTGTGCCCACGGATGGGTGGGAACATTCTGGCGGCAGAAATGCGACACATTGAAGATCTGCTCCGGCACAAGTTGGCGAAGCGATGGATTCTTGACTGCTAAGGCACGCGCTATTGCGTAACTTGTCGGATTCGTTAAGTATGTATGGAGATCAATGTATGAGAGTGGTACGGGAGGTATATTGGCTGTCTGGAGAAATGCAGCGAACTCTTCGACGTAGGAAAGGAGACTTCGGCTGGCGAGGTGTGTCGAGGAGAACTGCTGGAGATGGAGGTTGAACGAGGTGAAGTAGAGTTTTGCTTCTTCGCTGCTCGCCTGTTGCGGCCAGAGCCGCGGCGCTTCAGTGGAGGCTCGGTCGTCTCATCCTCACACTGCGTCTCTGGACCAACGGACTCCACATCAGCTGTTTCGGAGGTTCCAGTGGTAATAGCTGGTTGTGAACCCTCTGAAAGGGACTCAGTGGTAGAGCGACGACGTTGCGGGAGTGAGAAGGCAATTGTAGGAAAGTCATCTAGTGAAAAAGAGGAAGTGGGAGCGTTGCGTTGACCAACGTCTGTAAGCGAACTTTTTTTATCATATCTTGGCTCCCAGGCCTGCTGTGCTGAAGTAGATTGTGTGGTACGCTTTGAGGTAGGAACAGTGCCTGTAGGAGTGCCAGTCGGAGTCGGTGGAACTTGATGTGGACAGTGCACGCGAAGATGGTTTTCGCCATGGCAAAGCGTGTAGTGCAAGGAGGTAATGGCGTCGATTCTCCGACGTTGCTGGCCACACCGTACGGTTAGGATCTTCGGGCACGCAAGCAGATGATCGTCCGACGGAAATATGATACGGGCACTTCGACGAAACCCTGCAATGGATTTGTCATCGGGATCTCTGGGCGCCGCCGAAAGAGTCGTTATTGGTCCAACCACTCGACCAAATTTCCTGATTAAAGTGCATAGAGCGACATCTGAGACTTCAGGCGGAACTGGGTGGAAAGTGACCTGGATAGGTCGCTGCGCCACAGGTTCAGCCAGAAGATGCACATCTTTGATGGATAAGCCAGCAGTCATCACGAGGTCTGCATGTTCTTTACGGGCAAAATACACTAATACGGCCCGTGGCTTTCGAGCCATATGAGTGATATAAGCTCCTGTAGGAAGCATCTTCTTTAGGGCAATACTATATTCCTTGAGTTTCGTGTCTGGTAATGCATCAAAACAGACACCGAAATCCATTGTGGAGAAAAATTGTTTCCCGGCTGGGGAATCCTCTGGGATATCGATGGTGGCAGAACTAACCTCAACACTGACGTAAGAGTCAGGAAAAACGGAAGCAATAAACTTGGAAGGAACTCTCGCTCCGGAGGTCACTGTGCAGTAAGTGAGAGACGTAGAGTTGGCAGCGGAAGGATGCGATACAGTGCTCATTGCTGGTAGCGGCTTGGTAAACTGAGTTGAGCCAGTTGAAGGCAACGCAATCGTGCAATCGATCACATCCATTGCTTCGGCAAACAAACCAGGGACGTGCGTCAAGGTGACGTCACTCTCCTGGGCAGGGATATCAGCTTGAGCCTTTGCAGAGGAGTCGCGCGCTGCATCTTGTATGCGTATGACGTCTCTGACGTGCATAAATGCTGATTGGTCTCCTGAGAGTGAAGAGGAGGTTGAATGAGCATCACTGATGTGGGCGTGGACATCACCTTTATCAGTGCCCGCCATTGTAAATGGCGAGGACTAACTTAAGGATCGATCAGCTTGATCGAAAATAATAAAACGCTGAATGCAAACAAAATATGCAACTCACCTACTTGAGAGCTGAGCTAAAAGAAAGTACAGATCTTCTTCTTGAAGGGGAACACAAAAATAGGAACAAACACTCAATATACACTTCCAAAACTTGGCAGAAACACAGAGCTCGAAAAGAACGTGACTATATCGGTTATACGCTTCTTCAACCTACGGTTGGAAAGCGTAAATAAATAAAGGCAAGCACGAGAGTACTGAAATCACGAAAGCGAAACATTTGCGAAATGAAATGATTTGTGGATGCCAAGAAGATGGCAAACTTGGATATATTGTTTTCAAAATAGCATGTAAGGATCACTAGTAAATTAAAATAAATTGCGGTTCAAGAATCTTTCGTAATATATATAAACACCCAAATCCGTCTGTCTCTCTGGAACGCTTGAGGTCACAGCAACGTCTGCATTGTTGCGCCATCACTTATCGATCAATTCGTGTATGCTCTGGCGATGTCAAAATGATTGCTTTCTTTATAATAACATGCGATCACTTTAAGATGTCAAGGTGATCGCGTGCTAATTTAAAAACCTTATTAATGACTCGAGTTCTATTTTTCCGATCTACAAAATTCGAATTGAATTTTTAATATCACATTAAGTTGAGTTTGCACGCGATCACACTGAGATGCAAAGGTGATCGCGTGCCAATTTAAAAACACTGAATTATCAATAACTCGAGTTCTATTTATCCGATCTACAAAATTCGAATTAAAATCTTAATAACACGGCAAGCGGCGTTTGTATATTAATATAATTTAGCACAAATCAAATATCAATTTGTACGCTTTAATTATTTTTTACATTTTTAATTTAACTAACTTTCTGAGTTTAGTGCTGATTATATTATACATTTTGCAAAATATCGATCTATCTAAACGCTCTATCCTACAATAAAAACTGAAATCTTGAATGGTCAAAGTGAGCAAGATTGCATCTAAAGCAGATGTCGCCCCAATAGCACCTTGTCGAGAATTTATATAGTTCCGATTTATAATAACAGATGTTTTCAAACTAACCTTCGAAAAGGAAAGTCTAAAACAAGCCGTGAAGGGAATAACAAGTGTGCAGCAGAAAAAGTCATTTAACGCGATAGATCAAAGAAAATGTTATTAAGAGTTTACACGAAAACAACTTTCTGAGTTTAATGCTGATTATATTACACATTTTGCAAAATATCGATCTTTCTAAACGCTCTAATCTACAATTGTTAAACAACAAATAGTTTATACAGAATGTTATTTATCGCGAGGTCTTTTGAAAAACGGAAATAAATAGCATATAATTTTTAATCCTAACATGAATGAGTTCTTACTATATAAGTTTTTATTATATTTCCTTACAGAAATCCGGCGTCTATTTTTTTTCATCTGCTTCAATTAAAAATTTAACTCCTTCACAGGACGGGAAACATCCCCTACATCATCATCATAATCATCGTCAACCATTATCAATCCACTGCTGGACGAAGGTCTCTCCAAGCTTCTTCCACAACGGTCTGTCTTGGGCCAGTCTTCTCCATGTTACTCCCGCATACTTTCGAATTTCATCCACCCATCTCCCATGTTGTCTTCTTCTAGGTCTTTTCCTGTCCCTTCGAATCCAATCTAAAATTACAGCTGTCCATCGATGGTCTGTCGTTCTGGCAGTATGTCCAGCCTATTGTCATTTCAGAGATTTAACTCTGATCATGATGTCTTCCACTCTTATCATTTTTCGGATCCACGAGTTCCTCTTCTTATCTCTCCTGGTTACACCAAGCATGCACCTCTCTCCATGCTGCTTTGAGTTGTCTGCAGCCTTTGTATGTCTCTTTTAGTTAAGGTCCACGTCTCTGCAAAATACGTAAGCACTGGAAGGATGCATTGATCAAAGACTTTTCTTTTAAGACATAACGGCATATTGCTCTTCAAAATTATGCTGTTTCTTCCAAAAGCTCTCCAGGCAAATAAAAAAATTTGGGTACACATACGAGTGATATTATATATTGATTTTTCCATCTCCATGACGCCTATATTTGTTTCAATTTCGCATTCGGCGGAACTGAAACAGTACGTGACATGGAGGAGTCTTAATGTAAGAATAAATTTATTTCTTGCTGAGAAGCAACAAAGAAGGCGTGTTCCCTTAGAGAGACTGTTAAAGGCTTTATTCCTTTTTTATGAATTTTATAGCGATAACTAAATTTATAATTCATAAGTTCCTTCGCTTGTTTTCTTTTGGTGGTATAACGACCACCGTGAGCACCAAGCAGTCGCCCGTCCCTTATTTAGGGTTACTAATTCCAGGGAAATGAGAGAGCCAGTGCCGTAAGGCAAACGCAAATATATGCCTTACTGGGATTCGAACCCGGACCCATCTCGGGCGAATGGTCAGAAGACACCGCTTAGACCACTGCTCCACCGCAGCGGTCTCCGCTGTTAGTGACAGAAATCCAAATGTGACAAAACTTAATTTATTTTCCAAGACTTACCTATCATTAATATAATAAATACAAAAAATATCTCTTAAAAAATCTGAAATTTTCCAGTATTCCAAAAACTTCAGTGCCAATTTGTAAAGTGAGAGAAATTAAGGAACGCGAAAATGAATTTTTTTTTAATTACTTTCAAATGAGAAAAATTGTTTTTCCTGTAGCTGAAACAAAATTTCCAGAACAGCAGTTCAAGAATGTGTGCAACCGTAAGGCCCAAAATGTAGTAAATCAGATACAAATCTCCTTCAAAAGAAAAAGAAACATATACATATAAAAACAGCAACCTAAAAATGTTACCGTAGGTGGACCTGAATGCATTTACTAGACAATGGATTTCGAGTTTGTATCTCAGACTATTGGTAGCATATTTGATTATTAACATTGGTTATTTATTTATTATTGTATTGATTATTTACCTACAATTGGCAAAAGCGGCTCCAGGTAGAAGATCTGAGCCCAAAGGGACGTGGCTGAAATTTGAAAGTCGAGAAAGGGGAACGGGGTGTATAAAAACAGTGTTTGGCTCAACGGAACATTTGTTATGTAGAGTTTTTTTTTATTTTTTTATTTATTTATTTTATTTCGACTTATTTTAATACAATTGCATTTAAAATAATTGACATTATTACATTTATTAATACAAACAGCTAAAAGGACAGGGGAAAGGGCCAAACAAAGACCTGACATAGCCAGTCAAACACCACGGAGACAGTAATCGCAAATTATTAAATGTAAGTTAATAAACATGTTAAAGTAATTAAGGAAGGAAAAAAAGGTGTAAATGCAAAGGTCTGTTTCCCCCTACCACCCATAACGTTCACCTTATCGCTCACAATTTCCCTACCTTCACAAATTAACAAATGAACTCCATCATTTTTAATTTTATGTAATAGGTAAAATTTTAATTTCCTCTTAAAAATATTTTAATTGTTCAAATTAGTAATTTCATGAGGTAATTTGTTGCAGTACTGCGGTCCCATGTAATTTATACTTTGTAAGTATTATTACATTGGACCGTTTAAGGTCCCATGTAATAATACTCACATTGTCGTTAATGTGAGTGATTTAGTCATTTTATTTTCTGTTGGAGCTTAATTAATTCTGGGAAAGACAGGTTTCAGTAAGTCACCGATTCTTGGTATAATAGCTGTGCACAGATTTAGAAACAAGTGAACATTCATTATTTATATTATTTTTAATCATTTTATACATTATCTTACCTAAGTTAAAATTATATAACTGGCTAATAGTTAAAAAACATATTTCCCAGATTATACTCTAGCAAAATGTCGAAAACTGAATTGTGCTTCATTTGTAGGTCTGAAATTATTTTTTAATTCCAAAAGTCTAACAAATTTATTTTGTAATATTTGGAGTCTGGAAATATTCATTAAAGTAGTCTGTCCTCATGTCAGAATGCAATAGTCAAGGTGTGACTGTAGTAATGAGTAATATAATAACTTTAGAACCCTGAGCGAAAAAACTGAGTCTGTCGAACCAAATATACCTAAGTTTCTCCAGAGTTTACAACAAGATGATCAATGTGTAGGTTCCATTTTAAATTATTTTGAAGTATAATTCCAAGATATTTAATATTGCCCACATATTCAATAATTCTGTTGTCAATTTTTATTAGTAATACAGATGATATTTCAATTGCCTCTGAAGATAATATTGTTGTTGTTGTTTGTTTTTTCCGAAGCCGTCAAAGTTGTAAACACACTCTGCTGTTTTAGTGTAATTTGGTTTTATTTTACAAAAATGTAGAAGTGCAAGTTTACTTATACTTTTGTTTTCTAGAGTTAGCATAAGTCTACCAGGCCAAAATATGGCGGCCCACCGGGAGTTCTCCCGGTATCCCGGCGGCCCAGTCAGCTCCTGAGCGTCACGCGAGAACTTTTCTCATCAAGCGGCAACTGGCGCTTATGTTTTGTATTTTTATAGATAGCGCAATGATATGAGTACGTTTTTCGTCTAATTTGATTTGCAGCTATATACATTGCTGGCCACCCAAAATGCAACACCAAGAAAGACACGAGATAGCAAAACCAGATTTACTGGACACATAACAACAGATACAAAGATGAAACGATTGAGCTTACAGGCCCGTGCGACTTGCGGAACACGCAGACATCAATAGTACGTGTGGCCCCCATGGCTGGCAATAACGGCCGCTACACGCCGCGGCATCGAACGAAAGAGGTTTTGAATGTGGGCTTGGGGTATGTTGGTCCAGGCTGCTTCCAGACGTTGCCACAGTTCATCAGCCGTAGCCGCGGGTGGTACTTGCCGGGGCACTCAGTTTCCGATCAGCGACCAGACGTATTCGATGGGCGACATATCGGGAGAACAGGCGGGCCACGGCAGCAGTGACACCTGGTGGGCCATGAAGAATTGTTGCACGATGCGTGCGACGTGCGAGCGCGCATTGTTCTGATGAAACGTGGCCGCAGGCAGGTCCCGCAGGTAAGGGAGGACTACAGGCTCCAAAACGTAGGAGATGTAGCGGTGGCTGTTGAGTGTACCGGCGATGCGTACCAGAGAGGTGCGGGTATCATATCCAATTGCGCCCCAAACCATAACGCCAGGCGACGGACCGGTATGGCAATGCATAATGCAGGCGTCATACAGTCTCTCACCGCGGTGCCGCCACACGCCGATCCGACCACCGTGGTGTTACAAGCAGAAGCGGAATTCGTCGGAGAAAACGATGTCGTGCCTTTTCGTAGTCCAGGTGCGGCGTTCAACGGCCCACTGCCGCCGCACTCGCTGGTGGTGTAACGTCAATGGTAATCGGATCAATGGGCGCCGTGCGACAAATCCCCGCTCCTTCAGACGATGTCGAACGGTACGTGCTGACACAGGTTGTTGCGCAACACACCCTAATTCCTACGCTAACGTTCATGATGTGGCGGTGCGAGCGGTCAATGCCCGCCGCACAACATGCTGCCAGTCCTCTCGTTCGGTGGGGTGCCGCGGCTGCGGCAATCACTCACGTCGGTCCGTCCGTCTCTCCTGCACCCACTGAATCCATATTCGCCTCACTGTGGCTGGATGTCGTCCCAAACGGGCGCCGTTGTCTCGGTACGATAAACCGCTGTCGCGATAAGCCACTATTCGTCCTCTGTCGTGCTCCGAAACGTGCTGGAATGACTGCCGTATTCTGCGACGAGGCATCAGGAAACTTCCCACGCACAGGTCCGGCAGCACAACACATTTCCACTACTTACACCCCGCCTTCTGCGTACCTTTCTTATAGTGCTTCTCGGTGGCGTGCCAGGCGCACATGATTTGCATATGCTCTGCAATGCTAATCGTTTGCATGTCCTCTCGCGGGCGACGCATGTTGCGAATTTCAGGCCAATCGAATGCTTCCTTCTTGGTTTTGCATTTTGGGTGGCCAGCAGTGTATATTAATTATATTTAATTCAAAGAAAGAATTCTGAAGTGTTATTATTAAGTTGACTACTTATTAATTTATTTATTTGTAAGTACATCACTACAGATGGTATATCTATTTACAGTAATTGCTATAGTGATATTTTCAGTGGTATTCACGTTGCCAAGTGATATTTACGGTCTTGCAAAACATGCTTTATGAAAAAAATATTACTTACATTAAAAATATCCGGACATTCTTCAAGTGAATTATGAAGCCTATGCATTTTGCATAATGGATAGCATTTTACCGCAACAGTCCTGCAAAATGGCACCGCAAATAGTTCACATTTTGTCCTCGGTAAACGTGGGACACGGAGACGTAATTGGTTTACAATTTGAGTGTCATCTATCTCTCCATTGATGATGCCATACAGGAACTTGAGTTGGAGAGCCTTTCTTCTCGATTGCAGAGAGGTCATCTTGAAGAATGTCAGAAAGTCAGCCGTCGGGATGTCCGCTATATAAACACCAATCGATTTGTAAAGAATGTGTCTAAGAAATATGTTTTGAACTTTCTAGATTTCATTTACTAGAGTTACGAGGCTAGAGCTCCAAATGATCGCCGCATACTCTAGTGAAGATCTTACAGGTCTCAAAAATGCGAATAAGTGTCTGAGTACTGGAGAAATACACTGCCGGACAATTGCTAAGGACGAATGACAATAGCAACGATAGCAACCATAAAATGGAAGGCAGGAAAATGTGGAAATTGGCATAAGTGCGGGATACAGTAAGACGTCTTGTGCGTATGCAAATTTTGGATTGCCGAACTTGTTCGTGATGTCATAGCGCTGATAAGAGATATAAAGGATTTGACGCGTATTGACCGTTGTTGTTCAAACGCAAAGTTGAAAGGGAAAGAATCAATTGACGAACTTGCAATTTTCAGTATGTCTTCCCGACATCACCTAGATGATTTTACGCGTGGCCGTATTATTGGCAAGATTGAAGAAGGGCGAAAAATAACAGATGTTGCCAGGGAGTTCGACGTCAGCCACAGTGTTGTTTCAAGGCTTTGGAAATCATTTTAAACAAATGGAGAGTGTAGCAAACGTCACGGGGAGGTCGTGTTCGCAGTACGACACCTGCAGAAGATCGGTACATAGTGCTATCAACAAAAAGACACCGGCGCAGCACAGCTAGTGAGGTAGCAAATCAGTTTATGGTTGCTACTGGCAAGCGGATCTCCCGAAAAGCTGTCGCCAGACGTTTGCATGAAGGAGGACTATACGCCCGCCGTCCTGTTGTGTGCATCCCATTGTCCAGGCGTCACCGTACCGCCCGTTTGCAATGGTGCCATCAACATCGCAATTGGACTGATAACGACTGGTCTGCTGTCCTCTTCTCAGATGAGAGTAGATACAGTCTATCGTCTGATTGTCGACGACAACTGATCTGGCGTGATAGTGGTACTGCATATTGTCCAGCAAACATACAGGAAAGGGACCGATATCCGACATGTAGTGTCATGGTATGGGCTGGCATCATGATCAATGGCCGTACGTCCCTCTATGTGCTTCCAACTGGGACTATGACTGGCCAACGATACATTAATGATGTTCTGCTACCTCATGTTCGCATGTTCCGTGGTGCTGTCGGTGATAGATTCATTTTCATGGACGACAACGCAACATGTAATCGAACAGTCGCTGTCCAGGAGTGTCTTGAGAGCGAGGATATTCAACGTCTCGTATGGCCAGCACGTTCTCCAGATCTGAATCCCATTGAAAATGTGTGGGATGCTTTGGGAAGGAGTCTTGCTGGTCGCCAATGCCCTCCAATAAACAAGGACACCCTCATCCGTGCACTGACAGAGGAATGGGATAAATTACCCCAACAGTTGCTTGATAATGTTGTGCAAAGCATGACACGACGTGTGGAATCTTGCATCGCCCTCCTTGGTGGCCATATCCCGTATTGACATCTTACGCCAGAACGCCTGCGGACGGTAATTGCATTTTTTTCACGTTTACGTATTCTGCACAAAATGGCCTGTTTGTCCCTTGAACACGTCCCAAAGCCTTCTGGATTTCAGAGCACAATAAATTGTCTTTCTTGTAATGTCCTGGCATTCTGACATTATTTTATTTCACTTGGCATCCAACCACACTTACTTTTTTATGCGCTATATAGCCGTTTATTATCCGTACTTAGCAATTGTCCAGCAGTGTACTTGGAATGACGCATAATAAATCCAAAATTTCTATACGCTGTACGTACATTTCTTTTTATATAACTTTTGAAGTCCAAGTTTGAATCAAACGTGAATCCCAAGTCCTGGACGTCGTTTGTCCAGCTAAGAGAATAAGGGCCGGGGGCATGGTCCTCTGGTCAGTAGGGACCATGTCTCGCTGTAGGCAGTCATCCGCTGAAGGACGTTCATTTGAGAAATCCCAGATAATTTGGTGTGTGGAACGTAACATCACACTGAGTTTTTTCGAAGCACTAAATAAGGGATTCTCGTTTTTCCTGTCTCGCCGTGTGGAAAGAACATCACATCATTGCGAGAAATTTAACAGCCGGGTTATCCTGGAAGTTCGGGCGTCAATATAACCTACAAGTTTTGTCCGCGCCGGACATCGAAGCCGGGTTCTCTCACTCCGGAGTAAGTCACTCTCCCAACTGAGCTACGCAAACTTGTGCTCCTCTCTGCTATCTGCCTTTATCTCATGTGCGTTCTGCGGGGCAAGCACATCACACATGGTTGATATAAAAGCAGTGGAAAAAGTACTGCAATAAAAACTCTCACGCGCGACCAACGACGGGGTAAAGACAAAACTAATGCAAAAATATTATTTTAGCTTAAAGAATAAAATTTTCAAGTATTTCCGCAAACGGTAATAATTATGGATTACTGAAAATAATTTTATTTATAATGATATTTTAACAGAATTAGTCTTGCGCTTCCGAGATCTCCTGGGATCGAAAAAAAAATCAAAAGGGAAGAAAAAAGTTGGATTCAGCTTCTTTTTTTGCAGTTTCCTTTCTTCCATTTCCATAGAACATTTTCGAAAATCCACCAATGAAGTTAACACATGTAAACATAATACAAGACTGCAGATGAAGATATTTATTGGCCACAGCAATTAAATGTATACCTCAGAGCTACCTTAATTCAGTTATAAACAGTCACTTTTTATTTTCAGGTCAAAATTCTGAGGTCCTTTCCCGGTGATCGAAGACAACTTGGTATAGCTGAGAATTTTATATTACATATGAGCGAGATCGATGGATGTGAAGCGCGTGTAGAAGGAATGCTGTTACTCGAAGAATTTCCAGTGACAATTCGGTTGTTACAGGACCACGTGGGATCTTTGCTCAATGCCTGCTCGGAGCTCCTCAACAATAAGGGACTTAAAGATTTCCTGAGACTTGTTTTAGTCACAGGGAACTTCATGAACGCGGTAAGTTCTATATCACCTCAATTGAGCGCAGAAAGATCCAAAGGCATCTCTACATATGCAATCTTATGATGTAATTTTTGTGTGTGTTCGTTTTTCTCTTTGATTGTTTTTGTGTGTATAATCTGGTGTTTACTCCGTTTTACTAGCGTTACGTACCGACGGCAACAAAGCCCGCATTATGTTGAGCTGGATGTTTACATTGTGCCAGACCCGTATTTCGAAAGCTATGATTTAACCATACCAACGTCTGGACTGCTGGTTTAGTGACGATAGAGTCTTCGTGTCATGTTAATCTAGTGCTTCCACCTACAACTACTGGAGTTCGAACATACACAGCGATACCAGTTTATAAAGTACACCAGCGCTCGTCACATAAATGTTTCCCTCCAACACGTAATACGGCATGTGAGCTTGTTGTGCGGTATAAATTAGGCATACCAGTTCGTCGAGCTTGAGTAGTGTTCGATTCAGGGTCGGTATAGGAGAAACGAATGATCTGAGCGACTTTGAGCACGGTATGCTAGTTGGCGCCAGGCGTGCCTGTTCGATCATGGACGGAAGTTATATCGTTGAAACTGGGCATCAGGGAAATTACTGAGATAACTGAGATGCGGCAGCAAAACAGGCTGCAGTGCCTCGTTGACGTATCGTTGTGCTTTCGTTGTACCCACTATGCGTAAGAGTGAACGGCTGCTGAAACTGATAACGCCTCAAACCACCAGGACGGCACGACCACGACGTCTCCATACACTCATCGACAATAATCGGCGCTGAGGCAGAAGCGAGACTCGTCGCTGAATACGACATGGTTACATTCGTCTCACCACGCGAGTTTGGAACGACACTATTGCAACCTTGCGCGACGATGTGCTGCGGCGAGTGGCAGTCGTTGCAAATGGCTTTAGAGGACGCAAGCCTTCCTCAGCTAATATGCGGTCCACAGTCTGCGTCGATACGGGGATGTCTTGAGCAGCCTGTACACTTCGTCGAATGCCATCTGCTATGGAGTGTGGGGCCTCTACGGTTTGCCAGCGATCGAGGCGTTTGGACGTCTGCTTACGTGCACCAGTCCCACTACAGCGATGCACGTTACCTTTCGCCAACCACTGTCGCCACATTCGGCCAACAGTTGTTGCATCTCGATGCTCCGTAGGAACCGACCATCCGTAGATGGCCCTATGATGAAGCCTGTGGTGTAGGTGTCTGTGTGATGACAGGATTCCCGATGACGTCGCTCAGGCATTCTCACTCCAACACGTGCTTTCGCTACCGAGTTCACGCCAATGTAGTGGTTCACACGCCCAGGTGACGATGACCAAACTTACCTACACCGAACCGGTTTGCGCTTTTGTCTCTTTCACTTATCATTTGACTGGTTCACAACTGCAATCATTTACATAACCCAACTGTCGACGCATACACACCAATTAGCATGGAGCTCCAAAAATTCATTTTCTACATCTAACAGTACATAAGAACAATGTTAGAGGATCTTATCGATTTCTCTGATAGCTCTGACTTTTCTAATCTCGTTCGTACATGTAATGCGTGAGCGTGAGGACACTCCCTTACAAAAACCATTGGATCGCAACTACAATGGTTTTTGCATGGGAGTGTCCTACCCTAAGTCTAAAACTGCTCTATTTAAATAAGGAAGGTAGAAGCGTTTGTTAAGAAAACCCAGTAAGAAAGAAAAATTTTAATTTTTAGTGGTGTGTAAAGGGAGAAGTCGCTCCGCTTGAACTGGTCCAACGGAAAGGAGCCATAGCACTCAGAACGGGGAGGGCAACCAGAACATCCCGTAATCACCACACCAACCACTACCGATCCCCCACGTGGAGGAGTAAAACCACGGTAAAATTCCGGTAGCTAAAGCAGCATCAGATACTCACCGTCTCACAACAACCTGAGATAGAACAGAACATCTGTCTAGTGTACACACTCGTCTGGAAGTATGTCTATCACCCACCTTTTTACTTCACAAGAACTTACTACTTTATCCAATTCTATTTCCAGACACAAGGGCAGTATGTAACGGCGCTGATGTTCTTATGTTCGGGTGATAAAGAACACAGCATCCATGTAGTTTAGAGACTCGTCTGGTCTGTTTATCGTCACCTTTTTACATTACAAAGACTTGCCATCTGATCCGATTCAATTTCCTGACAAAAGAACAGTATTTATCAGTACTACTCTCCTTATGTTCCGGTAGGGAGGCAGTGAATTCCTTCTTAGGAAAATGAGAAAGTAATGTAATGTGTGAAGTATAGTTTTTGTAAGGAAATGTCTGGCTGCAGGCCTAAAACTTCCCTTTTAGAAAATGGAAGCTAGTACATTTGAATAAGGGAATTAAATCAATAGAAAAGAAAAACAAAAATTTCTGCAGACAGGGAAAGGAGCAAAGTTACTCCCCGTGAGCAATCATGTTCAACTGTAGCGTCCTGTTTTTATGCAAGTCAAGTCTTGTTAACTTGATTGACTCCTGAGGAATAATTTAAGAGCCAACAAAAAGTTCTGATATGAAGTTCAGTGCAAAAAGCATAATAAAATGCAATCAAAATTTGTACAAGATAAAGTAAACAAAAATAAAAAGTTAAATAGATAATATACACTGAAAAGCATTTGAATTAGAGATACCTGTCTAGTAACGTGTAGCACCACCTTTCGCCCTGATGACGGCGGCGATTCGTCTCGGCATGGACTCGACAAGACACCGGAAGCGTTGGGAAGCCATACGGATCCACGACCCCTGAACAAGCTCCCACAGTTCACGAAGATTTGATGGAGGGGGGTCATCTCTCTCGATGGCATCACAGATGTGCTCGATGGGATTAAGGTCAGCTGACCTAGCTGGCCAAGGAAGCGAGGTTACGCCGCCCCGGTGGCGCAGTGGTCTAAGGCAATGGCCTCTGATCATTCGTCCGAAAGAGGTCCGGGTTCGAATCCCGGTGAGGCATGGATGTTGTATTTGTCTTACGGCACTGGCTCTCTCTCCTTGCCTGGAACCAGTGACCCTAAATTAGGGACGGTCGACTGCTTATAACCCATTGAGTTGCTCACGGTGGTCGTTAAACCTCCAATCAAAAAAAAAAAAAAAGAAGCGAGGTTACGTCGGTGGAGTGTTCATCCAACCATTAGGATACAATTCGGGAGCTGCATTGTCTTGTTGCAGGATGAGGTCCCCAGTGGGATGTTGAAGACGCACAAACGGGAGAAAATGAGCGTCCAGGATATACAGGTAACGTTGACCTGTGAGTCACACGTACCAAGGGTCCCATTTCAGTCCACGTAAACAGTCCCCAGACGAGAATGCCACCCCCACCAGCTTGAACAGTACCCTGATGGCAAGAAGGATCCATTGCTTCATGTGGTTTCGCCGTACTCGTATCCTGCCATCCGCATGTACCAACGTGAATCTCGACTCATCAGTCCAGGCAACATTTTACCACATGTCTAGGGTCCAGTGGCGATGTTCCCGCTCCCATGCTATTCTTTGCACCTTGTGATGTGCGGTCAGCAGTGGTACCCTCGTGGGACGATGGCTTCTGTACCGCATAGCGAGGAGATGGTTCTGGATGGTGTGGCTGCTTACACGTTTTTGTGCACCAGCGTTAAATTGCCGAGTGATTTCTTGCACTGTGGCCTGTCTATCCGCTGTTACAATACGAGCTAGCCGACGATGACCCCGCTCATCCACACGCTGTTTCTCACGGCTGTTGGCCCGTGCAGGGAGGGCTTTACCGGATTCGATGTACTCACGGTGCACCCGTGACACAGTGGCTCGTGAAAATTCCAGTGCCTGCACGACTTCCGAGATGGAGTGACCCATTCGTCGGGCCCTGACAATTTGCCCACGATCGAATGCGCTTACCCATACTGCGTCCGACTCTTATTGATTCCCGTCGCATCGCTCCTTATATTGTCGGATCGCTGCATACGCCATATCGTTTCCGTGTACAGGGCCGCCCACAGCGCCACATTTGTATAACGCCAGCTGTCTCTAATTCAATTGCTCTTCAGTGTACGTCAGAAGCTATTAGATATCGTCAACTCCTAATTTAGGGCAATACTTTACACGGAAGAAAAGGAGCCATAACTTTAGGACCGAAGCATCTCCCAAGCAATACCCGCGATTAGACCCAAGGCACACTTAAGCTGGTTAGTCAGACGCCCCCGCACATTACCACCTTGTAACCCGGGCGATCCAGAAGTTTCGGTTGCGGGTCAGGTCGAATTCCGTGTGAAATAATCAATTTAAACAATTGAATCTTAGCTCCATCAGAAGCCAAGGAACTCTTACCAGCAACGAGTGCAGATGTTTGGTATGTCGGACTGGATCTTTGTTTTAGTAATTTCGAGGAATGTATTTAGGTAAGTTGATTTTGTTGTGCATTCACTTCACTAAGTTTTCATTTGAATGAATTTCGTAAAATCAGATGAATGTTTAGTATCACTTCTGTATTTCTTGTCTAGGGAAGTTATGCTGGTAATGCTGTGGGATTCCGCTTGTCCACTCTCCCGAAACTTCTAGAAACGAGAGCGAATACCCCACGAATGACGCTTTTACATTATCTGGTGGAGGAAGCTCAGAAGAAGGACAAGGAAAGTCTTCAATTCACTACAGTGTTACTGCAGCATTTGGAGAGATGCTCTAGGTAATACGCAGCATGCTTCAACAAACACACACACACAGTCACATTATTTCAGTATATTAGCAAGACCTTTTTTGAGAATTGCCTAAATCTTTGCCAGTAATACATCTTGTACTACAATATAGTTACTAACTGTATTGAGCGACAACGTCAGATAATTCATACAAGAAAAATATCAGGTATGGCGAAATACAATTAGCTGTCTTTCTAGACTGTCTATCACAGGCACTCTTCTCGAATGCTTTATAGCAATACGTTCAAGAAATGCTTTGCATGGTAGTATTCAGTATTGTCGCAGAAACAGAGAGTTTATCACAGCTAGAGTAAATTCAAACATTCTAGAAATTGTTTATACTGGTACACTGGTATGGAAAAATTATCAGCAAGGCAGGATCTATGAGGAATTTGATGATCATGTAACGCAAGTGCAACACTTAAAAATTGCATTTTGATTTGAGTTCAGCCGACTTTGCATTCTTTTTGTCGTTTTTAATTCATGGTAGACAAGATGCACAAGTCTGTAAAGACGTCTATCCTGGAAACAAAAGCATACTTTCCAGAAAAATATTTTCAATCTCTCGATAACAAAGCTGTGCTTGTGGAATTTTAGCTTCATGAATTCTTTAAATACGTAAGCGCATTCCAATTAATTAATTGAATTACGGATCACGTTAGCAATTTATTGTTGTCAAAATAATTGAAATCAAACATTAGGACCAAATATGTGAATGGAAACAGAAATATTATGAACCGAATGCTATTTTCTTCTAAATTTATGGTTGCCATAACAGAAAAGATGTCTCACAGAAGCAAAATAGAAAGAAACAGACTCGCACGCATGCAGTATTTAATTTTATATTGCTTATCACATTTCCTTCAAATCCTCTAGTATTTCTGACCTATTTCGCTTCAGTCCTTTCTTTGATATTTATTTTTCTCAAAACACGTAATTTTTACATTGGTCTCAATCTTGCACGTACCCAGAACAATTAACAAATGAATTGGCCTGAGGATGGTCTAAAGCAAAACTCGGTTTTTCGTTTTATAAACATTGGTTTCAGGTCAGATATTACAATTTTTCTACCAATTTCTGATCAAATAAGCAAATAGAGATTGCAGTAGATTTATGCCAGATAATATTTAATCAGCTAAATAATAGTCACATAAGTTTTAGGCCAACTAATGTCTGCCCCGGTCTTCAAACAGATCAATGCTGAAATCAGTTATCGAGTGAGGTGACATTTGTGCTGACCTTAAACCAGGCAATGTGGTGTATAGATCTTTATCAGCACTGTCTTAACATCAGAAAAGGGAACATTTGTACACTGGTGTGCAAAAATTAAGGACGAAGAGGAGAAATTAACATAACAGCGGAACGAGCAAGCAAAACGGACCGAAAGACCACTTAGGAGATAGACTAGGGTCCGTTACGGTAGGGCATTCGCATATATGCAGCATGACGTACGGGGGGTGGTCAGAAGGGTATAAAGCACACGGGAGGTGTACGCTCAGCAATCCGGTGAAAGCTATTGCACGGTGTACATCGAATTGAACGACGTCGAGTTGCTGCCACCGTGTGATATGGCCAACAGGCAATCCAGTAGACGAGACGACATCTGGATGACTTTACCCGAAGTCGCGTCATTGGGAAGTTGCAAGAAGGTTGAAGTGTGACTAGTGTGGCTGAGGAGTTCGGGATCGCTCACAGCATCGTTTCACAAGCTTGGAGAGCATTTCAAACGACAGGAACAGCTGTCCGAGAGTTTAGCAGTGGTCGTCCATGAACAACCACGACGGCGGACGACCGGTATATTGTCCTACAGGCGAGAAGAGACAGACGGCAGACAGCGGGAAAAATCGCAAGGCACATGAAACAGGCAACTGGACGTCCGTTATCGCGTTTTACCGTGGCCAGGAGGCTGCACAAAAGTGGCCTATTTGCACGACGACCAGTGCGGTGTGTGCCATTAACGCCTGTTCATCGGAGACGACGGTTTCTGTGGTGCCAGGAACACAAGAACTGGACACATCAACAATGGGGTCGAGTACTTTTTACGGATGAGAGCCGATTTAGTCTGACGAGCGATTCTGGACGTATACACTTCTGGAGAGAGCAGGGAGCACGCAACCACACCTCCAACATCATCGAAAGGGACCGGTTTGGAGGTCGCGGAGTTCTTGTATGGGGCGGTATCATGCTTGGTAGGTTCAGTCACTGGTGTCCGCTATTGTACCGAGGTTCTCCTGCCTCACGTGCTTCTGTTTAAAAGTGCTGTGGGTCCTGAGTTCGTCTTCATGGACGACAATGCAACACCTCATCGTACAGTGGCTGTCGCAGAGCTGCTGTAGAGTAAAGATATTCTACGCATGGATTGGCCCACAAGGTTCCCGGACCTAAATCCAACCGAACACGTGTGGGACCCTTCTCTGGAGGCGCTTGGCAGCACGTCATCAGCCTCCAGCAAAGATTCCGCAGCTGCGATTGGCGCTACAAGAAGAATGGGCCGCGATGTCTCAAGAGCTCCTTGACAATCTCGTCCTCAGCATCGACAGATGTTGTAAATCCTACAACGCAGTCAGGGGTGACATTTCCTTTACTAAAGACTGGATTTTTCTTGGCAGCCGCCTGTCTTCTATCCAGTTGTTCTCGAAGCTACCTTTTGAATAAAGTGCCTTTGTATCCTTTGAATTCCTTGTTTGGGCGGTTTTGCTCACTTGTCCCATATTCTTACATCTTGGGGATCTTATGGTGTGATTTGTGTCGATGAGGAGCACTTCTGCACGACGTTACATTCGAAAAACCGTCTCGTCCTTAATTTTTGCACGCCAGTGTATCAGTGCTAATCCATGTAATAGTTACATCATGGTCTCAGACAAGACACTTGTATTGGTCTAATACCACGATGGAAAATGATTGGCCACACATGCAACTGACTAATGTAGAAAAAGTTTTCATGGGCCTAAGGAAGCACTTTGACCAACATCAAGCCAGTTAACTATCAGATACGTCCATGAATGGAGGTAACTCACTGAAACAGTACACAACATTCAAATAAGTACTCATAGTTCCCACTCTTTTTCCACCAAAAAAGTCAAGGACTTTTCAAGGACTCATAAAAATTTTCAAGACTATATTTATGCCTAATAAGAACTCTCACGATACACTAAAATAAGTCGTAACAAACAATAGAAGAATTCAACTAAAATTATAGTTATAACTAAACATAGAGGCACACCTTGGTGGAGTATTATTGTTTCATAAGATTTCAGGTTTCCTTATCGCTGACACAATGTGTTAAACATTTGACAAAACAGTTAAAAGCAAAATATTCTTCATTAAAGTCAAACTAAGTTAAGAATAAAATATAGGAAATTGAAAGCAACATCCCCTTGGGCACTATGAAATATGGCCATCAGTTGCAGGTAAAAACAAGGAAACACTAAACAAAAAGTAGTGCTTGACTGCAGAAATTTAATTTTCGTTAGTATTACTTAAAGCCAAAAGCATTGTTCAGTTGCAAGTACAGTTTCTATGCCAAAATTTCATTTTTTAACCATTTTGACTTATAAAATGCATATTTGGTTTTCTTACATTTAGAATTTTTCTGGCTCTTGCACAGAGCTACACAGATGTATAAAGTATCTCTTTATATATACTGTATACTGTATATATGGACGATGTCTTTATCAGAGTAAAATCCTTGAAATGGTAATGGGTTGGACATATTGCCAGGTCAGACCACTGATGGACAACCGAAATTTTAGACTGGATTCTGGGTTACAAGCATTCAGCATATCGCAAACCCGGTTTAAAACACTAATACCTTACACTCCCTTGCAATCACTTATCGTAGTACAGAAGAATTCATCTTGCATTCGCTCATCGAAGTTCAGAATCACAATAGCGTGAAAACTGGAAATGTAACAGCTATGTATGTGCTCCTGATTCTAAGAGAGCGTTCCACAATACAGTGCTGCCACCTGTGACATTTTGGTGATAGCTTCTCTTCAATGAACTGCGACTATTCTGAAATTTGGTGAATGAAAAAAAAATGAAGTACTTTTCAAGGACACTTACAAAATTCAAGGACTTTCAAGGGCCCCTGAAAAGGAAAATTAAATTCAAGGAGTTTTCAAGGACCGTATGAACCCTGGGTACTTTACTTCAAAGTGATCAGTCTGCCGCATTTTGGAGCGTCTCTACCAGTAAGGGTGATTCAGAGTATCTAAACGAAAAACACTGTGACCTACATAGCATTCATTTTCGTAACACCTATTAAGCGTTGAAGAGATTATTCCGTTAAAGAAACTGACTAAGTCATGCAAAACTTCTCGCCGTTTGAATGCATGAAATACAGAGCTGGTTTTTATTTACACAATGTTTTATACCAATCTATTGCGTAGTTTCTAAAGTATTATTAGCAATCAACTTTTCCCATCGTTCGGTTAACTGTGCAATTAATTCCCTTATCAAAGAAAGTAGCACCCTTGGAGTAAAAAAACTTTTGAATCGCCGTTTAGACTTCTATATAATCTTTCGTGATTTCAGAAGCCATATGATTATGCAGTGACCGGAACAAGTAAAAATTTATTGCTGTTATGTCCGGTGAGTACAGCAGGTAAGGCAAAAGTTTCGAACCAAATTCCTGCAATTTGAGCTGTGCTGTTATACTCACATGCGATCAGGCTTTTTCGTCATGAAAAGCACCTTTCCGTTGCTCCAAACCATGACGCTTAGATTCAGAGCCTCGTTTCTGAGAGTGAAGATTCTCAGTAACAATTGTTAAGATACTAACAGCACATGCTGGATAATTCCCTTGCAATCGCTCCAAAAATAGAGCGATATTCTTCGGATGGAGATCAGCTTTTGGGTCTCTTCCGAAGCTTCCTCTTTTTTTTTTTTTTTTTTTTTTTTGATAAAACAATTTGATGCATTTAATTTTCTTTTACAGCACCCATTCTTCATTTCCAGCTACCATTCAGTTCAAAGACGGATAAATTTTGTACTTTATCGAATTTCCTTCCTTTGAGTTCTTAACCGGTAACTGGTGTAATTAATCTAGTTTCCAGACCTTTCCAATAACCTGAATTCTCCTGATGACAGTTGTTCGATGAACTGAAAGTCAATCGGCAATATACTCGTAAGTTTTATGAGGATTGGACTAAATTATTGCCAATATTTCTTCATCGAGCACTTCAGGAATAAGTCCAGAAAGAAGTTTACCTTCAAGCATCCTATCATTCGAAAGAAACTACGTGAACCAATCTCGGCATGTTTGTTCACTTACAGCATTCGTTCCGTATACAGCACATATCCCCTGTATTTCTAGGTAGTCGAGTGTTTTAAACCGAATGCAAAATGGCAAAGAGTGAAGATTGTACACTTTATGAAAACTCATGTTAACACCTCAAATGATGCACATAAAATGAGTTGCAATTGTCGAAGCTGTGTTTTTATTGCAACAAAGCCCCAGTGGTCTAACTACATGATGCTGCCACCTGCTCCATGTTTTGGAGATCTAGTACAAAGCTTCCCAGCTAGGCAACCCTGAACAGCAAGGCCTTATGCAATTATCCAATTCTTGGGCTTAATGGCACAAGAGACAGATGTGCACACGATCTAGGGTAGACGGCACAATTCATGAAAATCAAAAGAAAATTTCAACCCACATCAGGGGCATATCAGTTTGAGGAAATATTTATTTTGTAGTCAAAGTTTCAACTTTCTTTATAAATTGTAAAATAAACTTTATGAAGTGCTTATGAAACCGATTTCTTTTAGCGAAACAAAGCACCTTGCTGCTTTTTTATATAACGTGGACAAATTTTTGCTATTGTCATCATTCTATAACTCAGCTGTTAGAATATTAAATTCTGGCGTTTAACGTTCGGTTTCTCGCCTCTTGTGCGACATGGAGGCTGAGTTTGTCGTGCGTTTCGGTTCCTCACTTTAGGCCAGGAACTTTAACAATTTAACAACCATACCGTTTAAAACGCCCGTACGTATAGACGACCATAGCCACTCGAAACGCCTGCCAAGAGTGAGTCAGATTTTCTATCCTTACCTGCTCTTTAAATTTGCACAACCTCTGAGTGATCAGCAGAAGTCACTGTCAGTCACCATTGTTTTTACTAAACAAAAAAGTGAAACAACAGACAGTTTCGGGCATTATGGTATTTCGAGTGATACAAGACTTTAGAGTCATGGTCGTTAAAGGGTTAAAGGGGAGTGAAGATTCGTTGTTCCGATAAATAACTATCGTGGCCCAAAAGTTACCGAAAACGAAAGGGGGTGGGTCTTTCGGGAGCTAACGGAGATTTCGTTGTTAGAATTGTCATCGTGAGTTTACCAATCGGAGTTCACATAGAGAGTACAGTTTGTTAACTTAGGATGAACGTTTTTGACGTCTCAAACGAGAAAGAATCGTGTCGAAAGAAATCGGCCAATGGATATTATTTGAAGACTACCGTTTGCAGACGCTGAGTTGGAAATATGAAACAAGTCGTTCTGATTCTGTTCCGAAGGACTTAAATGAAATTCAATCAACTAAAACCCTTACGCAGCCGATAACACTGTTAGAGGTTCTAGCGACTTAAAAATTCCACGAAATAACGAAGGCAAGTATACCCTTAATTTATTAATTAGTGAATTACGTTTGAACAAAATTCACTTGGTTGAGCCTAAAACCACTGTGTGACCACGTGGTTCACAAGTTCGACGGATAAGAATTTTCTTCCATTCAGTTGCGCTTTGAGACTATCGAAATTGTTATGATCGCAGAGTGACAGGTCTGAGTTGAATGATATGATTAAGCATTTTTAAGTGCTTCTGCGGTTGGGCTCTCGACTGTTTTTGATCGCACGGCGTAACCGAGTCAGAAGGTCGGTGTATCGTTGAGCAGTTGCTGTGTAACCGCGTGAACAAAAGTTAATTAGAAATAGTTATTGATGGTTGAAGAAATTCGTCAGCCTGCCTTGAACTTCTTTCGATGACGATACATCTTTTCATTGCATGTTTGATCGTTTGGTACCATAACTAATCGTCAGCGACTCTCTGAGTAAGAAACTTAGTCCGATCAAGGCAGTATCTGCTCAAATTTACTAAATAAGTATGAATACGTGACGCCTTTTGGCCAACACTTAAGCTTTTGGGTACTCACTTCACAAAACTTTACGTTACTGAATTAATTCTGTATACACACTTTCGTGTGTAGTACAAAGCTCAAGTGCTGTTGCGTCCACAATAAGACGTCTGTTGTCCTGCAGTAGCTTATGCACTTTCATAACATTATCTTCTGTGAGGAAGATTTTGACTGGAGGCGCATCACCTATGAGAATCGTCCGTTCTTTTTGGAAACATATATCTTTCGGTGTTGTCTTAGACAGAGTGTTCGCCATGCAGTAGTATCATCTGTGTATATGTTTTTGAAAGAGTTCCTGTCTATCTGTCTGCCCGCAATAGAACACTCCAAATGAATTTAACAGTAATAGCATTTTATGAGGAATCGAATGGTGTGAGTTAAAGTTGCTTAAGTGTAGTCCCTATTGTTCAAAGTTAAAACTAATGCCGATTTTCCTTGATAAACGACCACAACTAAAGCTAGAAATACCTCCTTTTGACAACTTTTGAGGCTGAATAATACGTATGAGCTGATTAAAATTGGCTACAGGGACTCCCATGGTGGTCAAAATATGTACTGATGTTAATGTTACGTAAGCTATAATGCAAGATGGGTATAGAAAGTTCTAAAACAGTCTTGAATGAATGTAGTTCTAGATTGTTCTTGAGGTATTAATTGTGAAGAAATGGCATAAAACTGGAATGTAGTACCAGAGCCGAATAGAAAAGAAAGTTCCAGAATAGTCTTGAACGCAATACTAGATCTGTTTAGAATATTCTTGAATGTTGTGCAATGACATAAAAAGGGCGCAGAATCCTTTACTCTTTCTCATTTGCTTCTTGATACTCGAGAAGGGCATGTTTTCGGAGACCAAAAATTTGCAATCCAATCATCATGCCCCAAAAGACGATCTGCTTTTGGAAAGACACCTGATGTTCAGCTTAAATAGGCAGCCAAGACAGCAGAGGTAGAAGAACAAAGTCGTCAAAGACTTCAAGCACAAGGAAGCAGACAGGAAGTAAGCAAGACATACCAGAACAGCGATAAGTGAAAGAGGTGAAACCCTTTCAGCAATCAGAAAATATATCAGAACCAGTTTTTTTCGTTTGGAACGTTAATAACATCAAGAACCTTAATTGGAAAAATTACTAGTTTTCTTAAAGAACTTTTCAACCGCTAGGTTGGGACGCTAGTAACAAAGTAACGATCTGACTCATCTCTCGATAAAAGGAACCACAGCGCATGCCCGAAAAACAGCGATGTTATGCCATGGATGCCAACACGGTTTTATTTCAAAATTTTAAAAAGGACTGTGCGCTTTAAAATTTATAATATAACCCACTACGAATTCTGCAAGAAATTAACAAATAAATCTGAAAAAGACACCCACATTTAAATGTGAACAACAGTTTTATTTCTGTGAACTTTTATTTATCAATTCGCTGATTTATGGAAAACGACTGTGGATGCACTTTAGTGATATTATCAAAAATTGCAGTTTTTAATTCAGCGTCCTATAGGAGAAATTTTGGAACCATAAATTTATGATGCCAAAAATTGTTTTTGGAACGAGTCTAAAAAGTTCACTCATTCACTACTAATCCTCATCGTAATATATTTAAATAAGCCTTAACGGAATACTTATCTTGTAATAATAATTTATTCTTCTAGGCTTACATTAGAAGGACTGGAAGCAGAAGTGAATCATTTATCCAAATCCATCACTCGGTTAGGATCTCGCATTCAGCATAGCGACAGGGAACTGAAGAAAATTTTCGGAACATTTGTGCAGGTGAGTTCTTCAATTTATTCTCCAACTTTTCCATGTTGGCCGAAATTCTGGTTACATGGTAAAGGGAAACGTCTGAAGCATGGTAACGTAAAGTGTAATGCAAGACAGTAAGACTAGCTTCCATTTTGGCTTCACAGGATAGCATTAAGTCATCTCAGTTATCGATCTAACGCCTGCTGCATGTACCTCAGTGTGCGTCATTTATTTCATGTTCGAGTTAGTAGTTATAATTAGTTATTATGACAGGAGAAGGACACAACGGGAAAGTTGAATTTAAGTGTCGTGTTCTTAAAGAACTGTGGACTGTGGCCTACTTAGTTATTGAATCACCTAACAATGCTTTGTACAACGAAACCAAGGGCGAGATAGCCTTCCCGTGCATTTCCTGTGTACCGCTCGAGAAATGACTTACATTCTTCTATTCTTTGATCGGGTTTTTTTTAAACAAACTGATAATTATTTCGGTACTTGTGAATAATTATCTTTAACTTCATTTGAGCTTTATAACAGTCTAAAAATTATTTCCCTTAAAAGAAAAGAAGTGTTTCCTTCTATTTACAAGATTAGTTTTCCATGTTGTGAAAAGCTTCAACCAAAAAATGGGTTACCTATTCCAATTAAGATATAAAAGGACATCCTTTCTGACCTAAAACTTCGGTACAAGGAACGTTTTTATTGATGCAAGTGCAACAGAAATAAAGATCTTCCCAAACCCAATTGATTGTGTTAGTGATGAAATGCTGCATGAGCTTCAAATAAAAGTGAATGATCTATAATCCAAGGACATGTTGAAGGATAAATACGTAGAAGGAAAACCTACAGGGAGTTCTACAAATGCATTCCAAGTGATCAATATGTTCATTTAAAAAACCTTGCTGCGACACTACCTGTTTGTGACATTTCAAAGGTGAAGTACGACATTTTCAAAGATGAAGTACATGAAATTTAATTACGAAATAGCCTGATATGCAATAACTTTTGATTATAGCAAACACTAAATCTGAACCTAAACTAAGTGTAATTTTGGCAGGAATGCACCAGTTTCATGTTTCTCACTAATGAACAAAAATGACGATTGGGCATATTAAATACGTTCAATATGTGCTCTTGTAAGAAATAAGTTAATGATGCTTTCCGATCATGTATGCATACTCACTTAATTTTACAACAACCCCTCCAGCCAGCGAAAGTCTAAAATGACCTAATTCCAGGTCCTTGTACAAAAAATGTTTGAGTATCCCTGCTCTCAAAGATAATCTTAGGAACTGTGAAAACACAAGTTTGCCGGCGACGTGCTTCGAACTCGTATACCCTCACTCCGGAGTAAGTCGCTTTCCCAAGTGAGCTACTCTGACAGAATGTCTCACTGCAGATTTGTCGTCTTGACACATGTTTTCACCTCTGTAGTACGTCACAAAACATATCTGTAAACACGCTTGGTGAAAGTGTAATTGGAGAGAGTTTTCGATTGTGTCAAAAAATTTACAAATACAACGGTTACATTCTGTGGAGATTTAACTGCAAGACGTTTTCCTTGATACCGAAAAGGTTAAACGTACTTCAAGGAACACTGTGTGAATATCTAATTGAAGAATATTTTCAACTTCACTGAACTGGTTAAACTTCTAGTAAAAGTTAAGCACGTTTCAGTGACAAACGTCTGCTTCTGCATCGGAAAGGCTAAGCCTAATTCATAAAGCCACGATAATTTTTTTTATAAGAAGTTTGCTTGCGTTAGTCTTTTGTTGCATTAGTGAGAAGTTTGCTTACGTTATTCTACATAGTTCAAAGTACTTCCGAGTGAAATTAATTTTTCATTTTCATCAGGTTGTACAAGACACTGACACGTGAATCTAAGTTTCTTCGGATGAAATTACAAAGCCATTTAACAAGGTAAACGGTTGGATATTCAAATAAAAAAACTATTGTCGCACCATTAATGATAAAATTAATAGATTTGAAGATTTTTCTTAATTTTTTTCAGTTGTCACTTAAACCCCTTACGCTTTCGCAAGTCATCAGTAATTACATCTACACTGTACACTTCATGAATAAATCACGAAAACTCGAAGTATTGAGAAAAAGAAAATACCAAAAACGTCTTACCAAATTTTAAAGAAACCACAAGTACAAAATTCAGTATCATTATCTAATGCGAACTTCACACAAGTGTTCCTTTTTTTGTAATCCTTTCATGTGCAATGAAATTCTGAAACAGTTTTTCCGATTTCTTTCAATAGGCTGGGACAGAACAGTTGGTCATCTTGGAAAGGAAGCTATCCGAAACACGCGGTCTAGCATCACAGCTGGCAAAGCGTTTTTGTGAAGATGAAACGAAGTTCCAAGTTGAGGAGTGTTTGAATATCATTCACATATTTTGCATGAGAATTAAAAAGCCCAATGTGTAAGTATTTTCTTTAAATCTTACAACTGAAATATAATTTCGGAAGAGAATAGCGATGTAATTGTGGTTCCCTTGTTTCTAATACAAATAGTGATTATTTCATTTATAAGAAGTACACATGTGTATAGGTCAATATTGGATCTTACACCATCTGTCCTTGAAGCAAGCAAGTCGATTGGAGCATTGCTATTCAATAAGCATAAACAAAATTTTTGCGTTGCAATTAAGCAGAAATATGTTTCGAATACTTTATATCACATAATTATAGAATAAGCCGAAAACAGTTTTAACACATTTCAATATTTTTATTACATATATATATATTAGATATAAAAAACGAAAATTAGAAGCATGACAATAAAACCTGCGCAGTTATTTCAACCTCACCCATAAGATTTAATCCATTGACTGAGGATTCTTAAAAGAGTGCTCTATCAAAAGTAATTGTACTTCGAGATAAACTTTTCCGAAACCAAAATTAAACAATTGCAAAGTTTTGTTCACCAAAAAAAAAAAAAAATAAATAAATAAATAAATAAATACATTTTAACATCACCAGAAATGGTACAATTTGGATTTCGTGTAGTAACAACTCCAAGTACATGATGGAGGACTACTTTTCCATAAATCGAAAATAAATACTGCTATAGTTTCGCACAGTTTTGTACACCACAGGAGTTAGAACGGACCAAAAGACCACTCAGGAGATAGACTAGGATCCGGCACGGTAGGGCATGCGCATATATGCAGCATGACGTAGGGAGGGGGAGGGGGATTGTCGCAAGGGTATAAAGCACACGGGCGATGTACGCTCAGCAATTCGATGAAAGCTATTGCACGGTGTACATCGGTTTGAACGACGTCGAGTTGCTGCCACCGTGTGATATGGCCAACAGGCAATCCAGTAGACGACATCTGGATGACTTTACCTGAGGCCGCGTCATTGGGAAGTTGGAAGAAGGTCGAAGTGTGACTAGTGTGGCCGAGGAGTTCGGGATCGCTCACAGCATCGTTTCACGAGCTTGGAGAGCATTTCAAACGACAGGAACAGCAGTCCGAGAGTTTAGCAGTGGTCGTCCACGAGCAACCACGGCGGCGGACGACCGGTATATTGTCCTACAGGCGAGAAGAGACAGACGGCAGACAGCGTGCGAAATCGCAAGGCACATGCAAAAGACAACTGGACGTCCGTTATCGCGTTTTACCGTGGCCAGGAAGCTGCACAAAGTTGGCCTATTTGCACGACGACTCGTACGGTGTGTGCCATTAACGCCTGCTCATCGGAGATGGCGGTTTCTATGGTGCCAGTAACACAAGAACTGGACACATCAGCAATGGGGTCGAGTTCTCTTTACGGATGAGAGCCGATTTAGTCTGACAAGCGATTCTGGACGTATTTTTGTACACCACAGGAGTTTGTACTTTTTGGCTCTGCTAAGTGGTACTTCAGCATATACACGCAATCACATCTGAAGAGAGCAGTAAACACGCAATCACACCTCCAACATTATCGAAAGGGACCGGTTTAGAGGTGGCGGAGTTCTCATTTGGGGCGGTATCATGCTTGGTAGCCGTACTGACCTCCACATCTTCCAGGGAGGTTGAGTCACTGGTGTCCGCTATTGTACCGAGGTACTCCTGCCTCACGTGTGTGTGTTTAGAGGTGCTGTGGGTCCTGACTTCCTCTTCATGGACGGCAACGCTACACCTCATGGTACAGTGGCTGTCGCAGAGCTGTTGGAGAGTGAAGATATTCAACGCATGGATAGGCCTGCAAGGTACCTGAACCTAAATCCAATCGAACACGTGTGGGACCTTCTCGGGAGACGCTTGGCAGCACGTCACCAGCCTCCAGCAACGATTCCGCAGCTGCGATTGGCGCTACAAGTGGGATGGGCCGCGATACCTCAACAGCTCCTGGACAACCTCGTCCTCAGCATATTTTCAAAATCGCTTTATTATTATTCACCATACGAAAACATATGGACAGACGTTGTAAATCCTGCAACGCAGTCAGGGGTGATCATATCCCCTACTAAAGACTGGATTTTTCTTGCCAGCCTCCTGTCACATGGACGTTTCTGCCTTCTGTCCAGTTGTGCTCGAAGCTACCTTTTAAATAAAGTGCCTTTGTACCCTTTGGATTCCTTGTTTGGACGGTTTTGCTCCCTTGTCCCATATTCTTATATCTTGGGGATCTTATGGTATGATTTGAGTCGATGTGGAGCACTTCTGCACGACGTTACATTCGAAAAACCGTCTCGTCCTTAATGTTTGCACGCCAGTGTACTTGGAGGGCAATTTTTTCAAATTAAAAAGTAAACACAGCAAGAATGTTGTACTAGTTTTGTACGCCGGAAGTGGTACTTTCCGATTTTACTTAGTTACACTGAACTTGGAGGGCCTCTTTAGCTGCGACGAAAAATATCATTTCCCGCGGTGAAAAAAATTTTATTTTCGGTGTACAAAGCAGGAAAAAAACAGTATGAAACTTTGGCAGTGCTTCTTTTTGATTTTCGAAAAGCGTTATTCCAAGTAGACCTATCTTTGTACCAATACCACCACAATCATTACCATAAGTCTTGAAGGAAGGTTTATTCGTATTACACCTGGCCAGAGGAGTGATAAACTTTTCTGTAACGACAGCGAAAGAGCAAACGTGCAAAACATATCTTTCCCGCAAGTGTCAAAGGTGGTTCAGGATGAGGCATGACTGAAATTCTAAACGATCCGCATTAGACGATATATGTAGTTTTAAAAATACAGCACTAAATTCTAGTCATTTATCAAATAGTCAGCGCTGTTTCTGTCTTCTCAAGACGACACTAGATGTCGCCACATCCGCACGCTCCCATCATGCGATTACCTAGACTGAAACACAAAATGTTTTTTGTTTTTGAAATGACCATTAAAAGGGCATTTTATGTGTTGGAGGAACGGAAAACTATTTCTTCTCAAGAAAAAGTGACAATTTTTTTTTCCGGTACAACATGATGACTTCTCCTGGACTGAAACAGCGGAAAAAACAAATCCAAAATTCTTCCCAAATATAGGCGCATGGAACATCAAAAACGAGATTTATGTAATTAGAAAAATTTGATAGATTATGAATGGCAAGTTATCTTAATGTATGAAATCAAAATATGCACACCAAAAGGACATAGTATCAAGTAAAAGTCCTAAAATCATGTACGAAATAATTTTGAGGAGAAATATACTTTTTGTAAGAAATGAATTCTTGCGACTTTTAGAAAAATTTCAGTTATTCAATCATTGGAATTTATCCAGAAAATGAAAAATTTTTAATAAAAGTGATTTCACAGAAATTCAACGTTATTGGTTGGAAAGGACTTTGGTAAAGCTTGTTTTGGGTTACTGTTTGCTGTCGTCTCGGTTTTGATTGAATGTTATGCTTCACGATGTCTGTTAAATCTTCGTGCCTAATATCATAACTTAAAATATATAGCAGTCTATGCACGATATGCAATAGAACTATTAAAAACTAGTATTAAAACGTACAGTTTTTAAAAATCTTTAATACTAAAAATCTTACTGTGCAAGATTTTTCGAAGTGCCCGGCACTTCATCATCAGCCCGAGTGATCAACTTGTGCTGAAGGAACTCATTTATATATACAAGAATCCACCGGGTGTCCATAACGTAATCTGGTCGGTGGTCTTAGACGTACTAAACCTCAACTTCCGGCACCCCGAATTACAATATATTATTAGGTAGTTCGGTGTATTCGTCCAATTTTTTTTTTCACACGGTAGGCAAGTCTATGGCATTGGTATAACAGATGGGGTTTCATCGTTACAGTACTTTTTCCCACATGTTTGGATGAACAGGCCTTCAGTTAAGAGTAAGGATCGTCTAGACTTGACCGTAGCAAAAATACTGACGGCGTTCAATTCAGGATAGTGTGTTCCTGCGTTAACTGTTCTTGAAAGTGCTGTAGACTCTATTTTATTCCTAATAGTGTACTTGTGCTCCGAAATCCTTTTTGATACATTTCGTGTCGTGGAGCCACATCTCTATTCTGACTATCATGGGCTTTCAACGGAATACAATAAATTCCATGTCTGTTTGCCAGTGGGATGGGCTCACGGTCCTTCTTGATGATTGACAAAATATTTCGTGTACTGACCCCAAAGTCTATATGATGTTTCTTGCATACGTTTTTCAGAATAGATATGACATCTGGTTGGTACTGTATTGATCCAATGTATTTCGTTTTGACTGTGTCTCTTTCGAGGTTAGAGAAATCAGCTTGCAGTACCCTGTCGAGTATCTTATTTACCACCATCCCTGAATATCCATTGGTTTCGGCAATTCGGTGTATATAACTAATTTCACTGCGTCTGGACTGCAAGCTAAAATAGTGTGATATCGCTCGTCTCACAAGATAGCGGATGGAAGACAACTTATAATGTAATGGATGTGCTGAAGAACTTGGAATAATAGCATCGTTATTTATTGGTTTTCGGTAAACTTAGTAGCTGACAGTATTTGAGTCACTATATCGGTGAAGGATGAAGTCTAGAAAAATGAGAGGGAATTATCTAGTTCATGTTCTATGGTAAATTGTATTGAGGGAAATTTAGAAGCCAGCAAGTCTGCAAAGCATGGGATTATTTCTTTTTGACGTGGCCAGAATATTAAGATATCGTCTATATGTAACGTATATATAGGCTCGCTTTAAGTTGGCATGCATTTAGTGTATCTTCCTCCAACTCCTGCTTCACTTTATGAAAAGAGGTTACCCCATGGACTTCTATACCCAAAATTCACAATATCTTTTGCTATTTGGTTTTCATGAAGGCAGCTGTAGATCTGCGTGGCCTGTCCAGGGAAATTTACACTTAAATATAATTGAGTGATGATAATTTTGCCGTAAATAAAAGGCGTTTTGTACATTTTTAAAATCTGAGGCTTGTTTTTAATTTAGAGTGTTGTTGTAGACTAATATTTTATCCAACAAACATCTGACTTATAAAGGAATATCGAAGCAATCGGATATTCCTAAGAACAGCATTATAGAATAGGACACTGTTTGGGACAGGTAAGAGAAAATTGATAGCAATTCCTTTGTGAGTTGAGTGTGATGCCAAAATGTCACGAAAATCAAACCAGTCACATCTAACTTGAAATTTGGGATATACAGGGATTTCATCTGTAATTGGCACGTACTTGAAGGTGCTTTACTGCAACAGACACCATCTGAGTAACTTGAACAACCTCTATGAGATAGCGGACAGTACTTGGAAAGAATGTGATTCAGTTTCTCACAAGCACTATTTTCTGTCTTTATTTCTTTCGGCTTCGGAGTTGAATGATTCCAACAAGCATCTAACGCTATAAAGACGTCGCAGTCTTCAATTTTATGGCCACTGGTTCTACTGAAGGGACAAAACCAACACCGTAGGATAAATACACTGCCTATGCCTCGTTCGGGACTCGAACTTAGGCTCAAATCAGATGACAATCTACAAACTCGCGCTTCGTATCTAACGGAGCAACCATCACTTTCTCTTGAACGCCATTCGTTTGCACAGAGATGAAGAATGACGAAGTACGTGCAAAAGACTTTATACTTGTAATATGGTAAAGGACAAAAAATGGTATGAAGCATGAAATAATATTGTGAATTCTGCGATATGGATAGCAGCGCATTGTCATCTAAACTAAGTTTAAACAAATCGTACGTTAAAAGTGCTTTAATATACCTCCTTTAGAGACAATGTTAGGATTTGGCCGGGACGAGAAGTCGTTATTAACACATTCGAGACACAAAATTTCAACATCCCTAGCAGATTTTAGTGCGTTTTACATGCAGTCTGATACAACTGCTTACAAAATCTGAGAAATTGTATTTATTGGAAAGCACTCTCGAAATGCCTCAATTTTTACACTGACGCTTCCATAAAAAGTAAAATAACACATCTGAAGGAAAATTGCCCAGATTTGTTCATTTAACTCTGAATTTTGTCAAAAACTGTTGCCACCAGCATCTAAGATAATGTTTAGGCATACAAATGAGAAGAATGACCTTTAGCAGAAACTTACACTCTTATCGCCGAAGAAAGTTAGTGTAGCACTAATTTTAAAATTTGCATTTTTATCACATATCAGAAACTTTCATTAGACCCTCAGAAATAGGTTCTGGTACATGGATTGATCCATCGTTACACTTTACATAACCATGGATTGATCACGTGGTTTAGATACTAAGCTGCGAATAGCTGGAACCCTTTTAAGTGAAATTGTTCAATGCTGCACAGGAAGAGTGACGATGGATCAATCCATGCACTCACAAACTTAGTACAGATTATAATAAAGCTAATAGGCCACCATATTTTCATCTGCGAAATTACTCCGTTAAATCTTTTCCTTACGACTTTCACCCTTGTCACTGACATTTCTTTCTTTAGGCTGAAGTTTTTATAATACGTGCTGTATCTCGGAGATATTTTCGTAGCAGTGGAATAATATCTCGGAGATATTTTCATAGTTGTCGAATATATTATCAAAAGTACCCACACACCCTTTTCTGATAATGGATGTGCCCATATATGTAATATATATGGCCCATACAGGTATAAATAGAGACTCATGTGCCCTGGCAAACATCATAGATCAGCATGAACAGCAGAGTGGGCTGTATGACAGAGCTCAGTGCACATAGAATATCATCTTATCATCAAGTCAGTTGAAGAAATTTCTGCCTTGCTGATGCTCCCATGATCAACTGTAAATGATGTTATTGTGACGTGGAAACGCCTAGGACAGAGGTTCCCAATCTGTGCGTCGCGACTATAAGGAAAAACTAAAATTTATAGTGAAACCCAACATGCAAACAGGCAGGTTTTGGAGATCTATCTCAACTCAACGTTTCAATTCGGCAAATATTTTCCTCCACAAACAGATGAACACAAGTGGGTTGCACACCCGTTTACAGCATATACACCATCAACCTTCACTATTGCTGAGCAGGAACAGTGAATAGACGTTTCTTCAGCGTTTCTTCAACCTTCACTATTGCTGAGCAGGAACACTTAATAACGTTTCTTCAGAAACCACACTGAAAATGACATTCTCTTCCTGAACTCTGCTACAGTTTCGGAACAGTGTGGCAAAGGAGTACCCAAATTGAGTAGAAAAGCTGTGAGGGTAATTTTCCCTTTTGCCACATCCTACCTTTGCGAGGCAGGATTTTCAGTTCTGGCGGTAATAAAATTCAGACATAGAAGCAACGTTAACGTTGAGAACGGAATCCGCGTAGCTGTATCGAACGTTGTCTCCAGGTTCGATGTTTTATGAGAGGAGAAACAAGATCCCCAACCCCAATAAATCGCAAATACCTCTGTTAGATAGTTCCTAAAATTACTGTAAAAATGTAAAAGCCAAATGAAGAGTGTTGCCATTGTGAAAATATGTCAATCTCATCAATTTCTTCTTATTCAGTTCTGTAATTTTGTTCTTATTTTGTATTTTCACATTAAAAAAATACAAGCTAATAATATAAATGACTATTCTTAAAAAAAAAAAAAAACACAAACTCGAATTTGGACAACTTTTTTTAATTCTGCGTACAGCGGCGTCGCACGAAAAATGTCATATGTGAAGGGCGGCGCGATCTCAAAAAGTTTGGGAACCCCTAGGCTAGGAGAAACAAGTTAGTAAAATCATGCAATGCATTGATTATGATACGCTTTCTAACATACCAGAAATTATTACTCAAGTTATGAGGAGAATGGCTGTGGAGTAAATCTCGCTCCTGTGTCCTGACCTTTGACCCCATTTCGATGATATTCAGCAGAACTGGTTCAGTATACCTCAAGAATAACATACTAAAGTTTTGTTGCAATAGAAGCAGTTTTACGGAAGTTATGAGAATATTGGCTGTGGAATAAATCTTGCTTTTGTGCAATGACCTTTGACCCCATTTCGTTGATATTCAACAGAACCGATTCACTATACCTCCGGAACAACATGATAACGTTTTGTCGCAATCGAAACATTTTTAGGTAAGTTATGATGCACAAGGGCAATGGAATGGATCTCACTCCAGTGTCCTGACCTTTGACCCCATTTCGCCTATTTTCAATAGGGTTTGTCTCAAGTGGCTCCCTACCACATACTAAAATTTCATCGAAATCGAACCATATTTACGCATGTTATGACGCATAAAGGCAATGGAATGGATTCCACTTTTATGCCCTGACCTTTGACCCCATTTCGCCCATTTTCAATAGGGTTCGTTCCCAGGTGGTTCTTTACCAAGTACTAAAATTTCATCGAAATCGAACCATTTTTACGCTAGTTATGACGCATAAGGGCAACGGAACAAATCCCGCTCTTATGTCCTGCCTGACCTTTGACTCTATTTCGCCCATTTTCAATAGGGTTTGTGCCCAGGTGGTTCCCTACCACATACTAAAATTTCATCGAAATCGAACCATATTTACGCATGTTATGACGCATAAAGGCAATGGATCCCGCTTTTACGTCTTGACTTTTGACCTCATTCCGCCCATTTTCAAAAGGTTTCGTTCCCAGGTGGTTCCTTACCACATATCAAAATTTCATCGAAATGGAACCATTTTTACGCAAGTTATGACGCATAAGGGCAATGGAATAAATCCCGCTCTTATGCCCTGCCTGAGCTTTGACCCCATTTCGCCAATTTTCAATAGGATTCGTGCCCAGTGGTTCCCTACCACATACTAAAATTTCATCGAAATCGAACCATATTTACGCATGTTATGACACATAAAGGCAATGAAATGGATCCCGCTTTTATGTCCTGACCTTTGAACAAATTCCGCCCATTTTCAACACGGGTCGTTCCCAGGTGACTCCGTACCAAATACTAAAATTTCATCGAAATCGAACCATTTTTACGCAAGTTATGATGCAAAAGGCAATGGAATGGATCCTGCTCCTATGTTCTGACCTATGACCCCATTTCATTTATTTTCAATAGGGATCGTCCCCAGGTGGTTCCCTACCACATACTAAAATTCCATCAAAATCAAACCATTTTTACGCATAAGAGCAATGGAATGGATTCCGCTCCTATGTCCTGACCTTTGACCCTGTTTCGCCTATTTTCAATAGGGTTCGTCCCCAGGTGGTCCCCTACCACATACTGAAATTTCGTCGAAATCGAACCATTTTGACGTGAGTTATCGTGCGGACGGACAAAGCTGGAGCATATACGCTTCTTCAACCTACGGTTGGAAAGCGTAAACAACAGCGCAATCGCCGCTCGGGAGTCCACGTAACATAACTGAGAGGAACTGCTGAGCTCTGAATCGAATGGTGCGACAAAATCTCCTGTCCTCGGTGTCAAAACTCACCACCATGTTATGAAATTCCTGTAAAAGCAACGCTTGCTTCATAACGGTTGGTCGAAAGCTGAAGGGAATGGGTGTCCATGGCCGAGAAGCCACACCCAAGCCAAACATCAAAAAGATCAATGCCAAAAGTCTGTTGGAGTGGTGAAAACTTCGACGTCAGTATACTCTGGACTAGAGACATTTTATCGTATGGACGTACCCAGCATTATCTGGGGCCCTTAGTCTTACTGGACGAAGAGGTGAAATTAGCATAACAGCGGAACGAGCAGGCAGAACGGATCGAAAGACCACTCCGAAGATAGACTAGGGTCCGGTACGGTAGGGCATGCGCATATATGCAGCATGACGTAGGGGGGGAGTGTCGGAAGGGTATAAAGCTTTCCGACACTCCCCCTCTCTACGTCATGCTGCTGAGCGTACACCGCCCGGAAGGCTTTATACAGCCTTCCGGGCGGTGTACGCTCAGCAATTCGGTGAAAGCTATTGTACGGTGTACATCGGTTCGAACGACGTCGAGTTGCTGCCATCGTGTGATATGGCCAACAGGCAATCCAGTAGACGATATTTGGATGACTTTACCCTAGGTCGCGTCATTGGGAAGTTGGAAGAAAGTCGAAGTGTGACTAGTGTGGCCGAGGAGTTCGGGATCGTTCACAGCATCGTTTCACGTGCTTGGAGAGCATTTCAAACGACAGGAACAGCTGTCCGAGAATTTAGCAGTGGTCGTCCACGAGCAACCACGGCGGCGGACGACCGATATATTGTCCTACAGGCGAGAAGAGACAGACGGCAGACAGCGGGAGAAATCGCAAGGCACATGCAACAGACAACTGGACGTCCGTTATCGCGTTTTACCGTGGCCAGGAGGCTGCACAAAGGTTGCCTATTTGCACGACGACCAGTACGGTGTGTGCCATTAACGCCTGTTTATCGGAAACGACGGTTTCTGTGGTGCCAGGAACACAAGAAGTGGACACATCAGTAATGGGGTTGAGTACTCTTTACGGGTGAAAGCTGATTTAGTATGACGAGCGATTCTGGACGTATACACATCTGGAGAGAGCAGGGAACACGCAATCACACCTCCAACATCAATCATCGAAAGGGACCGGTTTGGAGGTGGCTGAGTTCTCATTTGGGGTGGTATCATGCTTGGTAGCCGTACTGACCTCCACATCTTCCAAGGAGATTCAGTCACTTGTGTTTGCTATTGTACCGAGGTTCTCCTGCCTCACGTGCGTCTGTTTAGAGGTGCTGTGGGTCCTGAGTTCGTCTTCATGGACGACAACGCTACACTTCATCGTAATTTGGCTGTCGCAGAGCTAATGAAGAGTGAAGATATTCAATGCATGGATTGGCCCGCAAGGTCCCCGGACCTAAATCCAATCGAACGCGTGTGTGACCTTCTCGGGAGACGCTTGGCAGCACGTCACCAGCCACCAGCAACGATTCTGCAGCTGCGATTGGCGCTACAAGAGGAATGGGCCGCCATGCCTCAACAGCTCCTTGACAACCTCGTCCTCAGCATGGGCAGACGTTGTAAATCCTGCAACGCAGTCAGGGGTGATCATATCCCCTACTAAAGACTAGAATTTTCTTGGCAGCCGCTTGTCAAATGGACGTTTCTGTCTTCTGTCTAGTTGTGCTCGAAGCTACCTTTTCAATAAAGTGCCTTTGTATCCTTTGGATACCTTGTTTGGACGGTTTTGCTCACTTGTCCCATATTCTTACATCTTGGGGATCTTATGGTATGATTTGAGTCGATGTGGAGCACTTGTGCACGACGTTACATTCGAAAAACCTTCTCGTTCTTAATTTTTGCACGCGAGTGTTAATTGAGATGAGACATTTTGTTTTGCCCAGCAATATACATTTATGTGTGTGCATATGTATACGCAATTAAATAAAAAATATATAGAACTAATTTATAAGATAGATGGGGGGGGGGGCAGTACTTTGTGCTTTGTCCCGGGCGCAGCAATGCCTAGTCACGCCTCATTTGCGAGCCAGGCTGAACCTCCCGACATCGGTAACCAATCTGACTAATGCTCTTGTGACATAATATTGTAGAAGGAAATTGCCTCAGCAACGTGCCAAGATCTCGGGGGAAGGTGTCCCAGCGAAGTGGAGGCTGTAATAGCAGCAAAGGGTGAACCAACTCAATATTAATTCCTTTCATATTACAGGGTGTTTGTGATTAGGTAAGCGTCCGGATACTTCTGATAGTGAATGTCACAACTTCTTGATTCCCAAAGTATTTTGGATATAAGTAACTCTCTGATATAGCGCATTATTTTTGAAAATTCTTTCAGCAAGACGTGAGTCCATTAATTCTGTTGGAAGCATTGTTGAAAATATTGAGATCAATTTTCTTTGTAAATCGTTTAGGAAAACCAAGAACGTAAGAAGTTGGAAGAAAACGTTAACAAGAAAAAACGGAACGACGAAACTAAAAGATCGCCCGATCTTAGAACAGGTAAAACGCAAATTTCATAATAATAGATTGTGAGGATCGAATTGTAATGGACTTTAAATTATATGAAATGTATTATGTTTAATATTTTACGAGCTCTGAAACCTTAAAAGTGCTATGGTCTTTTTGAAACCGGAAACAGCTGAATAAAGTATCGAAATCTTCAGCCTTTTTAATTTGCTTATGAAACTTAATTATGCAAGGTATACTTTGTTCTTTGTAATGATTTCTCATCTCGCGGAGTTTTGTGCAGGATGGTTTCTGTATGGAAATGAACTGAAAGAAATCAAATCTCATTCATTATCCTTTGGGGAATCGGGAGGTCTTATAATTCTGCATGGACTCCAACGCAAAAGTTTAGTTACAGGCGAAAAGTCGACGATTTTTTGCGCAAGCCTTCACGAATTCCAATGAAAGTCTAGAAATCGGTATACGTCGTGTTCTTAAGTTCTCCATCTAAATAAAAATTAAAAGTTTGGAATTAAATGACTAATAATAATGATTTCACTAAACTTAGTCCAAGAAGCTAAAAACTGAAGTTGGCCGCCTTGGCGGATGAGTGGGCTTTAAAACTCTGGCTTCTGACCATTCGTTCTTCATAAAGCCTCATTCGAGCCCCTGGTGAGGCATGGGGTGTGTGTCTGTCCGATGGCGCTGGTTTTCCCTTCTCTGGAGCCATTGGCCCCAGATATTAACTCACTAACAGAGCGTACTATTTTCGAAAATTCAGTTTACTTAGATTTTCAGCAAGACTTGAATTCATTAGTTCTGTTGGAAGCATTGTTGAAAGAAATCAAATCGCATTGATTATCCATTTGAGAAATCAAATCGCATTCATAATCTGGTTTTGTCCCTTTCGTAGAGCCATTGGCCTCAAATATTAACTCACTAATAGAGCGTATTATTTTCGAAAATTCAGTTTATTTAGATTTTCAGCAAGACTTGATTTCAATAGGTCTGTTGGAAGCAATTGTTGAAAGAAATCAAATCGCATTCATTATCCATTTGAGAAATCAAATCGCATTCATAATCTGGTTTTGTCCCTTCCGTAGAGCCGTTGGCCACAAATATTAACTCACTAATAGAGCGTATTATTTTCGAAAATTCAGTTTATTTAGATTTTCAGCAAGACTTGATTTCAATAGGTCTGTTGGAAGCAATTTTGAAAGAAATCAAATCGCATTCATTATCCATTTGAGAAATCAAATCGCATTCATAATCTGGTTTTGTCCCTTCCGTAGAGCCGTTGGCTTCAAATATTAACTCACTAATCATCATCATCATCATCATTGTCAACCATTATCAATCCACTGCTGGACGAAGGTCTCCCCAAGTTTCATCCACAACGGTCTGTCTTGTGCCAGTCTCCTCCATGTCACCCCTGCATACTTTCGAATTTCATCCTCCCATCTCCCATGTGGTCTTCTTCTGGGTCTTTTCCTGTCCCTTGGAATCCAATCTAAAATTTCGGCTGTCCATCGATGATCTGTTCTTCTGGCAGTATGTCCAGCCCATTGACATTTCAGGGATTTAACTCTGATCATGATGTCTTCCACTCTTGTCATTTTTCGGATCCACGAGTTCCTCTTCTTATCTCTCCTGTTTACACCAAGTATGCACCTCTCCATGCTTTTTTGAGTTTCCTGCAGCCTTTGTATGTCTCTTTTAGTTAAGGTCTACGTCTCTGCACCATACGTAAGCATTGGAAGGATGCATTGATCAAACACTTTTCTTTTAAGACATAATGGCATATTGCTCTTGAAAATTATGCTGTTTCTTCCAAAAGCTCTCCAGGCAAGTTTTGTACGCCGATTAATTTCTTCATCAATGTGACCCTCACTTGATATCTGCTGTCCAAGATAAACGTACGTGTCTGTTATCTCCAGCTTTTCTCCATCAATCGATAAATCTTCATTTCTTGTAAAAGCATTGAACATCACTTTGGTCTTCTGAAAGTTCATTTTTAATCCCACTTCTTTACTCTTGTCAGCAAGTTCCTGGATCATACTCTGCAGCTCTGATGGGGTAGTTGCAAAAATGACTACGTCATCAGCAAAACGAAGGTGGGTTAGATAATCTCCATTAATCTTTATCCCTTTGTTTTCCCAGCTCAGCGACTGAAAAACACCCTCCAGTGTGGCATTGAAGAGCTTCGGAGATATAGTGTCACCTTGTCTCACTCCCTTTCCAATTTTTATGTGTATTGTATTTTCAAACAGCCGAATCTTTGCACTTGCATTTTCATAGATGTTATCAATAATATTAATGTATGCATCTTCAATACCGCAGGTTTTCAGAGCCATTGTAACTGCTGATGGTTTCACCGAATCAAAGGCTTTTTCATAATCGATAAAAGCCATGCACAATGGAAGTTCATATTCCCTCGCTTTTTCAATTAGTTCTCTCAGTACGTGGATATGATCTATTGTGCTGTAGCCACTCCTGAATCCAGCTTGTACTCTCGGTTGAGCCGTGTCCAGTGTTACCTTCAAGCGGTGTGAAAGAACTTTAGTGAAGATTTTATAAACTACTGATAGGAGGCTGATAGGTCTGTAGTTTCCGAGATCCTCAATGTCACCTTTCTTATGTAGCAGGATCATTGTAGCGGTGTTCCAATCCTCTGGAATCTTTCCTTCATTAAGGCATCGAGTGAAAATTTGGGCGAGTACTGTTTCGATTTCTCCACTTGCTTCTTGTATGATGTCTACAGTAATTCCATCTTCTTCTGGGGCTTTTCCCCGCTTCATGTTCTTGATTGCATGTGAAACTTCTGCTGGAAGGACTGGAGGAATTCTGGTACTGGTATCTTTCATGATGTCTGGAGTGCATGTATCATCCCTTTCATATAATTTTGAGTAGAAATCTTTCACTCTTGTCAAAATTTCGCCTCTATTTCTTGTTACAGAACCATCTTCTTTTCTCAGTACCATAATCTGTTTTCTTCCCTTACTGAGATGTCCCTTTGCGATATCTTTAGGCTTTGGTTGTTTTCAATTGCTTTCCTCACCAGTTCACAGTTGAATTTTCTTACGTCTTCAGTGATACTTTTTCTTACTGTCTTGCATAGCTCTATATATTCCACTTTGGAAGTCACATCTTCTTTAGTTGTCCTCATCTCTCTTCTTTTTTGCATCAACATTGTGGTTTTTCTGATAATTTGTTTACATGCAACTTGTTCTTAAACCCAGCTAATTTTGTTGCTGTTTCCATAAGAGCTTTGGTTACTTTTCTGTTAACTTCAGAGATGTCCACTTCTTCCGATGTTAGGCCTTCTAAAGCAGAGAACCTGTTCTTCAGTTCCAACTTGAAGGTGATATGGTGTTTTTTAGGGTTGGTTATGTCAATAGATTTTGTTTGTCTTATGAGCTTGCCACGTTCAAGTTTAGTGTTGAGGTGCATCTTACATCACACCAATCTATAGTCACTACCTGTGTTGAACTTGTTTAGCACACTGCAGTCTTCTATGACGAATTTTTTGTTACACATAATAAAATCAATTTCACTTTTCGTCCCATTTGGATGTCTCCATGTCCATTTCCTGTGTGGCTTTTTCTTGAAGGAGTTCAAGATGAAAAACCCTTCTGCCTCTGCAAACTCAACGAGAGTATTTCCACGCTGGTTTCTGTTGCCGTGACCGAATTTACCTACTGAAGTTTCATTCTGTTGCCGTTGCCCTATTTTTGCATTGAAATCTCCCATAATTATTTTCAAGTGCTGCTTACCTTTATTATTTAGATGACAAATTTCCTCATAAAATTCTTCAATTTCTTCTTCAGGATGACTTGTGGTGGGTGCATAAGTTTGAATAATCTGAGCCTGGTATCTTTTCGAGAGTTGGATAACAAGTCGTGCAGCTCTGTCAGAGGAACTTTCAACTTCTACAACTTTATCCTTCAGTTTCTTGTTTATTATAAATCCAACACCACTAGTTCTGCCACTATCTGTCCCACGATAGTAGAAGAGATGTCCACTTTTCAGTTCGATGAGATCTTCTCCGTTTCGCCTTACCTCACTTAGCCCCACGATGTCCCACTTGATCCTTTGTAGTTCCTCTTCCAATTCAAGAAGCCTTGAATCAGAAGATAGGGAGCGTCCATTATACGTAGCCAAGGTCAGCATCAGATGGCAGCCTAGTCCGGTCCTCCGGGGATTCTTAGCACCCTCTGCCTTCATGTCGCACTGGCCGCTGCCTTGGCCAGGTACATTCCAGCTGCCGGAGACTCAGGGCCAAGATTTAAGTTGTGGAATCATTTTGGAGGGGTTTGGCCATAACTCACCACGCTGGCCAAGCGGGTTGATGAGTATGGGATAGAATTTCCTCTAATCCCGATGGTATAGTTATACCGCTATTGGCGGTCGTCAGAGCCCCTTTAGTGGGAACAGGATGCACCACGAGAAGGCGGGGTTGACATTTGTCAAGGAGAGGCTGTGATGTTACGCATCACCTGACCTTACATCCCTAACTCACTAATAATACGGTCTATTAGCTCTATTAACTCACTAATAGAGCGTATTATTTTCGAAAATTCAGTTTATTTAGATTTTCAGCAAGACTTGATTTCAATAGGTCTGTTGGAAGCATTTTTGAAAGAAATCAAATCGCATTCATTATCCATTTGAGAAATCAAATCGCATTCATTATCCATTTGAGAAATCAAATCGCATTCATTATCCATTTAATAAATCAAATCGCATTCATAATCTGGTTTCGTCCCTTCTCTAGACCCATTGGCCTCAAATATTAAGTCTCTGATATAGCGCATTATTTTCGAAAATTAAGTTTACTTAGATTTTCAGAAACACTTGATTCCATATGTTCTGCTGGAAGCATTGTTGAGAAAAATCAAATCGCATTCTTTATCCATTTGAGAAATCAAATCGCATTCATTATCCATTTGAGATATCAAATAGCATTCATTATCCATTTGAGAAATTAAATCGCATTCGTTTATCCATTTGAGAAATCAAATCGCATTCATTATCTGGTTTTGTCCCTTCCCTGAAGCAATTGGCCTCAAATATTAAGTCTCTGATATAGCATATTATTACATATTATTTTCGAAAATTCAGTTTACTTAGAAGATTTTCAGCAAGACCTGATTTCATATATTCTACTAGAAGCATTGTTGAGAAAAATCAAATCGCATTCATAATCCATTTGAGAAATCAAATCGCATTCATTATCCATTTGAGAAATCAAATCGCATTCATCATCCATTTGAGATATCAAATCGCATTCATTATCAATTTCAGAAATCAAATCGCATTCATTATCTGGTTTTGTCCCTTCCCTAGAGCCATTGGCCTCAAATATTAAGTCTCTGATATAGCGCATTATTTTCGAAAATTTTAGGGTTTAGTGACCACCATGAGCAACTCTAAAGTTATACCTCAGAGTTATACCAAGACCTAAGGTTATACCTTACAGTTGCTCATGGTGGTCGCCAAACCCTAAAACAAAGCAAAAACGCACAAAAAAGAAAACTCCGGTTAATAAAGTACTTCTTAAAACGTACCTGCATTCCATAAAAAAACTCTGAAAACGACATTTTTTTTAAAGCATTATTGGCCATAACTGAAACATTGTGTAAAACGAGTTTAACATTGGGTAAAAGGTGTCGGAAGAAATTTTTCTGCGGGCGTTCATAAAGAAATAAAAAGAAAGTGGAAGAAAAGTGAGGACTAACGTTACTTTATCAGACAGTTGCTGTACTTTATCAAACAGTTGCTGTACTTTATCAAACAGTTGCTGTACTTTATCAAACAGTTGGGAGTGATTGTTCGATATGGTTCTTCAATCGACTACTTCTTCCCCCGTGGGTTTTATTCGGTGCAATTATAGCGAAACACAAATTTGCCGGTGATATAATCGAAACCACATCCTTCTGCTCCGGAATCGAATGCTTTCCCAATTAAGCTACACCGACATAATTTGTCGCCGCAAGTTTGCCGTCTTGACATAGTCGTCACCTTTGAGGTAGGTACGTCACATGGTAAATTAATTCTTATATAATTGATTCCATTGAGCTCTGTCGAACATCCTGTAAGAATTGAATCTATTAATAATAAATCATTTAGCAATTGTCGTGTGGTACGATTACCTTGACGCAATTAGCACTGAAGGATTCATTAACAATTACTGTGCACTTAAACACCGGCGCCAACCAGATAGCCCGAAAATAATCTGAGCAGCAATCAGCAACAGTTTCGTTTTGTAAACATAGTTTTTGATACTCTGGCTGTGTAAACTGCCTTAGAAGAAACAGTAAAGATGGTCTGAAAATTTGAAGACAATGGGATTTCATACTTCAGAATCCTTACAAAATGTCAGAACCATCTTGCAATAAACTGTCGACAGTCCTTCAAAAAACAAACTTCGATTCCACTCATAATCTTATGATCAGTCCTGCGAGCTTTTCTGCATTGTTCTTAACCCTTCTGCCATCCCAGAGTCACTGAAGGTTCTTAGAGATGCAAATTCTCCTGAAAGCGTATCTGAACGTTCTTATGCTTCAACGTTTAGTATTCTAGGGTTCCTTTATCGCATTCTATGCCTAATTGAATGTAGAATATTTCTGAACGTATAAATATATCTTGGATAAGTGTTGTAGATTGAGATTTTGAGTGTAAAAAAGTAAATTATCGGGACTAAATTAAACTTTAATATATTTATCCGGTATCGAATTAGCTACAAATGGCCGCCCCGGTGCCCTAGTTGTCAGCAGAAATAGAAACAAGTCACGGGGCAGCTTTTTAACGGCTCACCGGGGTGATAATTCTTTGTGGATCAAACGGGTCAGGTCAAGGTGTTTCTGACCCGATTTTGACCCCGTTTTATTCCCGTTTTATTTTTGAAAAGCAAAAAATATTTCAAAGAACCCTTCAGAGGTCTTTGAAATAATATTTCTTGCTGCAGGGTATGACCCACAACTTGCTGAGAAGGGTAAAGAAATGGGATTAAAAATGAACTTTCAGAAGAAAAAACTGAAGTATTACAATGCTTTTACAAGGAATGAAGATTTATCAGTAAATGGGTATAAACTGGAGATAACCAATTCCTACTGATCGTCGGCAGCAGACATAAATCGAGGGTCACATTGATGAAGAAACTAGTTGGCGTATAAAACTTGGTTGGAGAGCTTTTGGAAGAAAGAGTACAATTTCTTAGAGCATTATGTCATTGTGTCTTAAAAAAAGTGTTTTATCAATGCATCCTTCTAGTGCTTACGGACGGAGCAGAGACATGGACCTTAACTAAAAAAGACATATAAATACTGCAGACAAATGAAAGAAGCATAGAACGATGCATGCTTGGTGTTTTCAAGAAAGATAAAAAAGACGAACTCGTGGATAAGGAAAATGACAGGAGTGGAAGATAACATGATCAAAGTAAAATCTCTGAAACGGCAATGGACTTGGTATATTTCCAGGAGAACGGACTACCCATGAACAACGGAAATTTTTAGACTCGATTCTAAGGGACAGAAAAAGACCCAGAAAAGAGATCACGTGGGAGATGGGTGGATATTGAAGACATTGGCCTAAGACAGGCCGTTGTTGAAAAAACTTTGGGAGACCTCCATCCAGCAGTGGATTGATAATGACTGACAATGATAATGATGATGATATATTCAAATTTATAATTCAAAGCAGATTTGTCCGGGTCGGGTCAGAGTCCAAAAATTTTTACCCGTTTTTAACTCTGCCGGATGGGGGCCCAGGTACGAGATCCGGGCGATTCATGGGTCTCTCAGCATTGGCTATTTCCTTTCGCTACATTTGGGACGGGACATACGCCTAGCACTTAGAGTTGATTGATCATGGTGTTTGTTACAACCGCCCCCCTAAAAAAAAAGAAATAACAAATTTTTTAGATAAGTTTTACTACCATAAAAAGACTTTTCATATTTTATTTGGTTTTGTCAAGCTATTTTACCAATGCTAAGTCTGTATTTTTCTATATTTCCGTTTTGTTTTGTAGTTTTTTTTATCTTCATGTGCATTTGGAGTTTCTCGTCTCTAAATAGGTTCCAGGAAATCGAAGTAGAGAGAAATAGGTTCAAAGAAGAAATACAAAATATACCTGCCTCACTATATAAACTTGGAACCGGAGCACTGATGCAGTTGGTTATCGTCTCTTCCTACGCGAACGTTCAATGAACAGCATGATGTGAATGTTTTTCTTTTTTATATCCGCAGCTCTCAGCCTTTGACGGGTTCATTCCCCATTTCTGCGTTTTTGCTGGTGGAATAGATACACAGATGCAAGGCTGGTTAGTGAGATTGTAAAGGATTTTTGAAAGGCAGCGTCTGAGGCGAGGTCTAAACTGCCCTTAGAAACAAGAAGCTATGAGGTTTGGGCTAGAGCGCTTGATTGAAAAGACACATAGAAGTGGGGTAGTAGGTCAGTAGGGACAGATGATTATTTGCACCTAGAAGTCCAATACTCTGCCATTCAGGTGCTCTCTGAGGCGCGGCGGTTGATTGGTGTTTGAGCAATCGAGCTGAGATGAGGTGCTCAACTACACAGCTGAAGACTCTAACTACATGGTTATACGCCAATATGTACTCAGCAGACAAAACATAATAGATAGGGTTGATGAGTAGTTGACATGGCATGCCCCAAACATATTGGAGTAGACATAAACCAAACACAGGCGATAAATAGGCGAACAACAAGGCTTTTCAACAGTGTATCGTAATCAATGAACATGGGTAAACGTCGAAGCGCAACCACCCAGGCATGGTTCGAGAAGCACACATCTGAGTTTGGAACCATCCAGTGGTCCTCAAGGTCCCTTGGATTTAAACACTGCAGAAGCTCTCTGGGATGCCATTGAGTGTGACATCAGATCCATGGACTCTAAACCTACGGCTCGGGCGGAGTTGTGGACAATGGTGGAACAGGCATTGCTGGCATTATCTCCAAGAAACCCTCCGGCATCTGACGGAGTCGATGCCTCTGAGTGTACAGGCTGTTATTCGCGCTAGAGGAGGACCAACACGCTATTAGGTAGGTATCTCTCATGTTTTGCACATTGAGTGTGCCTTCTCCTTTCATGCCTCAGGTCATGGACCAGAGAATAAAAGACTGGAAGTTACCGCCTATTACCAGTGAGAGTCAGTGACGTCGCTAGACTTTTAAATACATCCGGGTGGGCGACTATTACACTGAAGTGCCAAAAATCACGGGATACGTACCTAGTATCGTGTAGGACCTGCTCTAGCACGTCGAAGTGCAGCAACTTGACGTGGCATGGATTCCACAAGGAGACATGTCGAGCCATGCCGCCTGAACAGCCGCCCACAATTCCCTGGTATTTGTTGGCGCAGGAGTTTTGGTGCAAATGGACCTTTCCACCACGTCCCATAAGTGCTCTATTGGGTTCATGTCGGGCGAACGTGGTGGCTACACCATCCATCGGAACTGTCCAGAATGCTCCTAGAACCAATTTTGGACAACTTGGGCCCTATGATATGGTGCATTGCCAGCCTAGAGAATCCCATCGTTGTTGGGGCACATGAAGTCCACGAAGGGATGCAAATGGTCACCCAGCAGAGCAACAAAGCGATTACCTATTTACGAGGACCAGAGGACCCAATCCGTGCCACGCATAGACACCCTACACATGTATGGAACCACCACCAGCTTGCACAGGGCCTTGTTGACAGCTTGGGTCCATGGCCTCATGGGGTGTGCTCCACATCCGAATCCTACCATCAGCTGGTAATCTGGCAGCGTGACTCATCGGACCACGCCACAAGTTGCCAGTCTTCTAGGCTCCAATTACCGCGTGTGTTCACGAGCTCAGGTGAGGTGCAGCGTCTGATATCGTAGTGTTAACAAAGGCACTCTGGTGGGTCTTCTACTCTCATACGCCATGAGCACTAAATCACGTTGCACTGACCTGATGGATATGTCTCCTGTACCTCCTGTATTGAATATGGATGTTATTTGAGCCAGTGTCGTTTTTCTGTTAGCATGGACAATTCTGGTCAGACGCCGCTGGTCACGGTAATTCAGTACCCGTGGTCTGCCACTGCGCTATCCACGGTGGGTGGTAATGCCTTCCATGAGGTATTCTCGGTACACACGTTACACCGTAGATCAAGGAATGTCGAATGCTCGCACAACTTCGGAAATTGAATGTCCCATCTGTCTGGCTCCTTGTACCATGCCTCGTTCAAACTCCGATATTTCACGTCGGTTTGGCATAATGCTACTGGCGGTTGTTCAACCTGACTCACGAGATTACACCTGGCAACTGATAAAAATCGTGGCGTGCGTCGAAGACTTTATACGACGACAGTGTCAGGTAAATATTTGCATACTGCTATCCCATGCCTTTCTGCACTTAAGGGTATTTTTGCTGGGGCAGGTTCTGTAGCAACGTAATGTACGAAACACTGAAAGGAAGAAGTTTTAATGTTTTGTATTACCGGCTACAAAGGAACTCGGCGCACGCTCACCTCCCTCCCCCACACACTCACACCTAGATCTAACAAATAATGCCATTCATGATAAACCAACAAGATAACATGACAATAACTCTAGTAAGTTAATAGTGTAACATATAAGAATTGGTAGAACGTCGTCTTGAACTTCTTTCTTGTTGTGAATGCGTTTGTCTGAAGTGATTTTCAAAATTTTGAATTTATCTTATGAAAATAGTACTATGCTTGCCCATTTTTTAAAGAAACAGTGCTATTTATTTATTTAAATCGAATTTTAACGTTGTGGCACGTAGACACAAACACCTCTCCCCTCCTTAACTCCCTTCCTTCAAGTCAGCGATCTTGCTTTGGACTCTTTATCTCCAAAGCAGTCGTCATTCACGTCCCGCTCCCTCACTGCCCCGATACACTGGTTTATCTTTTGTCTCCAGTTTCTGTGTTGAAATCCCCTACTTAGTGAAGTAAAGAGGTGAGCAATTAGTAATGACCCCTCTCAGTGAATTCCTATCCACTTCCCCATTCGCCCTAGGGCATACTAACATGGAAAAAACAAGACGCTACATAAACAAGTTAGTGAAATCATGCAATGTATTGATTATGATACGCTTTCCAACATATCAGAAATCATTACTCAAGTTATTACTCAAGTTATGAGGATAATGGCTGTACAATAAATCTCGCTCCTGTGTCCTGACCTTTAACCCCATTTCAATGATATTCAACAAAGCCGGTTCAGTGTACCTCCGGAACAACATGATAAAGTTTTGTCGCAATAAAAGGATTTTTACGTAAGTTATGACGCATAAGGTAAATGGAATGAATCCAGCTTCTATGTCGATCTTTGACCCCATTTCGCCTATTTTCAATAAGGTTCGTCTCCAGGTTCTCCCTTACCACATACTAAAATTCCATTGAAATCGAGCCATTTTTACGTAAGTTATGACGCATAAAAGCAATAGAATGTATCGCGCTCCTATGTCCTGACCTTTGATCCCACTTCGCCCATTTTCAATAGGATTCATCCCCAGGTGGTCCCCTATCACATACTAAAATTTCATCGAAATCGAACCATTTTTATGCGAGTTATCGTGCGGGCAGACGGACTGACGGACAAAGCTGGAGCATATACGCTTCTTCAACCTACGGTTGGAAAGCGTAAAAATGTTTAAACTAAGGATTTCGGAGAGTGGAGAACAATTATATTTACCTTGCCCTGCCGATGCTATTTTGATAACTTTCTACGGAGAAGTAAATAACGCACTTCTTAGGGGAAAATACATAGATCTACCGGACGAAAAATACAAGACTCACTATAACTTGGCAAAGTCCAGATAATATATTAAAGTTAAGAAAACTGAAAAATGGCATATCTTGAATTGGTTGGGCGGTAGGGTGGATAAAAAGAGCCCACCCTTGCATCCCATTGGCGAAGCCCCTGGTGACAGGTTTATTGTTGGTACTGCTGAGATGAAAGGGGGAAAGGAATTATTTTGCAGTAGCTTTCGTAAAACTAGGCCGCCATGTGAAAATTTCCGTTTGCTGAGAGAAAAACATTTTCGGCACCATTTGGTTGACGCAGCTTAAAATGTTAAAATATACAACAATGAAGAAGAAGAAAAAAAAAGAAATTGCTTTGATTGCAGCTTAAATCATTGCACCAAGTTTTTTTTTCATGACTCTTAGAAACACGCTGGCCGCTCCAGTGGTCTAAGCGTTGGCTTCTGAGCACTAGTCCGAGATGGGTCCGGGTTCGAGTCCTGGTGAGGATGGATGTTGTGTTTGTCTTACGGCACTGGCTCTCTCCCTTCCCTGGAATCAGTGGCCCTAAATTTGGGACGGGCGACTTCTTATAGCCTACTGAGTTGCTCACGGTGGTCGTTAAAACTCCAACCGAAAAAAAAACACGCTGAGGTAATGAATGCAAAAAAAATCTAAATTATTTTGTTACGTTGAGTGGATAGAAGTCACGGATGCCAACCTTTCGCCTGAATAATGACAGTCACATTGTTACATTGAGTAGATAGGAGTCACGGGTAGGCTCACATTTTGCCCGCATAATGGAAATCACATTGCGAGGCTTTGGGTCCACTAGATCTCGGAAGCGTTCCACTGGTATCTCCACCTATGTTTGCTGAAACCCTGTCCATATCGCATTGGAGGATACAAAGCTCAAACGAACGTGTCCTCAGCATCCGAAAGATTTTCCACAGGGTTCATTTCCAATGAACGACGAGGTAATTTGCAGGGTGGGAACTGGAATGCTCTTTTAAGTGTTCTCGTCACCTAGTCTCTGTGGGGAGGCACATTGCAGACATGGGTCGAAAATCACGTAACTGTTACTCTGTCACCGTTACTGAAAAATCACTGTGGCCGTTACGACCAGTAACAAAAAGTAACAGTTCCGAAGTCACTGATAAGAATGTTAGCGTTATCCTTGTCCGAGCATTGCTTGGAGTCCAAGCTTACCATGTCGTTTCTGTTGAAACACTCGCTAGTGATGTCAGCTGTCTTCAAAAGGAACCGATTTTTCGTGATCGTCTCTTCATGAGCAGTCTTGAGGAATGGACGTGAACGAAAATAAAATGTTAATGCTGTTCAGCATTCAACAAAGCAGGACGACTGAGGCCAAGCATAAAGAAACCAGTGACATGGGGAATTATTTCACCGTCGTTGATGAACATTTTGCTTTGTTTGATATTTGTAAGCAAAAGCTACTTACAAATAGTTCGACTCGCCGTTCCGTTACTACTTCGTCACCCCTGTCGTAAACAGTGATTTTCTCACCCATACTAGTAAGATGGTGACTCGCCACCTCGTTACATCCCCGTCACCGCTGCACTAAACGGTGATTTTGTCACCGTTTTAAGTCACCGTCGTGGAACTGTCACCTTTGCCACTGTGACAGAAAAATCTATGTTAAGCCCACCTCTAGCGCATTGTCCTGCTGGAAGGGTTCATTGCCCTGCGTGTGCATAATAGCCATAAAAGGAAGCAGATGGCCTGAAAATTTAGACACGTGACGTGGACTGTTTCAGAGATGTACCTAGAAGCACCAGAGGTGCCAACCTGTGCCAACTGAACAAATTTCAGACCAAAACTGAGCTTCCAACAGCCGAAATAGTTCCTTGTTGATAGGACGGAACCATTGCTTCATGCGGTTTTCTCCAGATGCGCACTCTCCTGTCCGCGAGAAATAACTGGAAACGGGACTCGTCGGACCCCGAGACCGGTCTCCAGTCATCCAAGGTTCAGCAGCGATGTTTTTCTCCAGTTGAGGAGCACAATCCGGTGACGTGGCGTTAGTAATGGAACTCTGGTCGATCGATGGCATCCATAACATATTGTTGGAAATGATCGCTTAATGGTCTTGATGGAGACGTTTCTGAAACTTCGCCCGTTGAAGTCAGCGGTGATGTATGCCTCTGTCACCCTCCGGTTGGACGCAACAGAGGTCAACGGCCACGTGCATCCGCCACCTTTCTTTGCCCACATCGCTGTCCGTGATACGATTTCATTCCGGAAATGGGGTTTTCTCGAACTCTATAAGAACGGGGATAGTGCAGTTCATGTACCACCGCTGCGATAATGCGATCCATGTGTTGGGTACCCACTGTCATCCCCCTTTCAAACTCTCATATCGAATTCAGTTACACTTATATGGAATTCCCGTCCACGTGAATGCAGTGAAGGAGGTTAGAATAGATAGAGAAAGGGCTAGCCGTTCCTCTCGTGTAATCTGAATGAATCCACAAAAATCCCCACCATGACGTCATAGCTAATCACAGCCTCTGCCGTCATGTTGGTTAGACGAGTCACAGTCAATCATAGCCTCTGCCGCCATCTTGGTGAAACGATTGAGAATTAGAATAGATGTAGTAAGGGCCAGCCGTTTCTCTTGTGTAATCAAAATGAAGCCACCGAAACGTCACCACCATCACGCCATAGCAAAATACAGCTTCTGCCGCCATGTTGGTGAGACGAATCACATCTAATCACAGCCTCTGCCTCCGTCTTGGTGAGACGGTTGAGAATTAAGCATAGCATTGAAAATATACAAGCAACGTCGCACTGGGCGTGGCCATGAGCTCCTTGTCGTCTGCTCAAAGTGCTTCATATTTGTGGCGTCATCCTTACCCAATCTATTCTAACCTCTTTGAATGCAGTGATGCCCTCTTAGCTATCGTATTTGTCAAGCGGTGAATTCGTCTACTACAGAGAGGGGTGACAACGTCACGCTGTCCTGGAACCAGGTATCCATGTGGTTTTTATGCTCTCAGTGTACATTACTAGAGGAAATGCATAACAACATGTAATTAAATTACATTTTTTCCTTGCAGGACGAGACTTTCTGAAGCCGACCTTTCCACAGCGCGGGTCCACTCTTTAACGGAGAAACCAGTTCACTGTTGACCCCGCCTGGATGAGGATCTTTGACATTTTTAAGTGTTTCACAAACTTTAATGCTGAAAACAACTATAATATGCATGTTTTGGTGCTGCTGCGACATCTCGCTTTACAACTCAAGCTTTTTTTCTTTGTGAATATTTTTATGAGAATTTCATTTTTTTTTATTTATAAGGACATATGTAATTTATGTAGATTGGAACATGTAGTGCCTTGTACATTTCCAGTCAAAAAATTGAATAAATATATGTATACAGCAGAATATGTACATTTACTGCACGGATCGGGAAAGAAAATTCCCTTCTGTTGTGTAAATCTCCTTCAAATTTGAAACGGCATTCAATTTATGGGAAATTTCAGTGACATCAAATATAAAGGAAGAAATATTAATTGGGCGAAATTCACATAAAGCAATTGAATTTGGGAAGTAAGATTAACAGAAAGGTAACTTTACTGCTATACGAGATCTGTTCAAAAAGTTCTCGAACTTTGATGACAGCGCGCTAACACATCACACTGATTGCCGTAGGTGGCGCTGCGAGCAGTTACCTTGGCAAGCAACTCTCATTTACCACGTCTTTCTGTTGTGATAGTCATCGCACTGCATCACTTTGTTTAAGAGTTTGTTGTGAGTGTTCTGAGATTTTCAAGATGGATGAGTCTCACAAGCAGCGTATTGACATCAAAATTTGAGTCAAACTTGGGGAAACGTTTACGGAGACTCATGAAACGACTTTTTTTTTATTTGAAGGTTTAACGACCACCGTGAGCAACTCAATGGGCTAGAAGCAGTCGTCCGTCCCTAATTTTGGGTCACTGGGTCCAGAGAAGGGAGAGAGCCAGTGCCGTAAGACAAACACAACATCCATGCCTCACGGGATTCGAACCCGAACCCCTTTCGGACGAATGATCAAAGGCCATCGCTTAGACCACTGCGCCACCGATGAAACATGTTTATGGTGATCATTGGCAGGCCAGCCGGGACTCCTCCTCCTCCTCTATTTTTACGGGCCTGGACAGCGGACTAACTACTTGATTGTGACATCACGCTAAGCGATGGCTGTGAAGCTACGGGCAAGTCGATGCGTGGGTCAATGGGTAACAGGAATTGCCGACATTATTTACTTGTTGAGCTCGTGTCGTTCTCGCGTGGTTTCCTGTGCTGTTTTTTTATGTCAAAATGTTTGCTATCTTACGTTAATTCGTGCGGTACGTACCTGACATACGTAGTAAAGTTTTTTAAATCAGTGTTCAATCCCAAAGTTCAAGCTGCAGTTTTGCCCTTGTGACTTCGGAAGCAAATTTCAAAATGCCCTCTACATGTTGCATTTCTGGCTGTAAATCAAACTATTCGTGAGTAGCAGCTGTTCCAAGTGACATCGCAAGTGTCGTTCGGCGTGGCTTAAAAAAATACCGAGGAAAAACTGGACTCGTATTACGAGGTCCGTAGTATGCATTAAGCATTTTAGGGACGAAGATATAATTAAAGAAGATATTATTACAAAACCTGACGAATCTGTCTTTAAAGTTCCTAGAGACAGATATAAACTTAGCCCTGATGCAATACCATCTGTGTTCCCAAATTTCCCCTCTTACTAACAATGCGGCTGTGTCAAGAAGAGATCCAGGTGCAAGATGTTCAGAATTTCTTAATAGAGAAAATGACAAAATAACTCAATTTCTATGCAGTAATGTAATTTCATCATTTCACGAAATACGGACAAATGAGGATGTAACAAAAGTACACTGAAGTGCCAGAAAAACCGGTACACCAGTCTAATACTTGATAGGTCCCCCTCGAGAGCGCAGGACTGCAGAAATGCGAAGGGGCATGGACTCCACTAGCTCCTGGAAATGTGCTGTATGCAATGCACACCATACTTCCCGCAGAGCGTTCGACAATTCGGGTGTATTCCAAGATCTCGGATTCCTGTGATAGCGCGTTGCATGGCATCCCAAATGTGATCTATCACGTTCAGATCTGGAGACTTGGGTGGAAATGGCAACACCTCAAACTCAGATGAATGCTGCTCTAACCATAATGTGGCGTCCCGACACTTGTGTGGAGGTGCATTATCCTGTTGGAACAAGCCCAACCCATCAGCATGAATGCAGGACATGAACGGGTGTACCTCGTCAGAAAGGATGCGGACATAGCGTTGGCCGGCCACAGACGTTTGTAGACGTACCAGGGGTCCCAGTGAAGTCCAGCTAAACACACCTCATACCATTACGGACCCCCCACCAGCCGGTACAGTTCCCTGTTGACAGGCGGGATCCATGGCTTCATGGGGTTTGTGTCACATATGAATCCTTCCATCTGCCCGATACAGTTGGAAACGCGGCTTGTCAGACCAGGCTACTTGTTGCCAGTCATCAAGTGTCCAGTGGCGGTGTTACCGTGCCCAAGCGAGGAGCATAGCTCTGTGTCGTGCACCTATCAAGGGGACTCGAGTTGGGCGTCGGCTCCCAAAGCCCATATCGTGCAGGGTACGTTGCACAGTCCGGACGCTGATGCTTGTTGAGGCTCCAGCATTGAATTCCGAAGATACCTGCGAGAGTGTTGCACGCCTATCGCGTGAAACGATTCCTGGCAGCCGACGATGGTCACATTCACCCAATGCATTTTTACCACCACACTGATATCGTAGGTTGGAAGTTTTGACGGAATTCTTGTAGTCACGGTACACCCTTGCAATGGTCATCCGTAAAAATCCGAACTTCGTTTCTACATCCGAAATACTATGGGCCCATCTCACGAGCGCCAACTAGACACCGCGTTGAAAATCGCTTAAATCGTTATTACTTGTCATTCTCATGCCAAAAACAGCTCTGACAGCTAGCCAGGATGTCTATCGCTTTGTATACGCACTGGCGGACACAACCGAGTACGCGCATAGGTGACGTTGCTACGTATTTTGAATAAGCTCATCTGTACCAGTTTCAGTGTAGATTGGTGTAGATTGGCACGTGTTTGTTGAACAGTATCGTTTAACTTATTACAAAGCTTCAGCCAAATTTATTGCCTTAAACCATCCGCTGTAGTTTTACGATTAATGAGGATCTAAGCATCAACATTTATTTAAATAACAATGAGATTTACAAGAAAGATATGCTTTGGCTTTTGAATCTGAATGATAACAACATGTTATGTGTGCAACGTTTTTCCCAGATGGAGAATTTATTTTCTTATCTCGATAATTTTGAAGAATGTAATAATAAAATGTCATTGGAACAGATTTTAACACAGTTGAAAATGTATGTAGACTTCATGGAGAATACTACAAATGAAAATGAGGAATTATCCAGCACTAGTATTTTTTATGAGCAAATGATTTTGATTTCAACAAACCGTAATTATAGACGCTATAGTCCACATATGCTTTCATGGGCTTTTTCTGTATATATGATATCTCCAGGGTGCTACAGGGAATTGTTTGAAAGTATTATGCTAGTACTACCTCATGAACGGCATTTAAGTTTCTCTCATCCACTTTGTCATTTTCTGGCAGTTGTGATGGAGATGAGCACTATATAAGTACACCAAGACTAAGAGCGAAAAACGGGGAAAACGTGAACTGGTTGTGAATCTTTTATTAGATGAGATTGTGATCCTGCCCCAGATTAACTACGGATCAAATATGTTGGCTGGGATGACTGTGAACAAACGATTTCAGAAAGCTACCAGTGTACAAAGTTTTATGATTTCTTCTTTGTACTCAAAAAACAAAGATGCTGTATCTTCGTTCCCCGTGAATCATATGAACTCTGATGAATTACTTAAGATGACGAAGAAAGTATTACACACCATTTATCAATGTGGGGTTCATAGTAATTTCAATCATATCGCACAACAATCATGTGAATCGTAATATGTTTACCTCTCTATGTGGTGGGGTCCTGAAGACATTTATTCCTAACCCACATGACCAAAAGCAATTAATATTTTTAATGTTTTATCCAGTACATATTCTTAAGTGCATACCTAATAACTGGCTCAATCAACAGACAGATGAAACCACCTTTACTTTGCCAGCATTTGGCAATCCTGGTCAAACCTTACATGCTTTTCTTGGCCATTAAAGTTCACTTCATGCAAGAGAAAAAATAGCTGTTGTAAAGTTTGCTCCAAAGTTGGCTACAAAGGCATTGCTTCCAAGTAACTTGGAAAGACAAAATGTAGGTCTGTGCCTTCAGATTTTTCACGATTCTAGCATAAGTGCACTAAATATGGCAGGAAGTGACTTTGAGGGTACTGCACAGTTTTTTAAAATTATCACAAGATAGTGGAAGATTGTGAACAATTAAAACCCCAAAACAGGGAGAGACCATTCGGATGCTGCAGTGTTCCCTTTAGTTGTGTAATGGACAACGGAATAAAATTCTTGGAACAGTGTGTGTAATGGTTACAATGTTGGAAAGCAATGAATATGCCAAATAAACATCGTAGAAGTGGTAAGTTAACAGACGAAACATTCTGCTCGTTCCTTCACACCACAAAAACAGTAAAAGAAATTATTGTTTTTCAATTTGAACAGCTCAAAGATAAATATGTCCTTACTGGCAAATATCAGACTGACCATATAGAAGGCAGGTTTGGTCAGTACAGACAACTCAGTGGAAGCAATTACAATATTTCTGTAGAGCAAGTTTCGCGTGCCGAGAAAAGGCTTCGCCTAAAAGGTTTGATTGAATTGCAGTCGTCTACATATAGCATGTTCAGCTTGAAAGATTTTTTGTGTGAATTTTCAGATGGTAAGGAAAGCAAGAATGCTATAGAGACCAGTGATCTTGAACTCCAACGTACTATTTACTTTTATAACTTTACAGATGACGAGGAGGAAATGATACCTGTTTTTATTTATCTTTCTGGATACGCTGCTTTCAAGCGAAAAATCATTTGCAGTGCCATTTATGCATAAATTTAGTACCGACCTAGAGGGAATTCATTTTTGAACTAAACCCTGAAGTCTCTAAAGAGTATCTCTTCATGATTGATCATGGTAAACTTACGTACCCTCATGAAGACATTGTGAAAATATTCATTATTTGCTTCAAATTATTTAAATTCCTTTTGACTGATGATTGTGAGCAGTTACTCCATGTACAAAATTTGTGTTAAAACAATTAGTGGCAAAGAAGGTTGAATAGTTAAATGGCCGCACCTGGCAGTGCAGTAGTCTAAGCGATGGCTTCTGATCATTCGTCCGAGATGGGTCCGGGCTTGAATCCCGTGAGGCACGGATATTGTGTTTGTCTTACGGCACTGGCTCTGTCCCTTCCCTGGAACCAGTGGCTCTAAATTAGGGACGGGCGACTGCTTGTAGCTCATTGAGTTGCTCACCGTAGTCGTTAAACCTCCATTCAAAAAAAAATGAAAAGAAAAGGGTTAACTGTGGTAAATGGAAAATGTTCTAAATGTAATTTAACTAAATTTGAACTGGGACTAAAATGTGCTTCTGTATTTTTAAATAACTACTCAAAGTTAAAAAATGACTGCTGAAGTACGAAGTCAGGGAAAAGAAGATAGTACCAAGTCAGGGAAAAGAAGATAAAAGAAAATATATTGTGTTTGCTGCAGTTACTTTGTGAATCTGGTCTTCCTGTGTGCCGCCCTAAAAACGGGAATGTTTCCAAATTTTGGCAAAGACATTTGATAGCCATCATTTCAGGGAAAATAACTACTAGCCCCAGTCTAACTACCCCAAACCCCATACAAATAAATATATTTCAATCTTGATTTTTGTATATTTTCAATCTTCATTTCATGTATGGGGAATAATTATCAAGCATGCATGTTCTAACACATGTTCATCACCAGGATGAATTGCACTAACCCTGGGGGGGGGGCGGCAGAAATTAGTACAAGGTAAGTTTATTTTTCATTTATTTATTTCTGTGTGTACATTGTACTGAGCATTACACATTCTCAGTACTAACTTAGTCCAGTTGGCAGCCTCAACACTTTTGTATTTATATCTGTATGCCCTGCAACACATTATGCAGATGAATAGTGAGAAAAGATTATCTTAATCCGTAATTCCTTCAGTTTCAAAATAGACTGGGAGGGGGATCCAAGTTGTTAAAACTACACATAAAATATAGACTGTATTACGATTATTAACATTTTTTATGTGACTTTTTTTTTCCAGATACGTTCTCAGTATTAATTTAGTATACTCCCGCAATTTTTTCTATTTATTTCTGTGTGTACTACTACATTAACATGATGCAGTATTGTTATCATTCTTCATTTTCGTGAACTACTTTTTCAAACACATTCTCAGTATTAATTTTGTAGCAGTTGGTCGCTTCAAATTTATTATTTTTTAGATGAAAGCAATGTTATTTGATCAGAAAAAATTAGGTTTTAAAAATACAATTTCGAGGGTAGTTTTATTAATTTTTCGCAAATTTTTGTTTTACAGATGCAAATGGCAATATATCAGTACAAAAACGTACTGATAGATTGCGTTTAAGTTATTTTCTGTGTCTGTTAAAAACTGCATTAACAGTTTCTTTCTTTTTTTTATTGGAGGTTTAACGACCACCGTGAGCAACTCAATGGGCTATAAGCAGTCGCCCGTCCCTAATTTAGGGTCACTGGTTCCAGGGAAGGGAGAGAGCCAGTGCCGTAAGGCAAACACAACATCCATGCCTGACCGGGATTCGAACCCGGACCCCTTACGGACGAATGATCATAGGCCTGCGCCACCGGGGCGGCCATTAACAGTTTCTGCCATAACCGTTTTCACTCGCACAGGACAGAAGTAAAGAGAAAACGTGATTTCTAAGAAAGGAAAAACGGACGCAATTTCTTTTTTTAATTTTGTCAGAACTTTATCTCATAAAATAATTTGCAGAAACTAAAATATGGACTTTATTTAAGCTCTTCCTTCAAGCATTAAGTCTAACTGAACTCATAGAAACGTAGTGTAATCTTCTCAGTTAACAGCTCCGTCGCTAAGCGTGACGTCGCAAAAATGATTGCCAAGCGCCAAGCCAACGCCCCCTGAAACAAGGCCTTCAGCACCAGTTCTTGACGTCATCACAGGAAGACCTTGCCGTGACTGACTTACCTAATTAACGCAACGGTGATCTCCGGTATTTAGATGCTTACGAAACTATAAGAGTTTAAACTGAGTTCTTTCCAACTATTGGCGATGTTAAAAAAAGGTATTTGTATTGAGTAAATAGAAGGTCTGTAAACTCAATGTTATAAGTTATTTTTATTTATTAATTTTTTAGACGGCGGAGGGGTGGGGAGGTTCCAGGCCAAGTGATACAATACGTTGATTCTATTAGTGAAATACAAATGCAATGAAACTTAGGAGTTTGTTTAGCAACTCGATTTTAAGGTATTTTGATGGCTAAATAAAAACGGAAATTCCGTTTTAATTTTTCCACTTGCACTGGAAAGACGCCCCCCCCCCATCATGAAAAAAATTTAATAAATAAGACAACCTCGGTGCATTGAGTTTACAGATCTTGTTCTATTTATTCAGCAAAAAATAATTTTTTCTTCTGTTTCTTTAACTTATATATATCCTCGTGTCCGACTCTAACAAATAGCCGACGCTTGAGGGACTGTTAAGGAATCTGTTAATCTTTTACCCTTATTTTTCCATGCAGACTCTGATCTATTCATTCTTTTAGCAAACTAAGATGTTTAATAGATACTTTTTGTCAACTTTTTAAAATTTTCTTTAACTTCAAATAAGGATTCTTTAAAAACGCCATTTTTACTTCCTTCCACACAGATCAGACAACCAACTGAGAGGGTGGGAGCCTGCACAAGAGTTTACGCTTGCAACAGGAAGTATACAATTTATTTAGAAATCACCTTTTAGAACACTCCACATACATACTTAGTAAGAGGTTCATGATAAAGGTAATCAAATAAAAAAATTAGGCTAAACAAAATAACTTTTTAAATTATGAAAAAATGGGAAAGTAGTGTAACACGATAGTACAGGAAATACAAAAAGATGAAGATGAAAATACATAAATAGATTCAAATTCTTTTTTATTTTATTAGTGCCAAATGTTGTATTTTTTTATGATGTTCCGTAATGATTAAATAATTCACTGCCTACATTATAATATTAGTCAGTAAAATGTTGAAATCTTTGAAATATAGGCAAAATTGAATTTAAACTTATATTTTATTTCTCCAATATAATACCGAAAAGAAGTCGAATATGATATCGATATATGTTTTAGTATTTGTTTGACGCATTTATAATTTTCAGTTTTATTTAACTTTCAAATATTTACCTTTGCTACAAAGTCGCAACACACTATCTAGGGCATTTAAGTTAAGCAAAATTTTTTCTGAATATGTTAGATGCAAAAAGTGGTTTATATTTAGTTAAGAAATCTTTTTGCACCATCAGTTTAATAGTTCGAAGTGTACTCATTTTTGTTCCAACAGTGTGCCATAAATAGTAGCATTACCTTAAAGAATTGAAGTTTAAAAGTAATAAAACTTAGTTTTAACACCCTGTTGGTGGAAAAAAAGGTATCAATCCAATTGCTATAAATAAACAAAGACATCGCCATTTTAACGTTTTAGCAATACACAGCAACCGAAAAATTGTTATTTGGCCACTGCTTGGGAAACGAACTCCAGATCTCTCGATATCCAGCCGAGAGATGTGGGATTCGTTTACCCAGCAGTGGCCAAAAGGCAATTTTTACGTGGAAAGAGCGATGTCTTTGTTAATTCACTGACGCCAAGTATTTGGAGGATTTTTACCAATTGCTATAGATTTTTCATGTATGTTCTTCGAAAAATGTAACATTTACAGTTAGAAAGCTAATTCGTGCCAAAAGTTTCTTTTAATGTTAGAATAGGATTTTTCATTTGATTAAGCGAACTTTAAGGTTAATTCCATATACTGAAAACAATTCATGGTTTTCACATTTTTTATTCCTTTTGGAAGGAATATAAAAATTGTGCACCAAAATAATGTATAAAAACTCGAGTTTTTAGCATATTTTAAGGAATGAATCATTTTGAAATTGTGCAATTCTAGTGTATAGAAAAATGTACAGCCCTAGAATTAACAAAAACACAATTAAATTTATTAACAGTACATTAAAACCTAGTTTACAGATTGGTAATCATTATATACTACGCGATTTAATGCCGGTTCAAACATCTTTAGGTAAAACACTTTATTGCGGTACATTTCTAAGATTAAATATCGTTCCCTCAACTACACTATATTTCACACTAAATATAAAATGGCAAAGAAACTGTACTATAAAAGAGCTAATAAAACATACATACCCTTGAAGCTCCTATAGGCCGAAAATCACGAGGAATTGCACGAATCCATTTGGAGCGAAGTTCTTCATTCCCGGAAAATTTAAACGCTGACGCTTTAGGCCTTTTGTCGTAATTGCTACGGCAATTTGGTACACAACAATGTGAAGGCATATTAGAACTAAAAATACTTTTTTAACACCGTGAAATAAATAACACAGAGTAGAATAATACGAATCAGTCAGCTGCAAGAACAACGAACAACCTCAGGGAGCAACGCTACAATAACCACAAAAGAACACAGACGCTAACTATGGTTACGGTCGTTCGTCAAATTTAACAGGTCTTCCCGCAGTGACGTCAGACGTCGGAGAGCAGGAGGTGTTTGGGTCCTTGTTTCAGGGGGCGTTGGCCAAGCCCGCAAACAGGAGGCGAGAGTCCTCGGAGCCCCGTCAGTCCAATGAATTGTCTATGCCAGGGGTTCCCAAACGTTTGGAGACCACGCCGCCCTTCACAGGTCACATTTCCGTGCGACGTCCCTGTGCCCAAATTCGAACTTGTGTTCGGAAGCATACTCTGAGTTGCCAACGCTTTCAGGCAGATCACACACGAAGGACGTTCTTCGTCCTTGCACGTCAAACCGAAATCCAACTACGTGTCATCACAATTTCTAGACTTGTTCCTTCTCGCCTGTTTAGAACTAGGTGCTTGCAGCTTCTTCCATACCACGGTTTTTACTTTAAAACTTCTCCATTATCATAAACCAACACACACTCAACTCACATAGAAAAACCTACGTTCACAGTTATTAAAACACAGCAGCTCAATTCTAACGAATGTTTATATTCGCTACATATGTATCGAATGAAGACTGCGTATTAAACTAAAAACCCAGCAATTAAATTAAATTAAATTCATTTATTTTTCTGAGCTAAAAAAACAAGTGTTACAAAAATATCATTGAAACAATGCACAGCAAGGAAGCAGTGGGTGGGGGGAGGCCAGCCAGGCCGGACAGGGTCCCATGCTCCCTAGTCTAGTTTTATACTGAGGTCAGTAGTTATAATTACAAACAAGAGTTTCATAGTGATAGAATAATAAAAAAAGCGAAAAATAAAAATTAATGATATATGAGAAGATAATAAACATTACAGATAATACCATTGAAAAAGCAATTTACATCACGATATCATCATCATCATTGTCAACCATTATCAATCCACTGCTGGACGAAAGTCTCCCCAAGTTTCTTCCACAACGGTCTACAACTTTATCCTTCAGTTTCTTGTTTATTATAAATCCAACACCACTCGTTCTGCAAGTATCTATCCCACGATAATAGAAGAGATATCCACTTTTCAGTTCAATGAGATCTTCGCCTTTCTCCTTACCTCACTTAGCCCGACAATGTCCCACTTGATTCTTTGTAGTTCTTCCAATTCAAGGAGCCTTGAATCAGAAGATAGGGAGCGTCCATTATACGTAGCCAAGGTCAGCATCACGATATACAAGTCATAATATTAGTTATAGTTCTCATCCACTGTAAACATTAATTTCAGGAGCTGCAATTCATTATGAAGTTTTTCAATTTTTTTTTTAAAAGGTTAAAATTATTTAGAGAAGTCAGTTCCGCCGGTAGTGTGTTCCAGTAGTGTGGGCCAATATAATCTATACTTTGCTTAATGCTCTCCGTTTTCGGATGAATAGGCCGGATATGTGATTTAGTGCGTGTGTCATGTGTGTGTATCTGGGGTATAATTCGTATGATATTGGCGTGTAAATTATTCTTAATGAGTTTGTACATAATTTTCTCGATATTGAAATAATATAATTGGTTAATCGTAAGAATGTTGTATTTGTTTGAGAAAACTCTTGTGTTATTATAGTATTTCTATCAAATTTTAAGTCAATTAATCTTATATCTTTGTTTTGAAGAATTTGAAGTTTTTTAAAATTACATTATGTTGTCTGTCCGCACGATAAGATAGCATAATTAATATGAGTCCGAAACATGGTACAGTATAAATGAATTAGTGTTTTATAGGTAAGGTTTGTGAATACCAGGCTGATAACTCCAATATTTTTAGAGAGTTTAAGAAGAAGAGAGTCCACATGTTGGCTCCACTTAAGGTCCCAATGTAAGGTAACCCCCAAATAAAGCAAGCAAAATGTAAGGTAATCCTCAAATAAAGCAAGGAAAATGTAAGGTAATCCCTAATGCTGTGGCAGAACGTTATCGCTTGACATTGCCTGGCTCAGTCCATGTTCAGACTGCAGGGGGAGCCAGATCCGCACGAAGTCACGCCAAGTTTTCAAAGAGCATTACAGTCCGGAACTCAGATGAAAGGAGGGCTTTCACAACAAGAAAAATGATGTGCCTTCTTTTTCTTTAACATTCTTTCTTGCAATTCATTCTTGCGTTTCACTATAAATTACAAGTTCTAGTTTTTCCATATAGTCGCGACACCCGGAGGCGTCGCGACGCACAGATTGGGAACCTCTGGTCTAAGCTAAGCGATTCAAAAATGGTAGACAGTTAACAGATGATCTCCGTTCTGTGTGGCCCTCGACGTCAACTGAAGACACTCGTGCAAAGAATATAAAGAAGATACCCAAGCAAAGAATATAAAGAAGATATTCTTTGGCCTAAGTTCGCGAATTCGCGCCTTCAAATCGCTGATTGACTGTTTGAGAGTTTGCGTACAATTGCAACGTTTCAATCGGATCGTATCATCCAGTGGCCTGCCGTGAGCGTTATGAGTAGGCATGCAAAAATTAAAAAAAAAACGTACTTTATTTGAAGAGGAATTCCATCCTGCGATTTTTTTTTATTCTTTCGACGTCAAAATCTTCAGTAGAAAATTTCCAATTGTTATTATTTTTTTAGATAATATGTCTTGTCCAGTGGCGTAGGAACGCTTTTACATGCCCATTAATTTTACATCTAAAAGATTAAGCCTTGTATGAATGACCTCCTCCTAATTTTTGGGGTGTAAGGGGCGGTATGAGTACACTTATCAGAATTTCATTCATACAAATGAAAGTTGTTATTATTATCAGATTATCATTATTAATTGTTACTTATACACTGGGGAACAAAGTTTTTGTTGCATTAATACCAGCACTTGTTCTTACCTAATTTGAATGTGCTGAATTCAAATCTGAAGTTAGGTTTTCTCTGTAAGCTCTAGATTTTTTGCAATTCAACATTTTCAGGTTTCGCGAAATTTCGACGACGCCTCTCGCATGATGGCATGTCTATTTGAGGAGTTTATGGTCCCGCAGTCTTAAAATTAGGCATAAGCAACAGTCTTGGGAAAGATATTCTTTATGTATTCACAAAAACGTGTAGGTGCATCACAATATGCATTAAAGTTCGAAAAAAGGAAAGAAACACCTGTGTGGTGTAAAATATGAATCGCCACTTGTCAGTTCTGAAACATTAATCCATTATAGTCAAATATGAATATGTAGTAATGCTGTTTACTTTAAATACACATATATTTCGACATGAAAATGATAGGTGATTAAGAATAACTGATAACAAGGATGAAATGCAAAGTTCTGATATGCCCTATTCGGGCAAGAATTTGCATTTATAGCTGTGGCGTTTGTGGACTTTCTAAAAACAGTCTCGTTCGATGCTCCAGCAATAGTCTGCCATTATAATTTTTGTCCCATCGCCCTTGATAGCGCTGTTCCATTGTCACGAGGTCTTGACGGAAGCGCTCTTCCTGTTCATCACTAACAGCCCCAATGTTCTCGGGGAATTGATCAAGGTGACTATTCAGGAAATGGAGCTTGACACTCATGTTGAACCCAAGATCGCCAAAAGCCAACAACTTTCAAGTAACGAGAACCTTATAGTTATCTGCTTTTTGTTACCAAGAAAGTTTTGTATAACTGCCACGAAAGATAGCCATGCTGCCTTCGCCTTGTCATTCATCTTCCTAACAAATTCCTCATCACGTACAAGGGCGCGAATTTGAGGTCCATCGAACACACCTACTTTGATCTTCTCGAAAGACAAAACAGGAAAAGCAGAAACTATATGTTGAAAACATTCACCATCAATACTTAATTCCTTTACGAACTGTTTCATAAAGCCGAGCTAGATATGGAGTAAAGAATGGAAAAAATCTTCTCTCGGCTAACGATTGGGTCATTCACAATGTTTGGCATGCCTGCTTCTAGAGTTTCACGTATGGGCCTCTCCTCCTGGGTCCAGTTTCTCTCGAATTCGGCTGTCCCACATGCAGAGATAGCATGGAAACTTCATGAAGGCTTTCTGTTGATCAAGCAGGAAGTTGTCCATTTTCAGGTCCACACGAATGATCCAGCTGTGCTCGTGATATTTAAGTAAATCAATGACCATTTTTATGTCATTATGTTCTTCTTGCAAATGCACTGAATGACCAACTGGAACCGTTCCATAAACATTGCCATTGTGCAAGAGAACACACTTGAGGTTGCGCATTGAGCTATCCAGAAATAATCGCCATTCTGTTGGACTATACGAGGTAACATCTAATTGCCTGAGAAGACCTGTGATATCGTGGCAGTAAACAAACAGTTTGTCTTCCGAAAAAAGCCCACAAAAATCTGGTCCCGCCTTCGGAAAAAAGAAACTTTTCCAGAGCGGCCAAGTAGGATTGTTTCTTGCAGCCTGGAGGTTAATACCTCAACTGCTTTCTTAGACAGCCCCAAATCACGCACCAAGTCATTCAATTCCGGTTGGATAAGCTGATGAGGGGATGATAACTGTTTTCTATCGGATGAGGAGTCTTCGGATTCTGAAAATATTTCTTGAAGCTCGTTATCGCAACCCTCGTGCTCTTCCTGATCATGTTCACTGCCTTCCATCTTCAGATGAGGCAAAACCGTTACAAACTGGAACCGGAAGTTGCTCAGAGGGCGGAGTAGGTCAAATTGTTGAGGGAATACTGGGATAGAAGATCTTATGCCGGTTTTTCTTGCTGACACTCTTCGTACTGACCATGCAAAAATAGCAATCAGTTATGTGGTCCGTGGGTTCTAGCCAAAGCACAGGAACTACAAAAGGCAGACCGTTTCGTTTTTCTTTTGTTCAGCCACGAAGCATTTCCTCACGATTAGAAAGAATAAAGGTCCCAATCCAAGTTCCAACTTCTACTGCATTAGTAAAAGAAGCTGAGAAAGTAAAATTTTTGGCCCAAGTGGTTTTGGTGCCTGCCCAGCTCATTGGGTTAGGCAAGCATTGACCATGGCCGTTTATAGGGAATATTCCTTGAACCAGTGGCAATAAATTAGGGACGATCGCGTTTATCTCGGTGGTCTTTGAACCCCCAAACAAAAAAGAAAATACTACTGTGCCACTTGCGGGTATCAAATATGGAACTTTAATATAAATCTGATAGGCAAAAATAATTTCCGATACTCATACATACTTGGAATCCTTTAACACTACTCAGTTATAAACAGCAAAGTCTGCTAATTCCAGAAGGACGAGTGGTCAGAGGCGTATGCTTCTGGCGAATCGTTCGCGCTGGGCTTTAGGTTCGAGTTCTGGGGGTGGATGCGTAGGTGGCATGTTAGTTCTCTGAAGCTGACATTCCCCCTTCTCTGGAACTGGTGTTTCTAAATTAGTAACAAGAGACTCCTTATAATCCCAGATGCTAACGTTAAACAAACAAGTAAAAGCGATCGACAACCCCGTTGGTCTAAGCGCTTTTCGCTCTAGTGGATCCAAGTTAGGGGCGCCGGGTGAAGCATGGATGATGCGCTTGTCTTTCTTCACTGGCTTTCTCCCTTCCCTGGAACCATTGATCCCAAATCAGGGACTAGCAACTGCTTATGGCACTTAAAGTTGCCCATGGTAGCTCAAAATTCGAAATAGCACCTCTGGCGTATTTTATTTTGAGCATCTGCCATACCTATTCGCGCATCCTAGCCAGAGATGGAAACGGGTCACGGTTCAGCAAGTCAACGGGTCGGCAAGTTCTTTCGGATGAAATGGATCGGGTCAAGGTGTTCCTGACCCGATTTCGACCCGATTTTATTTCCGTTTTAATTTCGAAAAGAAAAAAAACAAATGTTCCATGGCAAAATGCGTCCTGTGGAATTTTATGCTCAATATTGATGCTAGAGGGAAAATATTTGTTATCCAAAAACATTGCCGTCTCCTTCTTAAAGCAGTGAACATTTCCTCCGACCGATGATACGGCGCTGAAGCTGGATTCACAGATACCATTTCATAAAACGGTACTTCCTTTTTGTTTCAGTGCAACTCTCCAGAGCATGATACAGACAAACGCCTGTCGACTGCTTCTCTAGCGATTCACTCTCTCACACCTCATTTGTCACATTGTAAGACTGAGTTACTTTTCACATAGCATCTTTTGCATTGGACATTAAGAGGTTTTCATTTGATGTGCTAACATCCCGTTCAATTGCATGTTGTGTTGGAATCAATGCCTTATTTGTCAATATGGATGAATTTAACATTAAAGAGTTTGAAAAAAAGCATCGAGGCCAACAAATACGCGCTAGTTGAAAACAAAAAGGAGAACAGTGGATCCTGGTAGCTGTTTAAGAAACTAGAATGTGTTTGACAGCAGCACCAATCTTCAGAAGCTTCTGATGAGTTGAAAGTTTCCAAAATGTGAATGTTGATTTCATCATTACCCCTCAGAAGGAAGGAACACTTATGAAATCAACATTCACATTTTGGAAACTTTCAACTCATCAGGAGGTGGTGAAAACTGGTATTGTTGTGAAACATATTCTGAAGATTGATACGTTATCAACAAAACCGCAAAAGCTGAAATGAAGCATACAAAAAGTTAATAAAAAATTTTGATTGTAGTACCATCAGAATTAAGTGGAACGGCCTTAACATTACTGCGGAGGTAATTTTTAACCTTCGCAGATGCGTTTGAAAATATTATACACCAATGAGACATTACATTACGACCACCTACCTAATAATCTGTTGGACCACCTTTAGCCCGCAAAACAGCGGCCACTCGGTGAGGCATCAATTCGATGTGGTGGCGATAGGTATTCTGGGGTATCTGGTACCATAATGTCAACAACAGGTCCTCCAGTTCCCGTGCATTTAGGAGTGGTGGTGATTAAACGCGAACCCCTTTTCCAAGTCAAACCACAAATGTTCGATTGGGTTCATGTCAGGTGAATTTGGAGCCCAGGGCATTAACATAAAGTCACCAGCAAGTTCCTCGAACCACTCCTTGACAACTCTGACAGTGTCGCATGGCGCATTATTCTGTTGGTAATGGCCATCACCAGCAGAGAACACAGTTGCCATGAATGGGTGAACTAGATCGACAACCATGTGAAGATACCTGGGAGCTGTCAGGGATTGTGCTATTGGGAGAATGGAGCCTAAAGTGTCCCTAGAAAACATCGTTCACAGCACAACACCGCCACCGCCGGCCGGTTTATGATCAACAGTGCATCCAGGTCCGGAATAACCGCGATCGGTCATCTACGTGATGCACCAGGAATCTTGTTTCTTCAGATCAGGCCACTTTCTTCCAATCATCCATGGTCCAATCTCGATAATATTGGGCCCATTTCATGCATTGTTGGCGATGACGTGTTATGAGCATGGGGACTCGGCTGGGTCTTCAGCTACGCAGGCCCATGCGCAGAAGATTGCGATGAACTGTGTGCTGTGACACATTGCCGTGATCACCACTGTTGCAGCTGCGGGAGATTTGTCGCACTCTGGCCCTGAATTCGCTCTGAATAATACGCAACAGTCTTCGATCACCTCTGGCACCAATGAGCTGCTGACGACGGTGCGTCGTTTGGCCATCTGTGCACCACCTTTGATACGTACTTACTACAGCCATCATTTATGGCACGTACTTGGTGGGCCTCGTAAGGGCCGCTTGTGGCAGCCACAGCCTGTAATGGATAACTGATGGCCCTGTTCCGGTATATGGCAACTGATGAGATGTCAACTGTTGGCCAGCTGCTAGCCTGAATTGCTGGCCTATTGGATGGCCGACGGGACATTTTATTGACGGTTCGTGTATCAGCAACATAGTGCTGGACCATTGCTGGCAGCCAGTACTGGCCCAGAAAGACTGCTTTTGCTGGGTAATTTTGAGTTCTAACATGAATGAGTTCTTACTATGTAAGTTTTTACTATATTTCCTTACAGAAATCCGGCGTCTATTTGATTTGTTTTCAATGTGGTTTAATTAAAAATTTCACTCCATCATAGGACATGCAACATCCCCCATAAATTAATAATTATTTACAGCTTAAATGCAACCGTCCTAGGACGGGCTACACTCTAGTTCACCCATAATTGCAGCTGCAGGTATGCTATGAAGGGAGTAAGTATCTGATTTATTTATAGCCTATAGAACGTTTCAACTTGCCGTGTTATTTATGGCAAGGTAGAGCAGCTGTGTAAATAAGTACAGTATACACAATAAATTACGTTTTCAATGTATTTGCTATCTGTGCTAACAAGAAACAAGTTAAAAAGATAGGATTTCAGGTCTTTTCAGATGTTTTTGCTATATCCAGTGTAACTCTTCATCAGAAAAATGAAAGAAAGCTGTTTTATCTTTAAAATGCAACTTGGAGCTGTTTCCTACTCTAGTTGCCTCACAGTTGGTTCAAAGAAGGCGTCATCATGCTTAAAGCTTTACTCCACAAAAACAAAATACAACATTTCAAGAGTAAGAAACATCTAATTAAAACTGGAAATAGAAGACCTTACTTGTACAGATGAAGACCATTAGTTTTAGCGTTGACAGCTCCTGCCACGGGTCCTACAGTACCCACTGCTATTTTTAGTGCTCTTTCATCTCCTTGGGGTATGTGTTTATATGATCCAAAACTAGCTGCAGAATCCTCTTTTTCGTAGCGACATTCATTTTCCTATTAAAAAATGTTCTCCATCGTTAAATGTCTTTAAAAGTCAACCGGTATTTAATTTTTTGTACAAAAAAAAAGAGAACAAAGGTGTACTTATAACGAAAATTCTGACTTAAGACATCAATTTTAAACCTAAGTAAAACAGAGATGGCAAAATGCATATAAATAACTGCACACATAATGTTAGAAATAGCTTAGAATCTCATCTCGTCAAAGCAGAAAATTGTTGAACAGTTAGTTTCTTTCCATGTGATTGAGCATACCTGATTTATTGGAAACTATTATGTCCATAACAATGCTACAATGATCCTGCTATATAAAAAACGTGACATTGAGGATCTCAGGAACTACAGACCTATCAGCCTCCTATCAGTGGTTTATAAAATCTTCTCTAAAGTTCTTTCACACCGCTTGAAGGTGACAATGGACACTGCTCAACCGAGAGAACAACCTGGATTCAGGAGTGGCTACAGCACTATAGATCATATCCGCGTACTGACAGAACTAACTGAAAGAGAGAGGGAATATGAACTTCCATTATGCATGGCTTTTATCGATTATGAAAAAGCCTTTGATTCGGTGAAACCATCAGCAGTTACAATGGCTTTGAAATTCTGCGGTATTGAAGATGCATACATTAATATTATTCATAACATCTATGAAACTTAGCGTAGCACAAACCTCACATAGCAAAAGAGATACTTTATAACCGACAGACAGCGGTATCACTATACCGCCGGGATTAGAGAAAATGCTATCCCACACTTCCCAACCCGCTTGGCCAGTGTGGTGAGTGTTATGGCCAACCTCCATCCCCCTCAAAAGACGACATGAAGGCAATGGGTGCTAAGAGACAAGAGTAAAGAAGTGGGGTTAAAAAAGAACTTTCAGAAGACAAAACTGATGTACAATGCTATCAAAAGAAATGAAGATCTATCGATTGATGGGGGAAAGTTGGAGATATCCGATTCCTACATTTACCTTGGACAGCAGATATCAAGCAAAGGTCACATTGATGAAGAAATTTATCGACGTATAAGACTTGGCTGGAGAGCTTTTGAAAGAAACAGTACAATGTTTAAGAGCAATATGCCATTATGTTTTAGCGTTTAATCAATGCATCCTTCCCGTGCTTACGTACGGGGCAGAGACGTGGACCTTAACTAAAAAAGGCATACAAAGACTGCAGGCAATTGAAAGTAGCATGGACAGATGCATGCTTAGTGTAACTGTGCTCGCGACCACGAGGTAGTACATCCAGGTGGAAAACCAATTTCTGAATTTAGTTATTTATTTATTTCTTAATTTGGGTAATGAATTTCTGAGTAGGAGTACATTTTTATCTACATATTTTTATTTGTACCATTTGCCCCACATCGTCAGCAGAGATTTCCAGGGCTGAGCAAGCCCCAATTTCGGATGATTTTTTTTTCTCTCTTTCTTCCCCGCCTCTCCCAGCCATCCCTCCGAAGAGCGAGCAATTGTTGGATGTCAAGCTAAGCTGCAGGACAAATCGTTGACTGGCAGGACGAATTCGCCGTACAGCGACATTCCCTCTTCCCCTTAGGTGGCTGGGAGAGCTGCCGTAATCCAGGCATGGGGCATTTCCAGATTGCTTTAGGAGATTGGATGGCAGATCGAAGTTTCCGAAATATTTTTAAGCATTGTGAGATGTTTTATGGGGAGCTATGAAAGTGACAGCCGTTCTCAGCATTTTCAAAGTGCTTGAGTAGTCCGTAGCCTGGCTGGCTGGCTACACAGAGATGCTTATATGGCTGGTAAATTTATTGGTACAGCGGTTACATCCTCGAAGACGTCGAAACTTCAGGAAATTTCTCAAGAACGGCATTTGGTCAGGAAGCGGGAAGTAATCGGGCACTCATGTTTGGTCCCCTAACGAATCCATTGATTTCATGTTAATTTTCCGACCAGTGAAATTTCCACTTGGAGATTTAATTCAGGGAAGACCTGCGTTCCCCAGCACGGGATCGGAACTTGCATAATTTTGATGTGTAGTGAATGGATCCCGGAGAAGTAAAAAATTTCGAGATGAGAATCACTTGTTGTTTCACTGTTGTCACTTCACTTGACCAGGTCACATCTGTTGCTTATCCAACGCCATGAAAGCAATCATTGTGTGACTTTTTCTAGGTCAATTCAGCTTGGACTAGCTCTATCAGCCAAGCACTTAGAAATTAGCCATCGGAGTCTTCTGATGGGTTCGTACCACCATTTATCCGGTCACAAAGGGAGGCATGTGAAGTCTCCAAGCCTATGGATATTTACTCGTGCCTTAGCTGGAAACTATAGCAGGAGGTTGCTGCACACCGAAACTTCCATCGAGCGATACTGGAATACTGGGAAACCTCCTACTGATAACTAAGTCGGCCCAAGCCAAGCGAGACGGCTGCCGCTGAGGAAAGTGATGGAATGCGACTCCTAGGTGGATCGGCTATTATTCGGTGACCAGGAGTGGTAGCGGCGGGAGTCCAAGGATTACTGCGGCTGACGAGGAGATGAGATTATGACGTGGATGCTGGTGCCTTAGCGTTAAAGAACTGTTTTGTTCTACGGACCCTGGATTTAAATGACGTCAAGAAAGACGAACTTTCCGTATTGTTCAATATTTCGGATGATGATGGAACAGCAGCACGGTCTCCAGTCCAGACGGATGTTAAGGTAGGAATTCCATACTATTCTTTCTTTTTGGCTTCCCTCAAAATTTCAGCGTATTAGCGGTCGATACATACTGAACTTTTTCGCTAAATTAATATTAATAACTTTTTCGCTAAAATAATAAGCGAGTAGGCAGTGATCACATGTTACGTGTTGTTCCTATCGGATAAGTCGGTATTATTATTATTATTATTATTATCGTTTGTTTTTAACGAAATGTTCATACATATAAAGCCAATAAGAGACTGCAAGTTTAATAACCCATATACAGTATGACAACTTACATTCTCACATTCTTATGATTTGCTGCAAGGAGTCCTGATCTACGATGTTTGTTTTTTCCTTATTATTTGCCAGACAAGACCAATAAATTGTTTTATGTGATAAATTATCAAATATATTCTCATGAGTGTTTCTCTGGTTGCAAATTGCGTGCTCAACTCTGGATATACGGAAATAATATATTTACGGCTAGGACACAGCTATGTTTTTACGCTTTCTAACCGTACGTTGAAGAAGCGTATATGCTCCAGTTTTGTCCGTCCGTCTGCCTGTCTGTCTTGCCGTCCGGCAGTCCGTCCGCACGATAACTCTCCTAAAAATGGTTCGATTTCGATGAAATTATATTATGTGGTATGGGACAACCTGGGGACGAACCCTATTGAAAATGGACGAAATGGGATCAAAGTTCAGAGCATAGGAGCGGTATCCATTCCATCGACCTTATACGTCATTACTTACGTAAACATACTTCGATTGCGACGAAACTTTATCATGTTGTTTCAGAGGTATACTGAACCGGTTCTGTTGAATATCATCGAAACGGGGTCGAAGGTCAGGGCACAGGAGCGAGATTTATTCCACAACCATTATTCTAATAACTTAATAGCATTATCCTCATAACTTGACTAAAAGTACTTCTATTGCGACAAAACTTTAGTATGTTGTTCCGGAGGTATACTGAACCAATTTTGTTTGATATCATCAAAATGGTGTCAAACGTCAGGACACAGGAGTGAAAGTTATTCAACTGCCATTATCCTCATAATTTGAGTAATAACTTGAGTAATGATTTCTGGTACGTTGGAAAGCGTATCATAATCAATGCATTGCATGATTTTACTAACTTGTTACTATATAATTTAAATTCTAGATGATATAAATTAGCAGATCCTTTGACTCTCAAAAGAAAATCTGCCGTGTGAAACACAACGCCCGTCAGTGGATCCTGAAGCTGCGTCAGCCCTAATTCAGGGAATCGCAGAGTCACAATCCACTTCATATCCCCCCCCCCCTGGTTATTAATATTACGTCGGGAGCACCTCCGCTGGGACCCGCACGACAATATAACCAGGTGAGATAAGAACTCGTGGATAAGGAAAAGGACAAGAGTGGAAGACATAAGGATCAGAGTAAAGTCCCTGAAATAGCAATGGGCTGGAGATGTTCCTAGAAGAACGGACCACCGATGGACACCGAAATTCTAGACTGGATTACAAAGGACGGGAAAAGACCAAGAAGAAGACCACATGGGAGATGGCTGGATGAAATTCGAAAGCATGTGGGAGTAACGTGAAGAAAACTGGCGCAACATAGACCTGCGTGGAAAAGACTTGGCGAGATTTTCATCCAGAAATGGATTGATAATGGTTGTCAATGATGAGGCAATAGAAAAATAAAATTACTTTAATGAATAAAAAATAAACTTACGGACAATGACATTTGTGTTGGGATCAATGGACACGTGACCGCACTGCCACACGACGGAGCGGCTCCGGACAGACCAGTAGGCCCAACCGTAGAGAGAATCGACGGATCGTGCGCCGCGCACGAACGGATTCCACGCGGACCCGGTCCACTATACAGGCAGATGTAGCAGTTTCTGTGTGCCCACGAAACATTTCCCAACGCCTCATGGAAGCGAATCTGAGAACTCAGCGCCCCTTACATGTACTGTCATTAACACCGGAACATCGCTGGCTCCGTGTGCAGTGGCGCCTGGCCAGAGCGACGTGGAACGCCACAGACTGGTGACGTGTGGTGTTTAGCGATGAGTGCTGCTTCGTTTTGGAGAGAGATGATCATCGTGTCCGGGTGTGGAGGTCCCCGGATCAACGGCACAATCCCAACCTCGCTATCGAGCGCCTCTCCTCCCCCAGTGCAGGCATTATGGTCTGCGGAACCCATTGCCTACGATAGCCGATGAGCTCCAGTAGTGGTACGTAGATCATTGACGTGCCGTTGGTATGTGGATGAGATTTTACGGTCCTATGTGCTCGCATTCCTGGCCGGGATTCCAGATGCGCTATACGAGCAGGATAATGCTCGCCCGCACACGGCTCGGGTTGCCCAGGACTGTCTACGTTACGTCCAGACACTACCATGGCCTGCCCACTCCCCGGACATGTTCCCCTATCGAGCATGTGTGGGACCAGTTGAAACGTCAGCTACCGCCGTGCCGCATTATCTGGGTTTTGGAGCATACCGTAAAACACATGTGGGACAGTCTGCCGCAGGACAACATCAGGCGTCTGTTCGCCTCCATGCCGGACCGTATTGCAGCATGTATTGCCGCACGAGGTGGTACGACGCGCTATTGAAGAAGACCGGACAGCGTGCCACAGATCTCTCTGAAATTGTCCTGCAGCTCTGTGTTTGCCATCATGTGTATCATTCATCTGTAGCATTACGTTCATAAAATCTCAGTTCAATCCGATGCATCCTTCTTGGTGCGCAAATTTTATTGCCGGTGAGTGTATATTTGAAATGCACTTAAAAATGTCTATATCACAAAGCACTGGTTGCGCGTCAGCATAAAGAGTTTCGTTTTTTATAATTGCGTAGCTGAAGAACCGTTGGAATTCAGTAACAGTTTTCTTACCTAAATGTACATAGTAATTATTCCGTTCATCGACATAATGCAGCATCAAAACGACTAGAACAACATACCCGGTAACTTAAACTTACAAAGAAGCACCTCAGAGGGTGTCCCTTACAAAGTTTAAGTTGCTAAAGAAACGTCTGTTGTTAAACACCGTTTGAATAACTAGGTCGTCTTCCCGGAAAGTCAGTGTGGCCTTGTTCAGCTGCTATATACCTAATTGTCACTATGAATAAAATTGATTTCAGTATTCTAAAGCTAGTTCGCAGCACTGTTACTAGCTAAAGATTACGTCACGCTGGAAAACGTACAGCAATGTGCGACATCAAAAGAGTCGAATGCGAGCATCATCTACGAGTAGTATATAGGGGGTACTATGGCACACACCCAAAATCACATAAAGACCTCAAAATCAGGCATTTTTTGATTTTTCAGACCTCAATAATCACGAACATTTTAAGGCTTTTTATGATCAAAAACACCTTATTTTCATTAAAAAGCATTGATTTTTGGGCATAAAATAGTCAAAAACATCAGATTTTTGAAAATTGAAGTTTTTACTCTGTTTTTTCATAAAAACAGACATCATAAAAACACGCATTTTTGATGATATTTGACGACTTTTTTGAACAATTGCAATCATTTTGAGCTTTGAATAGCTTTGATTTTAAAAGTGATGAAATGATGGATTTAGTGATCAATAGAAAAGTTGTAAAACAAACTACTTTGCAAAGTCCTTTTTAAAAATGCATTAAAAAAAAGGGGTACCCAAAATGGATACCCCTTATAGGAAGATTAAAACTTGTTGAAGATTAAAAAATATTTAAATTTTATGACATATCTTTGCAAGTAAATACACAACAAGTTTTTTATAGTTTACATTTATAAAATCATCAGAGAATTTTCTGTTGATAACAATATCACACCAGTTAATTTTATCTTTATATTTCATAATGAAATCTTCTGTTAATTCTTGGTTTCTTGTAACTTCTTTCCAATCAATAAAATCACTAAGAAAATCTATAGTTTCTTCACTTAATTTTTGTTTTATTGGAATTATTGACATGTCTAAGAATCGAAAGTTTTCTTTTATAAAATCATTACTTAATTTTTGATACATAGAAATTCTTCTCATATCTAATTTATCAATATTCATTAATATAAAACTCTCAGAAAGTGTTTGATATTGAGAAATCAAAGACCAGTTTAATTTATTGTTATTCATAAAATATTCAGAAAGAATCTGATATTGAGAAATTTTATCCCAGTTCACTTTATCATGAAATTCTAAAATAAAATCTTCAGATAATTTTTGATATTCTGATATTAAATCCCAATTTACTGCATCTTTTACACTTCTAATTATATCTTCTGAAAGTTCATTATCTTTAGAAAATGAATCCCAATTAATATTGTTCCTAATTAACCTATCCATTTATATAGAATGAATTTTTATAAATGGAATGTTATTTTTTCAATTTCTAAGTAAGGTTTAAAAATGTTTAATTCTAAATAAGACATGACTTGTATGCTTAATTCATCATTCTTTTTTCCTGATGCAAAGAGTATTAAAGGTTTATCTGTGTAGGCATCACTATTAAATAATATATTCTCCCCAAGTGTAATTAAAACTTCTGATTTCCCATTAGTATAATTAGGACGTAAATAAAATGTAATTTTCATATCCATATTTTCACTCAGTTTCATATTTCTGTCAAGGAGATTGCTACTAAATTTCATAAAAACGACTGTTTCCCAGTAACGCATAGCACCAAGAGTATTATATGCTTTTTTATCTTCTTGAATTGTTGCATAACATTTTTGATTATCCACGTAATTTTTATTAACTGCGTCATACATATCCTGAGGAGATGGAATATTCACTAGTCTTTTATTTTGAACATCAAACTTTTCATCTTTTAAAATTAAAACATTGTTTTCTAAATACCTCCTATTCACTGCATTCTTATCTGCTGCAGGATCAGCAACATTTCCTATTCTTTTACCTTTTGCATTAATTACATTCCCATCTTGAATATGTAAATATTTTTGATCCAAATTACTTAATTCACCTTTAAGTACAGCATCTAAATCTCTTATTCTTACAGCAGTTTCTTGAACAAAATCTGAAAAACTACCATTAATATTTTTTTCTATTTCACTTTTAACTTCCAGATTATTCTCTCTCATTTGTTTTAAAACATATTCTCTTGTAGTAACATCATGTTCATCTATAGGTTCTTTACAATTTTTTAAATTTTTTTCTTCCATATCATAATTACCATCATCTGTTAATTTAAATCCATTTCCAGGAGGTCCAGATGGTCCAATTCCAAATTCTTCATAAGACGAAACAAAAGGGTACCAATTCATTTATTTAATCTAAAGTTTTCAAAGTTTTAAATTCCTTATTAGCCATATTAAGTGATCCTCTTTTTGTTTCATTCACGATGAAATAAAATCTATATGGTTTACCTGGATTTGATCCTAATCTCCAGTTAAATTCTAGTCTTAAATTCGAAATATTAGTATACTCTGGATGATTAGATAAATTAAAATAAAAGATTGGATACAATCTCGCATAATTTACATAACTTATAAGACATCCACTTTCAGTATTATGAGTATTTAATCCAGCTGCTAATAATTCAGAATAACATCTATTATAATCTAACTGCCCATCTTTAAAATTCGTTTTATAAATTTCTTCTGGAACTTTTTTATTATTACATAATATCCAGCATTCAAGGAGATCTAAATTATCAAAAACCATATTGTTCTGGTTTTGATTGCTTTCTTTTTCTACATACTGTGGAATGACAAGAACACTTAACACCTCATCAGATGTAGTTCTTATATGACATGCACCACTTGATGTTGTTTGCTGATTACTTTTCTCAATTGAAGCAGAACACCAAGTAATTTCAATAGGTGTAGAATTCAAAGCTATACTTTTAAATTCAGCCTCAATGGATGGGTACAACTCTACATAAGGTAACCATAATTGAAAATCAGATATAATAACTTTATAATTAGGATTTGCAACATCTGTGTATAACATATCATTATGACTATTTCTTTGAAATTCAAATGTAACTTTTATATCAGAAATTAATCTTCTAAAATCGTTGAGGAACCCAAACAGTTGTCTTAAAGGAATCCAAAATTTTATTACATTACTGTTTTTTGTTAAAAGCCATCTCTGTCTAAATCCTTTATTATAAGAGGCATTTTCTTTTAATTTGATATCTGATCCTTTCTTTACATCTTTATTAGGATCATCTATTACTATTTTATCTTTATCAGCTGATTCTGATGTATCAACATAATACATCATATTTGTAGCCTCTGAAGTGGAATAATCTTTTGTGAAATTTATAAGTCCATTAATTTGATGAATTAATGAAGCACATTCAATATTAGAATCAGTTTGTTCTTTTCCTATAGTTAATGAAGCGGATCTAAACAGATTCCCACCATTTACAAATGTAACATTATCAGTTCCTATAGTATCATTATTATTTTTTACTATTTTACTTTCTAAGCATATATAACCGTTACTATATAATATAGGTGAATTTGTATCTTTAATAGTAAACTTATATTGATCAGATTCTTTTACATTAGTACTATCTTCATTATGTTTTATATATTCATACTTAGCAATTTTATTACTATAATAATCTGGAATAGCTTTTAAGTCCCAAAGTTTTTCCATTTATTAGGATAAAAAACTCATTTATACCGTTTCAAACCAGATCCATCCTGAATTTTCGTTTTAGCTAATATATCATTAACAGTTACAGGAGGTTTAGATAATATATTTTCAAGTTTATTTTGAATAACTTTTTTAGCTTTATCTTCAATTGCTGATTTACCTAAAACTTCTAATATTTTTTTCCAAAAGTTTTAATTCCTTCAGTGAAGATATTACCACCATATCGTTTTGCATATAATCTATGTTTGTTATAATTCATTTATTAAGCTAAAATTAATCTATATAAAACTCTCATATTATTCAAGTCTATCAGTTCATTATCTTGATTCGTGATATACATTCGAATTCTATGAATATAATTTCGTCTATTAATGGGTAAAAATAAAGGATTTATTTCATCAATTTTTATTAAACTACCAGGAGGATTAGATGGCGTAAAGGAATACAAAATATCTGAATTAATATTATTATATAGAGCTCCTGTAATTACATCACAATGAATGTGTATGTCATCAACTCCTCTAGAAATGTTTGCCATATATTTTCCTTCCTGATATTATCTTCATATATTTCTGATTCAAATCCTAAAATTTCATGTAATTTACTCTCTCTAAGATCAATTTTATATTCATCTTTTAATTCAATTATAAAGCGCTGTGTAGCGAAATTAGCTTTAAATTTAATTGGTGGTTCATCTCCAAATCGTTTTATTAAAAAGTTATTTAATTCCCTTAATGTGTAATTTCCATTATCTAAAGTTATTTCATGCCATAAACTACCATCAAAATACTTAAATGTATTATTTTCATCATCAATATTGTTATATGAAACCCACATAGACATAGATTTTAAAGCTATTTTTGAATTTTCATTAACAGGAATAGGTGGGACATATTCAATTGTAAAATCTTCTGATTTCTCAAAATTTTTTGAATCTAAAATTAACATTTATTAAGCACAAAATCTTCATTATAACCACTTGGTTCTTGGGTAAAAGAATATAAAACTTCAACAGGTGATTTACCTTTATTCCTTTGAGTTATGTATTTCATACAATAAAAACCACATTTAACAGATGTTGGTTCTTGTAAAAAACTCGAATTATATCTAATTCCTTTATTAGATGTTTCAAGATATTTTACAATATTTTTAGGTATGAAAATGTTATTCAATTTAATGTCTTTATATTTATATTCTCCAAATGGATCAAAATATTCCACAAAATTATATTTAGGATCATTATAATAACAGACCCAATGAGTCCCAGGTCCCGTAGATATATCTAAATTAATAATTCCACTTTCAAATTTCTTAATCGTTTTAGGTAATAAATCTGATGTAAATACACCTCTGAATCCTTTTACATCTTTCATATTTTGTTCTATCGTTTTATTGGATATACCTCGTAATTCTGAAGAACTCCCTTTCCAGAATGTTTTTTAAGGTGTGAACCTTTCGGTTTACAACCTGATCCAGTTACTTTACTTAAAGCTTTATTCACACCAAAACTAGCAGCACCAGATAAAGCACCAGTACCAAGAGCAGCTAAGATAGGGATCAAAAAGGGTAAAATACCTCCGTTTTTCTTTAATTGTGTCTTACTTATAGTTATTCGTTTACCATTTTTAATTTGAGTAATTTGAGTTTTTGTTAAATACATATCATGATTAGCACTTTTAGTTTTATCAATTTGCAATGTAATTTCTTCACCTTTCTTAACTGCTGATTTTAATTTGTTTTTCTGACCTTCACTCAAATAAATTCTTGATACAATATAATTACTCATTTATTAAGATAGAAACTTTGAATAATATTGTTTTACTTGCTCATTAGTCATTTTACCCTCTTTCAATAATAAATCTAGTATTTGAACTACTTGGTTATATACTTTCTTATTTTTAGTTCCCTTACATATTTTATCTGTTAATTTATCTAAAATATTAAGACCCTCACCCATATAGTAATTCCCCATTTTGAGAGCTTCTAATGCTCTAATATATTTTCGCACCTCAGCCATTTTATAATCGAAACGATCAATTTTTTTCTGTAATTTTTTCTTTTTTTCTTCATCTTTAGCATTATTAAGTGCTTTTACTTGAGGACCTTTTAGACGTCCGATTTCACTGTTTTTTTCATTTGCTTGATTTATTATTTCATCAATCTCTTCATCAGATTTATTAACTAATTCTGAAGGTAAATCAAATCCTAACTTTTTTTAATAACTGATACATTCAAGTTTTTGTTTAAGTTAATTTTATAAATTCCTGCTTCTCTCTCATACATTTCTTTAGCATCTGAAATAGGTTTTTCAACATCTTCTAAGGCAGGAAATCTTGAAGATTCTGCAATTGGTTGAAATGAAAGTTCTTCAATTGCATTTTGAATAGCTTTTAAATTTTCTTTTCTAGATACATCTTGATATTCTAATTTTTCAACTATAGGTTTATGAAATTTTGTGATTGCCTCTTCATATCCTAAATCTTCTAATTGCTTTTCCTTATTTCGTTTTCTTAGTTCAGTATTTACTTTTGCTAATTTTAATAAATCTTGTATCACTTTACTCATTTATTTAACTGAAAATTTGCTTCCAAGCAAATTATTTTACTTCCAAGCAAATTATTTTACTTCCAAGCAAATTATTTTACTTCCAAGCAAATTATTTTACTTCCAAGTAAATTATTTTACTTATATAAATGGAAGATTTTGAACAAATTGAAGAATATTTATCTTTTGCTGAAATGGCATTATATCTAGCTGAATGTTATTTATCTCAAGGAATACCAGCTGAAGACTTATTATTTGAAGCTGAAATGTTTATTGAAGATGCTGAATTTCTATTAAATAAATATGATTAAGCCTTGCAGCATTAAACTAAAAGATTATTCAGAACCAGAAGAATTTATAGATCCAAATCAAAATCCAATATTACCTATTCATCCTTTTAAACTTTTAATAACAGGATCTTCAGGATGTGGAAAAACAAATTTACTATTAAATTTAATATATGATCATTTAAATTTTGATGCATTATTCATATGTGCAAAAGATATTAACGAACCTAAATACTCTAAATTAAAAGAAAATTACTCAATGTTTGATGATATAGAAGAGGAAGACATTTTAAAAATAAAGGGAAAGAATAAAAATAAGTTATTAAAATTATTTAAAAAGTTTAAGAAAGAAACATTATTTAGTTCAGACATAAATGAATTTATTAATGTAGATGACTTAGATCCTTCATTAAAAAATCTAGTTATTTTTGATGACTGTGTAAAAGAAAAAGATCAAAACGAAATTGAAAAATTTTTTATAAGAGGAAGGAAGAAAAATGCATCCATTATTTATTTATCACAGACCTATTATTCAACACCTATTGATATAAGAAAAAACTGTGATTACTTTATATTTTTTAAACTTCAGCACAGAGAAATTAAACAAATTATTAGAGAAATTGATGGTGATTTTAATATAGATCCTTATCAAAAAAGTATTAAAAAACCTTATGATTTCTTCATGTTAGATTTGAAAAATCCTCATATGAGATACAGACATAACTTTGATCCTATATAAATGGAAGAATATTTAGAAAAGAAAATGTATGTATACAGAAAAAGTTTTAATTACTATAATAAAATTAGTATATCACTATCAGTAGGCAAATTTACATTTAGTGCTTCAGGTTTATCAGCTTTTGCATTTATTCCTTTAGCAGCACTTTCTTTAGGAGCAGGAGTCATTGAAGGTGTTGATAAAACTCTAAATATTTCAGAAAGAAAAGAAGAATATAAACAAGCTTACAAATTTTATAAACAGATATTAAATTTAATAAACGCTAATTCAATTTCAGAACAGGATGCTTACATTAGAGAAGAAGATTTTATAAACAATATTAAGTATTTTCCTTTAGAAAAATATGTAAAACAAACACAGCTAAATGGTTATAGATACGTAGTTAAAAAATAGATTTACAGATAAATAAATGATTCATATATTCAAAGAAATTAAAGGTACTGGTTATATAATAACAGGAGGTGATATAGTAGGATGGTTACAAGATAAATTAAATCCACCTGAAATGCATATACCAGGGTACCAGTATTGTGGCCCATTTACAAAATTAGAAAAGAGATTAAAAAGAGGTGATCCAGGAATTAACAGAGCTGATAAAGCTTGTAAAAAACATGACGTAGCTTATAGTAAAACTAAAGATACTAAACAGAGACATATTGCTGATCAAGAACTCTTAAACGATTTAGATTCAATTGAAAATACTACAAGTGGATTCTATCCATTAGGAGAGAAACAAGCTAGAGCTGTTATAAAACCAATTATAAAAGCAAAGAAAACATTTGGTTTAGGAATTTCATCCTATATAAATATGTATTGCTTAAAGTGCAAACAGAAAACTGAAACTAAAGATATTCAAGAAACAGTAGCTAAAAATGGAAGACCCATGGCAAAAGGAAAGTGTAAAGTTTGTGGATCTAAAAAGAGTGTTTTTTAAAGACGTCGTGAAACACCTTAAAAATATTTATTATACACCAGAAACTGGTTATTGTGGTATTAATGAATTACAAAGAAAAACTAAATTACCCAGGAAAGATATAGAAGAGTTTTTACATCAACAAGATGTATATACAAAACATAAACCACTTATTCATAGATTTAAAAGAAGAAGAATTTATGTTTCTCATGTCAATGACCAATTTCAAGCTGACCTTATAGATATGCAAGAATTTAAATACTTCAATAATGACACAAATTATATTTTATCAGTGATTGATATATTCAGTAAATATGCTTGGACAATTCCGATTAAAAGAAAAACAGGTGAAGAGGTAACTAGAGCATTTAAAAAAATATTTAAAGAAAGAAAACCAGAAAAACTTCAAACAGATAAGGGTACAGAGTTTATAAATAAACAAACTCAAAAGTTATTCAAGGATGAAAATATTCACTGGTTTACAACTGAGAATATTGAGATTAAATGTGCTGTTATTGAAAGATTCAATAGAACTTTAAAGACTAAAATGTGGAAGTATTTCACAGCAAATAATACTAGAAAGTGGTTAAATGTACTAGACAAATTAATTAAGAATTATAATAATTCTTATCATAGATCCATTAAAATGACACCTATAGAAGCAAGTAAGGAAGAAAATGAATTAAAAGTTTATAATAATTTGTATAAAGAAAAAGAGAAAAATAAACCAAAATACCAAAAAGGAGATAAAATAAGAATTTCAAAATATAAAAGAGAATTTAAGAAAGGTTATCTTCCAACATTTACAGAAGAAATATTTATAATTTCCGATATATTGAACACAGATCCTCCGACATATAAAATAAAAGATTTAAATAATGAAGAAATTACAGGAACATTTTATGAAAAGGAACTGGTTAAATATGATAAGAAAGATGAGGTTTATAAGATTGAAAAAATTATTAGAAAGAAAGGAAATAAATACTTAGTTAAATGGTTGGGATATCCTGATGAATTTAACAGTTGGGTTGTAATTTGAAAATTTTTTGCAAAACGAAACGCCCTTTCGGTGGAGGGTCTATGCTTCATTTTTTTTGTACCTAGCCAGCCAGGTACTTATGGGCGTTAACTCTTTTCGACCCTCCACCACACACACTCTCTACCATCAGATGTTATTCACGCATACGCTCTACCATGAACCCAACCTTTTTTTTTTTAATCAAAGGGGGACAGGGAGCAGATTCGAACCAACGACCTTTTGCATGCAAGCTTAACACGGTACCACTCGGCCACTGCTGACCGATAAATTCTTGCTTGAAACATATATTTACGTTTCAAGCAAGAGAAACTTGGCGATGATCCAAAGTTGTTACGTAACGAAGAACTGCTTCTTTCCGAGGACATAATCGCGCGCCGTGGAGAGTATTTTGGCAGCTGTTCAACTCTGGTTATGTAAACATTTTCGCTCGCAGCTTATCAGTAATGACTACATCTAAGCAAGAAAGAGATTTAATTGCTTGTGCTACCATCTATATGTGAAAGAAAAAACTGTATTTCAGTATTTAAAGATATAATTTCTTAGGCAGGAATTATTAACGATTTACGTGAAAAAGTATTTAATAACATGATATCTAATAAATGGCTTCATTAAAAGATGTATGTTATGAACAAATCAAAGATAATTACTGGTATGGTCTATTTGGAGATTTTAAAATTATAATAGATAAAAATACTGGATACTTTAATGCTACAAAATTATGCAAACAAGGTGGTAAAAAATTTAAAAAATGGTTAGAGAATAAACAATCTCAAGAATTAATAAAATATTATAAAAATTGTGGTGGCCCGAATTCGGGCCGCCATAAAAATGATCAAATGTATGAAATAAGAGAAGGAACAGGTAAGAATATTATTAATGGAACATATGTTAAGCAGGAATTAATTTTAAATATATCTTGTTGGGTTTCAAACGATTTTTATGATAAAGTTAACAAGATTGTTAAAGACTATTACATTAAAAAATTCAATGATAAATACAAGAATGATAATGAAAAATTAAATAAGAAATTAAATAAGATAAAAAAGAAAATGGAAAAATTAAAACTTGAAAATGAAAAATATAAAGAAGAGGATATAACACCTAAAACTGCTAATTCTAAAAAGCTTCATATGTTTACTATCATACAGAAAAATAAAGAAAACTCTGATTATCCTTATTATGTAATCAGATGTCAAAGAGATAAAGTGAATAAAACTATTGGTAATTTAAAAATAAAGTATCCAGATTTAAATACAGTATATGAAATAAAATATAATCCTAATTCTATTAATTTATTTAACAGAGTTAAAGAAAATATATCATACATAGAAACTAAATTTAATCATCTTAATATTGTTAATGATCATACTATTGATAATTTAAAAGAGGCTATTAAAAGAATAACTAAGTTCTAAAAAGTTTTTAATAAAATGATATCTAATAAATGGATAATGATATTGAAGAAGCGAATTACTTTTCTTATTCATCTTCAGAAGAAGAACAAATTGAAATTCCTGAAAATTTTTAAAAAGTAATGAAACAAGTAAAAAGAATGAAATATGATGAAGAGGAAGACTGTTATTATATAGATTATAGTAAATATTTAAAAAGTAGATATGTTAGTAGAATAAGACATTTTAATCAGTTTAAAAGAAAAAATAACCTTAAATTTAATAAGGAAGCAGAAGATTTATTTTTAAAATTATTGGATTTTATGTACTATGAGAAAAATTTAAAATATGTATATTTTATTAAAAAAATTTGTGACTATTATAATATATCAAATGATATTAAAATTAATATAAATCCAAAAAATGAAAAGATCTGGGAAGACTTTAAAGCAGCAAGCTTTTCAGCTTAAAGCAAAGTATTTATAAATTTGTTTCCTAATAAATGGAGAACAAAACATGCAAAAGTTGTAAACAAACAAAACCTATTGATGAATTTTATGTTCAACATCGTTATGGTAAAGTTGATAGACAGCATTTTTGCAAATCTTGTCAGTGTATAATTTTGAATAGAAAAATAAATTGTGATTGTGGTAAACAATATACTTATACTCATAAACAAAGACATTTAAGAAGTGAATTGCACAAACGTCGTTTAGCTTTTATCACTTTTTGATTTCGAAAATCTCTTTATAAATTTACTCCCTAATAAATGGATAAAACTTTGAAGCCTATTATTGTGCATCTTAAAAGTGCTCTGAATGCTATTAGTGTTCAGAAACTTAGAAATGCTTTAAAAAGATTAAATATCAGAAAACGAAATGTAAAAAAAGATGATTTAATTAAATCGTTGATAAAATATATTAGAAAGACAGGTGATTATAAGTCTGTTTTAGTAGATATCCTTGGATTAGATACATCAGAATATTTAGATAGAAAAAGAAAAATATTTATTAATCATCCAGAGAGAAGAAATAGAATTAAAAAATTATTTGATTCTTTTAACTTAAAATTCAAAGATAACAAACTGAAACCAAGAAAAGAAAAGAAAATTTATACAGATGTAAATCTTGAAAAATTATTTAAATCTGATTATGAAATTATTGAAACAAAAGGAAAATATATTAAAAAATATATGGTACATAGAAAGAATTATAGAGTAGCTGGAGTAAACATTAAACCTGAACAATATTTCAATATTTTACAACATATATTTAGAAAAGCAATTGGTAAAATTCAAGGTAAAGTAGATATAATTGTATATAATCCTAAACTGAATAAACCATTTCATGATAAAATGATGTATACTAAGGATGCCTATGAGCTATATATTTATAAATTATCTGATCAAATTGAATATAAGGAATTAGAAATAACTGATTGTATATTTGATTTTAATGTAATTGAATTACCTTCAGGAGGTAAACATATAAAGATAATTAATGATGAAACAATAGAAAATAAAAGAAGTATCTGTCAGATAAAAAATGATGATAACATATGTTTAGCTAGATCAATTGTAACTGCTCTATCTATTCAAAATCCTAAGCTATTATGTGATAAATTGAATCATAATGAATTATCAAAAAATGATATTAGATACATCAAAATGGGTAGAGTTTTACAAAAATCATTAGCTGTAAAATTACATGAACTATGCAATATTCCATTAGAAATATGTTGCTTAGAAGAGGTTAAAATATTTGAAGAATTCTTAGATATTCAGATAAATATATTTTGCAGAGAGAATTTTAATGAACGTATATATAGTGGTAAATATAAATCTACATGTATTTACATATTGAAAAATAGAAATCATTTCGATGTAATTACTTCTGTTAAATAATTTTTAGGAAAAGAGAATTACTGTGATTATTGTCAAATAAGCTATAAAAGATCAGATCAACACAGATGTCCTCTCAAATGTGATAGATGTTTTAAAACAGATAGTAACTGTAATGGTGAAGAGATATTTTGTAAAAAATGTAATCGATTATTTAAAGGTGAGGAGTGTTTTGATAACCACAAAAGAAAAAATAAGAAAGGTGTTAGTGTATGTAAATGTCTATGGAAATGTTTAAAATGTAAAAGAATTATTAATCGATATGAGAGAAAACCCAAAGAGCATGTATGTGGTGAAAAGAGATGTAAAAATTGTTGGAAATATGTATTACATGATCATAAATGCTATATGAGACGTAAAGATGCTAAAGGTGGTAAATGTGAAAATGATTGTCCTAAGTTAACAAGAAATCGAAAAGATTGGTGTGAAAAATGTAGATATGAATATACTGAGAAATATATATTCTTTGATGTTGAAACTAAACAAGAAACAGGAACTCATGAAGTTAATCTAGTTGTATGTCAAATGTATGATGGTAGTGAAAAGATATTTGAAAATGAAAATGATTTTTGTAATTGGTTATTTCAACAAAAACATTTTGGATATACTGTACTAGTTCATTATGGTAAAGGCTTTGATTTTCAATTCTTAGCTAAATACTGTTTTAAAAACAAAATAGAAGTGTTTACTATATATAATGGAAATAAACTCAATTATATGCAGGCATCTGGATATTATATAAGATTCACAGATTCAATCAATTTTACTATGATTCCATTAAGAGATTTTCCAAAAACATTTGGGTTAGAAGAGATGGCAAAAGGTTATTTTCCTCATTATTTTAATAAAGAATGTAATCAAAATTATATAGGTAAATACCCTGAAAAACATTACTATGGATGTGATTCTATGAAATCTGAAGAGAGAAATGAATTCTTAAAATGGTATGAAACTGTTAAAAACGATACGTTTGATTTTCAAAAAGAATTTGTTAAATACTGTAGATCAGATGTAGATATTTTAAGAAGAGGATGTTTAGAATTGAGAAGATTATTCTTAGAAATCGCAAATATCGATCCATTTAAATATGTAACTCTAGGAGGTGTATGCATGAGTATTTATAGAGATAAATTCTTAAAAAAAGGTACAATTGCCATAGATGATGATACAATTCAAAAAGACAAATATAGTAAAAAATCAATTGCTTGGTTAGATTATCTGTCTAAAAAGAATAATATCAATATTCAACATACATTAAATGGTGGAGAGAAAAAATTAAAATTAGGTAAGAAAATTTATAAAGTAGATGGATTTTATGAAAGCACAGTGTTTCAATTTCATGGATGTCACTGGCATGGATGTAATAGATGTTATAGAGAATCAACTATAAATGAACAGAATCAGATATGTATGAAAGACTTATATAAAAGAACTAAGAGGATTCAAAAGAAGATTTTAAAAGCTGGATATGAATTAATTGTTATATGGGAATGTGATTTTAATAATAATAAAGAAATTAAAAAATATATAAAAAATGAATGGAATAGAGATTTCGTGGAACCTTTAAATCCTAGAGATGCATTTTATGGGGGTAGGTGTGAGCCTACTAAATTGAAATATGAATTTAAAAATAATGAAAAAGGTAGATATATTGATGTATGTTCACTGTATCCAACTGTAAATTACTTTGATAATTATCCAATTGGTCATCCTGTTAAGATATTTAATCCTGAAAAATTTGATAAAGAATGGTATGGTTTCATCAAATGTAAGGTCTTACCACCTAGAAATTTATATCATCCAGTGTTGCCAATTAAAGATGAAAAATTGATGTTTGCTCTTTGTAAATCATGTTCTAAAACTATCAAATGTAATCACTTTAAAACTGTTGTAGATAAAAAGAAATGTAAAGAATGCTTTGAAATTAGAAATAAGGAGTGTAATCATAAAAGAGACAAAAGATGTTTCACTAGTACATGGACTACTGATGAAATGAATTTAGCAATTAAAAAAAGATATAAAATTTTAAGAATATATGAGGTTTGGAATTTTGAAAATAAAACTGATGAACTATTTAGAGATTACGTTAAAATGTTTTTGAAAATCAAATTAGAAACAGATGATAAATGGCCTGAAAACTTTAAAAGTGAAAAAGAATATAAGAAGACAGTTTACAAGAAATTAGATATAAAATTAGAAAAAATAGAAAAAAATCCAGGAATGAGATTTATAAGTAAGATATGTTTGAACTCATTATGGGGTAAGTTTGGACAGAGAAAAAATATGAAACAGACTAAATACGTAATGGATTTAGATGAATTTTATAAAATTATATTAGATGATAATCTCAAAGAATTAAATATGATATTTATGAATGATGACTGTGCAGAAATGACTTATAAAATGAAAGATGAATATGTTAAAAATAACTTCAATACTAACGTTTATATAGCAGCTTTCACCACTAGTTCTGCTAGAATTAGATTATATAAAATGCTTGATAAATTACGTGAAAAAGTGATTTATAAAGACACAGATAGTGTTGTGTATATAGATGATGGAACTAATAAAATCAAAACAGGATGCATGTTAGGAGAATGGACAGATGAATTGGGAGAGGACAAATATATGAAATCCTGGATAGCTGGTGCACCAAAAGACTATGGATACATACTAAATGATGGAACTGTAAAAGGTAAAGTTAAAGGATTTAAAATGAGCTATGAGAATGAAAATATTTTGAATTTCAATGATAGAATGAAAGTAAAAACAGGTGAAACAGATTACTTAGAAATATCAAATAATCAGTTTAAGATACAAAAAGATAGAAATATAGCTGTAGATACACTGAACAAGAAATACATGTTTGGATTTGATAAAAGAAGAATTCTAGATGATTTGAATACTGTACCTTTTGGATATGTATTTAAAAAAGTGAGTAAATATAAACAATGAATGATATAATTGTGATTATAAATATTCAAGGATTTGTACTCCCAAATCGTAAGATAGCAAGAGAGATAAGTTGGGTACACTCAAAACTGAATATTGGTGAAACAATATCAGTGTTCACACCTGACTGCAAATTAGATGAACAAGAATTGAATATCGTACGTAAGTGTGTTTTAGATGTGCATGGACTGAGATTTAAAAGATATCCAAATAGCAAAGAACTATGGATTAATAATTGTGAGGTAAAGAACTATATTAAAAACCTGTACCATATTTATGGTGGTACATTTGCATATAAAGGAGGAGTAATGGAAAAAGAGATGCTTGAAGATATTCCATCTGTTGATTTAGATATACCTAAATGTCCAAGAGTTTTAGGCCCCGGATGCTCTATGTATAGATGTATGCATTATAAGAATTATATTTCAAAAAATGAAAACTTATAAATGGATTTAATGGGTGACCTTAGAGCTCTATACTGTTCTTCAGATAAAAAAAAAGTAACGAAATATCTCAATTCGCTCATTTTTGTGATGACTTGATTCATATGTATAGAGATAATTACAAGTTTTCAGATATTCTAACTATAGTTTATAAATATTTAAAAAAGGTAAAAAGAATAATTGATAAAAAAGAAAAAAACGAGGAAATTAAAAACAAAGGATTAGAAATTTTAAATGAGTTTGTAAGTTATTGTAATTTACAGTTCTCATCACATGTATTCAAAAACCTTTAAAAAAATAAAATCTTATAAATGGATGAGTTCAATAGCATCAGATTATTTACAGAAACACAGAAATTAAAAGATTTGAATCCTGGAGATTATAAATTGATGTCACTGAAAAAAATCCAAACGAAATTCGGAGATGCAACTATTGCAAAAATAGAAGTCAATGATGAAGAAAGAGAATATTATCTTAGAAAATGTCACGGAAAACTATCTGACAGTGCAATTAAAAAAATTAATAAAGGTAATTATATATTCAGATTCAGAGGTAAAATTGATGATCTATATTATGATTATGAATTAGTAAAAACTTAAAAAAACGAATTCTATTAAAATGAAAGTTCACTTCGATCCTAATGTTGTTGTCATATATGTAGGAAATGAAAAGGTATATGGGAAACATATGCAGTTGATCGAGAGAGGTTCAAAAGAAGAATTACCGAAACAGAAAATAAAATAGAACATATCTTTAAAGAGAAACATAGAAATGAAGTACTACATAACAAAACCTTATATTATTGAATTCGTTTAAATCTTTGTAATATTTTTAATTAAATCTTGAATTTGTTTAATCTTCCTAAATTTTTAATCTTTCTATAAGGGGTATCCATTTTGGGTACCCCTTTTTTTAATGCATTTTTAAAAAGGACTTTGCAAAGTAGTTTGTTTTACAACTTTTCTATTGATCACTAAATCCATCATTTCATCACTTTTAAAATCAAAGCTATTCAAAGCTATTCAAAGCTATTCAAAGCTCAAAATGATTGCAATTGTTCAAAAAAGTCGTCAAATATCATCAAAAATGCGTGTTTTTATGATGTCTGTTTTTATGAAAAAACAGAGTAAAAACTTCAATTTTCAAAAATCTGATGTTTTTGACTATTTTATGCCCAAAAATCAATGCTTTTTAATGAAAATAAGGTGTTTTTGATCATAAAAAGCCTTAAAATGTTCGTGATTATTGAGGTCTGAAAAATCAAAAAATGCCTGATTTTGAGGTTTTTATGTGATTTTTGTGTGTGCCATAGTACCCCCTATATACTACTTCTACGAGACTTCAACTGAGCAAAGACAAAAATTTGTTGTCTCTGTTCAAAAGCTTTGAAAACTGCAAAATCAGGGGAAAAAAATTTCAAAAATAAAAATATCTCACAAATTGCGAATAGAATTCATAGATATAAATAAATGGTAAACAGTAAAATACCCCCTGGAAAAAATACCCCTGAGAAAATACCCCTGAAAACTGAAAAGCGGTAAAAGTACCCCCGGAAAAAAATACCCCCGGAGGAAACACCCCCAGAACAAACGGTTCACTGTAAACTGCTGCCACAAAGGAACACTGATGTGTGGCAGTGTTCCGGTGTGGCAATTTACCGGGGCAACCCTGCCACACATTTTTCAGCAACTTGGCCACAACAGTTCAAGGAAGGGGGGGGGGTATAAAGATTGCCGTTTCTGGGCCTGTATTGAGAACTGAATTGGGAACTCCAAACGAATTTCGAGAAAACGTTCTATGTAAGCCAAGTGAGAATTGTACTTTTATTTCAAGAAATAAATTGCCGAGGATCCGAGGTACACTTGGTTTTGGAGGGCTCTACCCCCAACTTCCGTAATATTTCATTTTGGGCCGCTGGCGTCTGTCAGTGTATCCAGGTTGTTCTTCTTGAAGCTTCCGCAGAGTCCGTGTGCTTGGGGAGAGGGGGGGGTTCCTCCAAAATGTTAAAATGGACGTAGAGCTGTAAACATTGCATCATGCTTTATATAATGATTCTGTACACGACCACGAATTTTCAGGAGGGTGGGTTGAATTCACCCTCCCCCGACTTTCTAAGAGCGCAGACTTCAAGGTATGGGATTTGCTCGCAATTTCTATGCTTCATGTTGTGTTTAGCAGCAGACTATGTATGCCCCCTCTCCCCCAGAAATTTGGTGAAGTCTGTAAAAGATCGGATGCGAGGTGCTTGGGTTGGAGGGCTCTACCCCCAACTTCCGTAATTTTATATTCTGGACCTCTGGAGTAGGTCAGTGTATCCTCGATGTTACCCCTGAAGATCACTTAGAAACTGGGGGGGGGGGGGATTCACCCCACCCTCCTGAAAATTCGCGGTTGTGTACAGAATCATTATATAAAGCATGGTACTAATGTTTACAGCTCTACGTCCATTTTAGCATTTTGGGGGAAAGCCCCCTTCGAAGCTCAAGGACTTTGCGGACGCTTCAAGGGAAATATCCTGGATACACTGATAGACTCCAGCGGCACAGAACATAATATTACAGAAGTTGGGGGTATATCCTCCCCAAACCAAGTATGCCTCGGATCCTCGGCAACTTATTTCTTGAAATTAAAGTACAATTCTAGCTTGGCTTACCTGGAACGTTTTATCGAAATTCGTTTGGAGTTCCCATTTCAGTTCTCAACATAGGACCAGAAACGCCAATCTTTATAGCCCCCTGCCGCCTTGAACTTTTGTGGCCAAGTTACTGAAAGAAGTGCGGCAGAGTTGCCCCGGTAAAGTGCCACACCGGAACACAGCCACACGTGAGTGTTCCTGTGTGGCAGTTTACAGTGAACCGTTTGTTCTAGGGATATTTACTCCGGGGGTATTTTTAACGCTTTTCAGTTTTCAGGGATATTTTCTCCGGGGTATTTTTTACTTACATCCATAAATAAACAGCTAGCCTGAATTTCCTTTGCAGCACATTTATTAACTGTCCTTTTTTTTTTCAGATTTTCATGCACTTTTTTCCACAATTATTTTATTTAGGGGAAAGTCGTTTCCCTTACCAATTTTTTAAGGGAACGCCGTTCACCACCGTTCTCGACCGCATTCACCACTGCAGACAACTTAAAATGAAGCCCGCCACTACAGTAAAGCAATCGGCAGCTGAAAATTCGGTACTGAAAATACGGCTTAGATAAAAACTGTGGTGATTAAAATCAGCAAAAATAAAATAAAAAAAAAGTAAAAAAAATTCTGTCGTAGCAGGCGTCAGTTAATTGGTCTGACGCGCTGACTTCTGGTCATTAATACGAAATGGGCCTGGGTTCGAGTCCCAATAAGATATGTGCTGCGTGTATTTTTCTCTTACGGAATTGGGTCTTTCCCATTTCTGGAACCAGTGACCTCAAATTAAGAACAGGCGACTGCTTACGGCTCTGAGAGCTACTCATTGCGGTCGTTAAACACCGACACCGAATCTTAATAAAAAAAAAAATATCTGTACACAGCCAGGGGACTACATAGAATTTTTTCGAGTACATAGAATTTTTTTCCTTGGGAAGCGATGAAAAAAGGAAGTTTTTGAAATCCACCCTAACGGAATACACCGATGAACCATTCCATTATGACCACCACCAGTCTAGAGAAATGATCGCGCCTGGAGACCGAAAGGTGGAGCAGGTAAAGTCCACAGAGAGGTATATATACAATTCGAGGACCGGCTTTCAGTTAGTAGAGTATTAGGGGTCAGAATGGGAAAAGTTGCCGATATAACGGAGTTTGATAAAGGACAAACTGTGATGGCACGGTGCCTCAGAAACGGCGAGGCGTGTGGATTAACGTGGCGCTGTAGTGAGTACGTATCAAAAGTGGTGCACAGATGGCCAAACCATGAACCGTCGTACAGTCGTTTGTCGTCCGCAACTAACTTATGCCCGACGGGAGCGGAGACTGTCGCGCATTGTTCACAGCGATCGCAGAGCCGCAGCGCGACAAATCACACGCAGCTACAACAGCGGTGATCTGGGCAATGTATCACAGTACACAGTTCATCGCATTCTTCTGCGCATGGTCCTGCGGTAGCCGAAGACCCAGCCGGGTACCCATGCTCACTGCACGTCATCGCCAACAACGCATGAAATGAACCCAAGATCATCGAGATTTGACAGTGAATGATTGGAAGAAAGTTGCCTGGTCTGACGAATCAAGATTTCTGGTGCATCACGTAGACGTCCGAGCGCTGATACGCCGATTACCAACAGAGGCTATAGCACCTGGATGCACTGTTGGGCGGAAACAGGGCTGCGACGGCGGTGTTACGCTGGGGGCGGGGGGCGGGGCGATGTTTTCTTGGGCTATAGGCCCCATTATCTCAATAGCACAATCCATGACAGCTGTCAGGTATCTGAACATCGTTGCGGACCAAGTTCATCCATTCATGGCAACTGTTTCCTTTGCTGATGAAGACCATTACCAACAGGATAATGCACCATGCCACGCTACCAGAATCGTCAAAAGGAGTGGTTTGAGGAACATGCAGGTGACTTTCTGTTAATGTCCTGGACTTCAAATTCACCTGACATGGACCTAATTGAACATTTGCGGTTCGACTTGGAAAAGCGGGTTCGCGCTAAATCACCACCATTCCGAAATGTACGGGAACTGGAGGACCTGCTGTTGACATTATGGTACCAGATACCCCAGGACGATGCCTCGCCGAGTGACGGCTGCTTTTGCGGGCTATAGGTGGTTCTGCAGCTTATTAGCTAGGTGGTCATAATGTAAAGGCTGATCGGTGAAGTTAATGATAAATAGAAGAAAATATTAGACAATTTTTTTCTAATGTAAGTTGATGCGCTTTTATTAAATTAAAGCATCCTTTTCGATTGCAAGTCGCAATTTGACCGCCTTGGTGGGGCAGTGTTCTAAGCGCTGGCTTCTAATCATTCGTCCGAGGTGGGTCTGGGTTCGAATTCTGGTGAGGTGTTACAACGCTCATAAATATGAGGTTGTTCCATTGGAATATTTTAATGGTTGGCTTATAAAGACGGATGAAAGGATTAATAGTAGAGATAGTATGCGGGAAACCCTAAATTAATAACGGAGAGTTCAAGATAGTGAGAAAGAGTTGGAACGAGTTAAGGGTAGCCTTTAAAACAATAAAATTCATTTTCTCATTTTTTGTATTTCGGAGAGTGTGAAATTGCGTGAACAACAAAGCATCGAAGACTGCACAGCGAGTAAGGGAAATTTTAGCTTCAGATGGTAAAAGTCGAGTCGACAGGTACTCCGTATTGCTGTTTAGAAGAAACGCTCGCCGCCTTTCAGTTAAGGGGGGTGGAGAAAAGCCAAAACGGGTCTACATATCTGCCGTTTCTTCCCCTATTGAGACTAGAGGGAGACGAGGGAGGAGCTAATGCGCTCATGGAGGTAAGTGCAGCGACCCCCCCCCCCCCCCCCGTAACCCCACGTCAAAGTTAGTAGATGATACGGTTATGCCCATCCTTCACTTCCGGGGATTGCTTTGTGACGTCATTGTCCAAATTGCCATCGTAAGACTACTTAATCGCCACATCTCTTTGTATCTGCAACATAGCAGCGTGTCGAAATTATTATTCGCAAACGAGCTGGAAAAATCTTCGTAAAATAAACCAGATGTTTTTGGTGCATAATGTTTTCAACTTTTAATTTAAAAAAAATTGGGAATGTTGCCGAGATGCTTACCTATTCCTCATGAAGAAATTCTATATTATATGGCACTAGTATGTCCTCCTGTGCGTTTTACCTGCGTAGATAGACAGGAAGGCATTAAAAGGAACCCGACGCGAAATTAGGCAAATTTGGACTACTTACAGTCCACTGAGTACTATAATACTACTTATAGCCCACTGAGTTACTCACGGTGGTCCAACCAAGAAAAACAGGAAAGATGACACCAAATCTTCCGGTGTAATAAGCACGTCTTTTGAATCCGTTCTGACGCAAATTAAATTTATCAAATCTATTCAAAGTCAATGGAACCGGTAAGGAAAACAATAGTATCTGACGGAAGAAAGAAGTTTTTCAATCGGGTTTTTAATCAATCGGATATTGCTGTAAACGGAATCGTAAGCTTACGCCCTCTGGTTGCAGACTTGTGCGTTAAGAAAAATATGAATTTATATGAGAAACATTTCGCACCGAACACGCGCTCCAACACAGAAATCATTTTTCAAATCGGAGTTTTAGAAGCAGAAATAACGCACAAAACGGAATTTACCTGTGTGCCCCTAGCGGAAAGTCTATGATTTACTTAAAAATTTTGAATTTATTGAAAAAAGTATTTCGCAACGGAAACACTATCGAACAAAGAAGGAATTTTTCAAAGCGGACTCCTAGAAGTAGAGATATTGACAAAAATGAAATATACATCTACGCCCCCTGGCGTAGAAACCATGCATTGTTTCAAGAAGAAAATGTTCCTAAAAGGTTTGTCGACATGAGTAGTATCGGCCAACAAACGACCTTTTTTCAATCAAGATTTTAAAAACTCATATTTTGCTGCAAATATATCAGAAGAGGAAATTAAGACTTGCGCCACCTGGTGGCCAAACCATTTTTTACAAAAATTAGAAATTATGGGCAAAGGATATCCCACCAGGAGCTGTATCCGGTGCAGAAAGAATTTTTCAAATCAGAGGTTTAGAAGCAGAGATATAGGGAAGAAAGCAATTTACCTTAACGCCCCCTAGCGGGAAGTCTATGAATTAGTTGAAAATTTTGAAATTATATGAACATGTTACACTGGAAACCTTATCCAACAAAGAAGGAATTTTTCAAATCGGACTCCTAGAAGTCGAGAATTGACAAAAATAAGATATACATCTACGCCTCCTGACGTAGAAACCATGCATTATTTTAAGATGAAAATGTTTCTAAAAGGTTTGTCGACATGAGTAGTATCGGTCTACTAACGACGTTTTTTTTTAATCGAGAATTTAGAAGCTCATATTTTGTTGCAAATACATCAGAAGCGGAAATTAAAATTTACGCCCTCTGGTGGCCAAACCATTTTTCTTACAAAAATTAGAAATTACGTGCAAACGATTTCTCATCAGGAGCTGTATCCGGTGCAGAAAGAATTTTTCAAATCGGAGATTTAGAAGCAGAGATATAGAGAAAACGCAATTTACCTCTACGTACCCTAGCGGAAAGTCTATGAATTACTTGAAAATTTTGAAATCATATGAAAAACATGCCACACTGAAAACACTATCCAACTAAGAAGAAATTTTTCAAATCGGACTCTTAGAAGTACAGATATTGACAAAAATAAGATATACATCTACGCCCCTTGGCGGAGAAACTGTGGAATATTTTAAGAAGTAAATATTCCGAAAACATTTATGGATGTGAGTGGTATCAGTCCACGAAAGAACTTTTTCAATCGATATTTTAGAAGCTCAGATTTTATGGCAAATACATCAGAGGCAAAAATTAGCTCTTGCGCCCCTTAGTGGCCAAAGTATTCTTTACCAAAAATTTGAAATTATATGCAAAGATTTTCCATCAGGAGGTGTATCCGCTGAAGAAAATATTTTTCAAATCGGAGGTTTAGAAGAAGAGTTATCAGGGAAAATGTAATTTACTTTTACGTCCCCTAGCGGAAAATCTATGCGTAATTTGAAAAAGTAACTATATTTAAAATATCCTTCGACATAAATGGAATCGAAAGATTAAATAATTTTTCAATCGGATGTTTAGAAGCAAATATGTGGATTAAAACGTATTTTTGAATTCGACATCATCTGCATTTACGCCCTCTAGCGGCGAAATTGTACATCGTAAAAAAAGAAAACGAAATAAAGGAACAAACCGGTAACATAAGTAGGATCTTTTTTTACAAAAGACGTGCTAAAAAAAGAGACAAGCCGGAGCCATTATAGCTGGTCCATAGATTCCACAACACGGGTTGCGTCCGTATCCGGGTGCTAATCACGTTAAGCAGGGGTTAGTGCAAAGATAAGGTTGCTTGAGTTATAGTTAGCTTAGAGACTAAAGATTAACTCCAGGCGTCAGACGACAGAGGCACGATGTTATGTTAGTCGCACGGCACTGGCTCCCTCCTTCTCTGAAGTCAGTAGCCTTAAATTAGGGACTAGCGACTGCTTATTATTTTTTTTATTGGAGGTTTAACGACCACCGTGAGCAACTCAAAGGGCTATAAGCAATCGCCCGTCCTCAATTTAGGATTACTTATTCCAGGGAAAGGAGAGAGCTTGTGCCGTAAGACAAACACAACATCCACGCCTCTGTGACAGCGCTCCGACTCAAGCGATGCAAATTAAGGTCGAAAACCCATTCCCTAGTTTATTTATTTATTTAATTATTATTTTATTTATTCATTTATTTATTTAATTATTATTTTATTTATTCATTTATTTATTTATTTATTCATTTTTATTAATTCATGTATTTTTTTGAAGAAGGAGTACGATTTATTTTGCCATATACCTTCGGGTGAATCTTTTTTTTTCTCTCCTTCCCCCCTCTCTCAGCACAAGGCGTAAGACTAGCTAGAAAGCACAAGGCGTCACAGGACAGACCGACGCTGTAAGGAGACAACGCTGGCGACAGCCATCGGCGAGCTGGCTTTGTAGTATGTTTTATTGGGGGCAATAGAAGTGTCCACCGTCTCTAGTTCCACAATGCGTATTGGGCAGACCGGAGACTTGTTGGAACCGGTACTAACAGTTTAATTGGGTAGAGAATTTACGACCGGTAGTAGTATCACGCGGGAAACGTAACGAGGGGTTCTCAGAATTTCACTGGAGCGGGTAGGAATCTTGGCCCCCTAACGAATGGAAGAACAAAATGTTAATTCTCTGACCAGTAAGATCTACACTGGGGAATTTAATTCAGGGAGGCTTGCGTTTGCCAGCTAGTGATTGGATGATGGGGTGTTTTGAGGTAGTGTGGGTCTTCTTGGGGGTCGTCAAAATTTTTACAAGGGAAGAGAAGAACTTCGTCACTTCACGTTTACAGTTTTACACGAAACTTTTACCTTTGCTGGTTTCGCGGCGTGCATCGCGTGCACTGTCCTCCATGACTGTCACCTAGGAAGCGGCAGACAATTTTCTAAGCTGTGGATGGAAGATCGCAACCGAGGTTTCCGGATGAACGGACCCCCAACTAAGGACCATTAGGGCCAATACGACGGTCGCAGCTGCGGATGGAAGCTATAATAACCACCGGACAATAATTCTTCCGGATCAGGAGTGGTCAGCAGCGCGATATCTAGGCCAGATTCGGATGTTGAGGTAGGAAATCCATCCTATTCTTTCTTTGGTATCCGCTCATAAAATCTTTATCGGATCAGTCCACACATAGAGTTAATATTTTTTTTATAAGCAAATAGTTAATTGAGTACAGATTCCTGTCAGAGAGTCGTAAATCATTTTTGCTAATATCATAAGCGTATATTTATTATTATGCCAAATCAAAACCAATAAATTGTTTTTGTTTGTTAATTTTGTCTAAGTTCTATGATGACTGTGTCGTTAATTACAATACGTGTGCTCAACCCTAGATTATCTGGAGAACATATATTACTTTTACGACCGGAACTTAGCAAATCTGTTCATTTATGCTTTTTATTTTAAATCTAGACGTTCACGAAAATATTGCGGCACACAGCGGACCGTTTGACTCCCAAAGGAAAATCTGCTGTGTGAAACACAACGCCCCGTCAGTGGATCCTGAAGCTGCGTCAGCCCTAAATCAGGGAATCGCAGAATCACAATCCACTCGACACACCCTTGGCTCCCAATATTACGCCGGGTGAACCCAATTAGGAACCCGAGCGATAATAAATCCGGGATTCGAACACGGACCCCTTTCGGACTTAGACCACTGAGGCTGCCGACTGTTTGTAGCGCATCGAGTTGTTCACCGTGGTCGTTCAATCTAAAAAAAAAAAAAAAAAAAAAAAAAAAGGAGTCGCATTTTTACCAAAACCAAGAAAAAAATTAAAGCATTTCAAGGTGCTAAATCCTTTTGCCCCCATTCCTTCTAAATACCTCAATGTACACAGCAGTTGGGTTCCAGAACAAGACTTTAAAAGCACGTAGTCTGAGGTAGGGCGGGGATGCGCAAATAGGTATGTCAGAAACTCGAAATTAAATACGTCGGAGGTGCGACATTGATTTTCAAAGAAAGTCGTCAACTATTGATTCGTAGCGTAGATGCCGTTGACAGTCGGAGCTTAAAGAACAGATGCGCAGTATTACATCATTGTTTCACTGAGCCGTAAGACACACCACCAGAGTACTGACAAGGTCGAAACATCACACGTACGATTGAAGGTATTAAATCACGTGAACTAGCAGACTGTCCGGGAAGTTAGTGCATTGCATAATGACTCACTCAAACAGCTGCTCACGTGGGCGTGTTTGCAGAACGAAAACGTTTCAGTGGCATTAGCGGTGATGCAAGGCCGTTGTTGAAAATCAGATGTTTGTTTTCCGCTAAGCTTCATCTATCTCATGGGTCAGTAATAATTTCTTTCGTAGCTTTGTTATGTCTTGTCACTTTATCGGATAATTTCCAGTAGAATCAGCCGACGTTTCTGGTCGTCACGATGTCGAGAGAAAAAGAGCGTATGTTTACATGCAGTGACATAGCGGAAAGAAGTTTTCACCTTTTCGAAGAAATGAGGAAAGCGCAGAAATTTTTCGATATAACCTTTCTTGTGCGGAATGAGCCTATCTACGCACACCGCATTGTCATAATTTCATCGATACCTCGTATTAGGGATATACTTTGGAATAAAGACGTGTTAGAAGTTGGGGAAACTGTTACGATACCCGATGTCGAGCCAGAAGCTTTCAGAAGACTTATTGAGTACGCATACATCGGCAGTTTAAAAATCAACATGGAAAACGCAGTGATGCTGCTTTCTACGGCGTGTGTTTTAGGTGTCAGCGAAGTACAAGAAGCTTGCTGTGATTTTTTGGGTTGTAATTTGGATCCCTCAAACATCATGGATGTTAAAGCAATGGCTGATAGTCTGAAATGCTTAGAACTCCTAAATAATATTGAATGTTACATTAAGCAAAATTTCATGGATATTGTTGAAGAAGAATCATTCTTGGACTGGCCTGTTGCTTATTTAAAGAATGTGATTGAGGACAACGATCTAAATGTGGATAGCGAAGAAACCGTCCTTAAAGCGGTAATAAAATGGGTAAAAGTCTCTCCCGAAGACAGAGCGCATGAATTACCAGATATATTACGCAGAATAAGAATGCATGAAGTTGAACCTCTGTACTTAATCGACATCGTTAGAACAGAGGATTTTATTCGGACATCAATCGTGTGCAGAGATCTGATAGATGAGGGGAAAGATTACAATTCGCACCCCGAAAGACGAAAGGAAATTTGCAGCTTTCCAACTGATCCACGGCAGTCTAAGAAAGCTGAAGCCGTGGATGAAAAGAAAGAGCGACTACGCATTTATAAGTTGAGTGCAGAGGCCAAATACACGGTGCAGTGTTTCGACTTTTCGGAAGAAAAGTGGGAAAATAGGGAAAGTTTCTCATTTAAAAGATACGGCGGCGCAGCAGTTGAACTGCAGAAGAAGTTGTATTTCTCCCATTGGGGTGATTCAGTGCAATACGACCCAGAGGACGACACATATAAGTATCTTACTCAGTTCCCAACACCTGTTGTATTTATGGGATCGGTGGCTTTTAATGGAAAGGTTTACGTCCTTGGCGGAAGAGTGCACGAAAATGCTTCAAATGCTGCGCACTGCTTTGACCCCGCAACGAATAACTGGACGACGTTGCGGCCCATGCGCACGGGCCGCTGGGGTTCGAGTGTTGTTACGCAGGCTGAGTATATTTTCGTCTTGGGTGGCCAAGACAATAATTCAGTGTTCGCCTCAGTAGAAAGATACGACCCACAAATGGATAAATGGCGGACCATGGAACCTATGCTTACGAAGCGACGTTTTGCTGGTGCTGCTTGTTTGAATGGAAAAATTTACATATGTGGCGGTTCTACAGATCTGTCTGGAACAAAGTGCGTTGCAACAGCTGAGATGTACGACCCCGTGAAAAATAAATGGGTGTTTATAAAACCCATGACGTCGTGTAGGCGGTGCTTCACTCTACTGCCGTGTGATGGACAGCTTTATATCGCAGGAGGGATGGATGTTCACGGAAAATGGGTGGACAGATTTTTAGTTTATGACCCAGAGTGCGACACATGGACATCAGGGCCTGCAACTATGTCGACTTCTCACATTTCAGGGCTTGTGGTTATGTCTTCTTCTAGTGATTAAAAACCATTCGGAGCCAACAACGAAAGGTAAGCCAAATTTCTAAAATTATTAATATTTCTAGTTTTGGGTAAAATTTATCAAACTCGTTAAACTAACATTGAAAATAAAAATGACATCGGCTGCAACATACGCGTGATATATTATATATTTAAATACACATATTTTCTTTGAAGTGTTTAAAAATGCCTAATGCACTGATCTTAAAACAGTCTGCGAGATTTTTTTTTAAATCGGGGCATGGGCGCCTGCGGGAATTTTTTGAAGGGGGTCAAGTTTAATTAATTAAGGTTTGGCTAATATGTAGAAAACAGTAATTCGTGAAAATGAAAGATTAATATATTACTATTACTACTAGTAACTCACTACAGTATAACACTACTACTACTATTATTATTATTAATTAATGGTGCTCTTGAAGAAAGTGTATGTTAGTAATAGTCATGTATTATCATGTACATTGGTAGCTGTTTTCAAAATAATGAACAGTGTCGAGCAGTTATGATCATATGTAGAGGATGTTAGGAAGGGAGTGTCTGACCCCAGGTCTTAAACAACCTTTAGAAATAGGAAGCTAGGAGATTTGGGCTAGAGTGTCCGATAGGAAAGTGACACGGAAGCGAAGTAGAAAGGGGGAGGAAGACGCCCTTATTTATTACCGGGGGCCAGTACCCGAGGGTGCCGCCCCGGTGGCGCAGTGGTCTAAGGCGCTGGCCTCTGATCATTCGTCCGTAAGGGGTCCGGGTTCGAATCCCGGTGAGGCATGGATGTTGTGTTTGTCTTACGGCACTGGCTCTCTCCCATCCCTGGAACCAGTGACCCTAAATTAGGGACGGGCGCCTGCTTATAGCCCATTGAGTTGCTCACGGTGGTCGTTAAAATTCCAATCAAAAAAAAAAAAAACAGTACCCGGGGTCCGACGGCTTAACGTGCCCATCCGACACACGGCGGATATTTTAGTGGATCGAGCGTTCGTACCTACCTGGGATAGAACCTGAGGTCCTTTCCGCGGCAGTCACGAACGTTGCCCACTAGGTCACCCGCGGCCCCTCCAGTGTCAAGCAGGGCCACGCCAAGCCTTTTAAGCACCCTGAGCGGTACTTGTTTGGGCGTACTACCTTACCGTTTGCTAGATTTTCCGCTTTCACGTTATCGTTTTCCAATTCCAAATTTCCAATAAAATTGGGATATTAAATTAAACGCCCCAAACTCCATCTTTCCTTGTGGTGCAGTTCTGCGAGTGCAAAAAAAAAAAAAAAAAAAAAATTAATAAATAAAATAAAATAAAATAAAGGGGGAAATAATTCTACAGGGGAGGGGATCAAGTGACCTCCCTGTTGGCGCCCATGAATCAGGGTATAACTACCACCATAAGCAATTCTAGTCTGTTAGATGCATGATTTATCAGTAGATCTACTGATCTGTTTTAAGGCCATTTCCTGAAAATTCTGCTATTATGCCTAATTTTTTTGGCTTGAGACGTAATGTTTTTGATTATTTGACAGATTTACACCGATCAGCAATTCCATTACGACCACCCCCAGCCTAGAAAAATGAGCGGGCCTGGAGATCGAACGGTGGCGCAGGTGAAGCTCACAGAGCAGTATATATACAACCCAAGTACCGGCTTTCGGTTAGTAGAGTGTTCGGAGTCAGAATTGGAAATGCTGCCGATTTACCGGAGTTCGATAAAGGGCAAATTGTGACGCCTCGGCGTCTCGGAACGATTATCTCGGAGACTGCGCGGCTTGTGTGTTGTTCACGTGTTGCTGCAGTGAGTACGTGTCAGAAGTGGTGCACAGATGGCCAAACGACGGACGGTTTTCTAGCCGTGTGTCGTCCGCAGCTCATTGATGCCAAACCGCAGGGCCAAAGTGCGAGAAATTACCCACAGCTACAACAGTGGTGATCTGGGCAATGTGCCACAGCACGTAGTTCATCGCAGCCTTCTGCGCATGGGCATGCGTAGCCAAAAACCCAACCGAGTCCCCATGCTCACTGTACGTCATCGCCAACAATGCATGATATGGGCCCTAGATCATCGAGATTGGACCGTGGATGATTGGAAAAAGTCGCCTGGTCTGACGAATCAAGATTCCTCAGGCTCGTAGAGACTGACCGCTTGGCAACGGCAGCGCAAATCGTATCCAGTTTTAAAGTTGGAGGCCCAAGCAGCGTTAGAGAGCGAAGAGCATGCTGTGTACTCAGGGATACTGGAACCGATGCCCTACTCATGTACCATTGTTGACTGCTCGTCATCGGAAATTACGCCGCCTCGTCTGGGGCTATGAACATCAAAACTGAAACTCTGCTGTGTGGTACCACCCACGTCGTATGGTCAGGTGAATAACGTTTTCACAACCTAGTTGACGGAAGAGTGATGGTGACACATTAAATAAAGGCCATGGCTCCGATATGCCACATTAAGTAAAGGCCATGGCTCCGATATGACACATTAAATAAAGGTCATGGCTCCGATATGCCAGGTCGGCTCTGTCGAAGGTGGCGATGGCTCTGTGATGGTTTGGGACCCTTCTCATGGGACACATTAGCTCCCTTCGTGTTTCTGGAGAGGTCCTTAAACGCTGAACCCTACCAGCATGCCCTGGCTGATCATCTACAGGGTGGAAAGTAACGAGCGCCTAAATACCCCAGGGGGTGATTCCTTGAGTCAATTCAAGCATAAAATGTTCTCTGAGATTTTTGGATTTAGGGCTTAGTTTTCCACATATAAGCCCCCAAAGGTGCGTGACGTCACATTCAGAATCGCCTGTTTTAGGGGCTTCAAGCACAACCCGAGTGTCATGCAGGGAAGCGCTTGGTGGATGCCTGATGCTGCAACCGCAGTACAACAACAGTCATCCAGCCTGTTTCCGGAGTCGTGTTACGTCCGGAATTGTCGAGACGAACGGAATTGGTCGCCCTGTTGCATGACATACGGCGTCTGAGAGCACTGCGTTATCAGTCGTGATGACTGCCAAGGTACTGAGCATGCAGAATCAGGCAACCACCACGAGCTTTCCTGCATGACACTCGGGTTGTGCTTGAAGCCACAAAACTGGCGATTCTGGACGTGAAGTGACGTCACGCACCTTTGGGGGCTTATATCTAGAAAACTAAGCCCTAAATCCAAAAATCTCAGAGAACATTTTATGCTTGAATTGACCCCAGGAATCACCCCCTGGGGTATTTATGAGGTTGTTTCTTTCCACCCTGTAGATGATGCTGCAAATCGCAGTACAACAACAGTCATCACATGCCAGCACATGCTGGTAGGGCGCAGCGTTTAAGGACCTCTCTAGAAAAACGAAGGGACCTAATGTGTCCCATGAGAAGAATCCCAAACCATCACAGAGCCATCACCACCTTTGACAGAGCCGATCTGGCAATACGGGGCCATGGCTGTAATATGTCAACGCCATGCCATCACTCTCCCGTCAACTACGTACAACTGAAAACGGGATCCATCTGACCATACGACGAGGTACCATTCAGCAGAGTTTCAGTTTTGATGTTCATAGCACCAGGCGAGGCGTAATTTTCGATGACGAGCAGTCAATAGTGGTACTCCACTGTTGACTGCTCGTGTACCACTGTGTACCCAGGGTACGCAGCATGCGCCGACCGTACACCTCGTTTGCTGGCACTTCTTTGGCCTCCGATATTTAACCTAGATGTGATTTGTACCGCGTTGTCAAACGGTCGGTTTGTAGGACCCTGGATAGTATACGTCAAACCCGGTCATCAACAGCGTGTGGTGAGCTAGCGCTTGATCTCTTTGCGCTGGAACGTCCGTCGATGGTATACCTGCTGCAGCCATGATACGGCCCCTCCTCAGGAACAGTAGGTTTCTTACCAATTGGGCTACAGAATGACTCATATGTCATGCGCGAACAATGCATCCACGATTAAAGTCGCTCAGATCCCCAATGCTTACCCATGTTCGTCGATTGCGATACACTGTTGGGAAGCCGTGATGTCCGCCTATTTATAATCTGAATTCGGTTCGGTTCTGTTCCACTCTGCGCGGGTGATGCCGATATCTACTGCCCGTCACCCCTATCTCTAATGTTTTGCCTACTGAGTATTATATTTGCTCTCAAATAGCGAACCCTCCGAATAATGGACAGTAATCTTGTTCATGAAACACTTAAAAATGTACTAACGTTCCATCGAAAAATCTGTAAAATTTTGCCGCGAAGAATATCTTTTGTTTCATTGGACGAAAGCCAGGTGATTCTCAGTCATCAAGATCCTCATTTTAAATCTACTGGTCTGTGGTTTAATTAGGATCGACCCTTTCTTAGAATTCGACAAAACAGCTTCCTTTGATTTTCCCATTGACCCCAAACGCCTATGAAGCATACCCTGAACCTTCTTTGCTGCATTCAAAAGGGGACTGAATTCACTGCCCTAAACCCCATTCTTCTTTAACACCAACATGCTACCATGCTATTTCCCATAAGGTTCACAGTTTATTTTTTGAACAAAATGTTTCCTTTTTTATTTTTTTATTTTGGAGAGCAAGTATGACACCTTGAACAAAAGGTTACACCTTAAACATCAAGGGAAAATATAGCCAACCACAGCTTTCTGAAAGTGAATCAGTCCACTATCTTGTTAACGTTGACGACTGTCACTATTTTGTTCAGTTTGAGGGTGATTTTCTGCTTGCGTAGCTTGTTGCGAATGTACCAAAGGCATATTTAGAGGGAAGGGCAAGGGGCCTTTCTCCTCCGGAAAGTGTTTCATTTCTTTTTTACAATGTGGCTTACATTAGAAAAAGTGCTTCAATTTAATAAAAATAGAAAATAATGCTTTAATTATTAAAAATTAATGCTATAATTTTTTCTTCTATTTTTCAATCACTTTTATTTTGTGTTGATGGATTTCAAAAACTTCCATTTTCTGTGACGTAGCAGAATAGAATCTTAAGCTGACCTTACACGTTCAATAACGCTCTCATTGCTGCATTTCTTTATGGCGCCGTCATTACTCCATTACCCCGTCATTATTTTTTTCGCCTTATTTGAATTGGTCATTATTAAACGCTATTACTTTACTTCAGTGCCAGTTGAGTCGCCACGGAGAATACACCGATTTTATATAGATGCGCAAAAAAAAAAAAAAAAAAAGCGTGTTTCGAATTTTATCCACCGATCTTCCATTTGGTCGTCTTTTGGGTGTATTTCCGTTCCTGCAGTCCAGCTTTAGGGTTTTTACCGGGTGGCCAAGAAAAGGTGTTAAAAAGTAAAATGATACAGCTTCGTTATTACTGGATCAAATTTACTGAATTTTTCAGAGACTCAAGCAATAAGTGAAATTAATAAAACAGATTTTCAGAATGGCCACCGTCTCCACAAAACATCTTAACGGAGACGGGACTGGAAATTGCTGATAACATGCTGCAACACGTCTTTTTTGATGGCCTGGATTTCGTCTGCAATGGCTTTTTGAGGTCCGCCAGTGTCTTGGGGCCAGTCCTGAAGACTCGGTCCTTCAAATAACCGCACAGGAAAACACCATCCTGCATGAATCAGTAGGTGTTGACCATCCAATGACGTCTTGCTCGGGGTCAGAACTCCTCAGCCAGTAGCTGCCTGTAACTTGCACCAGTAACAGTTCCGTTGATGAAGATGGGTCCAATTATGGGTCCAACTGTTTTATCCCTCAGCCAGTATCTGCCTGTAACTTGCACCAGTAACAGTTCCGTTGATGAAGATGGGTCCAATTATGGGTCCAACTGTTTTTTTCTTAGCCAGTAGCTGCCTGTACCTTGCACCAGTAACAGTTCCGTTGATGAAGATGGGTCCAATTTTTTTTTCCTCAGCCAGTAGCTGCCTGTAACTTGCACCAGTAACAGTTCCGTTGATGAAGATAGGTCCAATTATGGGTCCAACTGTTTTATCCCTCAGCCAGTATCTGCCTGTAACTTGCACCAGTAACAGTTCCGTTGATGAAGATGGGTCCAACTGTTTTTCTCAGCCAGTAGCTGCCTGTGACTTGCACCAGTAACAGTTCCGTTGATAAAGATGGGTCCAACTGTTTTTTTCCTCAGCCAGTAGCTGCCTGTAACTTGCACCAGTAACAGTTCCGTGGATGAAGATGGGTCCAATTATGGGTCCAACTGTTTTTTCCCTCAGCCAGTAGCTGCCTGTAACTTGCACCAGTAACAGTTCCGTTGATGAAGATGGGTCCAATTGTTTTTTCCTCAGCCAGTAGCTGCCTATAACTTGCACCAGTAACAGTTCCGTTGATGAAGATGGGTCCAATTATGGGTCCAATTGTTTTTTCCCTCAGCTAGTATCTGCCTGTAACTTGCACCAGTAACAGTTCCGTTGATGAAGATGGGTCCAACTGTTTTTTTCCTCAGCCAGTAGCTGCCTGTAACTTGCACCAGTAACAGTTCCGTTGATGAAGATGGGTCCAACTGTTTTTCCTCAGCCAGTAGCTGCCTGTAACTTGCACCAGTAACAGTTCCGTTGATGATGATAGGTCCAATTATGGGTCCAACTGTTTTTTCCTCAGCCAGTAGCTGCTTGTAACTTGCACTAGTAACAGTTCCGTTGACGAAGATGGGTCCAATTATGCGTTTTGCGTTGATTCCACACCACACCGTCACACGTTGCGAATGTAGAGGTGCCACCAGGTGGACGTGTGCGTTTTCAATGCCCCAGTGTCTCTAAAACCTTAATATGTTTGCACTATAAACAGTCGCTACTCCATGCTGAGGGACAAAAGGCGTTTTCCGGAAATGATGAGGCGTTTTCGAATTTCAATCTCTATACTGTCCTGTGAAAAAATTTACCGCAATTATATAGCTCAGTGACCTGATGAGAGCACTTTACTTTGTAACACCTTTTGTTTTTGGCCACCGTGTACTTTGATCGTGATGCCATCAGCTCTTACCATTTTCCTCATCTACGGGTTCCTAGTTTTCTTTAAACATGTGCTAGGAAATCAGGAAAGTCAATGCTTGTGTTCACATGCCAGATGATTCAGGATTTCACTTCTTGGGACCACGCGTAAATTCGAAACTCGCCACTCTGTAACTCACAAAAGAAATAAAAGCTTTAGAGAAGGGTCATACAACACCTTCTTGAATACGTACTTCCAAACAGGATTTCAGTCTTTGGATTCAGAAATGACTTTAAACTGTAAAGTAAATTATTTTGAACAGAAACTTTGCGTAGAAAAATATTGGGTTGGAAAGAAAGTAATATCCGATGAGACGAGGTAGACGAAGCCCTAGCCACAGCGCACATTGGCCACTGAGATTGCGCATCACACCGGCATGACATCAGCAGGTAGGTGGCTTAAGTCAGTGGCAGTTAGCCCTCAAAAGGCGAAGAGTGTAAGCGCCAGCCAACATGGAAGTGGACAAGAAGCACACGTGCCCATGCATGTACTACGAATTTCGTCACGGTAGCACCCTCGTAATTGCTGTAAGGAACATTGCCGGTGTGTACCCCAATGCCATATCACATCGTCAGTGCTGTCGTAGAGGTTCAAACGGTTTAGAGAGGGAAATTTCGAGCTCTCAGAACCTCCCAAAACCAGAAGACCAGCAACAGTGGATATGGGCATGCTGAAGACCTTAGTGAATACCGACCCACGTGTGACCACGTGGCAGATGGAAGAACAGCTGCGTACTGTCCACACGAGCCTTATCATGCACCTGCGTCAATTTGGAAGAGTGCACAAGAGGGGAGTTTTGGTACCCCACCAACTTATAGTTGAGCAGAAAGCAAATATATCATGAATGCGTGCGTTTCCCTGCTTACACATGACCAAGTTGAACCATTCTTGGACACAGTGTGACCGGTGACGAGAAGTGGGTCCCGTATGACAATCTCGCGTCTGGAGACAGTGGTTGGACCCAGAACAGAAGCCTATGCAGATCCCCAAAGCTCGTTTTCACCCAGATAAGATCCTGCTGTCTGTTTGATGGGATATGCGGGGTTTCGTGTTTCTTGAGCTTATGCCGGACACCATCACCGCCGATGTGTTCTGTCGTTAGCCCGAAGATCTGCACGCATCGGTCACGTTGAAACGACCAACACTGCTGAACCGCAAGGGCGTCCTTGTACGGCAAGATGGAGTGAGGCCTCACACAGAATGGGTGACCCTCACATGATTGGGAACCTGGGCTAGGAGGTGCTGCTGCATCCAGTCTTTTCCACAGACATTGCCACAAGAGACTTCCACCTTTTCCGGTCGTTGTAGCATTTCCTGAACCGGCAGTGGTTCACCAAATCGGAAGATGTCGAACGCACGCTTACTCGCTTCTTTGCGTCCAAGCCCCTGCAGTTCTATATGGACAGTATCGAACAGCTACCCAGACGATGGGAGCTGTTCGTGGCAAACGATGGCGTCTACATTTTGGACTGATTTGTACTTGTATATACGGTAATTAGTACTTTTCTGCTGCCTTGCATTTGCAGACATTACTTCCTTTTCAACCCAATTTCGGATGTATAATAATAAAGTTATTAATTAACCTAACAGGATCATTAGTTCAGGAATACTTGGATCCAAAATTTTTATAAGAAACGCTGCAACACCCTAGTGAACTTCTAACGGAGGTCCTTTCATAAGATCCGCAGGAGATAACTAAATACCATAGTACGGCAAGTGATGAACGATGCACTTCAGTCAAATAATAAATAATTAAATCTAAATTAAAGACAAGGAAAAAAGCATCTCAGTAACACAATCGGTTTGCCGAAATTACCTGAATATTTAAATATCAAAATTTTGTATTTGAACTGTGTAATGTTCGAGTAATAACGCGCACGCCCAAAAACGATCAGTATTAATGACAGCATCAGCTCCATCCGCTAATACTGTCACTCCGATATCAGAGTATCCGTGTCCGCGTAATTATCGCATCTTTACTTGCCGTCATCCCATTTCTATCGACCTTACACGTTCAATAATACTGCCATTACTTGAAAGTAATGGCAGTATTATTGAACGTGTAAGGTCCGCTTTAGATGCATCATCAATATTTATCATTGCAGTTTCGAATGAATACACTCAGGACCCGCAGAAAGAAAAGCTAAAGCACAGATCTCAGATTCTTGTTAGTTGTGAGATTTCATTTAAATCTAGAATCAGGATTCTTGTAAATAGATAGAGGTGTCGAAGGGGAAGTTCGATCTTCTTAGGCTTTATGATTTTTGCAATGCGATAAAATATGTTCTAATTTGTAACACATTTTATCTTTCGCCCGCGGATTCGAATTTAAATAAATCATTATTAAATAATTTATATATATTGGACAGCAGATATCAAGTGAGGGTCACATTGGTGAAGAAATTAATCGGCGTACAAAACTTGCCTGGAGAGCTTTTGGAAGAAACAGCATAATTTTCAAGAGCAATATGCCATTATGTCTTAAAAGAAAAGTGTTTGATCAATGCATCCTTCCAGTGCTTACGTATGGTGCAGAGACGTGGACCTTAGCTAAAAGAGACATACAAAGGCTGCAGACAACTCAAAGCAGCATGGAGAGGTGCATGCTTGGTGTAACCAGGAGAGATAAGAAGAGGAACACGTGGATCCGAAAAATGACAAGAGTGGAAGACATCATGATCAGAGTTAAATCCCTGAAATGGCAATGGGCTGGACATACTGCCAGAAGAACAGACCATCGATGGACAGCCGACATTTTAGATTGGATTCCAAGGGACAGGAAAAGACCCAGAAGAAGAACACATGGAAGATGGGTGGATGAAATTCGAAAGTATGCGGGAGTGACATGGAGGAGACTGGCACAAGACAGACCGTTGTGGAGGAAACTTGGGGAGACCTTCGTCCAGCAGTGGATTGATAATGGTTGACAATGATGATGATGATGATATATATATATATATATATATACTGATATTCTTATACTGTATAAATACATATAAGAAATCCGAAATTTACAATCCAACACCCATAAATTACTTGCTAAAATTATTACACACAAAAATTATCTTAGAAACGGAATAAACATCAACACAAAGGCACAACAGGAACCTTCAGAAGGACAAACAGCCACGAGCCATATGGGGCGCGAAATTGCTGCACACAGAATAACAGGGAAGTTTAAATAGAATGAAGTAGAAGACTCACGAAGCACAGGCACAAAGAAGACATAATATTAAAATATCTGATGTTTGTTTTAATAGAAAAGCCACTCCACTCTGTTGATGTTCTTCTGACGAAACAACAGAGATTTGAATGTTATGCCTTCTTTGTGCCTATGCTTCGTCAGTTTTCTACTTCATTCATATATTTATATACACTGAAGTGCCAGAAAAACTGATACATACGAGCCTATGCAAAATACATAGCAACGTCACCTATGCGCGTACTCGGTTGCCTCCGCCAGTGCGTATATAGAGCGATAGACATCATTGCCAGCTGTCATAGCTGTTTTCGGCATGGGAATGACAAATATTAACAATTTAAGCGATTTTCAACGCGGTATCATAGTTAGCGCTCGTGAGATGGATCATAGTACTATATTTCGGAGGTAGAAATGAAGTTCGGATTTTCACGGACGACCATTCCAAGGGTGTACCGTGACTACAAGAATTCCGGCAAAACCTCCAACCTACGATACCAGTATGGCCGTAAAAAGACATTGGGTGAACGTGACCATCGTCGGCTGTCAAGAATCGTTTCACGCGATAAATGTGCAACACTCTCGCAGTTATCATCAGAATTCAATGTTGGAGCCTAAACATGCATCAGCGTCCGGACTGTGCAACGTACTCTGCACGATATAGTCTTTGGAAGCCGACGCCCAACTCGAGTCCCCTTGATGGGTGCACGGCACAGAGCTATGCGCCCCGCTTGGGCGCGGCAACACTGCCACTGGACATTTGATGACTGGAAACAAGTAGCCTGGTCTGACGAGTCGCTTTTCCAACTGTATCGGGCAGATGGAAGGATTCGTGTGTGGCGCAAACCCCATGAAACCATGGATCCCGCCTATCAACAGGGAACTGTACCGGCTGGTGGGGGGGCCCGTAATTGTATGGGGTGTGTTTAGCTGGACTTCACTGGGACCCCTGTTAGGTCTACAAACGTCTGTGACCGACCAACGCTATATGCGCATCCTTTGGGACGAGGTACACCCGTTCATGTCCTGCATTCGTGCTGATGGGTTGGGCCCGTTCCAAAAGTGCAATGCATCTCCACACAAGTGTCGAGACGCCACATTATGGTTAGAGGATCATCCATCTGAATTTGGAGTGTTGCCATTCCCACCCAAGTCCCCAGATCTGAACGTGATAGAACACATTTGGGATACCATGCAACGCGCTATCGAACACAGGAATCCGAGACCTCGGAATACACCCGAATTGTGGAACGCTCTGCAGGAAATGCACACCAGCATATTTCCAGAAGCTAGTGGGGTTAATGCCCCGTCGTATTTCTGCAGTCCTGCGCTCCCGTGGGGTACCTACCAAGTGTTAGACTGGCTTACCAGTTTTTCTTGCACTTCAGTGTATATGCATATATTATATATACAGTAAATCAATCAGGCATCAGAACGCTTGAAACATATGCCTTACTATAGAGATAATGGAAGTTATGTAGTTATGTTTTTTAATGTATATGACTGTATGTTTGGTACCTGGAACGTGAAAATCAGTGTCAGGTGAAGTATTCAAAGGTTCAACCGCATATAACCTGTTCCTGTTATTTTAGGCAATTTTCAATGCGCGTTTGATTGCAAAGGATGCTTTTTTCTTGATCAGCCACCCCTGTGGCGCAATGGTTTATTACTAGCTTATGACCATTCGTCCAAAAGGGTCCTGGTTCGAATCTCGGTGAGGCATGAATGTTGTGTTTGTCTCACGACACCGACTTTCTCCCTTCCCTGCAACCCGTGACCCTAAATTAGGGAAGGGTGACTGCTTATAGCCCATCGACTCACGGTGGTCGTTAAACCTCCAAACAACAACAACCTTCTTGATAATATATGAGCAGACATTCTGAAAGGTGCAAAGATGGAGGTCTGTACGGGTCGGGCCAAGTCTACCCATTCTTTTTTATCGGAATGATAAAGAAAGAAAAAAGGCGTGTTCCCCGATTTCCTGGTGTGTTTAACTGTTTCGCTGGCTTAAATTACTTCCATGACATAGCCTAGAGCGTAATCAGAGCAGCAAGGAGAGGCACCTCTCAGTGTTTTTACCAATCTGTAGGTACTAACATGGTAAAACCATTTTGGGGACTTGTTGACAGCAAAAAGATTCGACTGCGAGCGAGTGTCTGTCTTGTGTAGAGTGGGGGACGGAGGGTGTCTCCGGTGGGGTGAAGATGTGCGTGTTTTTGTATGAGAAAGTGGGACCACATGGATTTTTTCTGCTATCCCTAATCTGTATAGGGATTGACTTTTGTAGTGTTACCTGTTACTAGTTCAGAGAAAAGGGAGATTTTGAACGCTCTTAGTCTTCCTTTTTCTTTCTTTTTAAAAGTTATATTTTTCGATAATTGTCAAAGTTTAGTTAATATTTTTAGGCTTACATTCAACTAAATATTTTCAATAATATCTCATTTCATTACTTAATTCTCACAGTTTTATAAAATACAATAGAAAGACAAAATAATACCGAATTGCACATCACGGGTCTGGCCGGGCAGGGCCGAGCCTAAATAAGAGCTGCAATTGACGGGCCCTGGCCGGGCTCACCAAATTAGGCCCGTGCAGATCTCTATGCAAAGATATTTGCTTCTACGCACGCGACTATGAAGATGACATTTTCCTGTTGTTCCAAAGTTGCGTACATTCGCGTTCTTTGAAACGGGTTGTACTCTCCTGAGCACCAAGCAAGTTATGTTATTTGATCTTGGTATTCAAATTCCACAGTGCACCCACGCATTTATGATAAATGAGTAATTATCTACGCTTCTACTTACAAGGTTATCATTTTGTAAATACGAGTTACAAGTTAAATCCGGCAGGAAAAGTATGACTGACAATGTCCGAACAAGAGCTCCTTGAACGCCGCGACCTCAATCGAGGCCACGCCGATTATGCGAACACACTCATTCAAGAAGACTGACTGATTACTTTATTGTGTTAGATACGTGCTGTCCAACGTCATCACAGCCGCAGTTCAAGCCTCAAGGCTTTTAAAAGAATCAGATGACGGGCCATACATTTTTTAATATGATATACATGTATATATACAGTCGGACCTCTGTTTATTGAAGTCGATAGCTCCACAAAAAAATCGATATACAGAAACATCGATATATGGAAAGAATCTTTTTTTAATACATATGTATTGCGCAGTATATTGTATTTAGAAACACATTTCGTAATCAATACATTTTTTCTTATAAATAACTTCAGTGAATATGAATCCCATTATGTACAGATTATGCTCACATAGCTATAATTAAAAGCAATAATTGACAAGAAAAAATGTGGCCGCTCCGGTGGCGCAGTGGTCTAAGCGATGGCCTCTGATCATTCGTCCGAACGGGGTCCGGGTTCGAATCCCGGTGAGGCATGGATGTTGTGTTTATCTTACGGCACTGGCTCTCTCCCTTCCCTGGAAACAGTGACCCTAAATTAGGGACGGGCGACTGCTTATAGCCCATTGAGTTGCTCACGGTGGTTGTTAAACCTCCAATAAAAAAAAAATGTGTTGAACTTATCCTGAAAAAACATGTATTTACGTAGTATTCATACTGTATGTATTTACATTTGTGTAAATAACTTTATAATGTCTTGCTGCACAACAAATTTCGATGATGATTCGTCATAAAAGTGTTCACATTTAGTAAGTCCGTGAAATACATCGTCAGGAAATTTTTCGGCGAACTAAAAATCACGACGTAACACGATCTTTTTTAGAAGGCTTTGGAGGTTCTTCTGCGCCATTCTCTTCAGAATCTTCAGTGTTAGTCTGTTCTGTCTGAAGTGAGCTTACTATGTCGTCGTTCGTCGGGTATTCTGAAACAATTACATCTTTGTCGATGTCAAAAAACTCATTAAAGAAAATTCTGTCCCTGAAGATCTTTGGTCTGCAAGTCCTTCCAACATTTCTCGACTTGTGGGAACACATTTTCTTCTCCGATTTGAGGTGATTCCATAAAGTCAGCTTTTGCAAAGCAATTTTTCCTGTCGATTCTAAAACATTGTTTTGTTGTCGCGCCAAACTACTTTTGTCAGCCACATTTATTTACATTTGTTTAAATTAAGGTGGGAGGCGCGACAATTCAATTAATTTGCGTTTTGAGAAAGTTTAATTGGCGTAAGAAAGGGGTCGGTTAATTTGCATAGCGTGAGGTATGGATTAAGCTTTAGGACAAAAAGGGGAATTCGTAAGGAAACAATTTTTAGTTTCAATTCATTTTCCTAAGGGGAGGGACAAAAGATAATTTTTTCTTCTTTTTTTCCCCCAGCCAAGCGAATCCCCAACTTTTCGACCACCTTCCAGTCAGCGTACAGCGAACGCTCCGAAGGAAAGGCAACCAGGGAGAGAGAGAGAGAGAGAGAGAGAGAGGAAGGGGGGGGAGGACCAAGTCACCCTCCCGAGTTTCAACGCCCCACCTCAGTCAGAAGGCGCAGGTTCCAACGACCGACCCAAAAAACTCCGAGGGGGCTTAACCCTGGACAATAGGAGAAAGTACCTTATTATTTCCTTAGGCACGAAATATTAATTCATAGGCCCTAGGCCTAAGTCTTTTTAATAGTTTTTACTTTATCACTGCCATATTCACAACGTTTACACAACAAATAAATGTAATAACATTGCGCTTTTACTTAGGCAGGAAATATTAATTCATAGGCCCTAGTAGGCCTAGGCCTTTTGACAGTTTTTATTCTACCAATGCTATATTCACAACGTTTACACATCAAATTAAGTTAATAATATTGCACTTTTATTTAGGTACGAAATATTTATTCACAGGCCCTAGGCCTAGACTTGAGGCCCTTTCACCAGTTTTTATTCTACCAATGTCATATTCTCAACGTTTACACAGCGAATCATGTTAATGATATTGGGCGTTTACTTAGGCACGAAATATTAATTCATAGGTCCTAGGCCTTTTTAACAGTTTTTACTCTGTCAATGCCATATTCACAACATTTACATAGCAAATCAATTTAATAATATTACGCTTTTACTTGAGCACGAAATATTAATTCATAGGCCCAGACCTAGGGCCTATGAACGAATATTTCGTGCCCAAATAAAAGAGCAATATTATTACATTTTTTTTGTGTGTAAACATTGTGAATATGGCATTGATAGAGTAAAAACTATTAACAAGGCCTAGGCCTAGGGCCAATGAATTAACATTTCGTGCCTAAGTAAAAGCGAAATATTATCACATTTATTTGTTGTGTAAACGTTGTGAATATGGCATTGATAAAGTAAAAACTACTAAAAAGGCCTAGGGCCTATGAATTAATATTTCGTGCCTAAATAAATGCCCAATATTACTAACTTGATTTTCTGTGTAAACGTTGTGAATATGGCATTGGTAGAATAAAAACTGTTAAAAAGGCCTATGCCCGTGGCCTATGAATTTAATATTTAGTGCCTGAGTAAAAGCGCAATGCTATTGACTTGACTTCATACGTAAGCGTTATGAATATGAAGTCGGCGGATTAAAAGCTGTTAAAAAGTCCGAGGTGTAGGGCCTATGAATTAATTAAGTAAAAGAAAAATATTAAAAATTTTTGACATGTTATGTAAATATTTAGTGCCTAAGTAAAAGTGCAGCATTATTAAAAAATCCCACGTTATTGTCCTTTCCTGAAGACAGTAATTTTCGCTTGGCTCACATAGAACGTTTTCTCGAAATTTGTTTGGAGTTCATAATTCAATTTTCAATATAGGCCAGGAAACGGCAATCTTTATACCCCCCCCCCGCCTTATGTGGCCAGTTGCCCTAAGTATGAACCGACATGAAAATTCCGACAAACAAAAGAGCTCCTTCCCATCGTTAGGCACCTTTGGAAACTGCCACACATAATTCGGAAGCTTGGAAAACTGCCACACATAATTCGGAAGCTTGGAAAACTGCCACACATAATTCGGAAGCTTGGAAAACTGCCACACATAATTCGGAAGCTTGGAAAACTGCCACACATAATTCGAAAGCTTGGAAAACTGCCACACCAGAAAACTGCCATACATTCAAAGTGTTCCTCCGAGGAATTGCAATTTGTACCCTGTCCCTTAATGAAAAGCGTGTGGCAGTTTTCCCGTGTGGCAGTCTTCCGGTGCGGCAGTTTTCGTGTGTGGCGGTTTACAGCGAACCGCCCCTTCCAGGTGGACAATCCGAGGACGACGCAAGACCTACAAGGAAAGAGCGAGTCGATATCGCCAACCGACTTTCAAGGTAGAGTCATTTTATTTTCTCTCACAATCCACATATTTTTGTCGAAATATTTTAAATTATAGTGATGTTATGTCTAGGTGAAAATTGGTACAATTTTTCCGAGCGATAAGTGTTGAATAATCTAAAGTGTTTTCCTGAAGAATAATAACTTTTCTTGCGATATACACTATATTGACAAAAGTCACCGGACACCTAGAAGAGAAACACAACATCGCATTTATTGACATACATTAGTACGGTGTCGGTCCACCCGTGGCCTTAATGCATGCACTGACTCTTCGAGACATACTTTCGACAAGATTTTGGAACACAGCGATAGGTATGCGCTTCCATTCAGTACATAATGCTGCCGCAAACTGTTGCTCAGTAGTAGGCCTTGGTTCCAAACTTCTTATGCGGCGCTCTAATTCATCGCATAGGTGCTCTATGGGATTAAGATTACGGCTCTGTGCTGGCCAGTCCACACATGATACGGAATTATCGTCAAACCACGCCGTAAAAGTCCTTGCTTTATGGCTTGGTGCATTATCCTGCTGATACCAACAAGGCTCGGTTCCATAGTATTGCCACAGAGTTGGTTGGGAATAATTATTCAGAATATCGAGGTAGACGTGCTGGTTAACAGGTTTGTCCACGATAACTAATGGGCCGGGACCATACCACGAAAAACATCCCCACACGAGTACACTGCCAGCTCTAAACTTGACCGTAGGAACAGTGCACTGTGGTAAATAGAGTTCCCGTATACAGGTACGGAGAAGTGGCCACCGGAGAACTGGCCACACGGAGAACTGGACACATTTGAATTTCAGTGCCATAAAATTGTTCTGCGTGTTAACAAATTTCGTGTGGCTGTATTCCCCACTACTTGATCAACTATTGTTCATAAAATATTTCTTTTAATATTTAATTTTCATTAAGAAATTTAGACATTTCCATGATTTTCGGGCCAAAGACAAAGCTGAGAACTGGCAACAAAAATTTTAAGGGGCCGTATAAAAATTGCATTCTGGACTGCTCCCTGGTAGGTCTCCCGAGATTGGTTATTTGACTCACATAAAATTTCCGTAATTTCGTATTTTCTTAATTACGATATTTTTCAAGGTTTATAAAACTACAGCTAAACAAATTCTCTGCGGGTATGTGCGAACCCAGGTAACTTGTCGGGGGGGGGGCACTTAAAAGCTTTAAACATGAAATATAAAGAATTTCTGGTCCGATCGGGAGAACTCAACAAATTATCTGGTACAGCTCAACAAATCACCTGAGGGCATGTGCTGCCTCAGGAAACCTGTAGGGGGGGGGGGGAATACCAAAATTGTAAAATATAAAGAATTAAGAATTCCTGGTCCGAAAGGGAGATTTTTAGCATTTACAACCTGAAATACTTTATGTTTTATAATTCAGGTATAACACCCCCCCCCCGACAGGTTTCCTGAGTCCGCACATGCCCTCAGAGAGTTTGTTGAGATGTAGGTTGTAGATGCTGAAAATATCCCGATCGTACCAGAAATACTTTATAATTTATATTTAATTCCCCCCCCCCCCCCCCCCGACAGGTTGCCTAAGTAGGCGCATGCCCTCAGAAAATTTGTTGAGTTGTACCTCGTAAATGCTAAAAATCTCCCGATCGGATGAAAAATTCACCTGAGCGGCTCAGATAATTTGTAGACTTGTAATTTGTAAACCCTGAAATCTTTTGTTTTGTTGTAGATCATAATCATTTTTTTATAAATAATTACATCAATTATCGCAATTAAAAAAAAGACGAAATTACGGACACTTTATAGGACTCAGATAACCAACCTCTGGGGATTGTGGCCACGAAACGGTCAAAAACTCAATTTTTATACGGCCCCTTAAAATTTTTGTGGCCACGAAACGGTCAAAAACTCAATTTTTATACGGCGCCTTAAAATTTTTGTGGCCACGAAACGGTCAAAAACTCAATTTTTATACGGCGCCTTAAAAATTTTGTGGCCACGAAACGGTCAAAAACTCAATTTTTATAGGGCCCCTTAAAATTTTTGTGGCCACGAAACGGTCAAAAACTCAATTTTTATACGGCGCCTTAAAATTTTTGTGGCCACGAAACGGTCAAAAACTCAATTTTTATACGGCCGCTTAAAATTTTTGTGGCCACGAAACGGTCAAAAACTCAATTTTTATACGGCGCCTTAAAATTTTTGTGGCCACGAAACGGTCAAAAACTCAATTTTTATACGGCCGCTTAAAATTTTTGTGGCCACGAAACGGTCAAAAACTCAATTTTTATACGGCGCCTTAAAATTTTTGTGGCCACGAAACGGTCAAAAACTCAAGTTTTATACGGCGCCTTAAAATTTTTGTGGCCAGTTCGTCGGTGGTCACTTCTCCTGCACCTGTGTCTGGATTCTGCGCACGACCACGATAACCCATGGAATGAAGTTCTCTGCGAATGGTACGTGTGCATACCGAGGTTCCAGCATTTTGACTCACCTGTACACTGAGGTCTTGGGCAGTACTCCGTCGATTAGCTGTAACGACTCTCCTGAGACTTCCACGTCCTCTATCACTGATTTTCTTTAGTCTGCCGGTACGTTTTCCTGCTTTAGGCACACCATGTGTCTTCCACTTATTCAGTACATCCAAAACAGTTGACTTGGGTATGTGTAAGCGCTCTCGTTTCTCTTATGGACAATCCACTAATACAGTATGACACCCAACAATCATTCTTTTCTCAAAGCCAGTTCTCTCCCGCCGCGGTATTTTCACTCAACCTCACAGTGCGATATGATCGCGGTAAGCTGCAGGCTTGTTTTTATACCGTTTACAGCTGTACTGCGCATCTTAACAACGCAGCGACTCCGTCCATTTGCTTTTGATGGGGTGTCCGGTGATTTTTGTCAATATTGTATATATGTTGAATGGAAATAAGTAACGTAAATTTAACTGCCGGACTTTGCAGGGTTTAACAGTGGATGAGAACTGTTTTGTTGTTGTTGAATTCCAAAGGTTAACTGCCGGTAAAGGCCGGAGAGCTGATGCGGCTAAAAACTCCAAATTTTAAGTGATAATTAATTACGGGTTATTTGCCAAGTTTAGGGCAAGACTAACTAAGAGTTCAATATGGGTACTAACTAAATGAGTTGATAATTGTTCAGCTGCCGGAAAGGGAGCAGCGAGTTAAAGTAAACAGCATACCATTTAGTACGAAACAGCGTGCATTTTTTTTATTTTGATTTCAGTGGTTTTCCTTATATGCAGGTGTGTATATTCTGCTCGTTGAGTGTATTTCATGTGTCTTCGAATAAGAGGTGTTGATATTACGGCAGTTATTTTAAAGCTGTTAACCGTTTCCTAAAGACAGAGAAACTGCTGGCACATAGTAGTAAAGGCAACTTAAAATTTTAATCTGAATTGATAAAGTAAATCTGATAATTTTAAAGGAACTTAAGAAATTTTAAAGTGATCAAACGTTTTATGTGAATAAGATAAACATTGCTGAGAGTAGAAGACTCCAACGACTTATCGAGTATTTTTATGTTGATGTGTATGTTGAATCAGTCGAGTAATAATTGAAAAGTACTGAATTTTAAGAGTAAAGCCCTCTCTAAGACAACTTTAAAGAGTGTCGAAAATTTGCATTGAAGTGAAAGGGTTTTCAGTAAACTAACAGTTGAAGTTGTGTTTATGGAGAGTGGAAACAACCTATCAACTTTCTAAAGGTTTAACTTTAATTGGTACAGTAAACTAAATGCACTACAGGTTCTTCACTAAAGTTGTTCCACATTACCAACTTATTTTCACGAATAAACTGTTTTGTTATTGTTATTTCCTCCTCTCTGTTTCTCTTCAGAACCAGTTGACTTTGAGTGTGCTAATTTGCAAGCTAATAATCTTGATAAGGGGATAGCATTAATACATATGGTGGGACAGTAATTTAGAATTAGGAACGGGGATGATGTTTTTCTTTTCGGCCTTTACTTCCGACTTATTTTACCTATTTTAACAATTCGGTCTTTTTATTTTTCTTAAAATTTATTCTGAAAATTATTGCGGCATTTGAGTGCGTGTGCATTTTTTTGCAGGTGCTCATATGAAAACACAACGCGGGGTCCGGCTGAAACTTTGTGTCGCAATCTTCGGAAAGAAACACAACTCTTCGGTTCACTAAACGATAATTTTAATAAGTTCTGGTGTCCCTCCCAACCACAATCGGTCCGGGGGTACGACAGTTTTGCCACTCCTTAGCTCGTTCAGCTATACAAATCCTCAGATCAATCACCTTATCCGTAGATTGTTCATTTTCTAAGTATGGATAAGTCTTCTGAAAATATCATCATATCATATCACTAAGCTGTCCTCTGATATTCATAGGTTAGCTTCACAAAGAAATACGAACTACCAGATAATTTTTACTTAGTGCTGCCGTATCAAACTTCTCCATTTACAGCGATCTTGACATATAACTTGGGCTTCACTAACATCCATCACACGCCGAACACAAGATCTTATATACTCATACTCATAATCTTTTTCTCATGCAGACATTCCTGAATCTGATCCTCCCATGACTTCCTTGACCTTCCTCTACCTTTCCTTCCTGCCACTTGTGCTAAAAGATTTTCTTAGTAAGCATCTCATCATTCATTCTTTCAACATGGCCAAACCAGCGAAGCATTTTAGTCTCCACCTTGCTAACAACATTTTGCTTCACATTACACAACTGCAACACATCTTTATTCCTCACACAATCAGAACGCGTCTTGCCACAAAACGCATTTCTCCAGCACACAAACTTTCAAAATGTTTTATTCTGAGCGAAAGTTACAGGGAACGAAGGCGGTAAACGGCATGTGCCTCTACAATGCCTGAAATCATAATAATAGGAGTCAGATATATACAAAGTGTGCGCAATTTACATTATGCGAGAAGTATATACAATGCAAGTTAAATAGATGAGCGGACGACAAGACATAATTGCCGTAGTATGTATACGAGAAGTGCGCTGTTTAGAGTATGAGAGGTGTATATATACAGCGAGTGCGCAAGTTACAGTATGAGAGGTGTATATATAATACAGTGCTAGTGAGGTAGATGAGCGATGATACAACATAAGTGCAACAGTGCAGGGTGTGATAAAGGAAAGGATATAGGTGTGACTGAATAAACGTACAATTTAGGCGAAGTATATACAGATGTGCGTGAAGCCATAGAGGAACAGGAAACGAACTATGTGCAGCAAGTGAGATATACATACAATGCAATGAAAATATAAATACAAATGACCCAGAACATAATGATGCAATTGAAAATGTGTACTATATACAAGATGTGTACAAAAAGTGCGTAACTGAGATACGCATGATGCAGTCAGTAAAGAATGAACTTGTAGGACGGCTCCGAAAAGAAGCATACACAGTACCAAGGAATGTGTATATGTACAGAATGCACAGCGAAATATATACAGGATGTGTATGTACAATTTATATGAGCAATATGATGAACGGATGAGCAGAAGATATATGACGAAATAAAAACATTGAAATACTGGTACAATGTGAGGCACACAGAAGAAATCACTAAAAAGATCACTTATTCAGAAGAGGGCACCACAAAGTAAGTGCACGTGAATACACTGCAAACACTGACAGTAAAAAGATAAATTGGAGATGGGAATATGAAGAATGTACAGAAGATCTAAGTCTGACAAGCTTAGGCAGACACTCTCTGGGTCCTGTGAGCCAGTCCAGGGTGCATCACAAAGATCAAAGCGGGAAAGGTCTCGACGTACAGGGTGGAAGTCAAATCAGAAGATGTATGTCTGCAGAAGGCCCGAAAAACCAGCGGTGTAATGGTGACCATACACTCAGGAACTGCTGGATCTGGTCAGTGGCCCGGGCTGCGGTAAACGCCAATCAGAGCCTTGAGGTCCGCCCGTTGCGGAATGGCGCACAGAGTGTGTCTCCTGCTTGATGGAGCGTAGGCTCATTAGAGGTATAACGAAGTTGCAGATAGAAGCAGTAAATCACATGCTTTGCGAGTACAAAGATGTATGCGCATGGCTCAGATAAAGGCACCGGTGGATAACAAGAAACCAGCAACGTACTGTACGAAGGAAAAGGCAGCTGTTTGGCACAGAGACACTTGGCAACGGTAAAGGCTAGGTGTAAAGGAAGGATCGCCGCGCAGTACTGGTAGATGTGTAGAACCCAAATGACTCGTATGTTTCTTTTGTAGCACCCAGGTTTCACTGCCATACATCAGAGTAGGAACAATTACACTTTCAAACACAGCCATGCGGGATTCCCTTGAGAACCCATCATTCCTGTGAAAACCTCCCAAAGCAGCTATGACTACTTTCAATGAAGAATTCACTCGGCTACTAATTTCACCATCCAATTTGTTCTCTCTGTCAAACATGTTTCCTAAATACACAAACGCATTCACCTGATCAATCACGATGCCATTTAGGCTTCTGAGAATGCGTTTCCGATAATGACTTTCCAAATTTTTTGCGACTCCCTGGTTCATTGGCTGCAATTTTCAAGTTGTGTTTGGGGGAAGAAAATCAAATTCACATTTGATAGTTTTAATGCTACATTAGGATGGGTAGGCAATTAGTTGTTTACTAAGAGAACAATTTTTTTTCTGCCTTATCATTTTTTATTGAAATTTAAAATCCACTCCTCAAAATTATAACTTGTCCTCTGACCTCCATGCCTTTAAATTATAACAGTAGTCAACTTGTAAAGAATTTACGCCTTTGAAGCACCTAGGTTGTTGACTTTTTTTCCTATCACCAACAATCTCAGTTTTTCTTTCCCGTTCATGTTAGCGCCCACCAAAACTGTTATCCTCTCTCTGTGCTGTTTTTACGTTTATGACAATCGTCGTCTTTACAAGTAAATTTTGTATGGCAAACACTTAACGAAAAGTCCTGTTTCGTCGACATTAAAATGTTATCAGGAGTGTATTCCTGTAAAACCTTCTTCAAAACCGTGTTTTTCCATTGGTCGCAGGCAGTGTCACACACGCTTCCACTTTACCCCTAAACAATGTATTCTTTTAAGCCATGTCTTAAATTTTTCCAACCAACCGGAACTAGCTTGGAAATGCACTTGCCCCAAACGATTGGCAAACTCTGATGCATTTTCTTTTATAAGAGGACCTGAGATTGGTAAGTTTTTGTTACGAACAATTTTAATCCACCTTAAAAAAGTGTCCTCCACTTTTCCGAGATGACACGTTTTACAGCAACATTTCCTGTGAGATCCGAGATCTTCAGAGATTTTCATAACGAACTCAACGTTTTTAGCACGTCTTTTGTAAAAAAAGATCGTGCTTCTGTTATCGGCTTGTCCGTCCGTCCGTCTGTACCCACGGTATCTCTGCAACTATTAGTCCGATTTGAAAGATTCTTTTTGCATTCGGAAGCCTGAAATATGCGAATGATGATCCTTCATTTCGTTTTTTTTGTGTGATGTACAATTTTGCCGCTAGAGGGCGTAAATGCAGATAATGTCGAATTCAAAATTACGTTTTAATCCACATATCTGCGTCTAAATATCCGATTGAAAAAATTCCTTTATCTTTCGATTCCATTTATGTCGAAGAGTGTTTTAGATATAGTTTCCTTTTCAAATTACGCATAGATTTTCCGCTAGGGGCGTAAAAGTAAATTACATTTTTCCCGATAACTCTTCTTCTAACACTCTGATTTGGAAATGTTTTCTTCAGCGGATACATCTCTTGATGGAAAATCTTTTGCATATAATTTCGAATTTTTGGTAAAAAATACTTTGGCCACCAGGGGGCGTAAGTGTTAATTTCTGCTTCTGATGTATTTGCCATAAAATCTGAGCTTCGAAAATATCGATTAAAAATTCTTTCTTGGGCTGATGCCACTCACATCGATAAACCTTTTCGGAATATTTCCTTCCTAAAATATCCCACAGTCTCTCCGGGGTGTAGATGTATATCTCATTTTTATCAATATCTCTACTTTCAGGTGTCCGATTTGAAAAATTCCTTCTTTGTTGGATAGTGTTTTCCGTGTGACATGTTTTTCATATAATTTCAAAATCTTCAAGTAATTCATAGACTTTCCGCTAGGGGGCGTAAAGGTAAATTGCGTTTCTCCCTATATCTCTGCTTCTAAATCTCCGATTTGAAAAATTCCTTCTGCACCGGATACAGCTCCTGATGGGAAATCGTTTGCACATAATTTCTAATTTTTGTAAAAAAAATGGTATGGACACCAGATGGCGTAAGTCTTAATTTCCGCTTCTAATGTATTTGCAGCAAAATATGAGCTTCTAAATTCTCGATTGATAAAAAAGTATTTTGTTAACCGATGCTACTTATGTCGACAAACTTTTTAGGAACATTTTCTTCTTGAAATAATGCATGGTTTCTACGCCAGGGGGCGTAGATGTATAACTTATTTTAGTCAATATCTCTACTTCTAAAAGTCCAATTTGAAAAATTCCTTTGTTCTTGGATAGTGTTTATGATGCGAAATGCTTTTCCAATAAATTCAAAATTTTCACGTAAATCATTTAAGACTTTCCGCTAGGGCGCATAAAGGTAAATTCTGTTTTCTGCTCCTAAAACTCCGATTTGAAAAATTCTTCCTGTATCGCATACAAAACCTGATGGAAAATATTTTTCACATAATTTCTAATGTTTTGTAAAGAATATTTTGGCCACCAGGGGTCATAAGTGTTAATTTCTGCTTCTGATGTATTTGTAGCAAAATCTGGGCTCCTGAAAACTCGACTAATTTTTTTTTCTTGGACCGATACCGCTTATATGGATAAACCTTTTGCGAATACTTTCTTCCTAAAATAATGCATGGTTTTCTTACCAGGGGACGCAAAGTCACATATTATTTTTGTCGGTAACTCTGTTTCTAAGAGTTCGTAAGCTCAAGATTCCGTTTACACCAATATCTGAGGGATTAAAGACCCGATTGAAAAACTTCTTTCTTCCGTCAGATACTATTGTTTTCCATACCGGTTCCATTGCCTTTAAATAGCTTTGATAAATTTAATTTGCATCAGAACGGATTCAAAAGACGTGCTTATTAAACCCGAAAATTCGGTGTCATCTTTCTTGTTTTTATAATTGCCGATACTATACTTAGGGAAACACCAGATTTAATCGCAATATACTTTTTGTGCATTCCACTTGTGATGATGCGAGCAGCCATCGAATAAAAAAAAAAAAAAAGGAAAAGAGAGAGAGAGAGAGATAAACGTACAGGGGTTGTCCAAAATAATGGAAACACCTCGCTGAAAACTGTGACTTTGGTATGGGCTGCTTTTTGAGTAAAACGAACATGTAGCTAAAAAATGTTTTGTAAAAAAGTGTTGCTTATAGTTTCAAGGGTCTGTATGATTGCGTTGTAAATCGGTGTTTGCATAATTTGGTTCCAGGTGAAGGCACAATGAGTGACCTGTCGGAGTTCCAAAGAGGGCCGATTGTAGGAGCCCGTCTGGTTGGTGTATCGGTAACCACAGTGGCACAGGTATTGGGGGTATCGAGAGGTACCGTGTCGAAGGTCATGACAGCATACAAAGTTCACGGCACATCATCTGCGAGACACAACTGTGGAAGGAAAACCAAACTCACTGAAAGAGAGACAGGAGGACATTAAAGAGGATTGTGGCCGCAAGGAGGAAGACTACGGCAACGAAAGTGACTGCTGAGCTTAATGCACATCTCCAAAACCCAGTGTCGAACCATAACGTGCGAAGGGAATTGCATAAGCACAATATTTACGGCAGAGCTGCGATTGCAAACCCCATGGTGCCACAGGTGAAAATGAAACGGAGACTACAGTGGTGCCAGGAACATAAAACGCAGACTGCGGATCACTGGAAACATGTCTTGTTTTCTGATGAATCAAGTTGCTCACTATTCCCCGCCACAGGACGGGTGTACGTGTGGAAAACTCGCCCAGAAGCCTACAACCCAGACTGTCTCCTTCCTACAGCGAAGCATGGGGGCGGTTCTGCAATGGTTTGGGCCATGATCTCGTGGTTTGCAGCAGGTCCCATTATCACCTTACACGGACGGATCACTAGCGGTGACTATGTCACTCTTTTGGCAGACCATGTGCATTCAATGGCGCAGACATTGTTTCCGTCAGGGGATTGCACCTTTCGAGATGATAATGCCCCGATTTACAGAAGAGGAACATGAGGATGAAGTTGGACACCTTCCTTGGCCTACACAATCACCGGACTTGAACATCATTGATCCCCTGCGGTCTGTGTTAGAAAACAGATTGTGATCCCGTTATCATCCTCTGGCGTCTCTCTAGGACTGTTTTAAATGCCAAGGGTGTTCCCACACCATATTAGGTGCGTAACACATATTGCTTCCAGGCGTTTCCATTATTTTGGACAACCCCTGTATGTGACATGTGTGTACGCCTTATGTTTCTGAGGACACGTGTGAACAAGGAGTGAACTGAAACCGAGAAGTGATAAGAAAAGGGGAGTTGGTTTTCTTGGAAGGACGCTAGCAAACGAATGTTACTTGCGCGTCTGAGCTGTTGTTCCTCTCTTTTGTAGGCGGAGGTAGCAGTATGCTGTAATATTAAATGTTTTCTGTATGTGTTGTACCGTCTTTGTGTTCGTCTGGTTTTATTAAAAACCATTTTTTAACTTCCTGCATTTTTATTGCAACAATGCTTATAATGTGACTATGTTAATAATGTGACTCGATAAGGAGGAACGGCTAGTCGTAAGAAATGCCTCATATGTTGGCCAACGCTACCACAAAGAAAAAAATGTGATTGGAATCAAAACCACCACATGTAGTAAAACGTTACTAACACGCAGGGGGATTAACCCCCATTACCAACAATAACAAAATACACAGTCAAGTCACATTCTTTTTGCCACCTCCTCCTTTGACGTCAACAGCGCGTAGCCAATGAAACAAACCACGTGTCGTGAGCTAGCTTGGAGGGTATATAAGGTGTGCTCTAGGCATTCTGAAAACATATCACTCGTTGCTGTCATGCATGAAAGGAGCTATTTATCAGATTTGCCAAAAGGGATGATTATTGGCTTTTGGGCCAAGGGTGGCAGAAACAGCGCAGCTTGTGAACTGTTGTCGTGCTGCTGTGGTTAAAGTGTATCGTGATTAGAGAAATGGCACCATTCCGAATAAGCGATGTGGGAACTGCGGATCAACACGTGCCATTGACGTGAGAGGTGAACGTCGGCTGCGAAGGTGCGTGAGGGTAGATCGACACAGTACAGTGGAGCATCTCACTGGCCGAATGAACCAGAGGGCAACCAGCAGTGTGTCTAAAATGACAACTCAGCGAACCCTGCTGCGTATGGGGCTCCGATGCAGACGGATGGTCACTGCACCCATGCTAACGAAGGTGCATCTGCATAAAAGGCTTACATTTGCACTGCGGTAACGGAATTGGACCTCCGCTGATTAACAAAGGATTGCCTTTTCCAATGAGTCACGTTTTCTACCTTATCGAACGGATGGATATTGGCGTGTAAGGCGAGACACATCGGAGAACAAACACTCTTCAACCATTGCTGGAAGATCACAAGCTGGTGGGGGCAGCGTTATGGTCTGGGGAATGTTTTCGTGGCATTCTCTGGGTCCACTCATGCATGCTTATTGTCTTCTCTGGAGCGGATGGGATATTCCAGCCCGACAATGAGACGTGTCACACAGCTTGAAATGTCCGAGAGTGGTTGGAAGAGCACGATGAAGACTTCAAAGTACTTCTCTGGCGTCCTAATTCCGCAAACTTAAACGCAATTGAGCATCTGTGGGACCACTTCGATCCTGTTGTTCTCTCTATGGATCCTTCACCACGCACCCTCCAGTAGCTGTGAGATGCACTGCAGTCAGCATGGCTGTACATACTGCTTGCTCAGAGAAGTGAAAAAAGGCTATCCCATACCCACGAAAACTTAAGTAACACACGCGTAGATCTCAAAATCCAATGCGGAGAGTATATATATATATATGCCGCTGGAGTTATTTTCGTTGTTGTTGATGCGGTTCTGTTGAACTGCTGCCGTCAGTCAGCACGTTCTTCTTTCTGCTCCTGATTACGTGTTAAAGTGCGGTTGTAAACGTACTGAGTCAATTATTTCTAGGACCTGCATAACTGCGCGGAATAATTTCTGTGTTATGTTTCAACAAGTGTTCTGCCTTTTCATTGCAAGTTTGTGGGCGAAAAGGATGCTCCTCATCCGAAACCGAGTAAAGGCAACAAAAAAGCTGTTAAGTTTTTCCTGTAAAAAACAACAACTAGGATGATGTGACATGACATTATCCTCTTCAAGGAAAATAAGTCAACACTAAACGCGAAACAAACGTTCAATGAAACTCCAAAGAACTTTTTTCATCAAATATATAGCGGTTATTAATAAGTTTAAAACTAACATGAACTTTTTTATCACAGAAAATAATTCGTTTGATTATGAAAAAATATATATTTTTACTTTTAACAAATATTTTTATTTTTATTTTCAGCAGATGTTTTTCTATTTTAACAAATATATTTGAAATTACTAGCACATAAATAAAATGTTTTCCTGTTTTTTAGCACCCAAATATCCGTTCCCCAGTCTTCTTCACAACACTCTCCTGTCTAGAGCGCATTGTTTGCCATAGGAGTTTGAATAACAAGTTAGTAAAATCATGCAATGCGTTGATTATGATACGCTTTCTAACATACCAGAAATAATTACTCAAGTTATGAGGATAATGACTGTGGAATAAATCTCACTCCTGTGCCCTGACTTTTGACCCAGTTCGATGATATTAAACAGAATTGGTTCAGTATACCTCCGAAACAACGTACTAAAGTTTTGTCGCAATGGAAGCATTTTTGCGTAAGTTATGCGATGGAAAGGATGCCGCTCCTATATACGTCCAGACTTTGACCCCATTTCGCCTGCTTTCAACAGGGTTCGTCCCCATGTTGTCCCCTACCACATGCTAAAATTTCATCGAAATCGAACCATTTTTACGCGAGTTATCGTGCGGACGGATGGACAGACAGGCAGACGGACAAAGCTGGAGCGTATACGCTTCTCGAACCTACGGTTGGAAAGCCTAAGAACGTCACGTGATGGGTAACGCAATGAACGAGGCCCGATCAATAAGTAACTTCCGAAGACTTTTGGCGGCGTGTTAAGGATATGTAAATCGGTGCCTCAACGACATTACACTCTCCTGACTAGAGGGCGTTGTTTGGCATAGAAATTTGAATAAAGAGGCATATAATGGTAACGCCATGTACGAAGGTTGATCAATAAGTGTGCTCGAAATGGGCCGATACAGGCCGGTACGGCATACCAGCACTTCTTTGTTTCTAGATTTTCATATCAGCACTTTTTTTGCCCGGAATTTACCTACCGGCACTAATTTTAGTTGTGGAGACTGCAGAAATGATTTAATGATTGTTTTTTGTCCCTGACTTGCGAGTGCGTATTCTTAAACATAAAAACCCTTGTGCTCTTGAGAAATTGCTGTGTCCGAATTGTAAAGGGTAGGAGAGTGGTGTACACATGAGCTATAAGTTCAATCCTTCAAGGGATGGAAATGAAAATATCCATGCCGCCCCGGTGGCACAGTGGTCTAAGCGATGGGTTCCAATCATTCCTCCAGAAGGTGTCCGGGTTCGAATTCTGGTGAGGCATGAATGTTTTGTTTGTCTTACGGCACTGGCTCTCTCTCTCTTCCCTGGAACCAGTGGACCTAAATTAGGGACGGGCGACTGGTTATAGCCCATTGAGTTGCTTACAGTGGTCGCTAAACCTCCAATAAAAAAAAAGTTATCCATAGCGCACGATCACATCTTGCCCATGGCCCAGATTATCCCACTAAAGATGTCTGTTATTTTTATTATATCATTAATTTAATATATTCAATTTTTTTATTGGAGCTTTAACGACCACCGTGAGCAACTCAATGAGCTATAAGCAGTCGCCGGTCCCTAATTTAGGGCCACTGGTTCCATGGCAAGGAGAGAGCCAGTGCCGTAAGACAAACACAATATCCATTGATAACAAGGAACGGTACACCAATTAAGTAGTAAATAGTAACACTGTACTAGTGATCCGATTTTGTGCGTAGAAAGTAGACACATTAGCATTTCCAAGCTTTCGCACATCAACCAGATGGCGTTTTCAAGGAAGTTAGACAGAAACTGCAACTCTCTTAACTTCTTCTTCGTCAGACCCTGTCATGTATAGTGAACATGGAAAGGAAGGACGTTGTGTCATTGGAGACAAAGTGATACACCCTGTATATGAAATTACACGGATTGTGCGACCCGATCACCTTCAACATATTGACCCTTCGTGTAGATATGTTAGTTGAAAAAAATCCAATCTTTCTTATCCTCCACACACAACAAAAAACTGGATTACTTGAGTTCTTGCCAGACTCCTAAAGCTAAAGATTTCGCCATTCCATTCATCAATATTTCCAGCCGGACCCTTTCCCAAGATGAAACAAAAGTTTTGGAGCTTGGACCAAAGTACTGCTTCCGAACCAGATCGTACCCAAAAAGCGTCGTTTCCGAATTCGAAAGCGTAATATCACGAGTTCCAAACGACTCAAAAGATGAAACACGCCAGCTATGTTCTTCTAAATTACGATCTTGGTACGATCCTACTAACATGCCTAATAAATTTATAATTCCGAGGCCAGTTTCGATCCTTAGAAATGACCCGTCCATAATGTTGACTCTAACGGACAAATCTGGCCAGATAGCAGTTATGGACGCAGCGGACTACAATAAAAAACTTGAAGATTTTATCGCTGGCTCTGGGTCTATAGCCCTTCAAAGGAACCCTCTAAATTCTTGGATTGCGCAGGTACAAAGAGCAGCCCGGTACCCGCTATTCCAGAAGATCTCAGAAAAGCCGCCAGACTACCACCAGGACCTCAGATCCCAAAGCTCTTTGGAAGACTCAAGCACCATAAGCCCGGAAACCCACTGAGACCCATCGTATCCAGGAAGTCTGCACCAACGTACCATTTAGAGAAAGCACTATCCAAATTTCTGCGTAGTTTTCTTCCTGAATCGGACTTTGTAATAAATTCCACTCTGGATTTTATAACGAAAGCCAAGCAACTCACTGTTCTACCAGGCGACATTATCGGCAGCTTCGACGTGGTTTCCCTTTACCCTTCAATTCCCGTTTTGGAAGCCATCAGAACATTAAAGGAGGCCATATCAAATTCAGCGTTTTATATGCAGGAGTCATGCCTCAGCATCTTCAAATTAATAGACTTGGTCTCTAATACTAGCTTCTACAGTTTCCAAGGACAAGTATATAAACAGAATAATGGCGCTCCGATGGGATCCTCACTTTCACCCGTCCTTGCAGAAGCAGTACTTCGCTCAATTGAACGGAATATATTTTCCAGCATTACCCCACGGCCTACCACTTGGCTGCGTTATGAAGACGACGTGTTTTTTGTATGGCCTCACGGAAGAGAGACTCTTCCGATGTTCCTTGATAAAATCAATGATATGCATCCTACGATCAATTTCACGATGGAGCTTGAACACAACAGCGCTTTACCTTATCTGGATATTCTTTTGAGAAAATCGCCTGACAACCGCTTCGGTAAACAAGTCTACTACAAACCCACGTCCGTCCCCAACCTGATGCTCCGCAGCTCTTTCTGTCCCGCAGAATACAAAGCAGCTATCTTCCGTTCTCGAATTCGAAGAACCTTCGCCGTTTCCTCCGATACCCATTCTAGACAACACAAAATTGAAAGCGTCATCAAGTTAGCCACTGATGCAGGATATTCGTTGAATCAGATATGTAATTTTATCCAAAAAGCCAGGGTTAAACATACTAATCTTCCTGTGCCGCAGATAGGTTATTTAGGCTCAATCCCCTACGTACCAAATGTGTCTTACAAACTCAAAAACGCCCTGAAGAAGATGAACTACGGCGTCGGCATCAGGACTCCTGCATCTTTATATACTATGCTAAAAGGAAGTAGTGAAAAACCACTTCTCTCCTACAAAGCAGGTGTTTATGCGATCCCCCTACCGTATCCGGACGGCTCTAAACGATACTACATTGGAATGACCAACCGTTCGTTTGGAATCAGAGTCAACGAACATAAAAGAGACAAAAAATACGGTAACGTAGCCACGGCACTATCCAGAGAAGTCAAATTCAAGTCCGCTACTCCTATGTGGGACGATATAAAGAAATTAGCTACCTACTCTACCCCTAAAGGTACAGCCATTCGGGAAAACTTGGAAATCATCACCAACAGCGATACTTGCAATGATTGTGCCTTATTCCAGTTGTCACGAATTTGGAACCAATTCTTCAAGTAAAGCGTTCTGCCTACCAGGATACCGCGCGTGCAACCAACGTGATGCGTCATCTTTAAATGAATATAACGTCGTATCTATTGTTGTCAAGTCAAGTTTCCGCGTTTAAATTGTCAATGCATTCTATTTTTCAGTTGCAGTTTCTGTCTAACTTCCTTAAAAAAGCCATCTGGTTGATGTGCGAAAGCTTGAAAATGCTAATGTGTCTACTTTCTACGCCAATATATCGGATCACTAGTACAGTGTTACTATTTACCACAATATCCATGCCTCACCGGGATTTGAACCCGGACCCCTTTCGTAAGAATAATCAGAAGCCATCGCTTAGACCACTGCACCACCCTTCTATTCAATTTGAACAGCTTCTTCATAAAATGAAGAATTGGTAGTAATAGATAAAACACAAATTTTAGTTTTTCACAAGGAGTATAAACTTCTTCCACTTCGGAATTTCTTTCTTTTTTTTTTTAGGGTGGTGAGATTGCTATTAATTTAAGACTGAATATTTATTCTGATTGCGGAGATCCTAATTGCCCGATTTTCTACTTCATGAAAGTCCCTATTGGAAGGGGACTACCTTCTCGTCTCGGGACTTTTAAGTTCTGGGTTCAAGTCCAGCTGAATCACTAATAATTAGCCGAGGTTCGGAAGCCTCGTTAATCCCTTGGTACCGGAGTAGAGGCACCTTGTTATAAACAAATCTAATCCCAGTTCTCGGTGTAGCGTAGTAGTGCCCACTGGATCTACAAACCAACCAACTGAAATTGATTGCCACCGTTTCTGACTTATAGTGCAATAGTATTCCACGGAATTGACCATTACATTCTTTAACAAAGGAGTTTTTCTTCCAGGGATTTTTTTTTCTTTTACTTTTTCAGTTTTGGAGAATTTCTAGAGCCTAGGTTCCCAAATGATGAGGCGCACCTCCGTTGGGAGACGCGGAGCATCTGAAAGGAAGGAGCTAGTCGATGCAACTCAATGGACTATAGACTACAGTGGGTATGCAAGCTACATGTGTGAAGCTGGATTTTCAGCAATAGCTGCAGTGAAAACGAAGTACAGAAATCGTTCTAATGTGGAGAAAGGTTTGCATTTGGGACTGACACAGTTATTAATAGAGCCAAACATCGATCGTTTGTGCAATAGAAAACAAGCCCAAGTTTCACACTGATATGTGTACAGTTTGTGAAAATACGGAAAACATTCTCTTAATTTACATTAATATAACTTTATTCAGGAGGAATAAACTCCTGATTGTATACTACACTGGCGTGCGAAAATTAAGGACGAGACGGTTTTTCGAATGTAACGTAGTGCAGAAGTGCTCCGCATCGACTCGAATCATACCATAAGATCCCCAAGATGTAAGAATATGGAACAAGTGAGCAAACCCGTCCAAACAAGTAATCCAAAGGATACAAAGGCACTTTATTGAAAAGGTAGCTTCGAGCACAACTGGCCGGAAGACAGAAACGTCCATGTGACAGGCGGCTGCCAAGAAAAATCCAGTCTTTAGTAGGGGATATGATCATCCCTGACTGCATTGCAGGATTTACAACGTCTGTCCATGTTGAGGACGAGGTTGCCAAAGAGCTGTTGAGGCATCGCGGCCCATTCCTCTTGTAGCGCCAATCGCAGCTGCGGAATCGTTACTGGAGGCTGGTGACGTGCTGCCAAGCGTCTCCCGAGAAGGTCCCACACGTGTTCGATTGGAATTAGGTCCGAGGATCTTGCGGGTCAATCCATGCGTTTAATATCTTCACTCTTCAACAGCTCTGCGACAGCCACTGTACGATGAGGTGCAGCGTTGTCGTCCATGAAGAGGAACTCAGGACCCACAGCACCTCTAAACAGACGCACGTGAGGCAGGAGAACCTCGGTACAATAGCAGACACCAGTGACTCAACCTCCTTGAAAGACGTGGAGGTCAGTACGGCTACCAAGCATGATATCGTCCGAAACGAGAACTCCACCACCTCCAAACCGGTCCTTTTTTATGATGTTGGAGGTGTGATTGCGTGTTCCCTGCTCCTCCAGATCTGTATACGTCGAGAATCGCTCGTCAGACTAAATCGGCTCTCATCCGTAAAGAGAACTCAACCCCATTGCTGATGTGTCCAGTTCGTTTGTTCCGGTCACCACAGAAACCGCCGTCTCTGATGAGCAGGCGTTAATGGCACACACCGTACTGGTCGTCGTGCAAATAGACCACTTTGTGCAGCTTCCTGGCCACGGTAAAACGCGATAACGGACGTGCAGTTGTTTATTGCATGTGCCTTGCGCTTTCTCCCGCTATCTTCTGTCTGTCTCTTCCCGCCTGTAGGACAATATACCGGCCGTCCGCCGCCGCAGTTGCTCGTGGACGACCACTGCTAAACTCTCGGACAGCTGCTCCTGTCGTCTGAAATGCTCTCCAAGCTCGTGAAACGATGCTGTGAGCGATCCCGAACTCCTCGGCCACACTAGTCACACTTCGACCTTCTTCCAACTTCCCAAAGACGCGACCTCGGGTAAAGTCATCCAGATTTCGTCTATTGGATTGCCTGTTGGCCATATCAGACAGTGGCAGCAACTCGACGTCGTTCAAACCGATGTACACCATGCAATAGCTTTCACCGAATTGCTGAGCGTACACCACCCGTGTGCTTTATACCGTTCCGACCCTCCCCCCACGTCATTCTGCATATATGTGCATGCCCTACCGTACCGGACCCTAGTCTATCTCCTGAGTGGTCTTTCGGTCCGTTCTGCCTGCTCGTTCCGCTGTTATGCTAGTTTCTTCTCTTCGTCCTTAATTTTTGCACACCAGTGTATGTACAGGTACTACCCACTCCACCACTCCATTTGTGCAATATAAAGTGGGTAATACCTGTACATAGGTAGGTATATTTGTTGTTTTAGTAGTGCAGTAGTATTTTTGCTAAATATCTCCAATCAAGCTTTACCGGCATCATTAAATTTGTAATAAAAGAAAATAAATACTGATTATAGGGCAATGAACACATGTGTATATGCCGGGGTGGGTTGTAGGTGTGGGGTGTGGGTGGGGTGGGCTGGCGCCATTGCAAGCTAGCCCCGGTGAGGGAGGAATAATGTAGAAAATGTTGGGAACCGCTGTTCTAGCGAAAGTATTTTTTCCGGATGATTTTTATCTGCATATGAGCATACCGCACTTCATAATTTCTATTTCGAGCACTGCCTTTGGCGGCGAATTAGGGATATGTAAGTAGCTGTCTTTCAGTGTTATTACACTCTCTTCACTAGAGGGCGTTGTTTGGAATAGGAGTTTGAATAAAGAGGCATATTATGGGTAATGCAACTTACAAGGGCTACCCTTATAAGTAAATTTCAAAGACCTTCGGCTGCGGGTTAAGGATATGTAAATCCCTGTCTTACAATGAACATTCTCCTGGCTACAAGGCGTTGTTTAGCACAGGAGTTTGAATAAAGGAGAAAAGTAACCGCGGTACCTCCATGTCTCCAGGGGTGACCCGCCTGGAAACGTGGAGGTACCGCGGTACTGAAAGACTCCCTTATAATCGTGGAAAGAGCGATTATTTCTGTTTGATGTTGATGATGTAATTTTTGCTGAGTGATTAAAGCAGCAAGAGGTCTGGCGTTATCATCATGAAGGATCACGCCTTTGCGATGACGAGTGTTGGCCACTTCGATGTCAGTTGTCATCGCATTTATCGGTCGGTTAGGTACCAACAACTCCCAGTGGATTATTCCCTGAGCATCCCACCAAACACTCAACAAAACATTTTTGTGATGCAGTCTTCCTTTTGAGGTCGATGGAACAGGCTCCGCACCTTGGCACACAGTCTGTCGACGATTTACATTACAGTACAGTACCCATTTCACATCACCTGTGATTCGTTACAAAAACGGTTCATTTCTGGGACGAGAAGCAAAGAAACACAGGTACGGATTTCCTCCTCTCGTTGCTTTGCAGAAAACTGGTGCGGAACCCAGTTATCGAACTTTGTGATGAACCCAAGCGCATGCATCCGTCTTCTGACTGTTGTTCTGTGTACCGAGAACGTTGCCCGTAATTTCTGAACTGTTGGGCGTGGGTCATTCGTTATGGATTGGTCAACCTCCTCGTCAGAAACCGCGGATGAACGTCCAGGACGTGGTTGCTCTTCACAGCTTCTGTCTCCGTCCCGGAATTTCCGACGACAACGGCGACATGTGTTATTATCAACTGTATCCTTCCAATACATTTGACAGATTTTGCGGGGAGTCGCGGCTTCAATACTGCCTTATCGATCTCGTACAGTAAACAGTGTCTAATGTGATCCTTATCGCATGCCATATTGCACCGTCCGTGATTTCCGTTACGAATGGCTTACTCGGACAAACGTAGTGTCTCTATATGCTCTATGCTTTATTGGCCGAAAATTCGGCATCGCAGGGTCATCTGTGACGTAACTAAAACGGGTAGAGCTTTTGCACACACCCAATATTTGTTCTTCTTTAAGTAACTCATATTTTTTCCCGCCAGAAGACTAAAGTAATATCACGTTTTTTTCTACATCTCTTCTAATTGTTCGATCGGAAAATTTCTTTTTGCTTCTGATATCTTCAACTACGACACACTTTTTTCTGCACAATTTTCGTAACACACTTTTCAACCGCTGGTGGTAGTAAACAGTTGATTGTGTTTGTGGATGTTTTATGGATTGTAGAAATCCAGTTGTTTTTTACTTTCTTAGCCGGTTCCATTCACTCTTAGTAATTAGCTTACCTGGTATTCTAAATTATGCGCAGTTTCTTTCTACGCGGCGTAAGCGTACTTTCTTTTTTGTAGTACACTGCTGGCCACCCAAAATGCAACACCAAGCAGGACACGAGATAGCAAAGCCAGATTTACTGGACACATAGCAACAGATACAAAGATGAAACGATTGAGCTTACAGGCCCGTGTGACTTGCAGAACACGCAGACATCAATAGTTCGCCGCGGCATCGAACGAAAGAGGCTTTGGATGTGGGCATGTCGGTTCAGGCTGCTTCCACACGTTGCCACAGTTCATCAGGCGTAGCCACAGGTGGTGCTTGCCGGGCTACTCGGCTGCCGGTCAGCGACCAGACGTGTTCGATGGGTGACATATCTGGAGAACAGGCGGGCCACGGCAACAGTGAAACCTGGTGGGCCGTGAAGAATTGTTGCATGATGCGTGCCACGTGCGGGCGCGCATTGTCCTGTTGAAGCATGGTCGCTGGCAGGTCCTGCAGGTAAGGGAGGGCTACAGGTTCCAAAACGTCGCAGATGTAGCGGTGGCTGTTGAGTGTACGGCTGATGCTTACCAGAGGGGTGCGGGTGTCATATCCAATTGCGCCCCAAACCGTTACGCCAGGCGACGAGCTGGTATGGCGATGCATAATGCAGGTGTCATACAGTCTCTAGCCGCGGTGCCGCCACACGCGGATCCGACCATCGTAGTGTTGCAGGCAGAAGTGGAGTTCGTCGGAGAAGAAAATGTCGTGCCATTCCGTAGTCCAGGTGCGGCGTTCAACGGCCCACTGCCGCCGCACTCGCTGGTGGTGTAACGTCAATGGTAATCGGAGCAATGGGCGCCGTGCAACAACTCCCCGCTCATGCAGACGACGTCGAACGGTACGTGCTGACACAATTTGTTGCGCAACACACCCTAATTCCTGCGCTAACGTTCGTGATGTGGCGGTGCGAGCCGTCAATGCCAGACGCACAACATGCCAGTCCTCTCGTTTGGTGGTGTGCCGCGGCTGCGGCAATCACTCACGTTGGTCCATCCGTCCCTCCTGCACCCACCGAATCCATACTCGCCTCATTGTGGCTGGATGTCGTCCCACATGGGCGCCGATGTCTCGGTACGATAAACCGCTGTCGGGATAAGCCACTATTCGTCCTCTGTCGAACTCCGAAACGTGCTGGAATGACTGCCGTATTCTGCGACGAGGCATCAGGAAGCTTCCCACGCACAGGTCCGGCAGCACAACACACTTCCACTACTTACACCCCGCCTTCTGTGCACCCTTCTTATAGTGCTTCTCGGTGACGTGCCGGGCGCACATGATTTGCATATGCCCTGCAATGCTAATCGTTTGCATGTCCTCTCGCGAGCAACGCATGCTGCGAATTTTAGGCCAATCGAATGCTTCCATCTTGGTGTTGAATTTTGGGTGGCCAGCAGCGTATTTTGAGATTTGCTAAACATTAGCTTTAAAAGTTTTTTCGTGCCCGAAAGGATTCAGAAGAGTCCCCATTACAATCGACATTCGATGTCACCTTTCTTTCAAAAGAATATAATTACTTTTATTTCACATGCATTGTGTTTATGTAGTCAATGAATTTGTTATCCTTTTTCCATATTAACCAAGATATTAAAAGAATTTGTGTGACTGATAACTGTTTTTGTGTAATTAATTCATACACTCGACGTGGATCAGGAACACCAAATAGAAATCATCGCTCTTTCCACGTCAATAAGTGAGTCGCGGAAAAACTTTCATCGGCCGCCACCTGGAATCGAACCTAGGGTGTTCCAGTTACGTGCAGCGGTAGCATGTCCGGTGCGTAACTGGAAAATTCTGGGTTCGATTCCCGGTGGCGGCCGATGATAATTTTTCCGTGACTCACTTATAATCGTGGAAAGAGCGATGATTTCTGTTTGATTTTGTGTATTTCAATATACATTTCTCGAAATCTGAAAGATCAGTGAAAAAAGCTTTTAGCATTTTTCCAAGATTTTTTCTGGTTGAATATTCTTTAGGCACATTTCTTACATGGAACTTTTATACTGATAGTTACGGTCAACTACAAGTGCAGATCATTTAATGAGATGCAGTTAGTGTAATATTTATAAATACCGTATCAGCATGCAAAGGTGAAGATTGTTTATACTGCACTGGGGGTGGGGGTGGGGGCATTGCTATGGAGAAGAAATAAAACTATGGAATTTAAATTTGAACCCCTTTAATTTTACACTATATAAAAAAAATGACATTTGACACATATTTCACATGGATACTCAAAAAAATGTCCACACTACAACTATTTTTATATTATTAAGACTGTATTTTCAACCGTACTTCAAAAATGTGCATTGTTAAAAAGGTATTGTAAAATGTTTCTTTAATTTTTATTTTACAGTCTAAGTTAAACCAACTTTAAAGTTACAAATCTGCTGCAATATTACTAATTAGAACATGATTGGACAACTCAAAAATATTTCTTGTAGAAGAAACATCTATTATTGGACGAATAACAAGACTTTTGTTCCTGTTTAGTTTTGTGAACATCATCTTCTACAAGCCATATCCAATAAACATTTGAATCATTCTTAATTCTTTTCATGTACTTTGTTCTGTATGCACCAGTATCTTCATCCACTTTGCTGATAACTTGTGCAGCACTCCATTCTTCATCCCAAACTGTAGCAACCATTTCATTCTCAGGCAAACCTTACAATGGCAGTTGGTCATCTTCTAAAGGTTCTGTATTTTCAGTAAATGCACCAATTCCACTTATCACAGCTCTTATATCATCAATAGTAGCTGTAACTTCTTTGGATTTCTGACCATATAGGACGTTTAAATTTTTCAGTATTGTTTTGTGATTTAATCCTCTTTGTTTGAAAAGTGGATGGTCTGCTTTTACACTTTTGAAATCACTTTTTGCTATTTTTATTAATGTTCTAAGCACTTTTCCTTTTTCACGTTCATTTGACACTTGCTTCATAACCTTCTCAATTGAGAAATATTGCAAGCAGCGATCTTTGTTAAAATCCATTAGTGGATTTTAGTGTTCTGGGAGCTGAGCGCTGGTCATGTGATGACATCGTGTTTTAGTTTTTAAATCGTGTTTTAGTTTTTAGAAAACTAAAATACGATGTCATCGGTGTATATAGGTATCACAGACACAGCGTGTCAGTTGCTTGTATAAAGCTCATGTAATGGAGAAAGGGAAGGACTTGTAGAAATTTCAACAGGCGATAGTTATCAGTACGAGGAAAGTGTTGGCATTGTTTGCTGTTCAAGGCCCGTTGTTGTAAAGGGGTGGCGAGAATAGTCCGAAGAAGGGTACGCATTCAAACGAAGTACGGGAAAGGGGATAATATCATTACCGGTTGTCAGTCTAGGTTAACGCCGGTTGATTCGTGCAGTCCGGGACAACAGATGCTCATGATTCCTCAATTAACGGAAGGTTAAAATTACAATCAGGGTGCACAGAGAAATCTTTCCGTGCAAACAATCCACCGGACGCATTTGCAAATGAGCCCAAGGTGTCGGTTTGTCAGACCCTGTTGACAGACCGCCATGGATACCTTAGCCTGCTGTGCGGCGACTGGACATTGATCTGCTCCGATGAGTTCACGTTCTTGCTTCCAAACCACGATGGACGGATTTCGATTGGGCACTGTTGAGTAGCTGCAGCCACACTATACAGTCGGACGGAAACAATGATGTAAGGATTGTTTACCGTGGAATTCACAAATCTGTCGGTGGCGTTTTTCGAAAACGGGGCTCCTCGCTCCTGAGACAGTTGTTCCAACCGACTAAACTACACCGATGGAATATATCGCTGCAGATTTTTCGTCTTGACAAGTGCTTCACCTCTGTAGTACGTCATATTTTTTGGATATCATTGAATTCCCTCATCGCCGTTGATCACACTCTCACCTCCAGATCCTACGTACTCATTGTTTTGGACCAAGTGATGCTCTTCGTGATGGAAAACTGTTTTCAGCTACCCGTGTCAGAATGCCCGCATTGTGCAAGAATGGTTCAAAGTTCATGTCAAGGCATTTCTTCTGCTCTCTTACACAACCAAATTACCGCGACTTGAATCCCATCGAGCACTTGTGGGATGTAGCGGAACCTAATGTTAGTAAGTTCTCACTAGTTCCTCACTATATCGCCGAACTTCGGGTACGGAATACTTGAAGATCAGTAGCATCGATGTCACGTCGGTTGTAAGCAGTTATAACAGTGAAAGGCAGCCCAACATCCTATTAGGTTGGCGTTCATGTTCATATAGTACTGGATTGTACGACACATCCACTAACGAGCGCATGTGTCGTACAAACCGATACACGCACTTTATTTTCGATCTTAGTTTGGAGATTTTGCCAAGGACTATATGAATCAAATTTATGATAATTTCATATAAACAAACTGGAAACATCTTACGATATTCTTTTGTATCAACGTTAGCCTTCTGCTGTGCCGTGAATGGAAGAGAGCAGATTTGAATTTCATGTACACTTTGCGACAATTTGAAACAATTTGAAATCGAGACTGATTTTATGAGGTGAAGGTGGCGCTGCTCTCGATCGAAAAAAGTTCTCATTCAACACCTGCCGTCAAGGTCGTCCACTCTGGGTAGCCATTTTAGAACGTGGGTCTCGTGAAACTGCACGCGTGTTGCGCCACCTCGTCGAACTAGTGCAATACAGCAAAGAGCAAATAATTAAGTTCTGCGCGTGCCGTGGCGAAACGTGTGGCAGAAACATTTAGCATAAGAAGCGTGTGAGCACAGTTGCCTATCTCGTGAACATGTTTCTGAATTGCGTAAAGTATTCTACAATGGAAAAGAGTTGCTAGAAGACGGCGAACATCCGGGCGCAGCAAGGACTGTAAGAAGTCTAGACATGATTGAAAATGTGAGGGTAATCATCTCTGCCGATAGGAATGCAACCCTTCGTATGATTTCAAAATATCGGTTTTTCGAATGTAACGTCGTGCAGAAGTGCTCCACATCGACTCAAATCATACCATAAGATCCCCAAGATGTAAGAATATGGAACAAGTGAGCAAAACCGCCCAAACAAGGAATCCAAAGGATGCAGAGGCACTTTATTGAAAAGGTAGCTTCAAGCACAACTGGACAGAAGACAGAAACGTCCATGTGTCAGGCAGCTGCCAAGAAATATCAAGTCTTTAGTAGGGGATATGATCACCCCTGACTGCGTTGCAGCATTTACAACGTCTGTCCATGCTGAGGACGAGGTTGTCAAGGAGCTGTTGAGGCATCGCGGCCCATTCCTCTTGTAGCGCCAATCGCAGCTGCGGAATCGTTGGTGGCGGCTGGTAACATGCTGCCAAGCATCTCCCAAGAAGGTCCCACACGTGTTCGATTGGATTTAGGTCCGGGGACCTTGCGAGCCAATCCATGCGTTGAATATCTTCACTCTCCAACAGCTCTGCGACAGCCACTGTACGATGAGGTGTAGCGATGTTGTCCATGAAGAAGAACTCAGGACCCATAGCACTTCTAAACAGATGCACGTGAGGCAGGAGAACCTCGGTACAATAGCGGACACCAGTGACTGAACCTTGAAGATGTGGAGGTCAGTACGGCTACCATGCATGATACCGCCCCAAAAGAGAACTCCGCCACCTCCAAACCGGTCCCTTTTGATGATGTTGGAGGTGTGATTGCGTTTTCTCTGCTCTCTCCAGATGTGTATAAGTCCAGAATCGGTCGTCAGACTAAATCGGCTCTCATCCGTAATGAGAACTCGACCCTATTGCTGATGTGTCCAGTTCTTGTGTTCCTGGCACCACAGAAACCGCCGTCTCCGATGAGCAGGCGCTAATGGCACACACCGTACTGGTCGTCGAGCAAATAGACCACCTTTGTGCAGCCTTCTGACCACGGTAAAATACGATAATGGACGTCCAGTGCTCTGTTGCATGTGCCTTGCGATTTCTCTCGCTGTCTGCCGTCTGTCTGTTCTCGCCTGTAAGAAAATATGCCGGTCGTCCGCCGCCGTGGTTGCTCGTGGACGACCACTGCTAAACTCTCGGACAGCTGTTCCTGTCGTTTGAAATGCTCTCCAAGCTCGTGAAACGATGCTCTGAGCGATCCCGAACTCCTCGGCCACACTAGTCACACTTCGACTTTCTCACAACTTCCCAATAACGCAAACTTGGGTAAAGTCATCCAGAAGTCGTCTACTGGATTGCCTGTTGGCCATATCACACGGTGGCAGCAACTCGACATCGTTCAAACCGATGTACATCTGTGCAATGGCTTTCACCGAATTGCTGAGCGTACACCGCTCGTGTGCTTCATACCCTTCAGAAACTCCCCCCTCCTACATCATGGTGCATATATGCACATGCCCTACCGTACCAGACCCTAGTCTATCTCCTGAGTGGTCTTTCGGTCCGTTCTGCCTGCTCGTTCCGCTGTTATGGCTAATTTCTCCTCTTCGTCCTTAATTTTTGCACACCAGTGTAGTTTGGTATAGGCAGATAAAGATTATTTTATTCAAAATATTTACCTTCGCAGCATACAACCTTCCCCATTTTTCAGGCAATAAGTGGATTCCACGATAAAAGAAGTCTGGTTGTTTGGAAGCAATCCAGTTATCAAGCCAATTTTGGATCTCCTCATAAGAACGGAACCGCTCTCCAGAAAGGGCGCTCTGCAGGGATCGAAACAAATGGTAATCTGATGGCGCGATGTCTGGTGAATACGGCGGATTGGGTAACACATCCAAGCCAAGCGCTTCTACAGTTTGTTTGACCCGTATCACGACATGAGGTCTGGCGTTGTCATTCTGGAGAACAACCTTGTCATGTCTTTTCGCATATTCCGGACGTTTCGCTCTCAATGCACGGCTGAAATTCATTATTTGTTGTTGATAACGTTCAGCGGTTCTGTTTGGCACGAATCTTCATCCAGTAATGCCTCTAAAGCAGCATCTTCAAAATTTTTTGGTTCACCATCACGTTCTTTGTCTTCCACGTCGAAATCATTCCATTTGAATTTTCGTAACCACTGTCTACAGGTGCTTTCAGCTAGAGCGTGTTCACCATAAGCTTCCACAAGCAAACGGTGATTTTCGGCAGCGGTTTTCTTTAAAAAGAAGTAATACAGCAAAACTTCTCGCATATGTTGTTTTTTTGGCACGAAATTCGACATTTTCAATGTACTGATAACCAATGATGTTCACACTGCAACGAACTGTCCTCCACTAATTATCAAAGCTTGTTGCAAGGACTTTCTTATACACGCATTGTCCTTCGCAATTACATGAAATCTGTGCTAGTTACGCCATCTATTCGCAAACGATGTAAACTTATTTGTACACCCAATAATAACGCAAAATTTAAACAAAAGGAAGGTGTTTGTATGATGTTTTGTGTCACATTTTTAAACCGAAGATCAACGACGAGCGATAGTTGAACACTGCAGAAACTTGATTGCTACAGTTGAAAGAAGCCCAGATTTCCTGAATAACATCATTACAAACGACGAGACATGGGTCTTTCAATATGACCCTGAAAGGAAGCGGAAGTCAACAAACTCTCCGCAAGCCAAAATAGTTTGTCGGTCAGCATCAGAAATAAAAACAATGCTGATTGCCTTCTACCAAAGCAAAGGAATTGTGTATAAGGAAATTCGTGCCCAGTGGACAAGTTTTACTGCTGCGCTTCACATAGACTCTCTTAAACGTTTGCTGCAAAGAATCCATCGTGTGAGGCCAGAGTGTCGAGAAAAATGCAGCTGGTTTCTTTTGCATGACAATGCCCATTCTCACAAGGCATTCACGTTTCCAGATATTTTTGGCCAAAAAGACAGGTATGTATGTTGTCATACCCTCCTTATTCGTCGAACGTAGAGCTCCGTGTGACTACTACTATTTCTCAAACTCAAAGCACCTCTAAAAGGGCGCTATTTTGATGATGTACACAGCATCCAGAAAACTGTGACGATGGTTCTTAACAGCATTGCTGTAATTGCTTTCCATCAGTAATAACATGCAGTTCGTGAGCGTGCCAACCAGTGTATAGATGCTGGAAGAAGCTACTTCGAATCAACCAAGGTTGGTTATTTACTACAGTTATTCATTATTTTAATTTAACATTAGTTTTCAAATTGCCGCACTGACTAAATTTAGTTATTCCTCCATTTTGCGCAGACACTGGTATTTGTATAAAGATAGTCGTCTTCAAGAGACCATCTTGCAAGCTGTATAAACCATTGGGCAAGTGCACCCCCTGTTGTATGGTGGGTGTGCTATATGTTGCTTCTTCATTAAGTACTCTTAGTATTTTTAATTTTCGAGGTCTGACAGTCAAATTTTTGTTTTCTTTCCGTTTCAGATAATACAAGAAGAGAATGCCAAGATATCACTACGGGTTAGAGGAAGTCGATGTACCTTTATTAGAACGGACTTTATAGCAAAAGCTGATTTTGTAAAGTTTTCTACTGTTAGAAATGTAACTAATGAATTTTTTCAATAAATATATTATCAGGAAGAATTTTTTTAAATTAATTTTTCAGATGCTTATACGCTGCCCGACAGAGAAAATGCCACAGCATGAAGGAATGCTTGAAAACACACCAAACTGCACACACAGATAGCCAAGTAGGTCCTAAACAAATGATTTAACTGTCACGTACAGACTAAAATCCAGTGGCCGAATATACAGGTTGATCCATAAGGAATGTGGCCCCAATTTTGGGCGATACAGCGTTGAATCCGACGTGGCATCGAGGCGATGAGAGTCCGAATAGATTCCTTGGGTATCGTGGACCATGTGACTTTGATCAGAGTCCACAGTTCATCTTCATTTTGCGGGGGTGGAAGGGGACTAACCGACGTCCAATCGTGTCCCACAGATGCCCGATGGACGAGAGGTCGGAGGATCGTGCTGGCCACGGAAACATCCGCACACCGTGGGAATCATTTAGGCTGATCAGAGCTGTATGCATCCGGGTGATATCCTGTTGAAAAACGCCCTGCAGATACGGCAGTGACACGGAACGCAGCACCTCGTCGACATAGCGGCTTTCCGTCAATGTGCCAGCCGTGAGCGCTGTTGGCGCTGATAGCACCCCACACCATGATACAACGTTGCCGGGTCGTGTGGGTCTCCACAACGGCGGAGGAATCCGCCATGTAGGCCACGTCGCCTCCAGACTCTCACACGGTGATCATTCGTGGTCAGACAGAACCGCGATCCGTCTCGAACACTACACTGTTCCATTCGGCACCCCACGCAGCTCTGGAGCGACACCATGCCGAGCGGTGACGACGATGGTTCCCTGTTAAAGGAGCCTTCGAAACGGATGACGGGACAGAAGACCAGAAGCAGCCAATCGGCACGACACTGTCCGCGTCGATATCGGAGCATCCGAGCCTTCCCGTACACTCAGCAAAATGTTGCCCCTCTGTGGCCTTTGGTACGCTACGGCATGACGTCGGTTGCGACGATCGGTGCGCTCGGACGTTTGTCTCCGTGCTCCAGTCTCCCTACCACGTTGCACAGATCTTTCCTGGGACCACTGTCTCCAAATACGACCAACGGTTGTGGCATCACTTTGCGTTTCTTCCGCAATACGACGCAAGGACCATGCGGCGGTACGAAGGCCTACGATGACACCTCTCGTGAACTCATACGTTTGACGAAATCGGGTACGACGGCATCTTAACGGCACACCTTGTTCGTTCTCCAGACACGGTTACAGAAAAACCTATCTCTACTTCTCTCAGCCTTGACGACGTCTCGACTGATGGCCTCACGGGCTGGTTGTCCGCTTACATCCCGCGCTCCGTTCTTGCGATTGGCCTGCGAACGCAATCATAACTTGTACGTGTGCACCCACCCTGAAATTTGCATGGCGCTGCATTCACGTCTTCGTGGTGTGGCATTTTCTTTGTCAGACAGTGTAATGTTATACGCCTTTCATTGGTAATTTTAAATGAGTGTTAAACTTTCCTTCACGTTTATCTTTTCTCGTGGATTTTTATTATTTCTTCAGCGAATAAAGTCTAATATATGCTTGAACAGGTACACTATCTACCAACAAGTAATTGGACACTCCTGCAATCGACGATATCTGCGGTCTTGATACAGGTCTCGGCCGACTCCGTTAAATATCGTGTGGGAGACAACAACGCAACCAGTCGTATGCAAGATGCCACGCAGTTCGGAGCTCTCTGAGTTCGAGAAAGGTGTAATCGTTGGGTATCATAAAAATGGCCGATCTATACGTGACATATCCAGCGAGTTGAAGTACCCAAAATCGACAGTGGTCTACGTGATTTCCAAGTGGAAGATGAGAGGTGACTGTCGGAATGTGCCCCGACTCGGCAAACCCACAAAACTATGAGTTAGAGACCGACGGGTGCTGGCCAGAGAAATTCGGAATAACCGCACCAAATCGATGGGCCACATCCGCGAAGGGTTTCAACAGGCATCCGAGAGTGTTATTTCGATGTATACCATCCGTAAGGAAGCCCCGGTTATCATGGACGTACTGCCGCCCGCAAGCCTTTGATCACCAAGTCCAATAGCGCTGTTCCGCTAACGTGGTGCAAAGAACATCAACAGTGGACCGTTGAACAGTGGAAACAGGTTTTCTGGAGCGACAAATCAAGGTTCACCCTCTACCGTTGGGAGGGCAGGGTCAAGGTTTGGTGTCTGCCTGGAGAACGCCTCCAGCCGGAATGTATTGCGCCAACTGTGAAGTTCGGCGGCGATGGAATTACGCTATGGGGGTATTTCTCCTGGAATGGCACGGGACCCTTGGTCGTAATTTCTGGTAGACTCAACGCCGAGACCTACTGCACCATTTTGGATGACCATGCACTTCCTACGTTGTGGTAGTTTTACGGGATGGAGCCATGTTACTTTCAGGATGACAATGCCACCTGTCATGTTGCGAGGTCCACCATGGCTTGGTATGGTGACAACGGGGTTAATCGAATGGACTGGCCTGCGCAGAGCCGGACCTTAACCTTATCGAGCACCTCTGGGACGAGTTGGAGCGTCGACCTAATGGGGTGCCCCTACCGTCCGAAATCGGTGAAGGAACTGACCTGTCTTCTCCAAGCCGAGTGTAAGAAAATACCGCTAGCCGTCGTACAACGCCTGGTTGAGATTATGCCCCAGAGGGTCGCAGCTGTAATCGCCGCTCGTGGAAGCTCCAGCAACCATTGATGTTGAATAAACTTCGTTTTCTTTGCTATCACAGGTGTCCAATTACTTGCTGGTAGATAGTGTATTTGATTTAAAAGAATGCCAGTCCTTAGTTTAAGGCACAGTCACCGTCTCCCCTCAGTTTTTCAAGTTGTCACATACGGCCTATGCGGTTTTTATGACTTACACTGCTGCAGAAAACTTTAAGAACGAGCATAAATCTGACTATTGTAGAGCGTCATGGATCTAAAAGAGCTTGCAAACATATGTACTCGAATGCGATGTGACGTTTGAAAACATTACGCAAATTTACTGGGAGCACGTGCAGTCGTCGGGCGTGTGTGTATGAGTCAGGAAGTAGAGATGAGCACAGGACCGGGCGAGCTGTTATATCAAATCTTTAACTAAAACCCGGGCCCGGGCGAGCTCTTATGTCAAATCGTTGACTAAACCCCGGGCCCGGGCGAGCTCTTATGTCAAATCTTTGACTAAACCCCGGGCCCGGGCGAGCTCTTATATCAAATCTTTGACTAAAACCCGCGCCTGAGCTCAAGTTAATTTTTCCGTTCACTTTTTTAGTAAATTTTATTTGACACTGCTAACGGAATTAACTAACGCAATAAGAAACGCACAAATGAATGTTAGGCTATAGTCTCTCTTTTGTTCTTTGCCTAAAATTCTTATTTAAATCAATTTTATTACGTGTTTCGCGTGCATTTCGTAACTCAAAAACGTCTGAGAGTGTTTTAACTCAAAACTATGCATTTCCCCCTAGATACGATGAAAACTGATAACATAAATTTTTCCCGGCGATTAAAATTTAAAGTTCTGCTAACTAAAATATGGAAAGTGGGAATTTTCGGTCAAACATGAAGGTGAGCCGAGATAAACTATTGTAATTAACTTGATACACTTGGGAAACAAAATGAAGGACATTTTATTCCTAAATATGATGCACATAATAATAATAATAATTATTATTTTTCTCTCTTTGTTTTTACGCTTTCCAACCGTAGGTTGAAGAAGCGTATGTGCTCCAGCTTTGTCGGTCTGCCTGTCTGTCCGTCCGTCCGTCCGCATGATAACTCTCGTAAAAATGGTTCGATTTCGATGAAATTTTAGTATGTGGTAGGGGACCGACTGGGGACGAACTCTATTGAAAATGAACGAAATGGGGTCAAAAGTGAGAACATAGGAGCGGGATCCACACCACTGCCCTTATACCTCATAACTTACGTAACAATGTTTCGATTGTGACAAAACTTTATCATGTTGTTCCGGAGGTATACTGAAAATACTGAACCGGTTCTGTTGAATATCATCGAAATGGGGTCAGAGATCAGCGCACAGGAGCGAGATTTATTCCACAGCCATTATCCTCATAACTTGACTAAAAATGCTTCTATTGCGACAAAACTTTAGTATGTTGTTCCGGAGGTTCACTGAACCAATTCTGTTTAATATCATAGAAATGGAGTGAAAGGTCAGGACACAGGAGCGCGATTTATTCTCCAGAAAAATTATCTGCTGTAGTGGTGAGCCTATCGCCCCTGTGCTAAATCCCGCCTCCACTAAGGAGGGCGTCAGCTTATTTTATTAGCACCTACACACACACCAGAAATCTTGCGGGGGCGCACGTTGTGATGGTTACGCCATTGTCAACGAGTCAAAGTCCCGTCCTTGTAGGGAATGGATCATGGAGGGAAATGAGTGGTTGTTAGATGGTGGAAATTTCTGAACTGAATGGAGTAGCACCACAACGCCTTCCAATTTCTGTATTTTTCGGCGGATCACTCCGAAAGCGTGACTTGGGGCACTACTTAGTGCAGAAACGCTTGTTTTCTACTGATGAACGCCGACTAACATTTGTACATAGCATGGTGGGTGGAACTGCTGCAGTTATTCAGCATAGATAGGTTCCCATCCACAGCATGGCGATCTGGCACAAGTTCCCAGAGCACAGAACGCTCACAGTTCCACCAACTGCACACACCATGACTTTTCTCTCTTGAACCGCCATCTTTACACCACTGCCTCTGTTCCAGGAGTGGTCACATCCACTGATTCTGCGTGGTACGATTACGCAGGAATATCCCATTTTCATCACCTGTGATGGTACGACACCAAAATGTTTCGTCCGGTAGATTTGAAAATGATGCGCGACAGAGAGCCCCACGTCTGTTTACCTGATGGGGTGTCAGGGTGTGGTGAACCATTGGAAGGTGGAGAAGAAACTAAGATGGTGACATACGCACGATAGTGGATTGGGAAGATCCCACCTCAACTGCCATTGGTCGTGTACTGGTATCGGGGTTCGCTGTAAAAGCTTAGACCATGGTGTGAGTGTTAGTGGTCTTTGGACGTTCTGACCTCGGCTTGACTTCCAGATTGGTGCCTCTGGTGTTTAAACATAGGGACCATTTTTCGTGCAATGCTGCTGTCCACTGTTTCCTCGCCTTCCAATGCGCAAATTTCTCTCGCTGCCGCGTTTAAGTCAATTTTTCCAATAATTGTGTAAAAGCACCCAAACAGCTCGTTTATCGATCTCCATCCTCTGCTCACCTGATAACGCAATATGGCTTCATGCCAAATGCACATCATCACCTTGGGGTGTTCTCTATACACTCATCGTCAATAGTTGCACCCAGAAGGACGTGTCGGATTACAGTGCTATTCGGGAGAAAGGTTAAGGTAACCAGGAGCAATAAATGATTAAACATTGAGACTGATATGGGCAATATTTATTGAGCTACACGCCAATAAGTAGAGTCTCTCAGTATGGAGTCGGGCCCCCATGTTTGCTCACACAGCATGCCAGCCGTCTCGGCATGGAGTTGTACAGGTTCCTAATGGTGTCCTGCGATAAGCCATCCCATGTAGCTTGAATCTTCTCACTCAGTTCCTGCAGATTGTGCGGTAGGGGTGGAGCGTGGATAGCGCGTCCAATAGCATCCCACACATTTTCAATTGGCGATAGATCTGGCGATGCGGCTGGCCATGGCATCTTGTCAATGCCTTGAAGGCAAGCTCTTGAGACAGCAGCAGTATGCGGACGAGCGTTGTCCTGTTGGAAAATCGCACCGGAGTGAGGGTTCAGAAAAGGTAGGGTCACTGGTTGTAGGACCATATTAACGTAACTTTGTGCTGTCAAAATGCCTGTAATGAACACCAAAGGTAATCTGGCATCGTAGGTAATTGCACCCCATTTTATGACAGCAGGCGTTCTGGACATGTGACGCTCAACAACAAACCGTTCATCTTGGCGCTGACAATGGTGCCTCGACACATGGATTCTGTAGTCGTTTTCTCCAAGACAAAAGCGATACTCGCCACTGAACATCAACCGCTGCCATTCTGAGTGGCTCCATGACAGTCTGGCACTACACCATTGCAGTTTTTGGCGACGATGCAATGGTGTTAAGGGCAGCCGTCTTAACGGTCTGCTTGCAGGTTGTCCTACGCCGTGAAGCCGTCTGCCAATGGTGCTGGCACTAATCGGATAATGCATGGAGGGCACCACTGCTCGCTGAATATCAGCAATCGTGGCTGTTGGGTCACTTCGCGCATGTCGGATAACCGGCGGTCCTCTATCTCCGTGGTTCGTCTAGGTCTCCCAGGCCTTTCCTGTCGCTGCTGCGTGCCTTGTTCCATTCACTGCCGCCAACAACGTGTTAGGGTAATATCTGGACGACCAGTAGGGTGCTCAATACGGCAATAAGACCATCCGTTTCCCGGAATCCGATGATCTGGCACCACTCGAACTCCTCAACTACTCGAGCTGCTCAAACGTTTTTCCGAGGCATACTTCATTTGCAAAGGATGCAACCAACACAACAGCACGAGTCAGAATGACAAGCACGCGCAACGGGATGATCTTAACGAACCCTCCTTGCTTGCGTGACATGCGCGGCCGAGCGTGATACTTGAATCATTTGCATGTCTCACGATGGCAACCCTACCCACCAAGTTTCATTTCTGTCGGTTGCTTTCCTCTGGGGGCAACTATTTTTTTTGACGATGAGTGTAATTTCGGTTCCCCATTGACGCTAGCCAACGTTTCTCACAAGAACGGAAGTCTAACATTATGTTTAACTCACATACGTTTGACACACCCTGGGATGAAGAGTAAGAACTTATCGAATTTGCATATTAAACGTTTGGCTCAATACGGTGCATACGGTTGACTCACCCTGGTATAAAGAATAAGAATTTCTCGCATTTGAATATTGAATGTTTAGGTCAATACGGGACACACTGTACTTTTGACATTCCCTGGTATGATGAGTAAGAACTTCTCGTATTTGAATACTGATTTTAATCTTAGATTAATTTTAATGCTATTTATCCGAATATTAAAATTCTCAGCAGAAATATTCATTTTTTTCCATCACTTTAATTAAGCAACGTTTTTATAAGCAAATTTTCCTTGTGATGTTTTCTACAAATCTTGGAATATTTTGTTTCTTGTAAATCTGAAAAATTCTTATATATTTTTTTACAAGTTAAAAAATTACCGATTGTAATTAATTCCCTTTTAAATAAAACTTTATATATTAGTTATTCGTTTATTCAAAGGTAAATTTGGTATGTTATGCCAATCATATCAATTAATGTACTCCAGGTTTTTAATATTAAATATAAATGTAAAAAACTGAAATACCTTTCAGTTTCTTCGCAGGAAAAGGGAGCGTAAAACATACAGATATTTTGTGATTCTCGCTATGCAACAGTGCATTATATTGCTACGTTCATAAAGTTCCGGAACTTTTTATATTAAAAAAGAATGAGTACAGATAATACCTGTTTATGCGGCGTTTACTTCAAAGTAGTTACCCTGTGCAACTATGCATTTTTGCCAGCGCTCATACAAAGATTTAAATGCAGATCGCAAGCTTTCTTTAGCCACGTCCTCCAGTGCCTCCGTCGCAGCTCGTTGCACTTCTTCGGAACTTGAGAAATGTCGCCCTTTAAGCAAATTCTTCATCCAGAGGAAAAGGAAAAGGTGACAGAGGGCGAGATCAGGGGAGTAAGCTGATTGCGGAAGAACGGGAATGTGATGTTTGGACAGGTAATCGGACACCAGGAGAGATCTGTGAGCCGGCGCATTATCGTGATAGAACACCCACGAGTTGGTCTTCCAAAGATCGAGTCGCTTGCGTCTCACTGAGGCACTCTTCTTTAGTGACTGTACGAACATGTTGAAGGAATTCCTTGTGTATGACCCCCTTGCAATCGAAGGAAACTGTTAATAAGACCTATCCTTTGGAGCGGTCAGTTTTGAACTTTTTTGGTCGTGGTGACGACGGTGATTTCCACACTTTTGACTGTCGGTTGGATTGGGGGTCATACATAAAGCACCAAGTCTCATCGTCAGTGATCAATCGATACAAGAGATCAGGATCTGGATCCACTGCATCGATGTTATCCCCGCAAACTTGCATGCGCTCATCCATTTTTTCTTGTGTCAGGTTTTTGGGAACAATTTGTTGGCACACGTGATGCATGCCCAGTTTCTCTGTTTAAATGGCATGGCAATTTCCTTACCGTCAACTTCTGCAATCGCTGCAATAGTTATCGACGATCTTTTTTCACAATTTCCTTGACAATGGCGATTTGTTCATCCGTTGTGGATGGTAAAGGTTATCCTGACCTCTCATCATCCTCGATACTCTGTCACCCGTTTTTGAATCGTCGATGCCACCCATAAACTCTAGTTCGACTCATTGCACTCACGCCGTACGCTGACTTAATCATTTGAAAAGTCTCAGCGAAAGATTTTCCGAGCAGAACACAAAACTTTACACTTGAACGCTGTTCAAAATTCCACATCCTTATCCTCGCGACGGAGAGCTTCAAATGCCTGTAATGACGAACTACGCACATACGTTGTACGCGTTGGATCTGGATCAAACCGGTTCCGGCTGGTCGGTCACATCATGGTCTTCGCTTGCTCAGAGGGGAATGACGTAATTCACTGACATTTGGCAAATATTCAAAAAGTTCCTGAACATTTCGAATGTAGTATAATTGAAAACGACAAGATCCATTCATCATGATCGTTAGGGACAAGGAAGGTACCGTGCTTACAGCAAATATAGCAGTCGCTTGTGACGGTGGTCATTGAACCCCAAAACCACTGTTTGTCGTGGGTAAATACACATGCCAGTCACTGAATAAAACACTTTTATTCAATACGGGGTTAGACCTCGTTTAATTCAAATCACAGCACTTATGCGCTTTGGCATAGGTTCGACAAAGTATTGTAGTGTATCTACGTCTACAGCATACCAGGAGTTCACCAGACAGTCGTTTACTGGCTCAGATTTCACGGAAGAGGTCTTTACTTCCGAATCTATTTCTCTAGCATGTCCTATACATTCTCAATGTATTTCACATTGGAACTTTATGGTGGCCAGGAAAGATGGTGGAAGTCGCTGTCATGCTCATTGCACCATTGCTGAGCACATCTTGCGCGGTGGATGGCAACACTGTCGTCCATGAAGCAGTCGTTATCTTCTGGATAGAAAGTCAATGTTGCAGGATGGACTTGATCAGCAACTATTTTCATATAATCCTTGAAGGACACCCGACCTTTCAGCAAACTCACGTTCCGTACCAACAGAACCTGACCTACATCATAACACTATCGCCAGAAACTCGAGTTGTGTTTAGAGCTAAGCTGAGTCCGTTACTTCATGGCGCTCCGGCCAAACTCTCTGCCTACCGTCGGCACAGAAAAAAGTCACCACTCGTCGGATGACTTTTTCTTTCAGTCTTCCAGTGTCCAATCACGGTGTTCTTGACACCACTATCGACGAACTCGCCCGTTCTATGCAAAAATAAGTGGTTTCCGTGTAGGCGCAAGCTATAGCCAATAGACAATCCTCTTTAGCTCGCTGGGCGTGGTTAAATGATACACTATCTACCAACAAGTAATTGGACACCCCTGCAGTCGACGATATCTGCGGTCCTGATACACGTCACGGCCGCCGCCGTTAAATATCGTGTGGGAAACAACAAAGCAACCAGTCACATGCAAGATGCCCCGCAGTTCGGAGCTCTCTGATTTCGAGAAAGTTGTAATCGTCGGGTATCACAGAAATGGCCGATCCATACGTGACATATCCAGCGAGTTGAAGTACCCGAAATCGACAGTGGCCTACGTGATTGGCAAGTGGAAGATGAGAGGTGACTGTCGGAATGTGCCCCGACCCGGCAGACCCACAAAACTGTGAGTTAGAGACCGACGGGTGCTGGCCAAAGAAATTCGGATAAACCGCACCAAATCGATGGGCCACATCCGCGAGGAGTTTCAACAGGCATCCGGGAGTGTTCTTTCGATGAATACCATCCGTAAGGAAGCCCATCTGCTCGGTTATCATGGACGTGCTGCCGCCCACAAGCCCTTTGATCACCAATTCCAATAGCGCTGCTCGGCTAACGTGGTGCAAAGAACGTCGACAGTGGACCGTTGAACAATGGAAACAGGTTTTCTGGAGCGACGAATCAAGGTTCACCCTCGACCGTTCGGATGGCAGGGTCTGGGTTTGTCGTCTACCTGGAGAACGCCTCCTGCCGGAATGTATTGTGCCAACTGTGAAGTTCGGCGGCGGTGGAATTATGCTATGGGAGTGTTTCTCCTGGTATGGCACGGGACTCTTGGTCGCAATTCCTGGTAGACTCGATGCCGAGACCTACTGCACCTTTTTGGATGACCATGCGCTTCCTACGTTGTGGCAGTTTTACGGGATGGAGCCATGTTACTTTCAGGATGACAATGCCACCTGTCATGTTGCGAGGTCCACCATGGCTTGGTATGGTGACAATGGGGTTAATCGAATGGACTGGTTTGCGCAGAGCCCGGACCTTAACCCTATCAAGCCCCTCTGGGACGAGTTGGAGCGTCGACTTAAGGGGTACCCCCACCGTCCGAAATCGGTGAAGGAACTGACCTGTCTTCTCCAAGCCGAGTGGAAGAAAATACCGCTAGCCGTCGTACAACGCCTGGTTGAGAGTATGCCCCGGAGGGTCGCAGCTGTAATCACCGCTCGTGTAGGCTCCACCAACTATTCAAGGCGAATAAACTTCGTTTTCCTTTGCTATCACAGGTGTCCAATTACTTGTTGGTAGATAGTGTATATGAGTCGGAATCAGCCTTCGCTAAATGCTTCGGTCAGTTTTTTGACTTCCTGTGTGCAAGAGAGAAAAGGAAGTCCTTTTTCTCTCTTGCACACAGGAAGTCCTTTTTCTCTGCAGAAACCTTCTTAGACGACGACGGTTTCATTCCCGACAGATTGTCGTCGCGCCATTGTTATGCCTCTTAGGCAAGCAATGTGCGTTAATTTTTCTCTAATTAAAGACCCGGGATATCTCATCTTTTGAAATACCAGTCAGCTCTGCTGTCTTCAAAGTCGTCGCTCCAACCACACGAGCACTCAAAATAAGACCTTTATCAAACTTCGAAAGTTCCTTTGCGTTTCCCATTGTGATCAACCCTACTGACGATTCCTGACGAGCAGAAGTCTTCAATAGTTGCCTACATCACGCAGTGACGTACGAAACCAAGAATTTTGCTTATATGCTCCGTAAGTGACGTTTACATACATCTTCATAAAGGTTTCTAATTCAGTGGCTAGTGCGTGTGTGTACTTATCTCATTGTTTAGTAGGCCTTTCTCAGCATACACAGTCGTATCAGAATAGGATAACCACCTACCTATTAATGGGAATAACCACCCTTTGTACGGATGATAACGGCGAGGCGGCGTGGCGTGGACACAATTAGGCTCTGGAAGGTTGCCCGAGGCAACTGCGCCCATTCGGACTGTAGCAGAGCATCGAGGTCCCGGAGATGACGTGCTTGTGGGTTTGCACGTTAAACCTGTCGATCCAAATAGTCCCACAAGTGCTCTATTGGATAGAAGTCGGGAGATTTCGCCGTCCAAGGGAGAACAGAGACATCGTTGTCCTGTTCCTGGAACCAGTCACGCACCCCGTTAGCGAGGTGGCTGGGCGCATTGTCCTGTTGGTAGCCACCATCACCACCAGGGTAAACGTCCAACAAGAGGGGATGCATGTGGTCAGCGAGGATGGACAGGTAGCCATTAGGGTTCGGGGACCCATCCAGTAGTAGCAGCGGTCCCAGGTCATAACAGGGACACATCCCCCAGACATGCACACTGCCACCGCCGGCCTGTACTTGACCGACAATTGTGTCCGGGTGTTGGTTTTCGTGTGTATGACGTCATATCCGCCATCGCCCGTCACTTCTGTGGAGTAGAAACTTCGATTCGTCGGAGAAGGCAACCTTTTCCCACTTTTCCACTGTCCAATGAGGTTAGCCCCATGCTGCATGCGTTGTTGCTGATGGACCTGGGTTAACATGGACGCCTTTGACGCAGAGTCGACTCCGGATACCCAGGGTTCGCTCTACTGTTATCGGGGACATATACCTGGGTACCCCTAGCGTTCATTTGCGTGGTCAATTTCTGCACCTTTGCGCGTCAATTATCCTTTACCAGTCGACAGAGGCGACGTTCTCCTCTGGGGCCGATGGCCTTCGGGGCTCCACATGTTATGACGTTGGGAGGTACTCGGTGTGCCTGCGGTCCATTCTTGGTACACCCTTACTACTGCACCTCGCGAACAGTCCACGAAGTCTGCTGTTACTGAGATGCTTTCACCCTTGGCGCGGTAGCCGATGATCGTTCTTTTTATAACGTGCGTCAAATCACTATCTCTGCTCATTGTGCTCACGTTACGCACTATGGCTCATCTGTCCTGGCCGGCTGCTTATATCTCCATATGATCAAACTTGTCACGTGCACTCTGTGACGCTCCTCGGCGGGTATACTGAGATTCCGGGGATGGTCATATTATTCTGATACTACTGTGTAGATTCCTAGTGCACAGCTGCATGAGACATCTTTCATATTTTCCCTTTCGTATGAGACTTGATTCTTTCTACAATTCGTAGTTCTCAAATTTATACGGGGGAGTATTGCATCCACTCTTTTTTAGTGTATTTCATATTGTAAAGAAATACGCCTGTCTTACACAGAAGCTCGAAACCAACCCCCTTTCCACGTTCTTAAGGACAATTCTGTTATGATACGTTATCGGCTGTGATCACCAGACAGCAGGACTTTTACAGTGTGAGGCGTTATATGAGGCGTTAACTTTCGAGGCGTTACAGTGTGAGGCGTTATATGAGGCGTTAACTTTCGCTTTGATTTTTCTTTCCTGTATAAAATGTGTAATTGGTTGTTTATGTTTTTCATTTCTGAACGTCACGTTCTGAACCTACAGTTTCTTTGCTACGTTTGGCAACACCGGCAGTTTTCCAAGTGAAATGTCCCGATACGGTAGTGATGAAAGCGAATGTAACAAGAGTTCAGAGGATTTAGATGGTGTGTTTTGGCTGTTTCAAAATGTACTACGTTAATCAACTTTGCGATATATAGGTTTACTAGTTGCACTATCATTTGTTATAATTTTTGCGTAATTAAGGCCTGTTATATTATTGTGGAAGTTCTGTTCAACTAATCAGCTGCGATGTACTACAGATGCAAAGCACTTGTCAAGACGACACATCTGCAGCGATTCATTCCGTCTGTGTAGCATTCATTCCGTCTGTGTAAGTTGGGATAGCAACTTACTCCGGACTAAGGGATCGCTGGTTGGATCCTCGTCACGGACGAACTTGTGTTTTCACATTGACTCCCGAACGTAAAAACGGATGTACTGGTCGTTGGGTTCTTCGAAAAATGTGTGATGTTTGCACCACACATCGTCTAGAATTGATGAAATATCCTTGTTCGCTTAAAAAAAAAAATTAAGAGGGAGATGATGTGATGAACTACAGAGGTAAAGCACGTGTCAAGACGACAAATCTGCAGCGATACATTCCCTCCGTGTAGTTTAGTTGGGAGAGCAACTTACTCCGGAGTAAGGGGGCGCGCGTTCGATATAGAATCGAGCACGGACCTCTTACTTCGGATTAAGGGGTGTTCGATCTCGAATCGAACACGGACCCCCTTACTCCGGAGAAAGGGGTTCGATTCCGACACTCCCCCTTACTTCGGAGTAAGAAGGCGCGTGTTCGATCTCGAAACTCCGGAGTAAGGAGGGCGCGTGTTCGATCTCGAATCGAACACGGACCCCCTTACTTCGGAGTAAGAAGGCGCGTGTTCGATCTCGAAATGCACGAACTTTTGTTTTCACACATCTCACTAATTCAGCCGTCGTGTCTTCAGTGTGCATTTATGTAGAGAGCTGCGTGTTGTAAAGGGTAAAGGTGAGTATTGTTCTTTAGTGTTTCACTTATTGTACCCTACCGTTAGGTTTGCTGTGTGTTAGTCATCAAATAATGTTAATACACAGACATTCAGGGCCTTAAACCTTGGAAATGAGCTTCGATCACACATTGATCCTGCAGCTGGCACGTACCGCATTTTACTGTGAAATGTGAAAATAATTCAGTCTACTTATCCACTGACGTCTGTGCTTTTATTTTCCCTAGGCGCAATAATTCGACCAGCTTTGGAACGTTTGTTTGCGATGTTTGTTATTAACAATTCTGAGCTGGTGCAAACAATACGTTTTCTGCAGGCAGTTTCCAGTGGCTTTCAAAATTGCACAATACGCTTCTGCTGTAAGTATTTCCCTGCACGCATAAACACAAAGTGAGCAGTAAGCATTGAATTACAAAAGTATGTTTCAACGCAGTGATTTGTAGAGAGCATTGGCTGCTTCAAGGAAGAAGGAAAATAACTGTGTTTCCTTTACATACAACCAGCTGCGGTCAAGATCATATAGAAAACCAAGACGTAACTACGTCTCACTAAAAACTTCTGTTTTTCTTATTCTGATCTTTCCTTTAAGGGCAATTATGTCTTCAGCTTATTCACTTCTGTACTTTCCGCAGGTTTTTTAAACCTTGTGGAAAATGACGTGCCTTCCTGATAATGAAACGACATCTGAAGCCTGTCTGCGTAGAAGATTGATTGGTTGATTGAAGGTTTAACTACCACCGTGAGCAACTCGATGGACTATAAGCAGTCGCCCGTCCCTGATTTAGGGCTACTGGTTCCAGGGGAGGGAGAGAGCCAGTGCCTTAAGACAAGCACAACATCCATGCCTGGCCGGGATTCGAACCTGGACCCTTTACGGACGAATGATTATAAGCCAGCGATTATACCACAGCGCCACCGGGCCTGCGTTTGGAAGTTTTAGTAACACACACAGTAGGAAGTTTAGCTTCAATACCGGAAGAATCAATTAGCTGATCGATTTATTCTGGTCGTAGAAGTTCCAAGAAGGGTTGGTCAAAGGATGTTGTTTTCTGACCGTGTGGTCAAAGGCGTAGGCTTCTGGTTAGTTGTCGTGGTTATGTCCCTTCCCTGGAACCAGTGTCCCTAATTTATAGACCGTCGGCTGCTCAAAGCCTTAAGAGTTGCTTGTGGTGGTCGTCTCCCTCCCAAGAGAGAAGCTTTATTCGGAAAGCTGCTTTTGTGGTTCCTAAGCCCTGACTGGGTATCATTTACGCTACACAATAGGCTAAACGGGTCCTAGCCGAAGCCACAAAACAAACGAGATAAAATAGTTTAAATCAAGGAGCCAGTTTTAATAGCAACGACGTAATGTGACTTCCGAACTGCGGCGCATGTTTTGCGGCCTCAAGTTTTGCGCTTTTATTAATAGGCCACTCACTGCCTGGATATTGAAGTCAAAATGGAAGCTTAGTGGCCCAAAGTTATGTGCTTTAATGGGCTGGCCACTTGCTGCTTGAGTAGCGAAAACAAAATGGATACTTGGCTGCTCAAAATCTTAACCTTTAAAGTTTAGGCCACTCGAGACCTGAATAGCGAAGTCTAAATGGAAGCTTGGCAGACACTGTGGTGCGCTTTAATCGGTAAACCACTAGCTGCTGGGATTTTGTTTGTTTGTTTGTTTAATTGGAGGTTTAACGACCACCGTGAGCAACTCAATGGGCTATAAGCAGTCGCCCGTCCCTAATTTAGGGTCACTGGTTCCAGGGAAGGGAGAGAGCCAGTGCCGTAAGACAAACACAACATCCATGCCTCACCGGGATTTGAACCCGGACCCCTTTCGGACGAATGATCAGAGGCCATTGCCTTAGACCACTGCGCCACCGGGCTGCTGGGATTGCAAACCAGCATTTATGTCACCCAGCGGGCTAAAGGGCCCAGTCTGAAATCACAAAAGAAAGGGGATAAAACAGTTTATAACGAGAAGCCAATTTTTCGTCCAATTGCTTGACGTGACTTCTGAACTACGGTAGATGTTTGGCAGCTCTAAGACGTGGCTCTAATCAGTAAGCTACTAGTTGCCTGGATAGCGAAGACAAAGTGGACGCTTGGCTGCTCTAAGTCACTCGCTTTAATTGGTAGGCCACCCGCGGCCTGGACATCGAAGACAAAATGGACATTTTGCGACCCGAAGACAAATGTACATTTTGAGGCCCATGCTAAATAAAGTAATTTCTGTCGAAAAATAGGAATGCGTCGCCACTCTGTTGTTCGAAGTGGACGCCCTATGTTGCCATTTCTGGCATATGTGAAACATCCGGGACTATTCATGCAATTTGTGTTGTACAAGAGAAGTATTTCTGCAGTAAGAAATGCCTCACGGGAGATAATTCCATTCCATCTCGAAGATAAATGTTCCGAAGCTTTGATTAGAACTGCTAAGAAGAAAGTAATGCTCTTTCCATTAGGGGTATGTGAAAGTTTCCGCCTTTTTAAGGAGAAGGGAGATAGAAAACTAGTACACATTTATTCAACGAAATATTTTATTCAACGTTAGCATCAATGACCTTTTGCCATTTTTCAAGCAACAAATGAATGCCCCTGTGATAGAAGGACTCGGGTTTTGAGCTGAAGAACGCAGTGACAAAATTTTCTACTTCTGGAACTGTGGTAAACCGCTGTTCGGCTATAGGGCTCGTTGCATAGAGTGAAACACATGAAAGTCTGAGGGTGCAATGTCCGAGGAATAAGTCGGGCGAGGTGAAACCTTCCAGTACAACTGTTCAAGGGTTGATTTCGTGGTGGTACCGACATTTAGTCTGGTATTATCGTGTAACAGGATGATTGGGCGGCGTCTTTTACCTGTCCATGGGCATTTTTGCTCGATTGCGGCGTTTAGTTTCATCCACTGATCGCTATATCGTTGTGCAGTGATTGTTTCACCCAGTTTCAACAGTTCGGAGTACGGCACTCCATGCATATCCCACCACACACACACCAGCACCTTTTCCAGTGGAGGTCCTGTTTTGCAGTGCATGTTGATGGTTGGCCTGGGTCGACCCAGGATCACTTGCGCACGGGGTTGTTGCAATAGACTCATTTTTCATTCCGGGTGACAACCTTCCACAAGAAACTTTTTCTTGAAACCTCTTCATTAACGACACGCATATTCCCAATCGTTAACCAGTATTACGCTCCGTTAAAGTATGCGGAACCCACTTACCAATCTTCTGGATCTTTCCCAAATCCTGTAGATGCCGTAGCGTCGATTGAGCCACTTTCAAACGTTTCGCCAGTTGCGGGTCGATTATGCGGCATCCTCTTGTAACAGCGATTCCCGCTCCTCATCTACGGGATTCTGCGGTCTACCTGCACGTGGCTTGTCTTCCAAGAATAGATCACCTTTCTTAAACCTGGTAAACCATTCTCGACACGTCGGCTCACCCATAACTGTTTCGCCATACGCCTGACATATTGAACCGCATGCTTCACTCGCACTCATCGTTAAATTAAACATGAATATAACAAACAGTGCCGCAAATGAACTTTATCGACCGTCATGCTTGGCTTCATGTTCGAACTGATAGCACGGTTCTCCGGCCGGTTAGACCCCTACAGCGCCCGCTAGCGGGGGCGGCGGAAACTTTTGCATACCCCTAATATTCTTTTGAAGTTCAGGTGTGCATGAACAGACCTTTTGGGCTTTATTGAAAATCGCGAATGAAATCCTTCCACTCGTGACTTTATTCCATAGCTTTCCTGAAATAAAATAAATCATAGGTCTGCAACTTGGTTGTTTAGTAACTTGTTTGGTTTTAGTGACACAGGTGCCTGAATTGCCCTAAGAGTGCCAAGCACGAAGGTTTGTTACAGAAGAAAAATATATAGACAATATACACACACAGGGCATAAAAAATAGTATAAAGGACTACACAAAGACGACGAATTACATAAACGGAAACATACCAATACGACTGAAACAAGAAAGATGACACCGATTTTTTTGTTGTAATGAACACGTCTTTTGAATCCTTTCTCAGGTGAATAAAATTTATTTATCAAAGTTATACAAAGTCAATAGAACCGGTTGGTAAAAGAATCAACTGGATTTCTACAATCGATGAAACATCCAGAAATAGAGACAGGTACTTACTTTCACCAGCGGCTAAAACTAAAAAGTATGTTACGAAAATAAACAAATGGCGCACAAAAAGTTCCTCATAGCAGAAGAAGGGTATCAGAGACAAACAAATTTTCAAATCCAACAGTTAAAAGAAAAGGTATAGAGGGAAACATGATATAACTGTACCGTCTAGCGGAAGAATTTTGCATAATGAAAAACTTGAAAGTAGGTGAAAAGTATTCTTCATGGCAAAAGCTATGCTAAAGGAAAAGAATTTTCCAAATATTTCTCTCTGAAGCAGAGGTAGTGAGAAAAGGGGTTTGACCTTTACGCCCTTCAGCGAGAAAGCTTTGCATTATTTATAGAGGATAATGCTCCCCAACTTTATTGTAGGAAACGGCATACAGTAAAAAATGAAATTTCTCAATAGGGATTTTAAAAGCGAACATACAGCTGCAAACAGAAGTACACAAACACCACCTAGCGACAGAAATGGGAACAATAAAACTCCTGAAATACAAACCTCAAGTGTTCCACAATGTAAGTGATATCAGGTGTTAAAAAATTTTTTTAAATCGCACATTTAGTGGCAGAGCTACTGAGAAAAACAGACTGAAAATTTTTGCTCTCTAGCGGCGAAATTTTAAATTAATTTGGGGAAGAAAATAAACAGCAGGAGATTTCATATTTAGTAGTATCTGGCCGTAAAATAATTTTTTCAATCGGGTTTTTAGTCCCGCAGATATTGCTGTAAATCAAAACGTGAAATTACGCCCTCTTCTGGCAAACTTTTGCTTTAAGAAAAATGAAATTATATGAGAAACATTTTGCACCAGAAATGCTCTCTAAAATATATTTTTTTTTTCAAATCGGACTCTCAGAAGCAGAGATATCGACAAAAATATGATACACATCTACGCCCCTGGGTGGAAAACTATGTACTACAGTATCTTAAACTAGAGATATCTTCTAAAGGTTTTCCGAGGAGAGCTGTGCAGTTCAGCGAAGAAATCTTTTCAATGGAGTTTTCAGTAGCTCAGATTTCGCTGCTAATACACCAGAAACAGAAATAAATATTTACTCTCCCTGGTTACCAAAAATTAAAAATTATATGCAACACATTTTCCAACAGGAGCTGTATGCGATGCAGGAAGAATTTTCCAAATCGGACAGTTAGAAACAGAGATATCAGGGAAAACGCAATTTAACTTAACGCCGCTTAGCGGAACATCTCTGCATTACATGAGAAAAGAGGCGGTACCTAAAATAGTGTTCGATATAAATGGAATCGAAAGAAAAAAGATTTTTTTAATCAAATATTTAGAAGTAAATATATGTTGAATTCGATATTTGTATTTACGTCCTCTAGCGGCAAAGTTGTGAATCGGAAAAAAAAAAACCGGAATGCAAGGATCATCATTCTCACATTTAAAGCTTCCCAATGAAAAAAAATATTCAAATTGGACGGATAGTTGCAGAGATATGGTGTCCACATGCGGGTGGACAAGGTGATAACATACGTACGATCGTTTTTTATGCGAGACGTGCTAAAATAGTGACACAAAAGACACGTCACATTGGCCGTTTTACAAGATCCATGGATTCTGATAAGTCTTGATGAAAATGAGCACATATAAACGGTCAGTTGTGAATTTCATGTTACATACGTAAGGGCTGTGTAGTCACACATCAGTACTGGTGGCTAGGACGACAACGCCCCACGCACGTTAGATGATTCAACTGCCTCTGAGGTAGCGCTGCCCCACAGACGAAGAAACAAGTCACACATTTCTAAAAGTATCGGGAGGTATGGATGACGCTTATTTAGGCTCCTCTGCGGTTTATCCCAGCCTTACTCAATGGGTTTTAGGTCTGGTAGCCTTGCAGATAGAGGTTGACGTGAAGAATCGGGATCTTCGAGCTCCTGACCATTCTGCCTTCAGCGCTTTAGATGGAGTGCCTTTAGGAGAAACACGGAAATTAATACTAGAAGGATTTAAAAAAATCTTACCAATCCCGGAGAGGAACCTTTTCCTCCTATCAAGCAAACTTCCAATAGGAAGTAGTAGCAGGATGATTAGCAAACGCAGAATAGAAATAGGTAGATTAGTAGTAGTAGATAAATTTCATTTTGCCGCCCCGGTGGTGCAGTGGTTTAAGCGTTTGCTCCTGACGATGGGCCAGGGTTCGAGTCACGGATGAAGTATAGGTGGCGTGTGTTCCCTACCAGATCATATGTAGAGGATTTTAGGAAGGGAGTGTCTAACCCCAGATCTTAAACGACCCTTAAAAATAGGAAACTAGGAGATTAGGGCTAGAGTGCCCGATAGGAAAGTGACACGGAAGCGAGGTAGAAAGTGGGGGAGGGGGAAGACGCCCTTATTTATTACCGAAGGCCCAGTACCCAGGGTTCGACGTCTTAACGTGCCCATCTGACGCACGGCGGATATTTAGTGGTTCGAGCGTTCGTAACTGCCTAGGATCGAACCTGAGGTTATCTCCGTGGCATTCACGAACGTTGACCACTAGGCCACTCGCGACCAGCACTTGCACCGTACAGGCCCATGCCCTAAATCATTGGCATAAATTAGGGTCGAGAGGCTGCCCACAGCTCATCGTGGTATTCACGGCGGACGTTACCCCCCCCCCCCACTCAAAGAAACAAAAGAAGAAAAACAAAACACCAAATTAAAAACAGAAAAGCGGATTTGTTGTGCTGGAAGTACTGAAATTCAAAAGAGACGAGTGGTCCGAGGGGCAAGTATGTACAAAGCAACCTTTTGAACTTTGCTACAGTCTTTACACTGGGTGAAAAAATAAAAACTGTTGCGTTATTAAATGCTCTTAACGTTTGAAGAGGCTGAATTTCTGTTGCTTTTAACTACAAGCATAAACACCCTCACCGCGGAAAGGCAATACATTAAAAGCAATAACAATGATATAACTACTTTTTTCTAAATAACTTACTGAGGTATTTGACTGATAACTTATCTCTGTTTTAGGAAGCTGTTTTTATCGTTCATATGGCAAAAATGTGAGTCCCAAGTCAAATGATATTGCAAATGCAGTAATTGTCTTGACGTACGCCAAGCAAAGGTATTAGAACTGCTCCTATTACTACTTGTATTTTCCTACAATACCATATTTGAGCGTAATGTCTCAGTTCTAGTTATGTCTCAGTGTCTCTTGTAATATCTTAGGAGTCTCAGTTCATGTAGGCCTAGTTGGTTTACGCATATAGAAGTGCAGTAGAACTTCCATAACTCGAATCTTCAAGGGAACTACGATTAACTTCGAGTTATAGAATTAATCCACCAGTGGCATCTGCTGTTAAATGTTTAAATTTTCTAAATTAGAGTAATAGAATTAATCCACCAGTGGCATCTGCTGTTAAATTTTTAAATTTTTAAATTAGAGTAATAGAATTAATCCACCAGTGGCATCTGTTGTTAAATTTTTAAATTTTCTAAATTAGAATAATAGAATTAATCCACCAGTGGCATCTGCTGTTAAATGTTTAAATTTTCTAAATTAGAGTAATAGAATTAATCCACCAGTGGCATCTGTTGTTAAATTTTTAAATTTTCTAAATTTGCCTAAGAAAGCACTACATAGTTCTTGGACCTAGGGTCATTGTAATTATTGTATTTATTGAAATGTAATTACAAATGTTTTAACTACTACTGTACTTTACCAGTTGTTAAAAAAATGCTGACGTGCATATCCACAGCATCATCAACAGATTTCCACGTTTTTTTTAAGATGGAAGAAAAATACTAGATGGTATTCCATATTTTTCAGCAATACCTTCTTTCTTTATTCCTCTAGTATTCACTTCTTGTATTAGGTTTGTTTTTTCCTGCAAGGATAACACTTTAAGCTTTCTTTCAGACATCACAAAAATGTCCACTACAATGATAGACTTGGATTTTTTTCAAAAACTTGGTACACAGTACTCACTGCCTGAAATGGGCTTAAAAGAATTCAGACTTAAGAAATAGTTTGCGAAATAATTCTACTCACGTGCTACTGGACAGATCAGATCATATGTAGAGTATTTTAGGAAGGGAGTGTCTGACCCAAAGTCTTAAACAACCCTTAGAAATAGGAAACTAGAAGATTTGGGAATGAGTAGCCGATAGGAAAGTCTCACGGAAGCGAGGTAGAATGGTGGATCATATCATATGTAGAGGATTTTTTTCAGGAAGGAAGTGTCAGACCCCAAGTCTTAAACAACCCTTAGAAATAGGAAGCTAGGAGATTTGGGCTAGAGTGCCCGATAGGAAAGTGACACGGAAGCGAGGTAGAAAGGGGAGGAAGACGCCCTTATTTATAACCGGGGGGGGGGGGTAGTGCCTGGGGTCCGACGGCTTAACGTGCCCATCCGTCGCACTGCGGGTATTTAGTGGTTCGAACGTTCGTACCTGCCCAGGATTGAACCTGAAGTTATCTCCATGGCAGTCACGAAAGCTGACCACTAGGCCACCCGCGGCCCTATTAGAAAGACGGAGAAAGACAGAGCTATTTATAACCGGAGGGCCAGTACCCGGGGTCCGACGGTCCATCCGACGCACGGCCGATATTAAGTGGTTCGAGCGTTCGTACCTGCCCGGGATTAAAGCTCAAGTTCTTCCGTGGCATTCACGAACGTTGACCACTGCGCCATACGCGGCCCTCTACTGGACATGCCTTGTAGCTAGGGCTAAATCTCGGAAAATGGTCCTCCTGAACGGGATTAAAACACCCCTTTCACAGGGTGGATGGGAGAGGGGTTCTCCTTTGTCCAGCTGACCTTGTTTGACCTAACCTTGTTTGACCCGCTGCAGCAACAAGACTAGCAACACGTGGATTGTTTTTTTAATTCGAGTTTTGGAATACGATTTTCATGATTTTTTTCACAAAACACAAAATAACGTTTCGAGTTATAGAAAAATTCGAGTTTAAAAAATTCGACTTATAGAAAAAAAAAATGTATGAAAAAAGAGAAATTTTTATGCAACATGCCGAAATTTTTCAAGTAATGGAAAAATTCGACTCATAGAAATTCGCTCGAGTTTTAGAAGTTTGACTGCATTGCGTTTGTGACGTCATTTGAAACGGAGTTATCACACTTTTTGCTTAAACAACTATTAAAATAAATTCCGAAATTCTGTTCTTTGAGTGAAAAAGGTAATCAACTTAATGTTTTTTTTTTTGTTTTTTTTTTTTTAGAGGTTTAACGACCACCGTGAGCAACTCAATGGGCTATAAGCAGTCGCCCATCCCTATTTTAGGGTCACTGGTTCCAGGGAAGGGTGAGAGCCAGTGCCGTAAGACAAACACAACATCCATGCCTGACCGGGATTCGAACCTGGACCCCTTTCGGACGAATGATCAGAGGCCTGCGCCACCGGGGCGGCACTTAATGTTCCAACAGGTTATCTAAAAAATGTGGAAAAATATTCTCACACAAAATTTAGAGACCAATGGATGCAGGGTAACATTTATATCTTTCCCAGGATTTGAATTAAGTGCTGCAACAGAGCCGGCCCAAGCTGGTAAATTATGTAAATCTGAATCATTAAACTTTGCAGCTACGATCCAATCGTTTAAAAAAAAAAAAAAAAAAAAAAAAGAACAAAAAGAAAAACATAACATAGTCGAAAATACGAATAATAACCTGTTACTTAATTTGTTTTGTTCCCCAATTCAGAGAACCGCAAGAGGAAAAGTCGCTAAGACTTGATTTCCATTGTTTCGAATTCCGCACGCATATTCTAAATTTCCTTGACGAGTTATTTCCGTCAACGAGATGAGAAATGACCTTGCAACAGTAGTAAAAAAATCTTAACGAATAAGTCTGAGACTGAAATTATGTCGCTTTTTGTCTTGGGTTCCTCCTAAAACCTTTTTTTAACGTAGTTTTCCGCAAAGTTTAGCCCCCTTTCCTTCCTCTTCAACATGACTTTCAGTGTCTGCTTTGTTTGCTGCAGAGATTAAGGAGAATGCAAGCAATAAAAATATTCCAGAAACCTGTACGAATATTCCCCTTACAAATGATTCTGTTTTTTTCACACGTGCGTGACGTTTTCTAAATTCAAGGTTTTCAGAAAATGACTGTCTTTCCCTCTGATAAGGTTCAGGTACTTGACAAAACGTCGTCTTGGTGTTGTCGAAACTTCTACAAAAATTCAAATTTAGGTATACATAGCCATCGCGTTATTTGATCTGGTTGAAGCAAGAAGTACTATTTCTTCCATTAATTAAGCAATTGCTGTACATCCTTTCATACTTTTTTGCATTTTGATCTTTAGTTTTTAAACTTATTTTTATTTCTTCTCATCCGTTTTTATATTTCATCTATAATACAATTTCAATAGTAAAGAATTTGTAGGTTTTCCAAAGTAACTCCTAATTAATCTCCCCCCTAGTTTTTATTGTTTGGGACGCACAGTGACTACTTCTCCGCCCCGACAGCTCGAAGCGTTGAATTTTAATCAATTGTTTTATACTGATCCGGCAAAGAGATTGCCCAGTTTCGATCCTCGGATGAATAATTGTACTTATATTTAACAAAACGACGAAAAACTCCAGAAATAAATGAAAAGTGTGTTAAACCAACTAATTGAAAAACTCTTCAACAAGCCAAACTTCAATCACCGCAAGAGTGATTCCGAAAGTTGAAAAAGCAAAATCATATGTATTAAGAACACACACACACATTTACCAAAAAACGTGTTGGGTCATCCTTTGTCTTCTAAATAGCCTCGATTCGATGTGGCATGGACTAGACGTGGTGCTCTAATATCGTTCCACACATATGCAGGGCTCGATTTAGGTCAGCGGAGGCCCTGAGCACATCCTATGTCTCGGGTATCCTCGATTAAAATTTTTAGCCAACAGTTGAAAAGAATATCGGCTGGTAAATATTTTTTTTGCAAGCAATTTTTCTAGTTGTAAAACATTAAAATACATCCCACATGCTAATCAACTTTATAGCCAATATGGTTTGTAATAGACGAGCATTCACACCACTTGTACGTCCGCACATCCGCAGAGCTTACAGCTGCAACATTAATTACTCTGGAATTATTTTTAGTTTTATAGTATCATAAAACTAAAAATAATTCCAGAGTAATTAATTATTTTTAGTTTTATAGTAGATATAATTCAAAACCTCTAGTCTACGATAAATTTAATGGAAATGATGAACCGATGGTAGTTAAAGCTGTAAGATATAATCCCTCACAAAATGTTACAGCTGACAACACACACTGTGGGATAAATTATTGCAACGGTCCATGTAAATGATTACAACAGTCCATGTAAATTATTACAACAGTCTTTAAATAAAGTAGTGTCATTTGAATTTTTTCCGTATTTTCATTTATGTGAAAATATACCTTCAAGCGGTGTGAAAGAACTTTAAAATCTTCACTAAAGTTCTTTCACACCGCTTGAAGGTAACACTGGACATGGCTCAACCGAGAGAACAAGCTGGATTCAGGAGTGGCTACAGCACAATAGATCATATCCACGTACTGAGAGAACTAATTGAAAGAGCGAGGGAATATGAACTTCCATTGTGCATGGCTTTTATCGATTATGAAAAAGCCTTTGATTCGGTGAAACCATCAGCAGTTACCACGGCTCTGAAATCCTGCGGTATTGAAGATGCATACATTAATATTATTAATAACATCTATGAAAATGCAAGTGCAAAGATTCGGCTGTTTGAAAATACAACACACATAAAAATTGGAAAGGGAGTGAGACAAGGTGACACCATATCTCCGAAGCTCTTTAATGCCACATTGGAAAATGTCTTTCAATCACTGAACTGGGAAAACAAAGGGATAAAGATTAATGGAGATTATCTAACCCACCTTCGTTTTGCTGATGACGTAGTCATTTTTGCAACTACCCCATCAGAGCTGCAGAGTATGATCCAGGAACTTGCTGACAAGAGTAAAGAAGTGGGATTAAAAATGAACTTTCAGAAGACAAAAGTGATGTTCAATGCTTTTACAAGAAATGAAGATTTATCGATTGATGGAGAAAAACTGGAGATAACAGATACGTATGTTTATCTTGGACAGCAGATATCAAGTGAGGGTCACATTGATGAAGAAATTAATCGGCGTACAAAACTTGCCTGGAGAGCTTTTGGAAGAAACAGCATAATTTTCAAGAGCAATATGCCATTATGTCTTAAAAGAAAAGTGTTTGATCAATGCATCCTTCCAGTGCTTACGTATGGTGCAGAGACGTGGACCTTAACTAAAAGAGACATACAAAGGCTGCAGACAACTCAAAGAAGCATGGAGAGGTGCATGCTTGGTATAACCAGGAGAGATAAGAAGAGGAACTCGTGGATCCGAAAAATGACGAGAGTGGAAGACATCATGATCAGAGTTAAATCCCTGAAATGGCAATGGGCCGGACATACTGCCAGAAGGACAGACCATAGATGGACAGCCGAAATTTTAGATTGGATTCCAAGGGACAGGAAAAGACCCAGAAAAAGACCACATGGGAGATGGGTGGATGAAATTCGTAAATATGCGGGAGTGACATGGAGGAGACTGGCACAAGACAGACCGTTGTGGAGGAAACTTGGGGAGACCTTCGTCCAGCAGTGGATTGATAATGGTTGACGATGATGATGATGATGAAACCCTACATAATTATGAATATTGATTCACAAATCTTGTTCTCATAAAACTAATATTAATAAAAATATTTTTAGTGAATTCTACATGTTTTGCTGAAATGCTTTTCATATATAATATGCCGTATTGCTCCGAATATAGCCTTCATCCGTGGTATGAAATCTCAAGGAAAAACAAACCATACTTACATGCTATTACAGGAGCGTGATTATAAGTCACACCCTATTTTTAAACAAACCATTAAAAATTCATGAATAAAAATATTAAAAAAATACTTGATCATTTTTAACTGTTGAATTGGCAGCAGGACATTAAAAAATGACTTTTTTACCTTTTGTGGCTGCAAAATCATCAATTATATGTCGTCAAAACGTACATCTGCTGTTACATCTCTTTTAATAGAAGAGCATCAATTGACTCTTCTTTTAGACTTTAATGCTTTTTTCTCTTCAGAACCGCAAACGAGCGTTCGTTACAACAGTTGGATATTGGTATTGGTAAAAAATCCAGAAATATGTGTCAACAGTGGGAAAAATATGAATTAAATTCAAGTCCCTTAATTTTCTAAGGCAAGTGAGGGGATCTGTGCTCGCAGTGAATGAATTGTTTCGTCAGGATTCGAAACTGAAGGAACTCTTCAGCAAAGTCTTCAAGTTAATTTGAATGCTTTTGCAACAATTCAGCTGCTTCCGTCACATCACTTAGGTCATTCTTGTAGACAAATCCAAATGTAGAGTTCAATTCCTCATATGCCTTCTTTCTGGTTTGCAACTGTGAAACAAGATTGTCACATACTACCTAAAACGTTTGAGTGATGAAGGAATCTCGATTATTAAAAACAACGTCTGGAGCTGATGAATCATCTAGAAGTCGGTTCTTGGGTATTTTCTTCCTTCTAGAGGATTCATAATCCATTTCTCTCCCAAACAGCTGGTTGGATTCTTTCTCGAACAATTCGAAATTTTTTCTCACGAAATTCAGGATGAAGTCAATAATTGACTCATATAAAGGTAAAAATAACGACAAATTGACTATGGAAGATTGAAAGGGAAGTGCTCACTGTTTATTCGTTGCAATACTGTCCCAGATAACCGTTCCTAAAACAGTATTTTTTTTCATTAATTTGGCATGAAGAGACTTAGAAATATATTTGGTTTTTGGAGGTAGTTTGGAGGCCCCCTCCCCCTCCCAAATTTTGAGGCCCTGTGCACGTGCAGAAATCAGGCCCTGCACATATTTTCTTCCAAGTGGTGTAATGCTTTTTTTAGCACGTCTTTTGTAAAAAGATCGTGCTCATGTTACCGGTTTGTCCGTCCGTCCGTCTGTACCCACGATATCTCTGCAACTATTAGTCCGATTTGGAAAATTCTTTTTGCATTGGGAAGCTTGAAATATGCGAATGATGATCCTTTAGTTTGCTTTGTTTTTACGATGTACAATTTCGCCGCTAGAAGGCGTAAATGCAGATGATGTCGAATTCAAAAATACGTTTTATTCCACATATTTGCTTCTAAACATCCGATTGAAAAAATTCTTTTATCTTTCGATTCCATTTATGTCGAAGAGTATTCTAGATATAGTTACTTTTCAAATTACGCATAGATTTTCCGCTAAGGTGAGTAAAAGTAATTACATTTTTCCCGTATTTTTTCCTTCAGCGGATACACCTCCTGATGGAAAATATTTTGCATATAATTTAAAATTTTTGGTAAAGAATACTTTGGCCACCAGGAGGCGTAAGTGTTAATTTTTGCTTCTGATGTATTTGCCATAAAATCTGAGCTTCTAAAATATCGATTGAAAAGTTATTTCGTGGACTGATGCCACTCACATCCATAAACCTTTTCGGAATATTTTCTTCTTAAAGTATTCCACAGTTTTTCCATCAGGGGTCGTAGATGTATATCTTATTTATTTCAATATCTCTACTTCTAGGAGTCCGATTTGAGAAATTCCTACTTTGTTGGATACTGTTTCCAGTGCGACATGTTTTTCATATAATTTCAAAATTTTAAAGTAATTCATAGACTTTCCGCTAGGGGCGTAGAGGTAAATTGCGTTTCCCCTATATCTATGCTTCTAAATCTCCGATTTGAAAAATTCTTTCTGCACCGGATACAGCTCCTGGTGGGAAATCCTTTGCACATAATTTCAAATTTTTGTAAAAAATGGTTTGGCCATCAGGTGGAGTAACACTAGCTGATGACACTACCTGCACCGTCAAAGTGCTGACTTCGCAGGGGAATGCGGAACTCTCTCGAATAGTTTTTGGGATAGATGGTATCCCTAGCCGGCGTTCCGACAGCCAGCCTGTCAGTCACCGGAAACCACGGTCTTCTACTCGGACAGATTCGGTCTAGAGACCTGTGGGGATCTGCCTCCCCCACGGGACTGGTACCTTACACCCCCCTGTCACAACCCGTGTGTGCGACGTGCTATGGGCAGTCGGGGCAAGCAACTTTTTTAATATCTCATCTCGTGGCCGGGAGATCGCCCGCCAACGCGAGTTTTTTTGGGACTACTGTCCTTTATTTAGAAACTCAGCACAAGTACAAAAATTTTTCACTATGAGGGTCGCATGCACCCCTCTCACAATACTAAGATACTAAACAATCACACACATTGAAATATTTACATTGTTCACAGCTCTAGGGCCAGAGCTGTGTTGTTGACCCCGGGCCAGGGTCAAATCAAACACTTTGGTCAGTCGACCGAGAAACTCATTATTGAGAGTTACGTACCTCCGAGGGTACTTCCATTTGTCAACCATAGTTGACCCGACTCTTTCTTTGCTCAAGTTCCCTAACAAGACTAGGACATGTCTTGCTGAAGCTGGAGTGAGCAACGTCCAACTTCAGTCGGAACTTGGCATTCGCAGCGGAGCAGTTGCTGCAGTTCGGTGCGGCTGCACACCGGTGGTGCTGGTGCCCAACTTCACCACAATTGCCGCACCTTGCATCAGTCTCGGGGCAGTTGCCTCGGAAATGGCCGAACCCATTACACCGAAAGCACCTGACCTCCCTCAAAAACTCCTTTAGACGGAGCACTGACCAACCCAAGTTCAGTGACTTCCGCCTCATCAGGTGCTTGAAGGCCTTGGGATCCACGTCTGCCACCCAGTGGACCCTGCCTCCCTTGCACCTAATGGGAAAACAGGCTTTGAGCCCGTTCTCGAGCTCTGGGTTCTGCCCACAAACCATTCTGCTCGAACTCTTTTCCGGAGAGACCCTCGTCGACACCGTACACAATCAACCGAAGGTTTCTCTTCCGTGGGGCCGTGGGAAGTGTGCAATCCTTGGTCAGTGGATTGCTTCTCAACTCCTGGGCAAGGCGGTCGAGCTCCCCGGGATGGGAACACTCCACGGCGACCCCTCCTTTCCTTATACTCCGTAAGCTCTTGACCCCTATCTGCAGTTTAGTTGGGTTCACTGCAGTTTTCAGGGTTTTCTTTGTGTCCTCTGAGGACGCACTCTCAACTGTCGGGTAGACTAAGAGCACGTGTCTCCTGTCCACCGACTTTCCCTTCTTTTAATCTCACTCGGGGCGGGCGAAGGCCCTTTCGCCTTCTTAGTCCCCTTCTTAGCCACTTCGGCGTAGGAAGCCGTTTCTACTTCGGCTTCGCTGCGCAACTCATCCCGCACGGACAGCCTACCTTCGAGGTAGGATGCCCGTGCTGCTTGCCCGTAACAAGCGTCTCTAACACTGCTCAGGGCAGCTTTCACCTTCTCTCTCCCTGAGGAAGTGACCCGCGAGTCCGAGAGAACAGACTCAACTTCCCTAGTGAGGACTTGAATGAAACTCACAAACTCCTCGGGTGTAAGCTCCTCGGGTGTCTTGGGATGCGTACCTCCTACCGAAGGTACCTCTGGGCACCCCGCGGACGACCGCTCAAGAGCCCGAGATTCGGGCTGGGGTGTTGTTTTCCCTTCCTTGCCATGGGCGGAACTGGCAAGGGGGTGCTTACACCCTTTGTGGGCGTAGCGGCTTTAGAGCCCCTCGCCTGGGGAGGCGTCTTTGACAGTTTCCCCCAGCATTGGGCTCTACCTTCCGGCTGCTCTCGGAAGAGGGGCTAACCCCTTTAGCACTGCCGACAGGGCTAGGTAGTGCTTCTGCCGCTACCTTCTGCGTCCGGGTTGTCCCGGACGATTTGGGACGAGCCCCTTGGACTTCACTTTACCCTTCTGGGTAGTTGGCATCTCTGTGGGAGAGATGAAACAAAAACACAAAAATTTCTTCTAAGTACTGAGTGGGCACCCGGAGGTTCTCCCACTCTAGTCTAACCTTAGAAACTGGGTGCTCGGGCTTTGGGCGGGCGAGGGACCCTCGTCCGCGGGACCGGTACGGCGACGACGTACCCGATGACTGATGCCAGAGTCTCTATGCGAGCTGATCGGAACTTCGCCCTCACAAGGGCGTTTTTACTAAGTCCCGTCACTGCTCTAATCGATGGGCAAAATATAGTACCCAAATCGAAAAAAAAAAAAAAAAAATTCGCGAGATCGGTATTGAAACCCGTCTCGCGGTTGGAATCGTCAGTTCTGCTCAGCAGCGCAGTTCAGCTCAAACAAACACACACGGAAACTCTCACCCGGTCGGCATCAGACTGACCGGTCCAGGTGTAGTAAGTCTTTTTTTTTTTTTTTTTTTTTTCCGCTTCTGATGGGATTTAAACGTGGACCCAACTCGGACGAATGATCAGAAGACAACTGTGCCTGCATAATCCTTGCATTCCAATAGACCAATGCGCTTCCGGGTAGGCATCTATTCATTTAAAACATTACCTTTCGTACTATCGGTGGTTCGTACACACTGGAGCTTCTTATTTTTATGTGCTCCGGATAAGTATAATACGAAATCCTTAATTACACAAGGCGCAATATTAGGTTTAACGGCCAGAAGAGAAGTCTTTTAATCACTTAAGAATAATTATCTTCATTTTGGTCTTCAAAGGACAACAGGGCTACGCTTCAAAGCATTTCAATAGAATCACCAGCGCAACTTCAAAATACTTCAATAGACTGAACCTCTGTAACACTGGGCTCAAAGTGCATTGATCTCCACAGGACTTCATTCGAGACATACAAAGGCAGTTCCACAAAATCTGAGTATTTTTTTTTTTTTTTTTTGAGTTGGCAACAGTGCGAAAGGGGAAAATTACCACTCAGACGACTAATTGAATCACGAAAGTGTCACTGGCAACAGTTATTAGATGTGGCAGACGTTTCTGGTTTTGCTAGTGCTCAGTTGTTTGAGGCACAGAGGAAGAGAGACAGAGGTCCAACACTCGTGTTTAAGACGGCACCCCAGTGATCGGACATGAAAGTACGGTAACGTCTGTCACGTGATACGGTGCCAGTGGCTACATAAGTAGCATCGCGGAGAGAGTTGTAAACTCTTGAAAAAAACAAAAAGTCAGCCGATTACGGTTAGACGTTTTAGTTCCATGTCCGTCCACTGGCGCGTTGTTATATTGGGAGCTTCGGGGCCATGCGTCTCTATGGAAGATTAACCTCTGAGTCTTCTGCTCTGTGGTTTAAGATGCGTGTGCATTTCGCCATACAGCTATGGAGGTGAGTGTTCAGAGTTAAGAAGTAAGATGCGTTGTGCGATAAAATTCTCCTGTCGTTTGGGTAAAAAGGGCACCAGAAACAGTTGATTTAATGATTAAAGCTAACAAAGATAAATGTTTGGGTGAGTAAACGATTTTTAGGTGGTACCATGATTTCAAAAAAGGACGTTTATCGACAGAACTCGCTCCTAGGCCTGGTCGAGCTGAAAGTGTTCTTACGCGAAGTATTGTTAACACTCTTTGGGCAATCCTGCAAGAAGGTAGACGAATGACGTGTGAAGACATAGCGGTATTAACTAATATTTCAAAAACGTCGGCATTTCGCATTCTACGTGACAAATTACTGCTGAATCGCGTGCGCTCCAGATGGGTACCTCATGACCTGACAAGAGAACAATTGTTAGCCACACACGGTTAGAAATCTATGTAACTTTCTTGGGATTATTTGAATAAGTTCACACATTTTTTTTTTATTCTGTGGAACATGGCAAAACTCAAGCCTTTGTGTAATATCTTTCGGAATTTGGTGTAACATTCCACAATACCCGCAATTTGTTCAATGCGCAAGCGCAAATTTTTCTGAGGTTGTGTAACGTTTCAGAGTTCCGTGCAACGTTTCAGAATCTAATCAAATGTGCACGAGTATTTTTCTAAGAATTGTGTTATGTTTTCAATATCGGTGTAATGTTTCAGAATTTTATCGGCGTTCGCTTGCTGCGTGACATCTGTCTCAGATTTAGGGCATGCGCCGTGAAGCTCTAAAGCTGTGTTTGCTGCTCATCGTAGCATTTTGTGCGTTGTGGCAACGTGGACTTCGAATTGTGGCGACGTAGATTCGGTGTGGAAATCAAGGTTAGTACTTTTTATTTCGATTAATAAAAGACAGATTAATTCTTGTTCTACACAAATGTAAAATGAATCACTCTAGCTTTAGATCAATTGCGTTTTGTGTTCGTACAAAATTGCTGATCGTTAGGCCTATCGTCTAAACTATCCCACCGAGAGACTGTGTAATCGTGTACTTTTTGTTTTCTAAAAAAATTAGGACGCCTGGAACGTTTGAGTGTTATGGAATAATGTCCATTAGGCATACAATTTCAGATTTAAAAAAAAAAGGCGTGCCAGTTGTAGTTCCCCCTTCCCTAACGAAAGCAAAAAATGTACAACTAAAGTTGTTTCGTAAGCGCGCACTGAACAGCTAATGGCATTCTTTACATGCATGTTTAAAACATACTGAATAGATGAGGAACCGTGGTTACATAATATAAATATTGATGTATGGTAGACGTTCTTTAATTTTTTTTTTCATTTGTGATTGGGGGTTTAACGACCACCGTGAGCAACTCAATGGGCTATAGGTACTCGCCGGTCACTAATTTAGGGCCACTTGTTCCAGGGAAGGGAGAGAGTCAGTGCCGTAAGACAAACACAATATCCATGCCTCACCGGGAATCGAACCCGCACCCATCTCGGACGAATGATCAGAAACCATCGCTGAGACCACTGCGCCACCTGGTAGATGTTGAGTGGAATATTTATTGCTCGAGGTCCTCGCACTGTTGTGTTGCTATGCGCAGTTTTAAAATGCCCTTATAATTCCTTAGCCTTTTTTTTCTCTCTCTTTCTTAGGGCTTACGTGTTTATAATCGAGTGAAACTTTTTCAAGTACTGATGTGCTGCTGGGAATATTACTAGTTATTTTAGATTATCTCAGTTGCAATCAATCATCAATGAAGAAAAATTCGAACAATTCATGTGTGGCAACATAGCAACTACATAAAAATTGATTATATGCATCCATGGAAAAAAATATTTTCTCAAAAACTTCTAAAATTACCCCTAATTTTTTTTCTCCAAATTTTTACTACATTTTCTTTATCTGTTTCTCAATGTACACGTTAAAAACAAGAAGGGGGGGCAGGGGGACTGGATAAGTGGATATATGCACATAGCTTTCCTTTCGTATATTCAGAAACAAGCAAAAATAAAAATATAAAAGAAAAAGCCCGATTGAGGATAAAATGATAAAATCCTAAAGATCAGTTTTCGTGCTGCTAAGTTAGTCACGTTTCCATTTTCTTGTGCTTGCACTAAGTTAAAAGAAAATGAACAAATTTTGAATGTCTTACATTGGGATATCTTCTTGGGGCAGGGGATTAGAAATTTCTGATGGTTTGATGAAAGTCACGTAGTGAATTCCTATGTAATGGTCATATCCCTGTTTGAGTATTCTATAATTTTCTAGTTATTTTGAGAATTTCATGCTTTATAAGATGAATGTTGTAATTATATCTTAACTAAATGTGAATTGTAAGCAAATATGCCGAGGCGAAGTTTAGTTCTTATCTGTCAGATGCAAATGTCTTTTTTGGAGTTTGCTGGTAGTCTTCGCAGACCAGAAGTTCAAAACTTTACAGTGTTTTCATTTTCAGTGCACTACGCGTATGTCACAAGTTAAAATTTTAATGTGTACCTTTCAGAAACTGAAAAAATCAGGTATTTTGTATTAAATGCATCTCTGTTTTTTTAATTATTGATATTATTGATTAAACACAAGACTTTCTTTGTAACCTAAAGTGTTCCCATTAGTGTAGTTTGTTTCTTTGCAAATGCATAGTTAAATTTGTGGTTGAGGCGCCAGCGTATGAGAGTAATATTTGTATACTGTCTCCTTTAGATTCCACTCACAGGAAGAAATCTGGACGAGATAAGTCCAGCAAGAGCGCGGCGGCCACATATTAAACAAGAAAGATGACACCGAATTTTCGGGTGTAATAAGCACGTCTTTTGAATCCGTTCGGGCGTAAATTAAATTTATCCAAGCTATTCAAAGTCAATGGAACCGGTATGGAAAACAATACTATCTGACAGAAGAAAGAAGTTTTTAAATCGGGGTTTTTTCCCCCCAGATATGGCTATAAAAGCAATTGTGAGCTTACGCTCTCTGGTTGCAGACTTGTGTGTTAAGAAAAACATGAATTCACATGAGAAACATTTCGCACCGGAAACGCTCTCCAACACAAAAATAATTTTTCAAATCGGACGTTTAGAAACAGAGATATCGACAAAAATAAGATGTGACTTTACGTCCCCTGGTGGGAAAACTATGCATTATTTTAGGAAGAAAGTATTATCAAAAGAATTTTTCATATGAGCGGTATCGGTCCAAGAAAAAAATTAGTCGAGTTTTCAGGAGCCCAAATTTTGCTACATATACATCAGAAGCAGAAATTAACACTTATGCCCCTGATGGCCAAACCATTTTTACCAAACTTTAGAAATTGTGTGAAAAAATATTTTCCATCAGGTCTTCCATGCAATACAGGAAGAATTGTTCAAATCGGAGTTTTAGAAGCAGAAATAACGCAGAGAAGGCACTTTGCCTTTGTGCCCCTAGCGGAAAGTCTATGATTTCTTGAAAATTTTGAATTTTTAAGAAAAACATTTTGCATCGGAAACACCATCCAACAAAGAAGGAATTTTCCAAATCAGACTCCTAGAACTAGAGATATTGACAAAAATAAAATATATATCTACGCTCTCTGGCGTGGAAACCATGCATTATTTCAAGAAGAAAATGTTCCTAAAAGGTTTGTCGACATGAGTAGTATCGGGCAACAAACGACGTTTTCTTCAATCGAGATTTTAAAAACTCATATTTTGCTGCAAATACATCAGAAGCGGAAATTGATACTTACGCCACCTGGTGGCCAAACAATTTTTTACAAAAATTTGAAATTATGTGCAAACGATTTCCCATCAGGAGCTGTATCCGGTGCAGAAAGAATTTTTCAAATCGGAGATTTAGAAGCAGAGATATAGGGGGTAAGCAATTTACCTCTGCGCCCCCTAGCGAAAAGTCTATTAATTACTTGAAAATTTTCAAATTATATGAAAATCATGTCACACTGGAAACGCTATCCAACAAAGAAGGAATTTTTCAAATCGGACTCCTAGAAGTAGAGATATTGACAAAAATAATACATACATCTACGCCTCCTGGCGTAGAAACCATGCATTATTTTAAGAAGAAAAATGTTTCCAAGCGGTTTGTCGACATGAGCACTATAGGTCTACAAACGACGTTTTTTTCAATCGAGATTTTAGGAGTTCATATTTTGCTGCAAATACATCAGAAGCGGAAATTAAGATTTACGCCCCCTGGTGGCCAAACCATTTTTTCACCAAAATTAGAAATTATATGCAAACGATTTCACATCAAGAGCTGTATCCGGCGCAGAAAGAATTTTTCAAATCGGAGATTTAGAAGCAGAGATATAGGGGGAAACGCAATTTGCCTCCGCGCCTCTTAGCGGAAAGTCTATGAAATACTTGAAAATTTTGAAATTATATGAAAAACGTGTCACACTGAAAACACTATCCAACAAAGAAGATTTTTTTAAATCGGACTTCTAGAAGCAGAGATATTGACGAAAATAAAATATACATCTACGCCTTCTGGCGGAGAAACTGTGGAATATTTTTAAGAAGGAAATATTCCGAAAAGGTTTATTGATGTGAGTGGCATCAGTCCACGAAAGATCGTTTTCAATCTATATTTTAGAAGCTCAGATTTTATGGTAAATATATCGGAAGCAAATATTAACTCTTACGCCCCCTGGTGGCCAAAGTATTCTTTACCAAAAATTTTAAATTCTATGCAAAAGATTTTCCATCAGGAGGTGTATCCGCTGATGGAAAAAAAAATTCAAATCGGAGTTTTAGAAGAAGAGTTATCGGGAAACATGTAATTTACCTTTACGCTCCCTAGCGGAAAATCTGGGCCTAATTTGAAAAAGTAGCTATATCTAAAACATTTTTCGACATAAATGGAATTGAAATATAAAAGATTTTTTCAATCGGATGTTTAGAAGCAAATATGTTTATTAAAACGTATTTTTGAATTCGACATCATCTGCACTTACGCCCTCTAGCGGCGAAATTGTACATCGTAAAATAAAACGAAATGAAGGATCATCATTCGCATATTTCAAGCTTCCTAATGCAAAAAGAATTTTTCAAATCGGACTGATAGTTGCAGAGATATCATGGGTAGAGACGGACGGACAAACCGATAACATAAGCAAGATCTTTTTTGACAAAAGAAGTGCTAAAAACAATTGAATTCTGGAATAAGTCCAGTAGTATCTCCATGGATTCATTTAATGTGTGCCCCATTGTCTCATTAGCTGGCACCAACAGTAGCGGCGTTCATCCTTATGCAGCAAAGCCACAAACTGTTAAACAATGTTTGCGTTTAGAGCTAAGGTCACAGTGAACTCGGAAACAAGGTCGTTCCCCAGTTCTCTTTTTGAAAACAGCCTGGTGTGCTTCCTGGCGTTTTTCAAAAGCCTACGGACATTTTTTTTTTTAGAAGTTATGCATCCATTTAAATGAAACCAGGCCTTTTCTGTAAGAAATGTGTACAGCATTATGACGCTGTTGCATGTGAACCTCATGAACCAGTGGCAATAGTGATCATGTATGTCTACACCCAACGGGCACACCTCTTGCAGTATCCTGACTTCGTATGACTGTGATTTCAAACCTCTGTCAGCCCTGTGAATGGTTGAATGAGATGCTCTTACTTGTGCCAAATTCGCCAATTACTTACGGGGAGATCGCAACAAGCGACGGTCAACTTCCTCTACAAACTGTTGTGGCACTACTGGCTACACCTAGGACTTTTATCTCCAGCAGTAATTTTTTTAAGTGATACTTATTTCTCATTTGCTTTTGAATTTTCGGAACACATCTATACGTTCATTACTTCATTTTTATTCCCCTGCAACTACAGTATTTGGTGTCTTGCTTTTATGTCATTTAAAGGAACAGTAAACTCATTTCGGGCATATTTTTTTTTCGGCGAGAAAATGTAATGTCGAAAGAGACATGAAAACTGATGCAATCAGAATTGTTTTATCGTAAGTAGTTCTCCTGCTAGAGCGTTTTTAAAAACCAGGAGTGATGTCACAGAGAAAACAGCGTGCGGAGGGTTCTAGTCGGTGCTGTTTAACGTTCCATGCAGCGCAGTCGATCCCATCAATCTGTAAAATGGCTGGTGTAAATCCTTATTCATTTGAACCACCTTATTCTGCCGGTACAGTACGAATGCTTAACAAGGAATGTGAAAAAAAAATTCGGGTGTAGAGAAGGTAATCTTGGCTGGTGCCAATGTGATAACTGCGTGAGAATGTCAACAGACGCTGAGTGCTTGTGTTGCAACGAGAGTGATCAGATGATGAAAATAAAAGGTAGTGCCCAATGTGTAATAAACCACGAATCATTCGACAGTGTTGTTTTAAACATCCACACCTTACAGGCAAGTAGTTATCAAATGATTCTTCGAGCAGAAAAAAACGAGAAAAAAAAATGAACTTGTATGTAGCAAACTATGGAGACACGTTGCATACAAAAAACTCGTATATTGGGTGAATGCCTGGATACCTGTAGGACGAACAATCAGAAAAGTAATCCTTCCTGTGTTGTGAGTAAAATTAGAGAATGTTTCCCTGAATGTAATGAACAACATTCGGGTTTTATTTGTTGCCCTTGAAATGATCCAGACTATTTCGATTAACTTTCACTGTCACTAAAGATTTGTCAGCTGCTGTCTACAGGGTGTCCCGGAACTTCGTGTGCAAACTTGGAGGGGAGGTAGAGAACAGCTTTAGGAACCAGAATTAAATAGGAAAGCATGGGCGGAAACGATAGGCGGCGCTGTACCATCACCCCCTAATAGCTTAGCAGGCCCGCGCACCGAACTCCGGAAGCTGCGTGACGTAGGGGAGAGTAGGCTGATGTCCGTGGTGGGTGGTCGAGCTTGCATGAGCTTGCTCACTCTGTGTAATCGTGACTGCGGATGTGCGTGGTTGTTGTTGTCAAATTGTCAACTAAATTTATTTCATAGAGGAATATTAAAAGTATTCAAATTCCCTACTAATGGGGAGGTTCTCAGAAAATGGATTACAGCAATAAAGCGTGAAAATTTTCAACTCTAAGGTACGTGGAAACCTTTTGTTAACCTTATTTTAAACTACTCGTAAAATAAAAATTTTGAACTAGAAAATTTAAATTTGGCTAATTTTATAATCTAATGCATCTCACAGCGGGAAGTCAAAGCACTGAAAAGATTTTTGAAAAATGAAATTTATGTTTGTAATGGAAAGAATAGATTACTTGTGTTGTTATAGTAACCCATAACATGTTTTTGCCAATGTGTCAAATAAGTTCAAAGTAAAATATGTATATTTAGGAAGGGATTTTAAACTTTATTATGGACACAGAACAATAAGGGTTGCATGTTTTTGATCCCAAGAGTAATATGTTGATACATTCGTACTTAGTTATTTAAGTGTTTAGGCAGCGCCAGATTAACTTTTTTGGGGTCCCTATTTCTGGGCACAAATGCTTGTAAAATACTTATATCCTATACGAAATATATGTATGTCATGTACACATCTAACATGCCTATGTCCTTTATATAAATGCTAAGGCCTTGTTGCCATGTGAAATACATCTTTTGTGTTTGCAGACATAGAGAATTGCATTGAATTATCATTTTTAATATTTATTACTAAAAGAACACAAACACTGAATCAAGTATAGACAGCAAAAATTAGATATGAATGCACAAAAACAGAAGTTCACACATAGTTCAGGAGTAAGTTTGCCTTTAAAATGTCCGTTTAAAGATTTTGAAGCATTTTTCTACAAACCAACACATTGAAGAACTCTCGTGTGAGCAGTGTGTATGCTGTATCTGTGGTAGGATGGGAATTTATCAGAACCATTCAATTTCTTAAAAATTAGGTGAAATATATCAGTACTACCTGGGCAAGAAATTATTTACTTGCCCAGGTAGTAAAAGCTGGATGCGCAGGAAAATGTATCTTTTAAGATAACAAACCAAACCAGAACCCTATTTTTTTTTAAGTTAAAAATATGAACTGTTTTAACATGTTTGCACTTCCATTTTAAGGGTCTGTATTACAAATGTTCAATGCACAAACGTGTGTATATCAATTTTTAAGATGCTGATGCTAAAATTGGTATGAAATGGTACGATGATGAAACTGGTGTTTCGGAAATTTAGTGATTATGCCATGTTCCTTTTGTTAAAGTTTTCTCCCTTTGTCACTAAACATGAGAGGCCAGTTACATCAGAGGCATGCATACTGTTGTTGATTATAAACAAAATTTGGAGCAAAACTAGGTTTCCGATTTCTAGGCGTAGAGCATAACATAATTAAAGATGTGATATTACTCTTTCCTTGATACTACGTAACAATAATACAACTTCCATTAATTAACAATGACATGAAACACGACATGTGATGACTGTCTTTTTTTTCTTGTGTAGTAGGAAATTTTTTTACAAACTTTTTTATTTTAAAATTTAGTTACCATGCACAGGCAATTAGATGTTTTATTTACCTGCCCAGACGAATGATTTACATGCTCTGGGCATCTCGGGCATGGTATTTTTAAGCCTTGGATATTGTTATTTTTAAGAGAAAAAAAAGTACGTGGATCGACATGAATCCACATATTGTGGAAACTATGTTCTAAACAAACAAGATTTTTAAAATACAAGTAGAAATATATACTCGCTTCTTTTTTCTTTTTTTTTTTTTTTTCTTGAAAGCATTTGCTTAAAATGAGAGATCAACTTTTTATTCATTTATCTAGACTTATCTGTTTCCAGACTTCCTGCACTGTGTCTTCACAAGTACATCCTATAGTACCAAAACAATCGCTTAGATTTATTCAGTACAATAACTGCATGTGCATTTTTCAGGTTCTCAAAAAATATAACAATTATCTGAAAAAATACTTTAAGAAATTATTGGAACAAATTTCAGATTTTCTTAGAAACGTGTATTTGAAATTCTTCAAGGAACAGCTAACAGACTTATAATCAAATTGTGCTTGTGATACACAAAGAACTATACACAACCATAATTATATGTACATTGGCAGTTTTGCTGAATACTTCTTGAAAATCAAATTTCAGGATATTTCTGCCAATAAGTTACTTGTATTTTTCCAGATAAAAAGAAATGCTTATATTGTGGATCCAAATAGTTTTTCTTAATGCTACTAATATACTTAATACAGATGTGTTGAACTTTGACAAGGTAACTTTTTTGAAATAGTGCTCTGGAAGACAAAAATTATAAACTTTATATTTGCTTATCAAAATGAAGTTGTCCAAACACGTAACTAGATGGTACTAAAATTAGGAAAACTTGTTATGTCATTATTGTACGTTTAATAATGTAGCAATTGCATCATTTTCTTGAAATCTTAATTTATTTGATGCAATCAGTGGATCAAGCAGCAATTCACTGTATGTATGTTAAAACGTGTTTTATTGAGCCTTTGGTAATAATTAAATAACACAAAAAAATTCAGTTTTTCTTGACCTTTTTTTATATATTAGTGATCACGGATTGCATATAAAATACATTTTCACTAAAGGAATTATTTCATTACTAAAATTTTCATAGTCATAAGTTTGCAATGAATGAAAAATCTGATTCCTTAAATATGTCAATGGACATCTTTTGAAACGACGGCGATACTTCGTAATGGACCCTCAAACTAATCTTTCAAGTACAAGAACGATTTGTTCACAAGTACAGGAATCGTTCGGCTAACTATAAAGACACTATAACTTCAAGTGAAACTACGACAACAGTTTATAATTTCTATTATAGGAATGGTTTATCACTTTCAGTGAAATGACAGGGATGCTTTCATTAAGTTGACGAATCTGTGTTGCTTACCCTTTCAAGTCGAAATTATTGCTACGCTAAATTTTACGCTGTAATTTCTTTTTCTTCTGTATTTTAAAAGATTATTAATCAAACTTGTTAACTCTGCAGTTATTTGAAAACTAACACACAAGTTCTTATTTAAATGCAGTGAAACTCTAAAAGAACGCACGACCTGGTTAGTTGGCGTACGTAAAGACGCGTTCGTTCGCACATCGCCGTAATGCTCCTCTCCGCGACTACGGACTACTCTAGTGACGTCACAAATCGGTGCGCGGGCCTGCTAAGCTATTAGGGGGTGATGGCTGTACGCGAGCTCGCAAGGTCGGCACGTGACCATTTGGACCGGACATTTGGAACCAAGTGGATTGGGCGTGGCGGTCCCGTCGAATGGCCCTCCAGATCACCTGATTTATCTCCTCTTGATTATTATCTCTGGGGTGCCATGAAGAGCATTGTGTACGACACGCCAGTAAATTCTGAAATGTACCTGGTGGCACGAATCTCCATTGCTGCTGCTAGGATCCGTGAAATGCCAGGTATCTTCGACAATGTTCGCCAATCCATGTCGCGTAGGTGTCATGCGTGCATGCGGGCCAATGGGTGCAATTTCGAACACCTCCTGTGATGCTTGTAAGTACATTGTACTCTTTTGTTGTGTAATAAAGCATTTTACACTGCTTTCTGTATTGTGGCCTTACTGTGTCTTTGTGTCTCTTTCTCACGTGAGGGTGACGTTTCCGCCCATGCTTTCCTATTTAATTCTGGTTCCTAACGCTGTTCTCTACCTCCCCTTCAAGTCTGTACACGAAGTTCCGGGACACCCTGTATATACAAATATGTAAAAGGTATTTTTCATTGAACTAAGTGCATATTTCATTGTTGTTGTTTTTTGTTTCTCCTATTGTCATGGGAGAAACAACTTTATGAGTATTTCTCGTAGCCCCAGTGCAAAGCTATAAATGACCCCTCCCCCTACGAAAATAGAAACACCGCAATAGTTGAACATGATATGTAGCTCTAGAAGTAACAGTTAGATAAAAATGCAGTTTATCTAACTGTTATTTCTACTGTTATTACTGTATGGCAGGTTAGTCAGAGATAGAAATTTCCTGCCAGCAGTTCAGGATGCTCCATTAACGTCTGAGCTGACCACCATAAATGGTTGGTTATACTGGACCGCCATTGCTTCTAGTAAAGGAGCTTTCTTTTCAGCAGCTTTTAGATTTTTAGTCAAACTTTTGGCCTTGTGCCACAAATCAAACTGATGAGGCCTGAGAGTAATAAATCGCACTCATTCTTTTCCAAGTCCCCGTCAAAAACACCTTTTTGGACGACAACACAACCCATATTTCCCCTGCGAATATCCATAATGGAATATGTAGAGTATTTGGCGCAAAAACCTGGCGAATCAAACTGTCCATCTTTGCTCACCCAAATTTCGGAATCGCATAATTTGAAATCATCAGTAATTTTTTTTTTCGTACTGTGTCACGTAAACTTGATTATTGGCCCAATTAAAAGTTTCACCACTTTGTAAAAAGTAGTGCTACTGAGTTATTGTAAACTAAAAGTTTCAGCGAAATCCGTAAACTACTAAAATTCATTCCAGTTGTGTAAATTGCAGCAGAAAGTTTAATGACTAACGAACAGGGCGCGTGCAACACAAGGAGAGAAATTCCTGACACTAATTACCTCGTACTTTTCCTCACAACCCCTACCGCGCCGAGTACACAGATGGCGCTGGTGGAAGAAGTGGTCTGACTGACCGCTTGTCTAGTGTGACGTCATTATCAGAAACTTAGTCGGCTATTTAGTCAGCTCTCAATGGCCGTAGGGAAACAAATTTCCGCTCTACGAGCATCATCCCGTCCCCCTCATTACATGACAGCAAACATTTGTATTTTCGAGGACTTTTTTTTTAAGTTTACTATTCCTTTAAGTTTGATTAACGTTTACTGAGTTTAGATGTGTGATTCCCACGATTATATTTCAACATTAAGTTGTGCCCCCCCCGCCTCTCGAGTGTAAACATTGCACACGAAATTAAGCTTATTTACCTGCCATTTGTTAAAAATGACTAAGTCATCACTTCTTATGAGCACTGCAGGGAAATAAGTTCTAACTGAGTGTGGAAGGATACAGGATAAGTTATATAAGTTCTAACTAGGTGTAACAAATGATACAGGATAAGTTCTATCCTGTACCACTTGTTCGGTGAGTAATTAAAGTCTTAAGAAGGCACCGTACTATATATATTTAAAGTGTATCGAATGTAAAATTTATTGATTTTTCAGTCAAGTATGGGTAAACTGAAAATTAGTTTTGTATGTGCCATAGGTAGAATACCCTCGAATACATTTGTTTGTGCCGGTGCATTTTCTACAAACGATGCAGCATCTATGTGTAACACACAATTAACATTTGTTAAGACCAGTGTTTCTTCGTGAATATTTCATTCTTATAACTTCTCTTTTCAAATCTGAGAAAACTCATGAGTAAATTACCCTTATCTTTCTTCATTCAGTAAGCATAAGATTTTTTTTTTTTTTTTTTTTTTTTTGGATTGGAGGTTTAACGACCACCGTGAGCAACTCGCATAAGATTCAGTAGGAGCTGTTACTACATTATATATGTTTTTCAAGAATTAACTAGTACATCATGAATTGCCCATATTAGAGTTCGTTTATAAAATGCTAAGAGTGATTTTTGAAAATGGTAAAAAATTATCTGTCCTGGTGCAAACGAAAATTTCGAGAACATTTTTATACAGAATTATGTTTCAGATATATTATACAAAATCCTGTTCAGATTTGTTAAAAAGGTTTCGCATTTTTGTTCCCTGAAGGATTCAAACGTTTCTGGAACTTTTCCTTGTTTACTGTGGAACGTTCCTCAAAATCAGGCTGCCAGCCTGTTTCTAGATTTTTCAGAAGCATGTGTAAAGTTCCTCAAAGTTGTTGCAAAAGTTCCACCGGAGGTTTTCTGCTTTTGCGAAATGTTTTCAAGTTTATTGTTGAACGTTCCACAAAATCAGGCGGCCAGCCTGTTTCTAGATTTTTCAGTAGCATGTGTAAAGTTCCCCAAAGTTGTTTAAAAGGTTCCACCGGAGGCTTTCCGCTTTCGCGAAATGTTTTCAAGTTTATTGTGGAACGTTCCTCAAAATCAGGCTGCCAGCCTATTTCTAGATTTTTCAGTAGCATGTGTGAAATTCCTCAAAGTTGTTGAAAAGGTTCCACCGGAGGCTTTCCGCTTTTGCGAAATGTTTTCAAGTTTATTGTGGAACGTTCCTCAAAATCAGGCTGCCAGCCTGATTCTAGATTTTTCAGTAGCATGTGTAAAGTTCCTCAAAAGTTGTTGAAAAGGTTCCACCGGAGGCTATTCGATTTTGCGAAATGTTTTCAAGTTTATTGTGGAACGTTCCTCAAAAGCAGGCTGCCAGCCTGTTTCTAGATTTTTCAGTAGCATATGTAAAGTTCCTCAAAGTTGTTGAAAAGGTTCCATAGGAGACTTTCCGCTTTTGCGCAATGTTTTCAAGTTTATTGTGGAACGTTCCCCATAATGATGCTGGCACCCTGGAACTAAATGTTTCAATAATGTGCGGAAAGTTGATTACTGTTTTTGAAAAAGTTCCTCTCCTTATTGTGAAACGTTCCACAAAATCATCCCGGGACAATGTTTCAGACTTCTTCAAAAATGTGTGGAACGTTTGTCAGGATTTCTTGCATAATGTTTTCAAAAATGTTGAGGCAGCTGTGTGACGTTTCACAGAATTTTTTACAGTGCAGTTCATGTGTGTCATGAGTGGAAACAAATAGTTGCAAAGAATCCAAACTTTCTAAACACAGTAATAACTGCCGAAGAAACATGGGCCCACTATTTCGACCCCCTCACGAAGCGCGCAACGAGTGTCTGGAAACACACAGGCTCGCCTCCTCCGAAAAAAGTCCGCCAAACCAAATTAGTTGGGAAGGTGATGTTGATCATTTTCTTTTATCATAAAGCTGTAGTCCACCAGCATGCCGTTCCTCCACAAATTAATATCAATGCTCAGTATTACATTTCAGTCTTGAAGCTTCTGTGACGACACATATCGATTAAGCGACCGGAACTGGTGGACAAGTGGACCCTACAGCATAATAATGCCCGCCCACATGCGGCTGCTTGTGTTCAACAGTTTCTTGCGAAATGCAGTATTGTAATCATGCCACAGCCTGCCTACCGTTCTGACCTCGCCCCGTGCGATTTTTGGTTGTTTCCAACAATAAAGGAGAAGTTCGGTAGCACAACATTACCACACAGATGAGCAGAATTCCTTAACCTAGTTTTAAACGAAATTAGAATAAAAAACAATAATACAAATGTCAAAACAGACATAGGTTTAAAGCATTTCTGCATGTATATATGTCTTACTCTATAAAGTAACGTAGCCGCTCGGTGGCGCAATGGTCTAAGCGCTGGCTTTTGACCATTTGTCCGTAAATGGTCCGGATTTGAATCCCGGTGAGGCATGGATGTTGTGTTTGTCATACGGCACTGTGTCTCTACGTTTCCTCGAGCTAGTGACCCTAAATTAGGGACTGACGACTGCTCATAGCCAATTGAGTTGCTCACGGTGGTCGTTAAACCCCTAACCTAATCAAGAAGAAAAAAACATTAGCGTAAACTAAAGCATTTTTAGGTTCTTTTTTATTTTTTCTCAATTTTGGAAGCAATTAAAATTTTATAGTATTTATGATTTTGAACTTTTTTTTATACATTTTTTACAATTATACGTTTTTAAGTCATCCCCTAGAAAAACAAATAACCATGATTGCACTGTATATACATAGTTTATCGACAAATAAAATTTATTCGACAAATGACTTCTTTCATGTACTTGTTCAAGTTTGTTCCAAACATCTTCTGCATTAGTTTCGTGCAAAAAGTTAGAGTTATGAATTACCACTATATAAACACATTACAGCTGTACACTCTTCATCATTTTATATCCAGGAGTCATCAACAAACTGTGATTTGTGTTCTACATTTCCTAGATTTTCTATTATTAGCATCATTTCCGTCTTGAACTTTCGGGTGGCTTCTTCATTTCTGTCAATTCTTCTGTGTGCATATATTTTTTGGAGACTGTCTTTTTGAAAAACTTATACGTTCAACTTTGTATATAACATCATTCGCGTCTGGTAAAATCTACATAAACCGACTTGTTTGGTCAAATTTGTGCCAAGCACTTCAAAATGTTTACTTCCCCGTACAACGTTTAGCCCGTTGATACCCCACCCCCACCTCCACCAGCTCTGAGCTGCTGGCGTCACCACTGAGATTAACATTAATCCTTTCCGTCTGATTACCTGATGTACGGGCTACAACTATGGTGTAGAACCTAATAAAGGAAATTGATGTTTGAGTCATTTGTTTCTACCCAGTATTAGGATGTCCATGTCAGGGGTATTAGAACTTCCCCATCATGCCTTGAATCATCAAGCAGGGAATAAAAGACTAGCAGCCAACTCTTATCAATTTACGTTTGGTTCTGCTGAGATGAGAGACGTACCGTAGTGAATCAAGCGGGATGCACTATGGCTATCGCCCGCCCCACTACTTAGAACGGATATTTCCATTTTAAATAACCATGATCAAAAATAATGAATGTATATATTTTTGTAAAATTATAATAATAAATGACCAGATTTTCGTAAAACTATTCATAACAATTAAAATCTGCTGTGAATTTGGAGATCAAATGTTCTGTTCTAGTCAGGGAGACGGGAAAAGAAAGAAAACTAGTTAGTAAAACCATGCAATGCATGATTATGATACGCTTTCCAACATACTAGAAATCATTACTCAAATTATGAGGATAATGGATGTGGAATAAATCTCGCTCCTGTGCCCTGACCTTTGACACCATTTCGACGATATTCAACAGAACCCGTTCAGTATACCTCCGGAACACATTATGAAGTTTTGTCGTAGTCGAAGCATTTGGCGTAAGTTATGACGGATAAGGGCGATGGAATTGATCCCGCTCCTATGTCATGCCCATTTACCCCATTTCTGCCATTTTCAATAGGGTTCCTTCCCAAGTTGTCCCCTACCACACACTAAAATTTCATCGAAATCGAACCATTTTTGCGTGAGTTATCGTGCGGACGGGCGGACAAAGCTGGAGCATTTACGCTTCTTCAACCTACGGTTGAAAAGGGTAAGAAAGCTAAAGTTTCAGAAACAAAGGAAACTGAGAGTGGAAAAAACAAGTTAGTAAAATCATGCAATGCATTGATTATAATACGCTTTCCAACATACCAGAAATCATTACTCAAGTTATGAGGATAATGGCTGTGGAATAAATCTCGCTCCTGTGCCCTGGCCTTTGATCCCATTTCGATGATATTCAACAGAACCGGTTTGGTATACCTCCGAAATAACATGATAAAGTTTTGTCGCAATCGAAGCATTTTTACGTAAGTTATGATGCATAAGGGCTATAGAATAAATCCCGCTCCTGTGTCCTAACCGTTGACCCCATTTCGCCCATTTTCTATAGAATTCGTTCCCAGGCCAGACCCTACAGCATACTAACATTTCATCCAAATCGAAGTATTTTTACGTAAGTTATGACGCATAATGGCAATGGAAGTGATTCCGCTTCTATGTCCTGACCTTTGACCCCATTTCGCCCATTTTCAATAAGGTTTGTCGCCAGGTGGTCCCCTACCACATACTAAAATGTCATTGAAATCAAATCTTTTGTACGTTAGTTATGACGCATAAAAGCAGTGGAATGGATCCCGCTCCTATGTACTGACCTTTGACCCCATTTCGTTCACTCTAAATAGGGTTCCTTCCCAGGTGATCCCCTAGCAGATACTAAAATTTCTTCGAAATCAACGATTGTTTCGCGAGTTATGGTGCGGACGGACATACGCACACAACGCGCGACGTAATGAGGCAGATAGGAATCGCGACCATCTGCTTGCCGCAATAGTGTGACGTCATAAAACTTTAATAGGATCCACACACAACGCGTGACGTAATGAGACAGATGGCGTGACCGCGCGCCAACATTATCAAGCTGTGACGACAGAAGATTTCTAAGCATTGGTAACATTAATGGAACAACGCCATCACTAAAAACGTTATAATTCGGGGTGATTATTTAACAAACTAAACAAATTCTCCTAAAGTCGAGATCAAGCTAAATCGATTTCTAGTACCAGAAAACGGTACGTTAACGACTTTAATCAAAATTCTTAGAGCCGTTTTCAAAATAAAATGTACATACATACATACATACATACAAGAATTGTTACTTTAAGCTGGACGTCAAGTAATTTGGCTTCCTATACTTCCAATGGAAAAACTTCTGTACACATTTTCTTCAAAACTAATGCGTTCCCAAGGATGAAAATTTGAACATCGATTAAAATGTCTTCATTTTATAATTTGCAATACTTAATATTTTCTAAAACATAACCATAATTATGCAATTCCACATTTGTTTGTCTACTGATGTCATGAAAATACAGGTCGCGCCATCTTTTTTCTGGACAATTAATGCGTTCACAAGGATGAAAATTTGAACATTGATTAAAATAGCTTCATTTCATAACTTGGAATTCTTAATATTTTCTAAATCATAACCGTAATTATTCAATCCACCATTTTTTTGTCCACTGACGTCCTCAAAGTACAGGTCGCGCCATCTTTTCTCTGGTTTCAACACCACCAAAGGAAAAGTTATTGATTTTTAATACAATTATGGTTATGTTTTAGAAAATATTAAGTTTTCCAAGTTATAATATGAAGTTATTTTAATCGATGTTCAAATTTTCATCCTTGGGAACACATTAGATGTGAAGGAAATGTTTACAAAAGTTTTTCCATTGGAAGTATAGGAAGCAAAATTACTTGACGTCCACACTTTAATAATATGGGATAAGGGCAATGGAATGGATCGCAATCCTATGTCCTGACCTTTGACCACATTTCGTCCATTTTCAATAGAGTATGTCCCCAGGTGGTCCCCTACTACATAATAAAATTTCATCGAAATCGAACCATTTTTACGCACGTTATAACGCATAAGGGCAATGGAATGCATCCCGATCTTATGTCCTGACCTTTGAACCCACTTCACCCATTTTGAATAGGGTTCGTCCCCAAGCGGTCTCCTACCACATAGTAAACTTTCATTGAAATAGAACCATATTTACGCAAGTTATGTCGCATAAGGGCAATGGAATGATCCCGCTCCTACGTCGTGACCTTTGACCCCATTTGTCCCATTTTCAATAGGGTTCGTCCCTAGGTGGTCCTCTAGCACATAGTTAACTTTCATTGAAATCGAATCATTTGTACGCCAGTTATCGTGCGGACGGGAGGACAAAGCTGGAACATATACGCTTCTTTAACCTACTGTTGAAAAGCGTAAAAAAACGAAAAGAAGCAAGGATCATCATTCGCATATTTTAAGCTTCCCAATGCAAAAAGAATTTTTCAAATCAGACTAATAGTTGCAGAGGTATGGTGTCTTCAGACGGACGAACAAACCGGTAACATAAGCACAATCTTTTTACAAAAGACGTGCTAAATATAATAACCACAATAATAACCATAGCATCTATGAGAGGGATTCTGCTGCTTGCGATCTTTTACCAAGCTATCTATATCCGGTTGGATGACCGACAGTTTGAGTAGTAAAGTAGTTTCCACATCTAATCTATTTCTTTTTTTGCTCTTAATTTCAACTAAACCCGAAAATCCAAGCTCACAGTTGTAGGTCTTTGGGAAAGGAAGATGTTTAAGGGCTCTATCTGATAGCTCTGGGTATTCGTGTCGGGGCATGCACTCAAAATTTAAGAGGAAGGATTCTCACATTCTTCATTAATTTTTCTTCTGAAATTTCCTGCGGACCACTTGGCAGCCCATCGCGGACCACCCGTGGTCCGTGGATCACACTTTGAGAAACGCTGTCCTAAGGTAAGCTTCTGTATCCGCACCCTGAGACGGAAAATTTTATTATTTTGCCATTGGTTTTGGAAAACCTGGCTGCTCTGTAAACATTTCTGTTTCGAGAGCGCAGAAAATTTTGCACACCAATTGGTTCAAATCGGCCGCTAAAAGTATTATGGGAATATTTTCCCCACCCGTTTTGCCAACTGATGGACACATGATGAAACCTGTGCCATCTCCGTGGCGCAGTGATATATGCACTGGCTTCTGACCATTCGTTCGGGATGAGTCCGGGTTCGAAACCCAAGAAATATGGATGTTGGGTTTGTCTTTCGGCAGTAAGGGAGCCACTTTGGCAGTGGCTCTCTTCCTTCCCAAGGAAGAGAGCCACTGTCGCCCCTAATTTAAGGCCACTGGTTCCATCCAGTGGTCCTAAATTAGAAACGACAGCTCATCAAGTTGCTCAGGGATGGTCGTTAAACCTCTAAACAAGTCAGTAAAATCATGCAATGCATTGGTTATGATACGCTTTCCAACATACCAGAAATCATTACTCAAGTTATGAGGATAATGGCTGTAGAATAAATCTCGCTCCTATGCCCTTACCTTTGACCCCATTTCGATGATAATCAACAGTACCTGTTAAGTATACTTCCGGAACAACATGATAAAGTTTTGTCTCAATCGAAGCATTTTTACGTAATTTATTGACGCATCATCATCATCATCATCATTGTCAACCATTATCAATCCACTGCTGGACGAAGGTCTCCCCAAGTTTCCTCCACAACGGTCTGTCTTGTGCCAGACTCCTCCATGTCACTCCCGCATACTTTCGAATTTCATCCACCCATCCCCCATGTGGTCTTCTTCTGGGTCTTTTCCTGTCCCTTGGAATCCAATCTAAAATTTCGGCTGTCCATCAATGGTCTGTCCTTCTGGCAGTATGCCCAGCCCTTTGCCATTTCAGGGATTTAACTCTGATCATGATGTCTTCCACTTTTGTCATTTTTCGGATCCACGAGTTCCTCTTCTTATCTCTCCTGGTTGCACCAAGCATGCACCTCTCCATGCTTTTTTGAGTTGTCTGTAGCCTTTGTATGTCTCTTTTAGTTAAGGTCCACGTCTCTGCCCCATACGTAAGCACTGGAAGGATGCATTGATCAAACATTTTTCTTTTAAGACATAACGGCATATTGCTCTTGAAAATTATGCTGTTTCTTCCAAAAGCTCTCCAGGCAAGTTTTGTAAGCCGATTAATTTCTTCATCAATGTGACCCTCACTTGATATCTGCTGTCCAAGATAAATGCACGTGTCTGTTATCTCCAGCTTTTCTCCATCAATCGATAAATCTTCATTTCTTGTAAAAGCATTGAACACCACTTTTGTGTTCTGAAAGTACGTTTTTAACCCCACTTCTTTACTCTTGTCAGCAAGTTCCTGGATCATACTCTGCAGCTCTGATGGGGTAGTTGCAAAAATGACTACGTCATCAGCAAAACGAAGGTGAGTTAGATAATCCCCATTAATCTTTATCCCTTTGTTTTCCCAGTTCAGTGATTGAAAGACATTTTCCAATGTGGCATTAAAGAGCTTCGGAGATATGGTGTCACCTTGTCTCACTCCCTTTCCAATTTTTATGTGTGTTGTATTTTCAAACAGCCGAATCTTTGCACTTGCATTTTCATAGATGTTATTAATAATATTAATGTATGCATCTTCAATACCGCAGGATTTCAAAGCCATTGTAACTGCTGATGGTTTCACCGAATCAAAGGCTTTTTCATAATCGATAAAAGCCATGCACAATGGAAGTTCATATTCCCTTACTCTTTCAATTAGTTCTCTCAGTACGTGTATATGATCTATTGTGCTGTAGCCACTCCTGAATCCAGCTTGTTCTCTCGGTTGAGCCATGTCCAGTGTTACCTTCAAACGGTGTGAAAGAACTTTAGTGAAGATTTTATAAACCACTGATAGGCGGCTGATAGGTCTGCAGTTTCTGATATCCTTCATGTCACCTTTTTTATGTAACAGGATCATTGTAGCATTGTTCCAATCCTCAGGAATATTCCCTTCATTAAGGCATCGAGTGAAAATTTGGGCGAGTAGGCGAGTACTGTTTTGATTTCTCCACTTGCTTCTTGTATGATGTCTACAGTAATTTCATCTTCTCTTGGAGCTTTTCCCCGCTTCATGTTTTTGATTGCATGTGCAACTTCTGCTGGGAGGACTGGAAGAACTCTGGTACTGGTACCTTTCATGATGTCTGGGGTACATGCATCATCCCTTTCATATAATTTGGAGTAGAAATCTTTCACTCTTGTCAAAATTTCGCCTCTATTTCTTGTTACAGAACCATCTTCTTTTCTCAGTGCCATAATCTGTTTTCTTCCCTTACTGATGTGTCCCTTTGCTATCCTTAGGCTTTGGTTGTTTTCAATTGCTTTCCTCACTAGTTTACAGTTGAGTTTCCTTACATCTTCAGTGATACTTTTTCTTACTGTCTTGCATAGCTCTATATATTCCACTTTGGAAGTCACATCTTCTTTAGTTGTCCTCATCTCTCTTCTTTTTTGCATCAACATTTTGGTTTTTCCTGATAATTTTTTCACATGCAACTTGTCCTTAGACCCAGCTAATTTTGTTGCTGTTTCCATAAGAGCTTTGGTTACTTTTCTGTTAACTTCAGAAATATCCACTTCTTCCGATGTTAGGCCTTCTAAAGCAGAGAATCTGTTCTTCAGTTCCAACTTGAAGGTATTATGGTGTGTTTTAAGGTTGGTTATGTCAATATACTTTGTTTGTCTTATGAGCTTGCCACGTTCGAGTTTAGTGTTGAGGTGCATCTTACATCTTATACCAATCTATGGTCACTACCTGTGTTGAACTTGTTTAGCACACTGCAGTCTTCTATGACGAATTTTATGTTACACATAATAAAATCAATTTCACTTGTCGTCCCATTTGGATGTCTCCATGTCCATTTCCTGTGTGGCTTTTTCTTGAAAAAGGAGTTCACGATGAAAAACCCTTCTGCCTCTGCAAACTCTACGAGAGTATTTCCACGCTGGTTTCTGTTGCCGTGACCGAATTTACCTACTGAAGTTTCATTCTGTTGCCGTTGCCCTATTTTTGCATTGAAATCTCCCATAATTATCTTCAAGTGCTGCTTACCTTTATTATTTAGATCACGAATTTCCTCATAAAATTCTTCAATTTCTTCTTCAGGATGACTTGTGGTGGGTGCATAAGTTTGAATAATCTGAGCCTGGTATCTTCTCGAGAGTTGGATAACGAGTCGTGCAGCTCTGTCAGAGGAACTTTCAACTTCTACAACTTTATCCTTCAGTTTCTTGTTTATTATAAATCCAACACCACTAGTTCTACCAGTATCTGTCCCACGATAGTAGAAGAGATATCTATTTTTCAGTTCAATGAGATCTTCTCCTTTTCTCCGTACCTCACTTAGCCCGATGATGTCCCACTTGATCCTTTGTAGTTCCTCTTCCAATTCAAGAAGCCTTGAATCAGAAGATAGAGAGAGCGTCCATTATACGTAGCCAAGGTCAGCATCAGATGGCAGCCTAGTCCGGTCCTCCGGGGATTCTTAGCACCCTCTGCCTTCATGTCGCACTGGCCGCTGCCTTGGCCAGGTACATTCCAGCTGCCGTAGACTGAGGGCCAAGATTTAAGTTGTGGAGTCATTTTGGAGGGGTTTGGCCATAACTCACCACGCTGGCCAAGCGGGTTGGTGAGTGTGGGATAGCATTTCCTCTAATCCCGATGGTATAGTTATACCGCTATTGGCGGTCGTCAGAGCCCCTTTAGTGGGAACAGGATGCACCACGAGAAGGCGGGGTTGACATTTGTCAAGGAGAGGCTGTGATGTTACGCATCACCTGACCTTACATCCCATTGACGCATAAAAGCAATGAAATAGATCCCGCTCCTGTGTCCTGACCTTTGAACCTATCTCGCCCATTTTCAACAGGGCTCCTTCTCAGGTGGTCTTCTACCACATACTAAATTTTAATTGTAATCGAACCAATTGTACGCAAGTTATGACGTATAAGGGCAATGGAATGGATCCCGCTCCTATGCCCTTACCTTTGACTCCCATTTCACCCATTTTCAATGGGGTTCGTCCCCAAGTTGTCCCCTACCACATACTAAAATTTAATAGAAATCGAACCACTTTAAGCGAGTTAGCGTGCGGACGGGCAGACAGACAAACAGATTTGGAGCATATACGCTTCTTCAACCTACAGTTGGAAAGCATAAACAAAAAGAAAAAAAATTCAATCTAGTTAAGTGTTCAGTCGTCATGGGCCGGAGAAAATTGCTCACATGGTGTTAAGAGCGGGTTGAACGAAAAAGTTTGCGCGAAAGACCGGCCACTTGTTTTTGAAGAGCAGTTACTGACGTCAATGAAGGTGACGCAGATTGCATTATAAATAATCGGAACAAGGTCACGTAAAGTCGTCGTCTTGTAAATTAACGAAGTCTGATCACAGCTAAGTGATTCAATAGCTAAGTTTAGCTTATGAACATCCTGTTAGTAGACCTCATGCATACATAATTTATGGAAATGTTCGTAAAATAAAACAACGTAGATCGTCCCGTCTTCAGTTTTTATCAACGCCTGGAGAGCACGTGAGAGGAAGAACTGAAATCCCATTTCCTTATTTCTGTTCCCTTTGTGCTGTATTTGGCAGCCGTTCTTGCACAGCTGGTATTTTATTTTTTATTTTCACTTGTCGATAAACCGCTCGAAATAATCGCGCCCATAATTGCTGGTAGTTTACCTGCTGTGAGGGAAAGAAGGCTTGCATACTGCGAACTCATTTTACTCCACTTCGAATTCATTTTACTGGTGCATTTTAAATTATTAATGCATATGAAAGGATATAGAAACATAAATAGAACTGTGGGGAGCAGAAGAAAGGAAAAGCAGATAACTCTAACAAAATTCAGAAAAAAATAATTCTCTTTCCCTGGTGCCCCAAAAATGCCCGTGAAAGCGGCAAAGTCACCAATATATGTTAAAACAAATTTGATTCTTTTCTTGATGTGATATTGCATCAAGAAAAGAATCAAATAAGTGATTTTTTATAAGTGATTAATTTTGCTGATTGCCTATGACCCGCCACCCTATTACCCGGACATCAATATCATGTGAATTAGAATGGGACTAGCAAAATATCTATACATTATTTGAAAGAAGAGATTATAACTAAAATAATCTTCGATATATATGCAATCGAAAGGAAAAATAATTTTTGAATAGGATATTTAGAAGCAAATAATGGAATGAAATGTATTTTGAATTGTATGTCATCTGCATTTACGCCATCTAGCGGCGAAGTTGTTGCATCGCAAAAAAATTGGAATGCAAAGATCAACATTCTCAGAATTAAAGCTTCCCGATGTAAAAAGAAATTTTAAAATCAGACAAATAGTTGCAGAGATATAGCGTCCATAGACAGACGCACGGACGGACAAAGTGATCACATAAGCACGATCGTTTTTTTTTTTTTTAAAGGCCTGCTAAAAACAGAGATATTGAGAAAAACAAGTTAAACACAGATTTCCGCCGCAAAGCGGCGAAATTGTACCTTATTTTGAGAAGAAAATAGGCACAAAGGGTCTTTATAGCCGTAGTACTTGACCAAAAAAGAATTTTTTCAATCGTACTCTTAGTCCCGCAGTTACTGCTCTAAACAGAAACGGAAACTTACGCCCCTGTAGCACACTTGTGCGTTAAGAAAACTTTGAAATTATATGATAAAAACTTTGCATCGGAAACGCTGTCCAACACAGAAAGAATTTTTCAAATCGGATTCTTAGAAGCATAGATATCGACAAAAATAAAATATACATCTACGTGCCCTGGCGGAAGAACTATGCATTTTTAAGCAGGAGGTATTCTTAAAAGATTTTCCGAGGTGAGCGGTATCGGTCCACCACAAAATATTTTTTTTAATCGAGTTATCAAGAGCTGAGATTCTTCTACAAACACATTAGATTTTCCGAGGTGAGCGGTATCGGCCCGCCACAAAAGGATTTTTTAATCGAGTTATCAAGAGCTCAGATTCTTCTGCAAACACATTAGATTTTCCGAGGTGAGCGGTATCGGCCCACCACAAAAGAATTTTTTTTTTAATCGAGTTATCAAGAGCTCAGATTCTTCTGCAAACACATGAGATTTTCCGAGATGAGCGGTATCGGCCCACCACAAAAGAATTTTTTTTAATCGAGTTATCAAGAGCTCAGATTCTTCTGCAAACACATGAGATTTTCCGAGATGAGCGGTATCGGCCCACCACAAAAGGATTTTTTTAATCGAGTTATCAAGAGCTCAGATTCTTCTGCAAACACATGAGATTTTCCGAGATGAGCGGTATCGGCCCACCACAAAATAATTTTTTTTTTTAATCGAGTTATCAAGAGCTCAGATTCTTCTGCAAACACATGAGATTTTCCGAGATGAGCGGTATCGGCCCACCACAAAAGAATTTTTTTAATCGAGTTATCAAGAGCTCAGATTCTTCTGCAAACACATGAGATTTTCCGAGATGAGCGGTATCGGCCCACCACAAAATAATTTTTTTAATCGAGTTATCAAGAGCTCAGATTCTTCTGCAAACACATGAGATTTTCCGAGATGAGCGGTATCGGCCCACCACAAAAGAATTTTTTTAATCGAGTTATCAAGAGCTCAGATTCTTCTGCAAACACATTAGAAACAGAAACAAAGGATTACGCCCCTGGTGGCCAAACCATTCTTTAACAAACATTAGAAATTACATGCAAAACCCATCAAGAGCTGTAACCGATGCAGAAAGAATTTTTCAAGTATGAGTTTTAATAGCAGAGATATTGGGGATGGAAACAAAATTTACCTTTACGCCCTCTAGCAGAAAATCTGTACATTACTTGAAAAAAAAATGACTAAAATAGTGGTCGATATGAACGGCATTGAAAGGAAAAATAATTTTTTCAATCGGATATTTAGAAGGAAATATGTGGAATAAAATGTGTTTTTTAATTTGCTATCATCTGCATTTAAGCCCTCTGGCGGCGAAGTTGTGGATCATGATGCAAACATTTCAAGCTTCCCAATGAAAAAATACTTTTTCAAATCAAACTAGTAGTTTCAAAGACATGGTGTCTGGAGACGGAAGGACAAAGTGATAACATAATCACGATCTTTTTTCCCAGTACAGCCCTGTCCTGTACTGGACAATTTAGCATTTTACTCCTGCATAAAAAAAAATACATTTTCTTCTCACAAAACGAAATTTGACTTGCTGTAATCAGATGGCTAAGTTCACTGAACGAAACGACTCTGCCCCCAGATGCATTGATTAATTACGACTTAAACCGATAAGTGGCGCTGTTAGATAAGAGTGTGAAATGAAACGGCCGCCCCTGTGACGCAGTGGTCTAAGCGATGGCTTCTGATCATTCGTCCGAGATGGGTCAGGGTTCGAATCCCGGTGAGGCATGGATGTTTGTGTTTGTCTTTCGGCACTGGCTCTCAATGTGTTACTTGATCAACACAGGCTCTCAGTGTACATTAGTCATTTAGCATACTGTAAAAACCATGTTCGAGATGTACTTGTTGATGTGAAACATCTGTATCTTGTCTTTGTCAGGTCTCTGTACCACCAGGTCCAATAAAGCATTTTCCGTCCCGGTGGGGCAGTGGTTTAAGCGATGGCCTCTGATCAGTCGTCCGGAAGGGGTCCGGGTTCGAATAGGCATGGATGTTGTGTTTGTCTTACGGCACTGGGTCTCTCCCTTCCCTGGAACCAGTGACCCTAAATTAAAGACGGGCGACTGCTTATAGCCCATTGAGTTGCTCACGGTGGTCGTTAAACCTCCAATCAAAAAAAAAAAACAAAAAAACGTTTAAGGTGGTTCCACGTAAAATATCTGCCTTATGTTTCCAATGGTAAACTTTTCTTCGTGATTAATGTATTTTCCCAAGGATGAAAATTTGCACATCGATAAAACTAACTTTAAGTTATAGCGTGGGATACTTAATGCTTGCTGAAACATAACCATAACTAAGCAGTCCAACATAAGTTTGTCTACTGACGTCATCAATGTACAGGTCGTGCCATCTATTAACCGGTCTGAACATTACTCAAAGAAAATTGATTGATTTTTAATATAATTTTGGCTATGTTTTAGCAAGTATTAAGCATCCCATACTAAAACTTAAAGTTAGTTTTATCGATGCGAAAATGTTCGTCCTAGGGAATACATTAATCGCGAAGAAAATATGTGAAGAAATTTTACCATTGGAAACATAAGGCAGAGATTTTAGGTGGAACTACCTTAAGTGGGGAAGAGGAAAAAACATTTACATTTGTATCAGAAGCATGTGTTTATACTGAAACCTCAACCACGCGAGTAATTTTAATGAGAATTGGCACGTCTCTCAGTATGACATTCCCTCTACAACTAAGATAGTTTTATTCAGTACAGAAAATTTGTTTCGCTGTACCTGAAGGATTTTCAAACTTTTCTGAATTGCGGACAGCATGGCAAAACGGAATATAGGTTCTGGGCCACATGTAAAAGAAAGTAAAAATACATATGTTTATTATGGACGATTATTTCAAAGAGGAATTGAACCCTAAAACATAAGTTTTGGACAAATAAACGATGCAGTTAACATGATATCTTTGTTACGTGAATTCCGAAATAGGTATCTGATACGATAAAAATGTCTAGTAATGCTGATAAAAATGTCTTTGTGTGTGTGCGGATATTCATTTCTCCATTTCGAAAATGTATTTTGCCGCCTCGGTGGCGCGCTGACTTCTGACAATTCGTCCGAGATAGGTCCGGGTTCGAATCCCGGTGAGCCATGAATGCTGTGTTTGTCTTACAGCACTGGTTCTCCCTCTTCCCCGGAATCGGTGACCCTAAATTAATGGATGGGCGACTGCTTATAGCCCATCGAATTGATCACGGTGGTCGCTAAACCTTCAATGCCGCCCCGGTGGCGCAGTGGTCTAAGGCGTTGGCCTCTGATCATTCGTCCGTAAGGGGTCCGGGTTCGAATCCCGGTGAGGCATGGATGTTGTGTTTGTCTTACGGCACTGGCTCTCTCCCTTCCCTGGAACCAGTGACCCTAAATTAGGGACGGGCGACTGCTTATAGCCCATTGAGTTGCTCACGGTGGTCGTTAAACCTCCAATCAAAAAAAAAAAAAAAAAAAAAAAATAAACCTTCAATCAAAATTAAAAAAAAAAAAAAAGTAGTTTCTTCTATTTCAGAATTTTTTTTGTGGGCAACGTCTAGCAAGCCAAGAATTGAAGACACCTGCTCTAAAGGAAGAATTGCGTTATTTGCAATAAATGGTGGAGAACGCTTGATGGAAGTATAAAACTGGTCAGGACGGGCCGTAAGCTGAAAATTCTGACGGGGCTCCTAAACTTCGGGTCAGAGCCAAGCCGGGCTTTCCAAATTACCGCACTTGGGGACCTCTACCTTCAAATCTTATTCCCTGCTTCATGACTCAAGACATAATAGAAAAGGCTAGTCCCCGTGACACGGACATCATGCCACTGTGTAGGATCAATTGTCTCAAACATCTCTCTCCTTTCTTAGGTTCGTCGACATTCTCATATCCCTTTTAGCAGGTAATCAGCCTGAAAATATTACTGTCAATCATACCGCTAAATGACCACACTGAATAACAAAAAAAAAAAAAAGGAGGGGGGGGGTGAAGCAACACTTTATGACACGCAGGTTCAGCCTTCCAGTGGCGTTCGGCCCACTTATTGACAGCGAATCCATTCATTTGAGCTGATTTCAGCCAATTTTGCTAACCAGAGTTAATTAGTTTTAGCCGGTTAAAAGGCTAAAGCCGCTCAGACCACTCGTTTTATCCACTCAGAACCTCAATCGAACCGTAACTAACTCTCGTCGAACTGATATGTCTATTTATACGGCACATCGCGCTCTCGTTGTTGAAATGAGCCATTTATGTGACGAGGGTATGGGTACATAATAAAGTGGGAATTCAGATTTCTTTAATTACTGAAATTAATGTTTCCCTCATTTGCTACAATAAAAGTATTACGTGCAACGTAAATTATTGGTTTTTTTTTCGTGCTCCCACGCAAACTCAAAGTAGAACCTGCAGTCTTCCACTGAATATACGAGGCGGACGGGGAACACTCGAGTCATCACAAAGACGTCCAGTTTAAGCACAACGCCAATAGTAACACAATGTCAAGCCAAGCTGCCCCAGTTAATCGAATGAGACTGGTTTGTTCTGTGGAAATACTTTTTGAACAGCTGGAGAAAAAGGACCTTTTTCCGTTTCAACGGCCGGCGTACATGAACCACATAGTGCCCAAAATTGTCTGTACTCCCCAAACAGAATTGTTCACTTTTTTTTTTTTTTTTTTTTTTTTTTTTTTTTTGATTGGAGGTTCAACGACCACCGTGAGCAACTCAATGGGCTATAAGCAGTCGCCCGCCCCTAATTTAGGGTCACTGGTTCCAGGGAAGGGAGAGAGCCAGTACCGTAAGACAAACACAACATCCATGCCTGACCGGGATTCAAACCCGGACCCCTTACGGACGAATGATCAGAGGCCAACGCCTTAGACCACTGCGCCACCGGGGCGGCAATTTTTCACTTAGCGGTTGAGTTTTACGAAAGTTACCCAAAACAGTTTCACTTCCTTTCTCATTCCCGCAGTACCGACCATAAACTTGTAACTGGTGGTGGTAACCATATCCTTATAGTCCTTTATTCTCTGCTCCGTGACCCAAGACATGATGGGGAAGGGCTACTTCCCCAGACATGAACATCATGCCACTGGGTAGAAACAAGAGGCTCAAACATCTTCTCTCTCTTGTCTTTGTTCGTCGCCATTATTATAGCCCTTTCAGCAGGCAATCAGTGAAAAAGTATTGATGCCAATCATAGGCTTTATATGACTACTTTGAATAACAAAACTAAGGCGAAAGCAATATGGGCAGCTATCCTCGTTCCAGGCTCGTTCTCGTTCCGCCCACTTTTTATTTTTATTTTTGGTTGGGGAGTTTAACGATAGCCGCGAGTAACTGAATAGGCTATAAGCAGTCGCCCGTCTCTAATTTAGGGCCACTGGTTCCAGGTAAGGGAGTGAGCCAGTGCCGTAAGACAAACACAACATCCATGCTTCACCGGGATTTGAACCCGGACCCAACTCGGACGAATGGTCAGAAGCCAGCGCTTAGACCACTGCTCCACCGGAACGGGCAGCCCACTTTTTACACAGATAATATATTCATTCCAGCTGATTTCAGCCCATTTTGGTAACCCCGAGTTAACTCGTTCCATTTAGTTAAACGGTTAATAATGACGGTGGCGCAGTGGTCTAAGCGATGGCTTCTCATCATTCGCCCGATATGTGTCCGGGTTTGAATCCCAGTGAGGCATGGATGTAGTGTTTGTCTTACGGCTCGACTCTCTCCTTTCCGTGGAAGAAGTGGTCCTAAATTAAGGACGAGCGACTGCCTATAGCCCACTGAGTTGCTCACGGTGGTCGTTAAACCTCCAATCAAAAAAAAAAAATTACTGCCAGCAAAAAGAAAGTATTGGTGGCGTGTCGTTGGAAAGGAAGAAAAGAGCCACTTAATTAGAAATGAAAGTGTAAATACTTAGGGTTCAGCTAAAAGAGAAATGTCGTCGCAGGGCTGCCAATGTGGGTCAAGTTAACAATACACCTGAGACTATCAGAAAGAACAAAACGCAAATTTAGGAAGTCATGAAATGTTCGGTACTGATGCAATCAAGAGTTATGTTTTATGATACGAAAAAACTATTTCTAGTATTGATTGTTGACCACTGTCAAAGTCGGTCGGCGACCGAGGAATCAGGTGCTTTGTTTAATCTGCCAAGTCGCAGATGTGACATGGATGAAATGCTGGCTTACTGAACATCATTGGTTCCGTTCTAGTGATGGCCTAAGTCATTCTTTCTTAGAGTTCATTCATAATTCACGCAGAGGAATCATTCACGAATGATAACTCACTTTCTACTCCCTATTGTCTCACTACACTTACAACAAATCATATCTTACGCTTTGCAGCAATCCCTGTGGTTACTGCCAAAGCACCTGCGAGGACAGCGGAGATCGACGATCTGCCCAGAAGAGCAGGAGCTTAGGTGCCCCATTCGCTGTTCACAATGAATTTTCCCCTCGTCGCAAACATAGTTTACTCACACCATTCAAATGAATGGTATTCACGCGCTTCATTCCCATTATACCGTATTTCTTAGCTGACTGCTCATTGCTCATTCACATAACGGATGATACTTGTTAATTCTGGACATTTTCTTTCTCATTCGGAATTCGTTTCTGAACTGATGGGGGAGGAATAAAGTTAAACGTGATGTGACTTCAGCAAGGGCGGTTGCATAGGGGGCCTAGGGGCACGTGCCCCCCCTTAAAAAAGTGTCGAAATCTTTGATATTCTGTATTTTTACACTTTGCTAAAAAACACACACCTGTCTATTTTTTGTACTCTTAAAGCTTGTGGCGCAGTGGTCTAAGCGATGGCTTCTGATCATTCGTCCGGAAGGGGTCCGGGTTCCAATCCCGGTGAGGCATGGATGTTGTGTTTGTCTTACGGCACTGGCTCTCTCCCTTCCCTGGAACCAGTCGCCATAAATTAGAGACGGGCGACTGCTTCCCATACAGCACAACACGTTTCAGATATGTATCAATAATGTTACAATCTCTTATTTTCGTTACACTTTCAGAGATATCTTATACAATTACGTTTCAGCAACATCTATTTTGGAACATAACTCTTTGTACATTACGGTTACGTTAAAAATAGCATTCACCTATACTACTGTCTTATATTTCCTCTGTACATAATTGCTACCTTGATGTTACATCAAGGTAGCATTTCTATTAAACAACGCTGTAAGAACGAACGTGACGACACGTGACTTAGCGCCGCCTCCTACTTAAGGATCCCAGGCGTCCGCGTTACGTGGGCTCTCACAACAAACAGAGAGTTGTTTACGCTTCCCGGAAACACACACTCTCTCTCTGTTCGAGCGAACAAACGAAGCGTGCCCCACTTTTATATGTAAATCTGTGAACCGGGGAGGCGGAGCGACAACAGCTGATCATACGGAAATATATTCACCTTCAGAAATAATAATTTGAAGAGAACTCTTGGTTAAAACACATACAAAACATTTATTTCCGCATCAATTAGAATTTTGACGGCGGCGGATTACTCGCTCTTGAACGTTAGGCCTCATTATGACTGGATCTGACAAGGATCGTAGAACGCGCAAGCTAAGATGGTCGAATTCTGCAGAAATCTCAATCTGCGTTGAAGTCCTAACTCAGAGTCTCCTTGACACTAGGTAGACCTATATTTCGTCGAAGCTTAAGGAATAGTCTTCTAGCTATCCTTCTCTAATCGATGTTTCAGTAGACCGTACTAAGTCCGTAATTCAGTAGTATAACATCAACTACTCTACCGGAATTCCTGACACGGGCTGATTCCTTCTGTAGCGGCTACCTATCTCTTCCAGGATAGGTGCTCGCGCGCTTCCCGTGGACTTCGGAAGTCCACCGCACAATCAAGGCAAACGCGTCGCGCTTCCTTTCTATCGGAGAACAATCCCCTCCGCTTTCCGAAGGCAGACTGACGAACAGATCCTCTTGGAGTGACCTGCTCGCCTGCCCTTCCCGCTGCACCTGTTTCAAGGGCGATAGCTCTGACCTTCACCTCCACTGACCGGTTCATGCTGCTCTCCTCTCTGGTCACGTGGGTCACCTCTGGCGCCCTTCACCTGCCCCACCCCTAGAAGTTTTCTGAGTATCTGGATACTGGACCTTTAATTCTACCTTGCGTGTTCTCGCTTATCCTCAGGCCATTCATTCGTGAGTGCCTCCTTCCAAGAAAGCAATCCTACCACCGTAGTACATCCGTAGCTATACAATACACGTTGTTATAATGATACAAAAGAGTATGTCTGCATTTCAGACTTGTAGGCGTCAGGTCAAAATGAACAATGTATCTGTGAAAATCACAGTGTCCTTGACGATACTCTCAGTTCGTAGAAAAAGGTCTCGCCCTTTCTAAGGCGTGAGAACCTGAAGTCTTTTGTTATACATCTCGACTTTACACAAAAAAAGATTAAACATATTTGCGAACTTTCCGTCGCCATTTTGGGAACTTGCGATGTTTCTTTCGTCAAAAAAACCCCACATAATGTTTATCATTGAAATGAATTAACATCGTTAATTTGTCCGTTCTTACAAACGCATTTCTATTAAATAACGTATTAATGATTATTATTAAATAATCATTATATTAAATTATTATTAAATAATCATTATATTAAGATTATTATTAAATAATAATTTTTATTAAATAACGTATTAATAATGCATTTCTTTCAAATAACGTATTCGCAAAACATTGACCTTCTCGTTAGTTCCTACAGAGGGCCGCGGGTGGCCTAGTGGTCAGCGTTCATGACTGCCATGGGGATAACCTCAGGTTCGATCCTGGGCAGGTAGAACGTTCGAACCACTAAATACCCGCCGTGCGTCGGATGGATACGTTATGCCGTCGGACCCCGGATACTGGCCCCCGGTAATAAATAAGGGCGTCTGCCTCCTCCTTTCTACCTCGCTTCCGTGTCACTTTCGTATCGGACACTCTAGCCCAAATCTCCCAGCTTTCTATTTCTAAGGGTTGTTGAAGACCTGGGGTCAGACACTCCCTTCCTAAAATCCTCTACACATGATCTAGTTCCTACAGAACACTGTAAGTGCGAGGCGTCCCGTAGTCGAGTGGGATAATGCATCTGCCTAGAAACCAGCTGGTCAGGGGTTTGAGCCTGGTGTGATCTTCGAGAATTAGTATTTTCTTGGAAAGATAATTTCCCTAGCGTCGTGACGTCACACAGTAAAATATCCGATTGGGAAAGACAAAATGGCGTACAAAAGATATCGGTGTGACCATGTGGGGATGTAAAGAAAAAATTGGCGAACAAAACACGTTTAACACGTTCGGTAGGACCACGTGGCACATAAAATGTTATGGTTGAACACAAAGAGAAAATTGCGAACAAAAGATGCTAGGGAAGATCACACGGGATAAAAATGACTGCGACTGACATCATGATTGACTAGGAATCGACTACTTCAAGCAGAACGTGGACTGCTTCCTTTTTACAGAAACCCCCTATTATCACGTAACAGTAATATGAAGAAATATTTTTCAAATTGTAACACTAATATGTCACAAATACCTTCGAAATTCGTAACAGTAACATGAGTTTGGTATGTTGAAGTTACGAAGACCTTTCACTGTAACGTATCGTGTTATGTAACGTTTGCGGAGATTTTGACGTAGCCGTAAGGTTTCTGAAACATTACTGTTACATTGCTCAACGTATCTGAAAAGTCTCAATGTTTCAGTGCTACGTACTTGTAACATATACGAAATATTCTGTGCTGTGTGGGTTATAGCCCCTTGAGTTGCTCACGGTGGTCGTTAAACCTCCAATAAAAAAACAAACAAGAAAGATGACACCGAATTTTTTTGCCGCCCCGGTGGCGCGGTGGTCTAAGCGATGGCCTCTGATCATTCGTCCGAAAGGGGTCCGGGTTCGAATCCCGGTGAGGCATGGATGTTGTGTTTGTCTTACGGCACTGGCTGTCTCCTTCCCTGGAACCAGTGACCCTAAATTAGGGACGGGCGACTGCTTATAGCCCTTTGCGTTGCTCACGGTGGTCGTTAAACCTCCAATCAAAAAAAAAAAAAAAAAGACACCGAATTTTCGGGTGTAATAAGCACGTCTTTTGAATCCGTTCTGACGTAAATTAAATTTATCGAAGCTATTCAAATTCAATGGAACCGGCATAGAAAACGATGGTATCTGACGGAAGAAAGAAGTTTTTCAATAGGGTTTTTAATCCCTCAGATATTGCCGTAAACCGAATCGTGAGCTTACGCCCTCTGGTTGCAGACTTCTGCGTTAAGAAAAACATGAATTTATATGAGAAACATTTCGCACTGGAAACGTTCTCCAGCACAGAAATAATTTTTCAAAACGGACTCTTAACAACAGAGTTATCGATAAAAAAAAAAGATGTGACTTTACGCTCCTGGTGGGAAAACCATGCATTATTTTAGGAAGAAAGTATTCTCAAAAGGTTTTCCCATATGAGCGGTATCGGTCAAGAAAAAAATATTTAGTCGAGTTTTCAGGAGACCAGATTTTTGCTATAAATACATCAGAAGCGGAAATTATCACTTATGCCCCCTGGGGGCCAAACAATTCTTTACCGAACATTAGAAATTACATGAAAAATATTTCCCATCAGGTCTTGTTTGCGATACAGGAAGAAGTTTTCAAATCGGAGTTTTAAGAGCAGAAATAACGCAGAAAACGCAATTTACTTTTGTGACCCCTAGCGGAAAGTCTATGATTTACTTGAAAATTTTGAATTTATAGGAAAAACGATTAGCATAGGAAACACTATCCAACAAAGAAGGAATTTTCCAAATCGGACTCCTAGAAGTAGAGTTATTGACAAAAATCAGACATACATCTACGCCCTCTGGCGTAGAAACCATGCAGTATTCAAGAAGAAAATGTTCCTAAAATGTTTGTCGACATGAGTAGTATCGGTCTACAAACGACGTTTCTTTCAATCAAGAATTTAGAATCTCATATTTTGCTGCAAATACATCAGAAGCGGAAATTAAGATTTACGCCCCCTAGTGGCCAAACCATTTTTTTACAAAAATTAGAAATTACGTGCAAAGGATTTCCCATCCGGAGCTGAATCCGGTACAGAAAGAATTTTTCAAATCGGAGATTTAGAAGCACAGTTATAGGGGGGGGGGGTAATTTACCCTTGCGCCCCCTAGCAGAAAGTCTATGAATTACTTGAGAATTTTGAAATTATATGAAAAACATGTCACACTGGAAACACTCTCCAACAAAGAAGGAAGTTTTCAAATCGGACTCTAGAAGTAGAGATATTGACAAAAATAAGATATACATCTACGCCCCCTGGAGTAGAAACCATGCAGTATTTCAACAAGAAAATGTTCCTAAAATGTTTGTTGACATGAGTAGTATCGGTCTACAAACGACGTTTTTTTCAATCGAAAATTTAGAATCTCATATTTTGTTGCAAATACAACAGAAGCGGAAATTAAGATTTACGCCCCCTGGTGGTCAAACCATTTCTTTTACAAAAATTAGAAATTACGTGAAAAGGATTTACCATCAGGATTTGTATCCGATGCTGAAAGAATTTTTCAAATCGGAGATTTAGAACCAGAGATATAGGGGGAAACGCAATTTACCTCTACGCCCCCTAGCAAAAAAAGTCTATAAATTACTTGAAAATTTTGAAATTATATGAAAAACATGTCACACTAAAAACGCTATCCAACAAAGAAGGAATTTTTCAAATCGGACTCCTAGAAGTAGAGATATTGACAAAAATAAGATATACATCTACGCTCCCTGGCGGAGAAACTGTGGAATATTTTAAGAAGAAAATATTCCGAAAAGGTTTATCGATGTGAGTGGCATCAGTTCACGAAAGAATTTTATCAACCGATATTTAGAAGCACAGGTTTTATGGCAAATAGATCAAAAGTAAAAATTAACACTTACGGCTCCTTGTGGCCAAAGTATTCTTTACCAAAAATTTGAAATTATATACAAAATATTTTCCATCAGGAGGTGTATCCTCTGAAGAAAGAAATTTTCAAATCGGAGTTTTAAAAGAAGAGTTACCGGGAAAAATGGAATTTACTTTTACGCCCCCTAGCGGAAAATCTATGCGTAATTTGAAAAAGTGACTATATCTAAAGTACTTTTCTGCATAAATGTAATCGAAAGATAAAAAAAGTTGTTTTTCAATCTCATGTTTAAAAGCAAATATATGGAATACAATGTATTTTTGAATTTGACATCATCTGCATTTACACCCTCTAGCGGCGAAATTGTACATCGTAATAAAAAAACGAAATACAGGATCGTCATTCGCAAATTTCAAGCTTCTCAATGCAAAAAGAATTTTCGAATCGGACTAACAGTTGCAGAGATATCGTGGGTACAGACGGACGGACGGACAAACCGGTAACATGAGCACGATCTTTTTTTTACAAAAAGACGTGCTAACAAAAGCTTGTAAAATAATCCAGGCAGTTCTTGAAACTCTTGATGTCGCCTTTTCCAGAAAGGAATCAATCAAGCGTCAAGCCAACGTGAAGCCGGAAGAAAATAGCAGATTCTTTTCCAGAATCTGCATAGAATGCATTACAGTAATTCAGACCAATGAAGATCTAATTTGCTCGAACAACTTCAAATGTCTACTAACGGTATTAGCTGTTATTTCCGTTACAACAGCGATGCCAGAGAGATCTTTCTCAGCTATAAAAAGAAGTAAAACATATCTAAGAACCACAATAGACCATCAGCGTCTTACAGGACTTGGTTTAATGCATATTCATCAAAATATTGATGAGTTTTTGGAGAGAATTGTTCGAATGCACAAAGGAGACTCAATTTTGTGTAACATACATTCCATTCTTTATTTAAAAGCGTTATTCAATAAATTCGTGCACTTAAAACGACTTTTCAATAGACCCGATCAAAATACTCATATAATGATGCATCTCATTCTCCGAAAAAAAAAAATGTAAAATCGATAATACATATATCGCACATTTGCACCCCCCCCCTACATCCTATGACATTAAGGAAAGATCTTCTGGGATTTGATCAAACTGATAGTGGTATTAAGGTACCCCCCTTTTCAAATTTCTGCAACCGCCAGTGTACTGTGTGTGTTGCAGTAATGGCTGATTGAATGGTTATTCATTGATCCTTTCGGCAAACTACCCGAAAGAGCCCGAGCTCTTCCCAGTACCGATTAATAAAAATTCTCTCGTAACGAACGATTCAGGCACTCCCATAGATATTGGAGTGAGATAGACTGGCAAACGTAATGCTAGCGGTTCTGGAACGACGGACACCAATTGAACGTGCAGTGCCATCTATAAATGGGGGAAGTTGGAAAGCAAGAGTTTCTGGTTCAATTCATATTGTACTGCAGAAATTACGAAAAAAGAAGGTTTGGGTACGAACCGAGAACTTTATAGATCAAATTTTAATTAGCAAGTGGTCGTATCCGGGAAAAAAAAAAAAAAAAAGACTAGTAAGGAGGAAAAATACGAGGCTACAGTATGTCGCGGCCGGCTATATACACAGAACAGAGAAATAAAAAAAAGGAGAAAGAAAACTATTAAACAGGAAAATTTTGCGTCACATACACTTAAATCTTAAAGACATATCAAACTCTTAAAGAACTGAAATACTCGCACAAACTCGTCAACACTCTCGTTACTCCCTACAATGGCGGCTTTCTATTTATGCCGGAAGTAGCATGCTCTTTGTCAATTTATTCTCCTCCAAAGTCTTTGGGCACACCATTCAAATAAGTATTTTATACAAAAATGGTAAGTGACTGGAAAACTTTTTAAAAACGGTAATCTGGCAAAGATCTGAAGTAATGAAAAAGCAAACGATCTATTTAAGATCGATAAGTAGCTATTTGAATTTATTTATTTGAACCCGAAAACCTATTTGAATTTATTTATTTCAATTCCTCATGCTTTACATAGGAAAGCAGAAATAATGGGAATCTTTTTCTTTTCTTACTTATTGTTACTTGCGTCATTCAGATTTATTTACAATGCTTGCTCAAAGGTATTAATTTTTACGTACATCTAATTGCAAATATATTACAAAATTTCGATATTTCACCTATTTATGCATTTGAAAGTATTTAATAAAGCAGGCATGCAACCAAATAACGCGTTAAATATAAGCATTCATTAACGAGAAACCTCAAAATTCTATTATCTCGCAACAAATTAAAAACATTGTGATTTTTTTATATCGCAAATGCCGGAATGCCATTCCAGTTGAATTTGTGCCCTGACCAAATCTCAAATACTTCAATATTTTGCAAAAGCCTTAACATTATAGGTTGTACTAATGGATATTCATCTTTTTTTTTTCTTAAATACAAAGCTTTGCTTAAATATTATGACTTCGTTTGCCAAATGTGTGCCATCTGCTTAAAATCTGAATGTAAACAGCAAATCACAGTAACAAACTAGTATTCCGCTGACTTAAAGCATATTGGTCTTGCTTAAAGCAGGCGCGATGACCGCTCAAATGGCACCCCCATTGGCACGCCCCACAGGCTGAGTTTTCGATCTAACTTCTTGTATATCATATATGTGTAGTAAATAAGGAGGTTGGAATGGAATAATGCTTCTGTAGATGCTTTGAATCCCTTAACCGCGAAGCCGCAAAGTGTGGGAATTTGAGGTTGTTTATATGATACCCAAGTAGTTTCAACAGTGTGTATTTTGGAATTGCGTGGTTTTTGGTTGCAGAAATCTGTGTAGTAACCAAGGTGGCTGGAATAATACTTTCAGTATTATTCTCTTAACTGTGAAGCCACAAAGTGTGGGAATTTGAGGTTGTTTACATGATACCCAAGTAGTTTAAACTGTGTGTATTTTGGAATTACGTGGTTTTTTGGTTAAAGAAATTGTGTTAATATCAAACTGAAATGAATTATACTGTATACACGAGCGAAGGTTTCAATTTTAACGTTATGTTTTATTTTGTATTTGCACTAACGTTCAGTATTTTAATTCAAAATGAAAATGGGAAGGAGTCTCAAAATGATTAAGAATTTTATATATCCAGCACTTTCTCACGTATCCGGAAGAAATTACGATAAAAAAATAGAAACATTTGGGACGAAATATTGCCATTCGGCCAACACAAAATGCATTGCAATATCTTATTCTAACCTCCTTGGTAGTTACCTAACTATAAATATATAATGTCGTCATAGTTGCATCATGTTTTAAACGCATTTAGATTATGAAAGGTATGCGTGTATGTAAATGACGAGTCAAAACTTAAATGTTTACGAATTATTTAAATTGCGGTTAGAAAGTTACTTAACGCTTAGTATGTAACGCATGTGATCACTTTTCTTTCTGACTAGAGAAAGGAATACGATTAGTTTCCAAATTCCGTAACATTCCTTTGTCTGTAAGAGGAATTTTAAACAGACGCGGCAGTGGCGCGGTGGTCTAAGCCTGGCTTCTGACCATTCGTCCGAGATGGATCCGGGTTCGAATCCCGGTGAGGCATGGATGTTGCGTTTGCCTTACGGAACTGGTTGTTTCCCTTTCCTGCAACCAGTGTCCCCAAATTAGGGACGAACGACTGTTTATAGCCCACTGAGTTACTCTCGATGGTCGTTAAACCTCCAAACAAAACAACAACAACAAAAAGTAATCACAGCTCGCGTCTTTCTGAATGAAAGAAAATGTAATCTAATTGCTCTTAATTTAATTTCCTGCAAAGGTAGGATTATACACCGTGGGCTGGATAAAGAAATAAGACTTAGTCACAAAGTGATAGATCCTACAGCTGGATAACAAACTAAATTAAAATTCAATTCAATAATTCGCTGCATTCATTTCTTAAAAGAAGGAAAACAACTTTCAGGAAAATACCACCACTCCCAGTGTAAGAAATTGTTCATGACGCCATCATAAATGGACCACATGCTTATTTCCGGCTCTTGTCAGCCGAGGTGAATATGAAGGTTGATGTTTAGCCTAAACGTGTTCATATATAGACATTATTTGTAACATTTCGTTTATTTGTTATGTATCGCAGTTACAGAAAGCTATCCAGATATCATCTGACCTGAGCATGTGCTTCGTGACGTCACGAATAGTGGCTAAAATCTCTGACACCATTAGTTGACTCAGTCCAAAGGATTAGGCCTGGTAAAACCTAAATGGCCGCAAGACACTGAGTTACAAAAGTAATCACATAAAAATTACGATCTCAGTGCTAATCATCGTAGCTGTGCGACTCAAGACACTGTATATGTGAACAACTACTGTCAGTTCAGACAGTTCCTGTTCTCGCCGGTTGACAAACGTGGGGGAAAGAATATGTGATTACGTCATAAGCAAGTTACGAGACTTTCAGTTACAAGGAGCGGTGATAATGATTAGCATCACTGATATATGGTTTTTGTATACAGGTGATTGTAAACTCCTTCAACAGAGCAAGAAGGGTGATAATACACATCAATACGGACAATATTTGCAACGGAACCTAGGGCCGTATTCCTCTCCGACTGCCAGAAAATAGTGAAGTTACATATCCACGTTAAGCCTTCAACAGTGAAAACAAAGAGACATACCTAATTTATGAGTTGCACAGTTCAAATCGCATCACAGAAAGACTCAAAGGAGCTGTTCAAACTGACGTCCAAGGGCGTCGTTGCACAGCCCACACCGGAGAATAAAGGACTGTCGCACCCTCTCGTAGACTCCCGGTGTGATGTTGATCTTGTCCGCAAGAACAGCGATTCGCGCGACGAGTTCTTCCAGGAAATCCACAGGTGTCTCGTACACCAATGTTTTCATGTGTCGCCAGAAGAAGATGTCCAGTGGAATAAGGTCCGGGTAGCGTGGAGGCCAAGCCACGGGTCCACCGAGTCCAATCCACCGCCTGGGATATGTCGCATTTAGGAAGTATCGGATCTCGGTGGCTCATGTAATGTTTGCACGGTAATATCGCTGAACGTGTTCGGCTGCGTTTCTAAATGTTTGCTCCTCATCGTCTACGCATGTGTTCAGCACACCTGACTTGCATCTTGTGCTTCTCATGCACTGGTTGGAACTCCGTGTGCCTGCTGGACGTTTTTCGAACGTGCTCATTTCTGGCACTAGGAGTGGAATGCGGCCCTAGGTTCCATTGTAAATCCTGTTATACTGTTCGTCTTGATGTGTACTATCACACCTCTTGTTTTGTTGAAGGAGTTTACAATCACCTTGTATTACCTACATTAGCAAATAATGTAGCACAAGCTATACGTATATTATTAATATAAATATTCAAAACTATAGTTTCGTCGTTCAATAATGACAGCCTGGAGTACTTTTATTTGCACAGTAGCAGAAAACAACAGTTTTAACCCATGGCCTTTTACCACAGAAGAAAGATTTTGATCTTTCCCAAGAGAGATGAAGAACCATCAGCATATTTTTACTTCGTCTTTCGTTCCTTGATTTTGTTTATCAGAGTAAAATTCTAGTTTCGCTAAGTCGCAGTGTTATAATGCATATTTAATATATAATATATTTCTAGAATTCAAGTTTTAAAATATCAGCTTTCAGGAAAATGCAGCAAAGAAGTTATTACCCTTTAAAGCTGTCTTTGAATGAGTGAGAGGGTTCACCTTCTGCAAAAAATGGCTCAAAAAATGATTCCTTGGGCTTGGCTTTTACGTCTTGAGTGACTTCCCCAGAGGAGGACGTCAGCGAATCACTGCAGACCTCACCATATTCAAAATGAAAGCGGTCTCCCGTTGGCATTACAATAAAAGACAACATACGCGCTGTTACATTTTAACCAATCACATTATTTTGGGGTGGAACTCAGTAGGTTGGCGAAGTTTCTATAGCTCAAATTCAGGGGTTCTCTGCTAATGTACACATTTTCTCTTTAAAAAATGAGTTCCCGTACAGTAGGATTTAAGATGATCTATAGAAGACAAGATTTCAATCTCACTTTTGCCCCTATTCATTGATTTCTATTTCGCTCAGATAATCAGAAAAATCAGGCAGAAATAAGAGATTTTGTTGCTTCCAGACAGAAACACTGCTATGCTAACTTATCGCGCCATCTAGCGCCAAATCGGAATGCTTTCCAATCAGATAAATTGAATTTTAAAAACAATTCTGACAATTTTTTTGGAATAATAACTGTAGCATATATTAGCTACGGGTCGTTTTTATTTGTGCTCAAAATTTTCAACACTACAAAGTAACAGTCTTCGAGAAAATGTGTACAAAATAATTTATATTGCTGATACAGGGTAGAAGGTGAACCCTACCACTCCTTCAAAGACAGCCTTAAGCGTCAGATGCACCTGAACCAAATAATACCCCAAATTGTTTGCGCTTCCCAAACAGAAATGTTCATATAGCGGCTGGATTGTACGAAACTTGTGGCAGAACAATCTTTTGCCCCTCTCATCTCGGCAGTACTGACCATGAACCTGCCACCGATGATAAACTTTTGCTTCTAGTCATATATTCTCTGTATGCTCCATGACCTAAGGTATACTGGAGGAATGGCTACTCCCCTTTACACGAACGTCATGCCACTAGATAGAAACAAGGGACTCAAACATCTGAGATTCGACGTCATTGTTGTGGCCTCTTAACAAGTAATCAGCCAAAAACGATTAGTGTCAATCATCACCTTAAATGGAAAATTGAATAAAAAAGCTAAGGGAAAAAGCAATGCTCTTTGATGCACAGATTCAATCGTTCTCGTCGTCTTCGGCCGAATTTTTAGACAGAGAATATAAGGAGTAGGATCCAAAAGTTCCCGTACTGCGCCTGTACGGCAAAGTACGTGTATCGCATACCCATGGTGATTATTGGATTACGTTACATTATCCCGTCACAAGGAAATTGGTTTCGTCCATCTTCGTCATGCGCTCTCTGTGATACATCCGGGTATTGTGAGCAACTAACCCAATGTTCGGCGATTGATGAAAAATGGCGTTTCCTGAGCAAAGCGTCAACATTAAGTTTTGCGTTCGTTTGGGAAAAAGTCCAACAGAAACTTACGAGATGTTGAATCAAGTTTATGGTAAAAACACCCTGTCGCGGTCATAAACATTCGAACGGCATCAACACTTCCGAGAAGGCAGACATGAGATCAAAGACGACGAACGAAGCGGGCGGCCAGTGACATCTTGCACGGGTGAAAACCTTTCGAAGGTTGCGCCATTGTACATGCCAATAGACAACAGACGATCGAGCAAATAGCAGAGGCTGATGGGATATCGGAGACTACGTGTCAGCGGATACTAACAGATAATTTGAAGATGCACCAGGTGTGTCAAGACATCGTCCCACGCATGTTAACTGAAGATCAGTTGGCTATACGGATGGAAATGGTGGGAGATCTTTTAACTACTGCCGACTAAGACCCACAATTTCTTAGAAGAATCATAACGGGGAATGAAAATGATGCTTCTTCTTCGACCCGCCGACTAAGCGGGCATCAGCTGCATGAAAATCGCCATTGTCTCCACGCAAGCAGAAATTCCACCGAGATCGGAGCAAAAACAAAATCATGCTAGAGGTCTTCTTCGACATCCAGGGCATTGTTTTTCTTGAATTTATTCCTGAAGGACGCACTGTCAGCAAGGAGTTCTACCTGGACATCATGAGACGTCTACGTGAGTCGATCCGCAAGAAGAGGCATCAGCGATCAATCGTGGAGGCTGTTGCACGACAATGCACCGTCACACAGGTCATTTCTCGTTCGTGAGTTTCTCGCCAAAACAAGAACCGTTGTCCTCCCATATCCACTGTACCACCTGACCTCGCCTTCCTGCGACTTCCACCTCTTCCCTGTGTTGGCAAGTCAATTTCAGGGTCGTCGGTTTTCGAGCGTAGAAGTGAAAAACGCATAGCTGGTTGCATTGAAGAACATGGCAAAGAATGAGTTCCAGAAGTGTTTCGACTATACAGCCGCTGACAGAAGTGTGTGGATGCAAGTGGGTCTTGTTTTAAAGGAGGATGTGCTTCAGCTTTGTAACTCTATCTGGGGTCTTACGGACCCATTCAGGGAATTTTTGTATCCTACCTCGTATTTTTTCGAGCTAATTTCAGTCCAAGATATGCCTTTAAAAAACTAGGATTTGGCATAGGAACAAAAGCGCCTAAACCGATTTCCTCCTGGCTAACAACAAACAAGCAATCTGGCACAAACCTAACAGATGCAAGAATTTATGTTATTCCCTTGCAATACCCAGATGGATCCAGAAAAAGGTACATAGGAATGACTAAGCGCGCCCTTAAATTGAGACTCTCAGAACATAAACGTGATGTCAAACTGGGAAAGCTACCACAGCTGTAGCAAGAGAGGTCAAGAACAATGCAGCTAAACCCGACTGGAAAGAAATTCGAAAAATAGCTGCTTACACAACTCCCAGGGCCACAGCAATACGAGAATCAGTAAAAATAATAACCAGCACGGATGCCTGCAATGAAGAAACATCAATTGATCTCCCCTATATCTGGCGCATGCTAATAAAATATCCACGTCATCACCTATGCTGGCTTATGGGTTCTGCATGAGACATATCTACCATGTTTGATGATTTCACGAGACACGATAAAAGCGTTAGTCAACTTTGATTATACATTTAAGGTGGATGTCAAGTAATTTTGCTTCCTATACTTCCAATGGAATAACCTTCGAGCACATTTCCTTCACAATTAGTGTGTTCCCAAGGATGAAAATTTGAACATCGATTAAAATAGCTTCATTTTATAACTTGGAATACTTAATATTTTCTAAAACATAACCATAATTATGCAATCCAACATTTGTTTGTCTACTGACGTCATCAAAGTACAGGCCGTGCCATCTTTTTTCTAGATTCAACACCACCAAAGGAAAAGTTATTGATTTTTAAAATAATCATGGTTATGTTTTAGAAAATATTAAGTATTCCAAGTTATAATATGAAGTTATTTTAATCGATGTTCAAATTTTCATCTTTGGGAACACATTAATTGTGAAGTAAATGTGTTAAAAATTTTTCCATTGGAAGTTTTGGAAGCAAAATTACTTGACGTTCACCTTAAGATTGAATTACTCAGAATTTCTTTACTTTCTGTTGTTGTTTACGGTGTTTATTGCAGTTGTGCCTGATGAAGCTATCCGCGAGTGGTGAAAGCTTGCTGTCTGTTTACTTTATTATTTTACACCATTAAAACGGATGTAGATTTCATTTTTGTGATAATTTCAGTATATTCTGCGTTAACTTGGCTCCATTGCCCACGTGCACTTCACCGTATTCACTAATCGAAGCAAATCGGAGCGCATGCGCTGCTATTGATTCGATAGTTATTACCCCACATACGTGGCGGCGCTGTTAAATTTTAGCAAAAGACCACAGACGCAATGACAGCGTCCTATTTTTGCGTAACTACTTAATCTATGATATCTAGATGGCCGTGTTTAAATGTGCACATCGGATCATAAACTCAAGGAGGTTAGAATAATATATCTCGAGATGCTATCGTCAACGGAGCAGTGTCATTTCGCGTGAAGCTGGGATAACTGGTGGTTTCAAAGGCTATTACAACACATTTTGTATTGACCAAAACGGATTCTTTCGTCACAAACGTTTTTAATTTGCATCGTAACTTGCTGCCGCTGTGTAAGAAATGCTGTATTTATGAAATTCTTAATTATTTTGAGGCAGCTTCCCGTTTTTATTTTAAATTGAAATACACGAACATTAGTGCGAATTCTAAATAAAACATTACGTTGAAATCTAAACTTCACTCGTGTAAGAAGTATAATTCATTCCGGTTTGATATTAATACGGTTTCTGCAACCAAAAACGACGCAGTTCCAAAATACAAACAGGTGAAATTACATAGGTATCATGTAAACAATGGCAAATTCCCACACGTTGCGGCTTCAGGGTTAAGAAACCAGTGCGTCTCCAGAAGCATTATTCTAACCTTGATTGCAACACATTTTGTATTGGCCAGAACGCATTCTTTCGTCACAAATGTTTCTAATTTGCATTGTAACTGGCTGCCGCTGTATAAGAAAATGCTGTATTTATAAAATTATTAATTATTTCGAGGCACCTTCTAATTTCTATTTTATATTGAAATTCATGAAGCGTCAGTGCAAGTTGAAAACAAAATATAACGTTAAAATTGAAAACTTCACTATTGTATGAAGTATAATTCATTCTGGTTTGATGTTAACACGATTTCCGCGACCAAATATCAAACATTTCAAAAATAACCACAACTAAATCTGCATGAGTATCATGTAAACATCATCAAAATTTTTGCACTTTGTAGCTTAACGGTTAAGAAACCCACGGCATCTCCAAAAGTGTTATTCTAACCTCTTTGCATAAATCACAAAAAGAAAAACTTCGAAGCACATGTACTTTTTAAACCATAAATAAGATACATTCGTGGTTGTATTATTAAAGTAACTTTCAGTTGAACTTTTCCCCTGTCTTTGTAATTTTTCTTTTATTTCTTTTCCTCCCCACATCCAATTAAAAAAAAATGGTGCAATATTGTGACATTTCTGGAGGTTTTCAGAAAGTACCCATTGAATGACGTTACATGTACAACGCGCGCGAAGACCTATTTGTTTCGCATTAAATTTCTTGAGTTTATTCCGTTCGGATTGTGTCGTTACGAAAGGTTTGTGTACTGGACGTTGATTTTTCAGGATGGCGAAGTTTATATGTTTCTTTATCTTTGCGTTAGTTTCGGCTTCGTGTGGATTTAAATTGCACCTTGATGATGAATGGGTAAAGTACAAGGTAATGAAGGCAACTTTTTTTTCTTTTTTTTTCTCCATTTGGTATTTAAGTTGCGCTTATTTAGCTTCTAAACCGTTCCAACAGTACGTTAATGCGTTTTCCTCAGTTTTCTTTCAGAATATAAAACAACAGAATTCTTTCGATTATTAAAACTGGGAAAGGAAAATACTTCTAGGCTTTTAAAATGTTTAAAACAAATGATGTTAATGCGTTAATCATTGTACTATACAGAAAACAAAATCGAAATTAAGTATCTGGAACTCGAAGTTAAGAACACTATGATTTAAGATTTTAATTTGTCAATCTTTCTTTCGAATATGCAGAAGTAAAAAGTTTACTTTTCAACAGATAACCAAAATGTTACTAATGAAATAAACTGGATAAAAAATGTAGGCAGAAATAATCTGTACAACGGAAAAGAGAAATAAACTTGTTAATAAATATAAATCTGATGAATCCACTAAAACAAGTAGGAAGGAAAATCAACCAAAAAGGTACTTAGGAACTATTCCGTATAATACTAGGATTACTAGCACTTCAAGAAACTCCGAAAAATAACGGATTGGTTTTTTGCGGAAATCGTAATGAATATCCAACATGGAAGTTGGTATAGACGAAACTGACAATCAGTATTACAAGACAGGTGTAAATACCTCTGAAATAAAAAAAAAATGATACCAAGTATTATACAGGAAGCATTAAGAAGAATCTTAAAACTAGACTTCAGCGACACCGGAAGTATTGTTTCAATACTGCATTGAAAGGAATTTGGAACCCATTTACGAAGAAACTCCTCATTTTTTAACCCAAGGAAATATACGAAATTATTGAAAAAACAATCTGTATAGAAAACACCTCTGGCGAGAACTGTAACAACCATATTCACTTTAAACTTTCTTAAACCTGGTGGAACCTAATAAACTAAGAAAAAAAACCCGTAAAAGATTAAAAACAAAAAATAAAAAACACTGAGCAGTTAGTCTGAGTTTAATTACAACCTAACCTTCAAAAAACAAGGAATTTTTCCAGACTTAACGACAAATTGCAATACTAATAAATTGCCGTTATACCCAGACGTAACGTACAATGCAATACAAACTCCCACATAACCAGCATGGATAATACGAAGTTTTGCATAAACCAAAGTTTTTATAGACCCCTTGGATTTCGTAATAATTTTCTTTGTTATTCTAACCGTATATCATGAACAATAATTTTGGAGGAAGCCGCACATGTCAACGTTCAGCCCGGTTAATCAGCAAACAAAATAAGTGACATTAACCCCAGTTTTTAAACTTTCCTCTTTCACTGGTAAAGAAGAAATAATCTGCTGTTGGCGAAACCCCTTGGTCCACCTTACAGATAGATTAGTTCGAAAGAAGACAAGGATGTTTCGGTTGCTTTTTACTACCTCTAACCCCTTCCCCTCTCCGCTTGCCAAACGTCCTTTTCGTGGGCAAATGCTGTCTCTTATCCATTCCGCTCGCTACCTTTCAATCAGTTATTCTCTGTTTAAAAAACCTTAGTTTCTTTTGCTTCCAGAAAAATCTTAACCACCGCGCCAGAGGAAGTTCCAAACCTTTTAAAACAGCTGTCATGATAAACACAAAACAAGCAAGAATTGACTCACATACAAAGTAACATGTACAGGTGAAATTTCAAATTTTTTCTGTAGGTACTTTAATTTTTACATTCGTTTAATGTTTTGCTTATTGCAGATCTCATTCATATTATTTTACTAGCTTTTTTTTACAATTAACAAGTATTCATTTCGGTTAATTGATAAATAGTTTATGATTGACTACTTTTAACCTGACACAATGTAATATACCAAAAATATCCCATTCCTTATCTGTCTAGTTATAACAAAGTTCGCATCGAATGTTTTTGACTCTACGTATATACAGGTTTGATTGGATAACACATGGAAATTATAACAACCAATCGAAATATAACACGAGATGTATTATGCCACGTGAACATCTATTATCAATACAAACTTTGAAGAAGTGAATCCGTTTTTTGGTGTAAATATGACATGGATGGTAAGTCAGATAATATCCGAAAACTTGAAACTTTCGCTGTCCTGGAGCAGGAATCGAACCCGCATCTCCCAGATAGTGCCCGAGTATGCTGATCACTACACCACTCAGAACGACGAAGTCCCAAGTTTCCGATTAATTTGAATATAACCGTCACAGGATTCGCTAGTCGAAGCAACCGGCATTCATCTTTAGCGAATCTGGAGGCTAAGAATTCCATCCCGTGATTGCCGAGGTGCAGATAACTTGTGAATGGAATACGGGATTACACCATGCAATACACATTTTGAAGATGTGAATCAGTTTATCTATCATCGATACTCAGTATAACAACGGTCATTTCCTATCACTTCAACAAAAAGCTGGTCCGTGACCCAGCTGAAATGCATACGGGTAATATTTGAAGTTCAACAATTTTGGAACGTACAGCACAAAATCTATATGCCGTTGGCCAAAATAGAACCCCCCCATTCTTCGATTCCGGAGCCGAATTCTTTCCCAATTAAGCTACACGGACGAAATTTGTCGCTGCAACTTTGCCGCCTTGACTTGTGCGTCACCTCTGAGGTTGATACTTTACATATATGCCCCACCTCTTAGAGAAAGGGCTGGGATTGAATCTTAGGTATCCGGGTCAGCGGGAAAACAACGTCTGAATGAGAGGTCACTGTAGAAGAAGTATTTCTGACTAATTCCAGACAGTGTGTTGAACGAACATCACGCATTTTTCGAAAACCCCAACGACCAGAAGATTCATTTAATTTTCGGACGCCAATATAGCGTAAGTGCCATTTGGCGGTCGCGGTGGCAGATCCTTCTGCTGCGTAGTTGAATGCTTTAGCAACTAAGCTACACCAACGAAGTTTGTCGGTGCTACTTTGCCGTCTTGACATGTGTTGACAAGAAGGCAAAGTTGCCTTGTCAACACATGTCAAGACGTCTTGACCTTTGAGGTAGGTACGTCACAAATCAAGATGGACAAAGTATTCCGTTTCTAATGGAAACGTCCAAACGAGTTATTCTTGCAAGTCTACTTCTGACCTTACTTCTATGGAATGGAAGCAACTGCGGAATGAGTCGTTAGGTTACGGACCCTAACAAGTTAGTAAAATCATGCAATGCATTGATTATAATACGCTTTCCAACATACCTGAAATCATTACTCAAATTATCACTCAAGTTATTAGAATAATGGCTGTGGAATAAATCTCGGTCCTGTGCCCTGACCTTTGATCCCATTTCGATGATATTCAACAGAACCGGTTCGGTATACCTCCGAAATAACATGATAAAGTTTTGTCGCAATCGAAGTATTTTCACGTAAGTTACGATGCATAATGGCTACGGAATAGATCCCACTCCTGTGTCCTAACCGTTGAACCCATTTCGCCCATTGTCAATAAGATTCGTCCCCAGGCAAGCTCCTACAACATACTACAATTTCATCCGAATCGAAGCATTTTTACGTAAGTAATGACGCATAATGACGATGGAAGTGATTGCGCTCCTATGTCCTGACCTTTGACCCCATTTAGCCCATTTTCAATAGGGTTTATCCCGAGGCGGTCCCCTACCACATACTAAAATTTCATCGAAATTGAACTTTTTGTACGTTAGTTGTGACGCATAAGAGCAGTGAAATGGATCCCGCTCCTATGTCCTGACCTTTGACCCCATTTCGTTCACTTTCATTAGGGTTATTTCCCAGGTGGTCCCCTACCATATACAAAAATTTCATCGAAAATGAACGATTGTTACGTGAGTATATCGTGGCGACGGACATACGCACACAACGCGTGACGTAATGAGACAGATGGGAATCGCGACCATCTACTCGGAAGAGTGTGACGTCATAAAACTTTAATAGGATCCACACACAACGCGTGACGTAATGAGACAGATGGCGTGACCGCGTGCCAACATCCCAATCGGGCGATTGTGACGTCATAAGATTTCTAAGCATGGGTAACATTGATCGGATGACGCCATGACACTAAAAACGTGGTAATTCGGGGTGGTTATTTAACCCACTAAACGAATTTTCCTAAAGTCGAGATCAAGCGAAACTGATTTCTAGTACCAGACAAGTTAGTAAAATCATGCAATGCATTGATTATAAAACGCTTTCCAACATACCTGTAATCATTACTCAAGTTATGAGGATAATGGCTGTGGAATAAATGACGCTCCTGCGTCTTAACCTTTGACCCCATTTCGATGGTATTAATATTAAATAGAACTGGTTCAGTATACCTCCGAAATAACATGATAAAGTTTTGTCGCAGTCGAAGCATTTTACGTAAGTTATGAAGCATGAAGGCTATGGAATAGATCCCGCTCCTGTGTCCTAACCTTTGACCTCATTTCGCCCATTTTCAATCGGATTCGTCCTCAGGCAGGCCCCTGCAGCATACTAACATTTCATCCAAATCGAAGCATTTTTACGCAAGTTATGACGCATAATGGCGATGGAAGTGATTCCGCTCCTATGTCCTGACCTTTGACCCCATTTCGCCCATTTTCAATAGGGTTTGTTCCCAGGTAGTCACCTACCACATACTAAAATTTCATCGAAATCGAACCTTTTTTACGTTAGTTATGAAGCATAAAAGCAGTGGAATTGATCCCGCTCCTACATCCAGACCTTTGACCCCATTAATCCCATTTTCAACGGAGTTCCTCCCCAGGTGGTCCCCTACCGCATACTAAAATTTCATCGAATTCGAACTATTTTTACGCATGTTATGACGCATAAGGGCAATGAAATGCATTCCGCTCCTATGTCCCGACCTTTGACCCCACTTCATACATTTTCAATAGAGTTCGTCCCCAAGCAGTCCCCTACCACATACTAAAATTTCATGGAAATCGAACCATATTTACGCACGTTATGAGGCATGAGGGCAATGGAGTGGATGCCGCTCCTATGTCGTGACCTTTGACCCGGTTTGTCCCATTTTCAATAGGGTTTGTACCCAGGTGGTCCCCTACCACATACTAAAATTTCATCGAAATCGAACCTTTTTTACGTGAGTTATCGTGCCGACAGACGGACGGAAAAAGGTGAAGCATATATGCTTCTTCAACCTACGGTTGGAAAGCGTAAAAATCTGAAGCAGTGTTGAGAAGATCATCTAAATTCATGAACTGGATAGTGCTTAGGCTGGATTTCGAACCAGAATGCTTTAAAGTAGTTCTCTATTTCTAGTGTATCGTTCCGCTTTGTTTACATAGAACCTGATCACATCCAACGTGAAAGTAGTTCACAATACGATACGGCAGTTTTATTCCTGTTTAATTGAAATAAATCTTATCGTAAGGGAAATAATTATATGCATTTAGTTTATTATGGAAAATAATAATACATGCACAGATTTATACATCATAATTCCATTAAGAATCATAATGCAACGCACTGTTTCATGTAATGTAATAGCACGAAATCAGTGTGTCTAACATTCATTTTTTCCTCTCGGTAAAATGAAGTATTTCAGTAAACTGTTCAAGAAGATCCAAATTTTGTTTTTTACAAAATCGTCGGAACAAATATTCCATTAGGCTATCGGGCAGTAGATCTTCTAATATGGAAATATGGCTTCTCATATTTTGATTCGATACTTTGAGAATGGGCTTCACTGTCAGAATCAACACTCCTGGACAGCGACTGTTCGATTACATGTTGCGTTGTCATCCATGAAAATGAATCTATCACCGACAGCACCACAGGACATGCGAACATGAGGTAGCAGAACATCATTAATGTATCGTTGTCCAGTCATAGTCCCAGATGGAAGCACATAGAGGGACGTACGGCCATTGATCATGATGCCAGCCCATAATGACACTACATGTCGGATATCGGTCCCTTTCCTGTATGTTTGCTGGACAATATGCAGTACCACTATCACGCCAGATCAGTTGTCGTCGACAATCAGACGATAGACTGTATCTACTCTCATCTGAGAAGAGGACAGCAGACCAGTCGTTATCAGTCCAATTGCGATGTTGATGGCACCATTACAAACGGGCGGTACGGTGACGTCTGGACAATGGGATGCACACAACAGGACGGCGAGCGTATAGTCCTCCTTCATGCAAACGTCTGGCGACAGTTTTTCGGGAGATCCGCTTGCCAGTAGCAGCCATAAACTGATTTGCTATCTCACTAGCTGTGCTTCTCCGGTGTCTTTTTGTTGATATCACTATGTACCGATCTTCTGCAGGTGTCGTACTGCAAACACGACCTCACCCGTGACGTTTGCTACACTCCCCATTTGTTTGAAATGATTTCCAAAGCCTTGAAACAACACTGTGGCTGACGTCGAACTCCCTGGCAACATCTGTTATTTTTCGCCCTTCTTCAATCTTGCCAATAATACAGCCACGCGTAAAATCATCTAGGTGATGTCGGGAAGACATACTGAAAATTGCAAGTTCGTCAATTGATTCTTTCCCTTTCAACTTTGCGTTTGAACAACAACGGTCAATACGCGTCAAATCCTTTATATCTCTTATCAGCGCTATGACGTCACGAACAAGTTCGGCAATCCAAAATTTGCATACGCTCAACACGTCTTACTGTGTCCCGCACTTATGCTAATTTCCACATTTTCCTGCCTTCCATTTTATGGTTGCTGTCGTTGCTATTGTCATCCGTCCTTAGCAATTGTCCGGCAGTGTATTATAACTTCGAATACTTAATATTTGCTAAAACATAACTAAAATTATATTAAAAATCAATAACTTTTCCTTCGGTGGTGTTGAAAAAAGAAAAACGATGGCGCGATCTGTACTTTCATGACGTCAGCAGACAAACAAATGTGGAATTGCATAATTATGGTTATGTTTTAGAAAATATTAAGTATTCCAAGTTATAAAATGAAGCTATTTTAATCGATGTTCAAATTTTCATCCTTGGGAACGCATTAACTGTGAAGAAAATGCGTACAGAAGTTTTTCCATTGGAAGTATAGGAAGCAAAATTACTTGACGTCCACCTTAAGCGAGGAAAAAAGTTAGGAATTGGGACGCAGCGCCATCTATTGACATGTGACTGTGAAACATGGACGTTGTTTTTGTATCATTCTTTACACCGTTCGAACAGATGGTTTTAATTTGTATTCTGAACTCATATCATTTGACAGAGGGAATACATGATAAAATTTATTATTAAAGTCATTCCTGACGATATTTACAAAATAAACTAATAGTTATTCCCTGAAGTCCCAAAAGTCATGGGATAGCAGTATGCAAATATTTAACTGGCGCTGCCGTCGTATAAAGGCTTCGACGCACGCCACGATTTTTATCAGTTGCGAGGTGTAATCTTGCGAGTTAGGTTGAACTACTTCCAGAACACGGTAACTGGACCACGGAAGACTGGCAGCATGTGGCATGGTCCGATGAGTCACGCTTCCAGTTGTTTCGAGCTGATGATAGAGTTCGGATGTGGCGCAGACCCTATGAGGATATGGACCCAAGCTGTCAACAACGTGCTTTACATGGTGGTGGCTCCATACATATGTGGATGTCTTTACGTGGCACGGTTTGGGTCCTCTGGTTCCCGTAAACACGTCGTGAACCTGTAATAGCTTTGTTGGTCTGCTGGGTGACTATTTTCTGCACTTCATGGACTTCATGGACTTCATGTATCCCAACAACGATGGGATTTCCCAGGCAAAAAATGCATCATGTCATCGGGTCCAAGTTGTCTAAAATTGGTTCGAAAAGCATTCCGGACAGTCCCGACGGATGGTGTGGCCCCCAAGTTCTCCCGACATGAAACCAATAGAGCACTTATGGGACGTGATGGAAAGGACGTTTTCGCACCGAAGATCCTGCACCTACAAATACCTGGGACCTGTGTGCGGATGTTCAGACGGTATGGCTCAGCATCTGTTCAGAAGTCTTCCGGCCACTTGTGGTATCGATATCACGTCGAGCTTGCTTGGCCAGAAGAGGTCCTACACGATATTAAGTACGTATCCCATAACTTTTGGTGCTTCAGTGTATATTATCAAAGTATCTGATACTCGTTGTTTTACAATTTGTACTAGTACGGATAGTCTGCAGCATCATTACTTCTCTTAAGAAGCGTCTGATATTTTTTGTAGAAGGCACTCTATATAATGTGGATAACCTGCAAATATATAGATGGTACAGCATCTTCCTTTAGTCGCTTGTACCTCACGTTAGGTTCGTTTCTACACGATATTAGGTACCTAATATCACGATACCTAATATGTGATACCTAAACTACCTAATATCACGATATTAGGTACGTTCCGACGGATTGTGTGGTGGCCACACTAACCATCGGAACTGTCCAGAATGCTCCTTACCAGAAACACCATGGTAAATTTTCATTTGGCTGAAAATCGTGCCGAGATATTGCTTCCAACTGCAGTTGCTTTGATGAGAACTCATGCAATGATATTTCCACAGTTTTCTCTTTAGAAGACATGCATATCGGCAAACAGCAGTAAACCATAATGAACATAAATTATATTTTGCTATAAAAACAACGGATTGTTTCTAAAACTGTAGTGGAATATTTTTAGAAAACACAATCTAGCCGTGCAAACAACGCTGAAACTGTATTGTTTGTACCTTGGGACGCAGTGCCATCTAACGGCAGAAATCGTCTTTCACACCCACTGGCCAATCACCAAAAAGCCTATTGTCTCGAAGGTTAATGTTATAGCCTGTTCTTCATACAGTTCAGCCTTGACTATAATATCACTTAGAGTTGATCGCGTTAGTGAATCACTTTCCAAAAAGTGATTTTTTGCTGAGATGGCTGGCACCCTATGAAAGTCACTGAGCTCTGCCGTACGGCTCATTGTACTGTTCACGATTATCTGTAATGGTTGCCAGGTCACGTGCTTCTTTTCATATCTGTATGGACCATGGCGGTGACGTATATGGGCAAATTCACTACTCAAATGTATAGTTTTGATCATAGAGTGTATCTTCACCGAAGGACCTTGTATTAGGTGTACAAATAAGTTTTAAAGCGTTTTAAGACAACGCAACATGTAATTTGAGAGAAAACAGCAATACCTTTACGAATAAAAAAATTATGCGCCGTCATTATCTATCACCTTCCGGCATCGGTCGGACAGCTAACGGATTCCAGCCATGAAGAATATACTTCGTCGTGTGACGCGATGAAGTCGTCAACCCATTTTTGCACTTCGTCACATGACCGGAACTGTACAACAGAAAAACCATGTTGCATCGATCGGAACAAATGATAGTCTGAAGGGGCTATGTCGGGATTATACGCGGGGTACTCTAAAATTTCCCAGCCAAGCGTCAAATACGTTTCCTTGGCCGATTTTGCGAAATGCAATCTAGCGTTGTCATGCAGTAATTTCACGGGACACAATCCCTTGCCTGTGAATGGACGTTTCCGACAGATTTCCTGGTTCAATAGCAGCAATTGTTGCTTGTAGAGAACAGCGGTAACAGTTTGAACCTGTTCCAATAGTTCATTATAGAGCACACCCTTCGCATCCCGCCAGATACACAGCAGAACTTTCTTGGAGTGAATATTGCGTTTCGGTGTCGAAGCCGTTGCTTCACCTGGGTCTACCCAGTGATTTTTGCGTTTGGGATTGTTGTACCATATCAACGTTTAATAACCCTTAACGATTTTCAACAGGAAAGACTTTCTATGTTGTTTATTCAACAGGCTCAAGCACTTCATGACACGCATCCTTGTTTCTCTGGCTCAGGTCATGTCGCACCCATTTTCATTCCTTCTGAATCTTTCCCACTGCGCGTAAACGATTGGAAATGGTTTGCTGAGTTACCCCCAGTTGTTCAGCTAGTTCGTTTTGCGTTGGAGACGAATCTTCATCCAGCAATGCTTGCAGTTCCTCATGTGCAACCGTCTGCGGGGCGCCGCTACGTTCTCGATCGCTAACATCAAAATCACCTGCTTTAAAACGTCTAAACCAAAACTCACACGTGCTTTTCGATATAGTATTCTTCCCCAGAAAAGAACAGATCAATGCACATGCATTTGAAGAACTTTTCACTTGATGAAATATGTAACAAATGCAGCACCGCTGGCCATCTTTCACCTACCGATGTGCAAGTGCGTTTGACTGTTCAGAAAACGTCTGTGTCATATTTTATACTCTGGACCAGTTACGGTCACATGACAACAACACGTGGGAATGTCGGATATGTAAATTAGCGGTATACGTCACACAAAAAACGCCTTAAAACTTATTTGTACACATAATATGTCATATATTTTAAATACTTGGCCGTCTTTATTTTTATTTTTCTAGGAATTATTGCATGAATATTATATATGTAATTTCAGCATGTTATGTGACGTTAATAGATCACCCAATTTCTTTGCCACAGAATCACTTCGAAAAGAAGTATAAGAGTGCATGTCAGGATAAGAATAAGAGGAAGAAGTGGGAAAAGAATTTGGACTTTGTAGTTCGTCACAATCTGAAGGCTGATTTGGGTAATCATACTTACCGACTTGGAATGAACGTTTTCTCTGACATGGTAAGTCCTGCCACATCGACTTGAGAAACTGATACAACGTACTGATATTTCTTTAAAAAAATATTTTGCAAATAAGCTTTTCTTTTATTCACTTCTGTGGTTCCCAAAACTAAAAATAAATCAAAAATGGGCCAAAAGTCATTGTTTTGTACTGTTGCAAAATGGTGTTTTAACTTGAATTTTGAATATTTGGGATGTATATTTGTTTTATTTACACTGCTGGCCACCCAAAATGCAACACCAAGAAGGACACGAGATAGAAAAGCCAGATTTACTGGACACATAACAACAGATACAAAGATGAAACGATTGAGCTTACAGGCCCGTGCGACTTGCGGAACACGCAGACATCAATAGTTCGTGTGGCCCCCATGGCTGGCAATAACGGCCGCTACACTCCGCGGCATCGAACGAAAGAGGCTTTGGATGTGAGCTTGGGGTATGTCGGTCCAGGCTGCTTCCACACGTTTCCACAGTTCATCAGGCGTAGCCGCGGGTGGTGCTTGACGGGCCACTCGATTGCCGATCAGCGACCAGACGTGTTCGATGGGCAACATATCGAGAGAACACGCAGGCCACGGCAGCAGTGACACCTGTTGGGCCGTGAAGAATTATTGCACGATGCGTGCCACGCGGGGGCGCGCATTGTTCTGTTGAAACGTGGCCGCTGGCAGGTCCTGCAGGTAAGGGAAGACTACAGGCTCCAAAACGTCGGAGATGTAGCGGTGGCTGTTGAGTGTACCTGCGATGCATACCAGAGATGGGCGGGTGTCATATCCGATTGCGCCCCAAACCATAACGCCAGGCGACCGACCGGTATGGCGATGCATAATGCAGGCATCACACAGTCTCTCGCCACTGTGCCACAACACGCGGATCCGACCATCGTGGTGTTGCAGGCAGAAGCGGGATTCATCGGAGATGACAATGTCGTGCCATTCCGTAGTCCCGGTGCGGCGTTCAACTGCCCACGGCCGCCGCACTCGCCGGTGGTGTAATGTCAATGGTAATCGGAGCAATGGGCGCAGTGCGACAAGTCCCTGTTCCTGCAGACGACGTCGAACGGTACGTGCTGCCACAGGTTGTTGCGCAACACACCCTAATCCCGGCGCTAACGTTTGTGATCTGGCGGTGCGAGCCGTCAATGCCCGCCGCACAACATGCCGGTCCTCTCGTTCGGTGGTGTGCCGTGGCTGCGGCAATCGCTCACGTCGGTCCGTTCGTCTCTTCTGCACCCACTGAATCCATAATCGCTTCACTGTGGCTTGATGTCGTCCCACACGTGTGCCGATGTCTCGGTACAATAGACCGCTGTCGCGATAAGCCACTATTCGTCCTCTGTCGAACTCCGAAACGTGCTGGAATGACTGCCGTATTGTGCGACGAGGCATCAGGAACCTTCCCACGCACAGGTCCGGCAGCACAACACCCTTCCACTACTTACACCCCGCCTTCTGTGCACCCTTCTTATAGTGCTTCTCGGTGGCGTGCCGGGGGCACATGATCAGCATATGTCCTGCAATGCTAATCGTTTGCATGTCCTCTCGCGGGCGACGCATGCTGCGAATTTCAGCCCAATTGGATGCTTCCTTCTTGGTGTTGCATTTTGGGTGGCCAACAGTGTATATTACAAATATACCACAAATAAAACTTTTATAGTTATCATTGGTATGCAACTCTTCGCTAGTTCACATTAAACTACCCAGGACTAACCACGTGGAGGTGGTTTCATGTCTTATACCCAACCTCCCAACCACGAGGGCATGTAGTTTTTAAGCTTTAAACTGCTTTTTTGTATCAAAAACTAGACGTACACTCCGGTCTAACATTCTTGTCTTTATTAAACTTTCTCTTTTGGCATGGTCACAAACAATTTGTGAAGATGCGGTCACTTCTTTCACCGCCCTTTCAACGGCTTGAGTATGAGTTGGTAATCCACTAAGTACCGACTCAGAGGCAATATGAAAACTTTCCGCTCTTAATAACCTTTGTAAGTCATTATTTGATAAGTGTCTAGTCAGTAGTGGTTCAGTTACATTCAGATCTTGCCAATAAATTATATCTATGTAGTCAGATGCAGTAAAGTTTATGACGGGAATTTCAAATCTTCTTATTCTTCCCTCACTTACATTCTTGCTTTTCCTGGCTGAAATGATCCGTCATACAGCAAGTTGTCTGATGTGTTTTCGGTCATCTGCAAGCATTGCAATGAGTACATTTTCTGCGTGAGCAAAGTATCCGCTATCCTAGAGGCATTTGTGTACAATTTGTTTATTATCATTGCTCAAGTATACGAAGAACATTCAATCACTTTCAACAGGTTTATTTCGGGTTGCATTTGATGGTGCACCAACAAATAGCGTAAATTCTAACAACTAAATTTGCTAACTCTCTTAATGTGTCTGATGGTTTTTTAGTAGCTATGTACAACCACATGTTTCTGTTTGCTGTTGTCACCCATCTAGAGTGAGAGAGCTTTCCGGGGCTTTTATTTTCTAAATCACTTGGGCATTCACCATTTGAAACTGCCTTACAAATATCATAAAGATATTGTCGGTCTGATTTTAATTTTTTTTTCAGGGATGATATCATCTATACCGAACTCAATACGCTCAAATTGTACAGACTTCAGAGTATGACACGTCGTTAAACTTTTGCCAATAGGCCAGACAAATCCACTTGGTGCAGTTGTCGCTACATCAAGTTTTTCAAATAAATGCCTTAAGACTGTCTTTGAATGAGTGTAACAGAAATTCTGTCCTATATCTGTAATGCAAATTCTTTTGTACACATATTCTCGAAAACTATTACTTTGTTGAGTTTGAAATTTTGAGCACAAATAAAAACGACACATAGATAATACGTGTCGCAGTTGTTTTTCCGAAAAATTTGTTAGAATTGTTTTTAAAATTCAATTTATCTGACTCGAAAATATTCCAATTTGGCGCTAGATGGCGCCAGAAGTTAGCTTGGCAGTGATTCCGTTGGAAGAAACGAATTCTCTCTTTTCTGTCTGATTTTTTTAATTATCTAGGCCAAATAGAAAACAAAGAATGGGCACTGAAGTAAGATTGGAATCTTGTCTTCTATAGATCATCTTAAATTCTACTGTACGTACATTTTTTTGAAGAGAAAATGTGTAAATTACCAGAAAACACTTGAATTTGAGACAGAAACCACGTCTACCTGCTAAGCTCCACCCCCAAACAATGTCATTAGTTAAAACATAACAGCGCGTATTTTGTCTCTTCATTGTGGAGCCAACGAGAGACCGCTGCCATTCTGAATATGGTAAGGTCTTCAGTCATTCGCTGACACCAACGTCTGGGACAATCCCTCAAGACATAAAAGTCACGCCCAAGGAGTGATATTTTGAGCCATCTATCCCAGAAGATGAAGTCTAACACTCATTCAAAGACAGCCTTAATGGTCGCTCATTTGTATGCAGCTGGCAAATAACCCATTGCAAAGGTCTCCCAAGTGTTTCTTCCTAAGCGCGTATAATTCCATTATATCTTCAAGTGTTTATGGGGCATCCGTCGCAACCAATACAGACTAATTCTGACAGTGTAATATTTTTTTTCAGACGTATATTGTACAACCGCATTGGCAATATCTCGACCTCTTCCGGACTTAGGAGTTGTGTAGCTAATAAATCTTGATTTGGGCTCTTGTATGAGTGAAATGTGGTCTCTTTTAATTGCCTTTCTGTGCTGATGAAACACTGTATATTGAAAGACCATCTTCGGTCTTTTCAATATAGAGTGTTTCATCAGTTCTACCGTCATAATAGAGAGCATGCACACTGAAACCATCAATATCACTTTGTTCCCTCTTTTCAATTTCGTGTCGAACTTTGGACCTTTCACGCCTTACCTTACTTCTGTCTATTACTATGTCATTATTTTTTGGAATAATACTATTAGAGGAATTACTGGAATTAACATCGTGTAAAAGAACCGAGGCCATAGCAGCGTGACTTCCAATACCGATTCTCGAGGCCATAGATTGATCTGGGACCCGATATCTATCACATACTCTAGAAAATGTGGGGATATTAAGTCTAGTATGTGTGGCAGAAATAATTACAGATGAAGGCCCCGGTCCTGGGTCCTCTGAAACGATTGCAACTTCATCTGAACCTTTTTCGTTACAATTTTCGTCTTTATGAATCCTCAACGTCATACACAAAGCTATTTTCTAATCCACCAGAACGTTTCTTACTTAATCTCTCAGTTTCCTTCATTTTTCTTGTTTCTTTTTTTTCTAATGTTTGACTTAACTAAGTTACGGTAGTATTATAAATGTGAAAAGTACACAATCCTGCCAAAAATTACGAAAGTATGCAACAAATCTGATATTTTGACCGAAATGCGCAAACTGAAGATGTAAAAACTAACGGTAGGGAAACATTTATGTTATTTTCAAGGTATTTCTGTAGCATTTTATCACTACCCAAAAACTGTTTATCAAATTTAACTCGTAGGAAAAAAAATTGAAAAATGACAAATTTAAGCAAAAATTTCAAATTTTAGGCCTGATGCGCAGACTGAAGACGACTTCCAAAAAAAAAAAAAAAATTCACGGAAATGTTAGTGAGCCTAATACACAACTATTAATGGGTACCCGTTTCCGCTTATGCAATTTTAATTTTTTTCGCTCCATGCTAGTAGGGAGGTACACACACCGGCCACTCGTATATGCAAAATACGTGGTCACGTGCGTTACCACGTGATCTAGGCAACTATTTAAGACTGCTACTTGTTAGTAATCGACAGTCGTGTTGATCACAATGGGAAAAACGACGGATCTTTCGAAGTTCGATAAAACGCTTATTGTGGTGCCCGTCTGGCTGGAACGACGATTTTAAAAACTCACCGGTTTTTCAATAGGCGATATATCCCGAGTATTTAATCAGTGGAAAAATAAACCACATTGCATGTCTAAGAGGCGGCGTGACTGTAACGTGACGGCAATCTATCTGGAACGAGGTTGCCGTTGTCCGAGAAAGTTCATAGGAAGAAACAGAACGTTTGGTGTGCAGCAGTTGGCTGAAGCATTCAATGAAGGCTATTCCTGACCCATATCTCATCCAGCCATGCGCGGGAAATTGAAGAGAATCGGTATTGGAAGTCACATCCCTATATGGAGATCATCGATTTCTGTTAAGAACCTAAATGTTCGTCAGCAGTAAAGTGAATAACACAATGTCAGGGCACTGGGAGACGGGAAAGAAGTCATGTGGTCCTAAAAGTCGCGGTACATCTTGTCTTGTAGGCAGGGAGTTTGGTAGACGCTTCATGAAGCAATCGACCGAGCTTGCCTTGTAAACGCAACATAAAGAAGGACAATTCTTGCAAACAGAATGAAACAGAAAGTAATAAATCTACGAATGCTTCTACGAGTGACTCAGATTAGGCTAACATAGCAGGGAGTGTAAAAACATCAATTCAACTTACAATTCCAGGCTGTCTCACAGATTTACCTCCATCATCTAATGTCAGTATGCTTCCACAGATTGAAGCAGAGCATGCAAAAACTTTAGCTGAAGTGGTTGAAGAAGAACCGAATGGGAATGCCGAAGAATTGCATGAAAGAGTCCACCGTACTCTTATACCAGTCCTGACCAAGTTAACTCTCGACGATGCGACGAAGTTGTTCAGACATGTAGATGAACTGCAGAGAATTCTTAATAGTACGACGAATCGTAGTACAAGGTGGACGCTAAGTTTCTGTAAGTGATCTTATATTGTGGGGCACGTTTTGTTGGGACGGAACGAGTTCCGTGAATTACTGGAAGGTCTGGTGTCCTCCAAGAATTATCTTAACCAGTGGCGTATCTTGGGTCCGAGACCTGGGGCTATCTTACCCCTCCCCCTTCCCACAGTACTGTTTCTGTTTTTAAATTTGAAAGTTTAATTTTTAATTGTTAAGTAATAGAAGTAACTTATTTTAGGTACATGCCATTGCTAACATGATACCAAAATGTATGAGGATTAGGATTTTAATACTTTATTTGTACATGAACTCCGTTCTTCTTTAATTTTGTGTAAACTTTAGTGTTACGTTTGCATAAAAAGTTTCTTCCGAGTAGTTTTTCATGTTTAAAAAGAACGTTTTTCTCTATTGACCAATCGGCCAAGTTGCTCGAATGTACATACACTGAAGAGCAATTGAATTAGAGACAGCTGGTGTTATGCAAATGTGGCGCTGTGGGCGGCCTTGTAAACGGAAACGACATGACGTATGCAGCGATCTGACAATATAAGGAGTGATGCGACGGGAATCAGTAAGAGTCGGAAGCAGTATGGGTAAGACGAAGGATCTGAGCGCATTTGATCTTGGGCAAAATGTCGGGGCCCGACGAATGGGTCACTCCATCTCGGAAGTCGTGCAGGCACAGGGATTTTCACGAGCCACTGTGTCACGGATGCACCGTGAGTAAATCGAATCCGGTAAAACCATCCCTACAAAGACCAACTGCCGTGGAAAACAGCGTGGGGATGAGCGGGGTCATCGTCGGCTAGCTCGCATTGTAACAGCGGATAGACGGGCCACAGTGCAAGAAATCACTCGGCAATTTAACGCTGGTGCACAAAAACGTGTAAGCAGCCACACCATCTTGAACTATCTCCTCGCTATGGGGCACAGAAGCCATCGTCCCACGAGGGTACCGCCACTGGACCTTAGACATGTGGGAAAATGTTGCCTGGACTGATGAGTCGAGATTCACGTTGGTACATGCGGATGGCAGGATACGAGTACGGTGCAAACCACAAGAGGAGATGGATCCTTCTTGCCAGCAGGGTACTCTTCAAGCTGGTGGGGGTGGCATTCTCGTGTGGGGACTGTTTACGTGGACTGAAATGGGACCCCTGGCACGTGTGACATCGTCCCTCACAAGTCAACGTTACCGGGATATCCTGGACGACCATTTGCTCCCGTTTGTGCGTCTTCAACATCCCACTGGGGACCTCATCCCGCAACAAGACAATGCACCGTGCCATCGCTCCCGAATTGTATCCAAATGATTTAATGAATACTTCACCAACGTGGCCTTGCTTCCTTTGCCAGCTAGGTCACCTAACCTCAATCCCATCAAGCACATTTGGGATGCCATTGAGTGAGATGTTCGAGGCTCTGACCCACCTCCATCAAATCTTCGTGAACTGTGGGAGCTTGTCCAGGTGTCGTGTATCCGTATGGCTTCCCAACGCTTCCGGTGTCTTGTCGAGTCCATGCCGAGACGAATCGCCGCCGTCATCAGGGCGAAAGGTGGTGCTACACGTTACTAGACAGGTATCTCTAATTCAATTGTTCTTCAGTGTATTATGTGAATCTTAAACACTACTTTGATTGAAGTGTTTACTTGATGCTTCGGATAGGTAAAATAGATATTTCTTAACTAAGCTCTTATTGACTTACCCAGCCACTAAATAACAAGTCGGTACGCACTCAAACTTCAATGTCTGTCAATAATATTGATATAACATATCTGTGTATTCTATTACTTTCGTCAAATTTTGTAGACGTCAGCTCGGTGATGCACAGTTACGTAATGGTATATGAAATATAGCAACACTGCTGCAAGGTAAAAGATGTTACTTACATTTGGGACGACTACAAAAGGAGTGTAATGTAAGTAACATCTTTTACCTTCCAGCAGTGTTGCTATATTTCATATACCATAACGTAACTGTGCATCACCGAGCTGACGTCTACAAAATTTGACGAAAGTAATAGAATACAGGGATATATTATATCAATATTATTGAATATCTCAGCCACTTATAACGTATATTTTCCGTGCACAGGGGATATACACGAATTGCATTCAATGTCTTTATTATCATCCAAAACGGGTCGCTTTAGAAGAATAGGTCAAATCACACTTAACGCGAAACACCCTTGAAGGTATAGCAAATTTAGTAACAGATTAATGCTGTACGGCACAGTTATATACAGGGATTGGACAGAATAAAGTGAACACCGGGGAAAAGAAGGTTTGCGTACCTAATAGGATGTGGGGCCACCTTTTCCATTCAAAGCGGCCTCAATCCTCCTTGGAATGGACACATACAAATCATGGATGGTGGTTAGAAGTGGGATGTTACACCATTCTTCATGCAGAAACTGTTCTAGGTCTTTGAGAGATGCAAAAGTAGAATAACTGGATCTTAGTATGTTTTCCAACACAGACTACAGTGGCTCGATGATGATTAACTCTGGTGATTGGAGAGGCCAAGTAAGGTGTGAACGTTCGTCCTCATGTTCCTCAAACGATGTTTGGACGCTCCGAGCTCTGTGAATTGAGGCGTTATCATTTTCATAGATGGCATCCCTTACAGAAAACAATGCCTGATCTATTGGATGGACTCGGCCAAAATGGTTTCATACGCCCAGCCAGTCATTCGTCCTTTCAAGATTATCAGAGGGACCTGCTGAAAACTACAATATGACAGCCTAGAGCATGACAAAACCACCATCGTGCTGCACTGTTGGAAGCAAAAAGTCTGGGCTGCACGCTTCTGACGGTGTTCTCTACACGTAAATATGTCCTGCTGTGGGGAATAGTGTGAATGTAGATTCATTCGACAGCATTACACCCTTCCATGCATTCGCAGTCCACGTTATGTGCTCCTGGTACCACTGCCGTCGCCGTTGTGCATTCACCCGTGTCACTATAGGTTCTACAATAGCAGCTATGCCATGCATTTATTGTTTATGCAGTTCCTTGCGCACTATTTTAGTTGATACTGGAGGTCTGGAGATTCGGATTGAGCTCCGCACTAATTGTCGACGTCGTGGTCTTCTTACTACGGGTAACAATTCTCTGTAATGCTCTTCTGTCTCTATCAGCAAGGGTCGTTTTCCGGGCGGTATTGTGTTTCGCCGACGAGGATTTGACACAAACACGGTATGCTGTCATGACGCTAGACTCAGTAGCTCCCGGTACCTCCAATACCCTGGCGACTGTTGTGATGGAGGCACCAACTAGACGGACACCAACAATTAGCCCTCTTTCGAAGTCCGTCAAGTCGCTCATTTCGTCGTCACCCTGAAGGACATTTTGCAGCAAGACACTTTAAATGCACTTAAACAGGACCTTGAGGTTCTAAACAAAGCTGTTGCAACCAAAGAGTGGTGTATGCTTTTGCGTATTGCGACGTACGCAGCTGCATTAAAAGTCACGTCTCTGAGCGTGGTGTTCACATTATCCTGTCGAACCCCTGTAACTTTATAAACTCGAGCCTCAAAGTGAGAGACCCAAAACATTTGATTAGCAACTGAAAATATTTAACGACAAACAGAAGAATATCTGCTACAAGAAACGCGACTTTGATGGAAATCAGTTGGAAAGCACCTAATCAAGGCCAACTAAAACGCCACCCAGTTCTGAAGTCGGTTAATATACATTATATTGAAAAAAGTCACCGGACACTTAGAAGACAAACACAACAAAGCATTCATTGACATAAATACATTAGCACGGTGTCGGTCTACCTTTGGCCTTAATGCATGCCCTGACCATTCGAGACTGGCTTTCGACAAGGTTTTGGAACACAGCGATAGGCATGCACTTCCATTCAGTACATAATGCTGCCGCTAACTGCTGATTAGTAGTAGGCCTTGTTTCAAAACTTCTTATGCGGCGCTCTAATTCATCCTATAGGTGCTCTATGGGACTACGATCAGGGCTGTGTGCTAACCAGTCAACACACGTTACGGAATTATCGTCAAACCACGCCGTAACAGTCCTTGCTCTATGGCTCGGTGCATTATTCTTCTGGTACCAACAAGGCTCGGTTCCATAGTATTTCTACAGAGATTGTAGGGCGCAATTGTCCAGAATATCGAGGTAGACGTGCTGGTAAACAGGTTTGTCCACGATAACCAATGGGCCGGGACCATACCACGAAAAATACCCCTACACGAGTACACTGCTAGCTCCAAACTTGACCGTAGCAATAGTACACTGTGGTAAATAGAGTTCCCCGGCTGCCGCCATACCCACACACGGCCATCAGACTGATGGAACGTGTATTTGGATTCATCAGTCCATAGGACCCGTTTCCATTGATCTACGGTCCACGATAAATGTTTTTTACACCATGCTAAACGACGAGTAGCGTTCAGAGTGGATATGAAAGGCTTATGAGCAGCCGCACGACCACGGTAACCCATGGAATGAAGTTCTCTGCGAATGGTACGTATACATACCAAGGTTCCAACATTTTTACTGACCTGTACACTGAGGTCTTGTGCAGTACTCCGTCGATTAGCTGTAACGACTCTCCTGAGGCTTCGACGTCCTCTATCACTGATTCTCTTTGGTCTGCCGGTACGTTTTACAGCTTCAGACACGCCATGTGTCTTCCACGTATTCAGTACATCCAAAACAGTTAACTTAGGATGTTTAAACGCCTCTCGGTTTCTTTTATGGACAACCCACTAATATAACACCCAACAATCTTTTCTTTCTCAACGTCAGTTTTCGCCCGCCGCGACATTTTCACTCAACCTCACAGCGCGATATGATCGCGGACAGCTGCATGGTTGTTTTCATAGCGTTTGCAGCTGTACCGCGCATTTTTAGAACGCAGCGGATCCGTTCATTTGCTTTTGAAGTAGTGTCCGGTGACTTTTGTTAATATAGTGTACATTGCAAACATTTTTTCTATCTCGGCTGAACACATACGACTCCAGAATCCTGACCTCAATTGAGGTTGCCATAAGACATGCATTCAAGAGAAGAATGTGGCATTACGTTCGAAACCATTTAAGGAGGACGACCAAAATTCTTTATACACGGTTCATTGAAAAAATTATGACCACCTGTTAGTATGAGGTATGACCTCCTCGTGCCGACAGTACCGCAGATATACGGTGTGGTATTCATTCAAATGCCATTATGTCTCAAAAGAAAAGTGTTTGATCAATGCATCCTTCCAGTGCTTACGTATGGTGCAGAGACGTGGACCTTAGCTAAAAGAGACATACAAAGGCTGCAGACAACTCAAAGTAGCATGCAGAGGTGCATGCTTGGTGTAACCAGGAGAGATAAGAAGAGGAACACGTGGATCCGAAAAATGACAAGAGTGGAAGACATCATGATCAGAGTTAAATCCCTGAAATGGCAATGGGCTGGACATACTGCCAGAAGGACAGACCATCGATGGACAGCCGAAATTTTGGATTGGATTTCAAGGGACAGGAAAAGACCCAGAAGAAGACCACATGGAAGATGGGTGGATGAAATTCGAAAGTATGCGGGAGTGACATGGAGGAGACTGGCACAAGACAGACCGTTGTGGAGGAAACTTGGGGAGACCTTCGTCCAGCAGTGGATTGATAATGGTTGACAATGATGATGATGATGATGATGATGATTCATTCAATGAGGTCTCTGAACGTTTCTGTAGGGTTTGCTATACCATGAGGACATCAGAGCTTCTCGGATGTCCTCAAGTGCCATCGGGATGATTTTTGTCAGTAGTGCTTCGCCGTACTGTAAATCGATCATCCACCTGATATAGCAGAAAACGTGATTCGTCTAAGAAAGCGACTTTCTTCCACTGTTCGATGATCCAGATGCAAAACAATGAAGAAAGTCGTGTAAAAAGGAGATTATAATGAAGAAAGTCGTTTTAAAAGGCGACTATAATGAAGAAAGTCTTTAAAAGGTGACTATAATGAAGAAAGTCAAGAAATGAAGAAAGTCGTTAAAAGGTGACTATAATGAAGAAAGTAAAGTAATGAAGAAAGTCGTCTAAAAAGGCGACTATAATGATGAAAGTCCTCTTAAAAGGCGACTGTAATGAAGAAAGTCGTTAAAAGGTGACTATAATGAAGAAAGTCGTTTTAAAAGGCGATTATAATGAAGAAAATTGTTAAAAGGTGACTATAATGAAGAAAGTCGTTAAAAGGTGACTATAATGAAGAAAGTCGTCAAAAGGTAAATATAATGAAAAAAGTCAAGTAATGAAGAAAGTCGTCTAAAAAGGCGACTTTAATGAAGAAAGTCGTCTTAAAAGGCGACTGTAATGCAGAAAGTCGTTAAAAGGTGACTATAATGATGAAAGTCAAATAATGAAGAAAGTTGTCTAAAAAGGCAACTTTCTTCTACTGTTCGATGATCCAATGGCTCCTCTCAGTTGCAAAATTACGCCGTAATCGTCGATATCTGGCCGTCAGCATGGGGTACCTTGAGTGGACTGCGGCTCCGGAGACCCATGCAGAGCAGAGTTCTCTGGACTGTGTTCCGCGATACGCTCCGTGATGTGCCTGCATTAAATGCTCTGGCCAGTTGTTCCACTGTGGCCCGTCTGTTGGATCGTACTAGTCGGGATAGCCGTCGCTGGACATTGCCGTCAGTGCTCCGTTTGCTTCCGCTATTAGCCCGATTGCTGCAGGTCTTGCCGGTTTCCTTTCATTCCTGGAACACCCTACCAACTGCGCCACGTGAACAACCCTCAATATCTCGGCCGTCTCTGCAATGCTACCACAATTCAGCCGGTAACTACCAATCATTCCTTTCTCAAACTCTGTTAGGTCATCCTGTGACGTGCCTGCACCGCAGGACGCACATGGGATAAAGGCAGATAGCAGTGAGAGCACACGTCCGCTTAGCTCAGTAGGGTGAGCGTCTTACTCCGGAGTGAGGGGGCCCGGTTTCGATGCCCGGCGTGGGCAAGCCTGTGTTTTCACATTAGCGTCCGAACTTCCAGGATGACCCGGCTGTTAGTTTTCTCGCATCGCAATGATGTGATGCTGTTTCCACACGGCGAGACAGGAGAAATGAGAATCCTTTCTTTAGTGCTTCCAAAGAATAAATCAGTGTGATGTTACGTTCCACACACCCAACTTGTCTGGGATTTCTCAAATGAACGTTCTTCAGCGGATGACTACTTACAGCGACACATGGTCCTGGCTGACCAGTGGGCCATGCCCTCGGCCCTGTTTCTACTGGGGGGGGGATGTGACGTGCCTGCACACCAGAGGACGTACATGAGATAAAGGTAGATAGCAGGGAGAGCACATGTCCGCGTAGCTGAGTTGGGAGAACGAGTTACTCCGGAGTGAGAGGACACAACCTCTTTTGCCCATTTTCAAGCGAAATTGCCATGCGTCCTCGAGTTACGGTTCCTTCTTACATCAGTGGTGGTTATAATTTAAGACTGGACTGTGTAGGTACAGGAACTAAAAAGGGAAAGTTATATTACAGTATTAGTCACAAGTTTCTTTATTCATTGGTTAGGTACATCTAAATTCCGTAATCAACAGGTCTGTTACAAACAAGTCTTTCAGAATACACTAGATAAGCTTCAATCAACGATGTTTCACAATATGTGTGACACGTCTCACTCTGTGAATACAGTCTCAATACAAGAATCTTTCATACCACCATTAAGCATCGAAGTCAGTTTGCTCTCTCAATACCAAATGCTTTTACAAGAATCTCTCGCTATGTGCTCGTCTCGACATTGCACACCGAGCTCTTATCTCAGAAGTCTCTGTCTACGCATAGAGACAAAAGCATTTGATTTCTCCCGTCGACCTGATTATCGTTGTATTTGCGAACGATAATCAGTTCGACGGGAGGAACTTTCCAGCGTTAAGTTTAGAAAATATTGTTCGAAGATAAACCAAATTTACATAGGAACATAAAAGATAGGATGCATTACACATGTATACACAGTGTGGCAAAAAATTTTTAAGACTGGGTCTGTAAAATGAAATAGAAACAAGAAATTATAATTTCTTTTGGTTTGTTATTCAAAATAAGTCTCTCCGGCTTCAATACACTTGTTACAGCGATTTAATAATGATTCGAATGTCTGTTCCAGTTCACTTTGCGGAATTGCCTCCAAAGTACGCGTCGAAGCTGTTTGTATGGTCGAAATATCATCAAAATAACACCCTTTTAACGTCATTTTAAGTTTTGGGAACAAAGAAAAGTCGCAGGGTGCTAAATCAGGCGAATACGGTGGATGATTCAACACACAGACGTTATTTTTTGCCAAAAATCTACGAACAATAAATGAGGTGTGACTGGGTGCATTATCGTGCAACAAACACCAACTGTTTACATCACGATATTCTGGACGAATGCGACGAATTATGCCCATCAAACGCCTCAAAACGTTTAAATAAAACTCACCAGTAATTGTTTGTCCACTTGGAACAAATTCTTTGTGGCTAATACCCTTAGTATTGAAAAATCTAATGAGCATTGTTTTGATTTTCGATGGAACTTTTCTTGTTTTTTTTTGGCTTGTGGTGAGTTTTTTGACTTCCATTCCGCACTTTGTCGCTTTGTTTTAGGATCATATTGAAAACACCATGTTTCATCACCAGTAACAATCGATTTTAAGAAGTTTGGATCATTTTCAGCGGCTGAAATGATGTCTCTGCAAAGTGCACTTCTCCTTGATTTTTGTTCATTGGTAAACGTGTGTGGAACAGATTTAGCACAAACTTTTGTTTTGCCCAAATCTTCATGCAGGATGGTCCGAATCGTTTCTTTGTTGATGTTTAAAGACTCTTCCATCATTCTTAGTGACGCACATCGATTTTTTGCCACGAAATCACGCACTTTTTGAATAATCTCAGGTGTCCTAGATGAACTTGGTCTTCCGGAATGCTTATCATCTTCTAGCGTATCTCTTCTGTCCAAAAAACGTTTGTACCACAGGAAAACATTTGATCTACTTAAACAAAACTCACCGTAAATTTGTTTCATTATTTGGTACGTTTCCGAGGCACTTTTACCAAGTTTTGCATTAAATTTAATAACAGCCCTTTGTTCCATCTTAATAATTCAACATGAAAAAAATTTTACTTCTCTAATGAACGGCCGTTTCGTTTGAGTTACTTTAACAACTGCACAGTACTTTTGGCAGAAAGCAAGCAGATGGTCACGGTTTATAACGCATTCGCGATTACACTGGTGGCGCCACCGTAGGCTGAAATCTAGCGCCAGTCTTAAAAATTCTTAGACCCACTGTGTATATATATATTAAAATAATACAACGTTTGTCACAAATATTTTATTTTTTCAAGTCTACCGATGTATCGTTGTGTTTTGACATAGCTTCATTAGGACGAATGGCACGTAAATACTTAAATTGTACATGATATAAATGGTGTTCACAGTTACGGGTTTGACAGATATGGTGTGGATGCCATGTCATTAACAAGCTGCGAAGCATTCTGATATATATATAAAGCTTCAATTATTTTTGCTTCTTCAACGAGAGATTTATGGTCCTTTTCGTAACAGTGTTTAGCCATCGATGACTTCTTTAGGTCACAGTTCTGAATATATGTCTTGTGCTCCTTCAATCGAAAAGGAAAGGCTCTGCGGATCTGTTCTGCATATGAAGCGTCACATTGGCATGGACTTTAATAAATTCCCCACAAGGTTTTATCTTCAACATAATCCCTTGATCCTAAAAAGTTCCTTTTTTATCTGTTTAAGAATCACTTTAAAATGAAAGGTTTTGAGAATATTTGAAATTTTGAAGGCACCGTCACGGGAAAATGGAATAATGGCAAAATTCTCTCGTAATGGGTGCATCACAGTAGTCGACGTGGAGACAGGCTTCGCTTTCCGGAATTTTGTTAGAGCTTTGTGTATAATCGAAGGGTTGTATTCTCGCTGTACAGCAACACGTTTAAGGAAATAAAGCTCTTTCCCCAAACTCTGTATCTGCACATATATGTATCGCGCTGAGTTTTCGTTGCCAAAGGTGATTGGACTTGGCATGTGGAGGTGAGAAAACAGCGAAAGCTTTCTGATAAATTGCAGTTGAAAGAAAAAAATATTTGTGACAAACCTTGTATTATCTTAATATACACGTAGAGTCACATTATTGTGACCACCAGCTAATATCCAGAGTAACCGCCGTGTGCAGCGCGGACAGCAGCTGTATGGGCTCGGAGTGACTTAATAATGTGCTGGAAGGTGTTCACAGGTATGTGGAGCCATGCTGACTGCAGTGCATCTAACAGCTGCTGGAGGATGCGTGGTGGAGGATCCACAGAACGAACAACACGATAGAGGTAGTCCCAAAGATACACAACTGGGTTTAAGTCTGATCGTACATCGTACTCTTCCGAGCACTCTCGAAGTCTTCATCGTACTCAAGTCTTCATCGTACTTTACCAACCACTCTCGGACATTTCTAGCTGTGTCACACGTCGCATTGTCGTACTGGAAGATCCCATCATCTCCAAGGAAGACAATTAGCATGTATGGGTGTACGTGGTCTGCAAGGATGGACTCATAACGAATTCAGTCCATAGTGCCTTCCATAAGTATGAGTGGACCCAGGAAATGTCACGAAAACATTCCCCAGACTTTAACGCTGCCCCCACCAGCTTGTGTTCTTCCAGCAACGGTTGAAGTGTATTTGTTCTCCTTTTTTTTTTTTGACTCAGTGTTCATTGATGTAATAATATTCTATGTTCAGTAAACACAGATTCTGATTGATGAATATTTACCTTTCTTTTCAGACAAACGACGAATACAACAGGGTTATGTCTAGCAGTTTCTTACATGTTCCGTCTCCTAAAGATGCCGAATTCTTTGCAGCACTAGAAAACGTAAACCTTAATCGCTCAGTAGATTGGAGAAAGCACGGAATGGTTAGTCGAGTCAAAAACCAGGTAAACAGCTTCTTTAGGTAGCCTAATTTTAAACTCAATTCACATACACACACTTATAAAAATTTATTTCTGAAAAAATTGTCTGATATACCCGTAAGGTAAAAGTTCTATCATACGTAAAAAAAATATTTTTCTTCTTTGATATACACTGAAGAGCAATTGAATTAGAGATACCTGTCTAGTAACGTGTAGCACCACCTTTCGCCCTGATGACGGCGACGATTCGTCTCGGCATGGACTCGACAAGAAACCGGAAGCGTTGGGAAACTATACGGATCCACGACCCCTGAACAAGCTCCCACAGTTCACGAAGATTTCATGGAGCGAGGTCAGAGCCTCGAACATCTCTCTCGATGGCATCTCAGATGTGCTCGATGAGATTGAGGTCAGGTGACCTAGCTGGCCAAGGAAGCGAGGTCGCGTCGGTGGAGTGTTCATCCAACCATTCGGATACAATTCGGGAGCTGCATTGTCTTGTTGCAGGAAGAGATCCCCAGTGGGATGTTGAAGACGCACAAACGGGAGCAAATGGTCGTCCAGGATAACCCGGTAATGTTGATCTGTGAGGGACGATATCACACGTACCAGGGGTCCCATTTCTGTCCACGAAAACAGTCCCAGAACGAAAATGCCAACCCCACAAGCTTGAAGATTGCCATGCTGGCAAGAAGGATCCATCGCTTCATGTGGTTTGTGCCGTACTCGTATCCTGCCATCCGCATGTACCAACGTGAATCTCGACTCATCAGTCCAGGCAACATCTTCCCACATGTCTAGGGTCCAGTGGTGATATTCCCGCTCCCATGCTAATTTTTGCACCCTGTGATGTGCGGTCAGCAGCGGTACCTTCGTGGGACGATAACGTCTGTACCCCATAGCGAGGAGATGGTTCTGGATGGTGTGGCTGGTTACACGTTTTTGTGCACCAGTGTTAAATTGCCGAGTGATTTCTTGCACTGTGGCCCGTTTATCCGCTGTTACAATGAGAGCTAGCCGACGATGACCCCGCTCATCCACACGCTGTTGTCCACGGCAGTTGGCCCTTGCAGGGATGGTTTTACCGGATTCGATGTACTCACGGTGCACCTGTGACACAGTGGCTCGTGAAAATTCCAGTGCCTGCACGACTTCCGAGATGGAGTGACGCATTCGTCGGGCCCCGACAATTTGCCCACGATCAAATGCGCTTAGATCCTTCGTCTTACCAATACTGCATCCGACTCTTACTGATTCCTGTCGCATCACTCCTTATATTGTCGAATCGCTGCATACGTCATGTCGTTTCCGTTTACAGGGCCGCCCAGAGCGCCACATTTGCATAACGCCAGCTGTCTCTGATTCAATTGCTCTACAGTGTATTATCTGTATCAAAAATGAACTTAAGTAGCCTTGTATGGCCACCGAAAAATATCTATCTTTCACGAAAATGATATGAAATAAACTCATCTGTTTAAGATCTTATATATAAAGTTGAATGTTTGTTTGTTATGCAAATCTACAGTTTTCAATTTAGAACCACCAAATTTGGCATGCCGCCCCCGTGGCGCAGTGGTCTACGCGACGGCTTCTGATCATTCGTACGCAGTGATCCTAAATTAGGGACGGGCGACTGCTTCTAGCCCACTGAGTTGCTCACAGTGGTCGCTAAACCTCCAACCAAAAAAAAAAAAAAAAAAAAAAAAAAAAAAAAAAAAAAGAATCGGCATACTATCTCATGGTACTCTGACCTAGACCGTAGTAGACGGTTTTTGGAAGGGGTCGGAGTACGGGGTCAAGGGGGCCCTCATACAAACATTTTCGTAAAAAGTTCCATTTTTTACTTTTTTATTTTGAATTCAAATTTAATACTTTTCGTTGTGATAAGTGCAAGATTTGATTTTTTTTTTTTGTGACAAGTGCTTTCCAGTAAAGAACTATAACACAACTCAGCATCGGAACTGAAGGTAAGTAAACAACAAAAATATAACTGAAAAACTAAAAATACTGTGTGCTTAAAGACTCTACAGAGAGTAAAATTCAAATTCAATAAAGAAATGAAGTACAGTATTAGGTACGGTTCATGAGGTAAAAAAATTATCGTTTTTATTTTATTTGTACAAAATTTAGGTAGTGAATTATCACCAAAGTCTCTCGAGCAACACCGGGAAATTCAGTAAGTACAAAATATACAGCAATTTAAGAACCACTCTATAATTTTTCTGTTGCCGAACAAATTGAATAGCAACAGGACAAAATGATATCATAGAGTAGTCCGTAAGACTAAAAAATTTAAACTGCTTTTACACCTTTGATGACTTCTCCAAGGATGGAAAGGGCGTTTAGGTGAGTTTGCCGCTTTTCTTTACGCTTTCCAACCGTAGGTTGAAGAAGCGTATGTGCTCCAGCTTTTTCCGTCCGTCTGTCTGTCCGTCTGTCTGTCGGCACGATAAAATGATATGAAATAAACTCATCATTTTTTTTTGATTGGAGGTTTAACGACCACCGTGAGCAACTCAATGGGCTATAAGCAGCCGCCCGTCCCTAATTTAGGGTCACTGGTTCCAGGGAAGGGAGAGAGCCATTGCCGTAAGACAAACACAATATCCATGCCTCACCGGGATTCGAACCCGGACCCCGTTCGGACGAAGGATCAGAGGCCACTGCGCCACCGGGGCGACTTTTTCGAATTCCATCCAGTCATCTCCCACGCAGGGCCGTAGCTATCAGGGCATAAAGGTAGAATCCATTCCATTGCCTTTATGCGTCATAACATGCGTAAATATGGTTTGATTTCGATGAAATTTTAGTATGCGGTAGGGAATCTCCCGTGCAGGGCCGTAGCTATCAGGAGGCTCGAGGGGCTCTCCCACATTCCCCCCGCAAGGCAAGAAAGCTCCACCTGATAAATGCACCTTGTAAATTCTTTGAACTTTTTATACTTCGGAAAATTCATCCGTGAATTTATTGGTGTAAAAAATACATATGCATACAACACCAAGTTGTAAACATATATAGTTCTTACACCAATAAGTTAAGTTTTTTTTTTTTTTTTTTTTTTGATTGGAGGTTTAACGACCACCGTGAGCAACTCAATGGGCTATAAGCAGTCGCCCGTCCCTAATTTAGGGTCACTGGTTCCAGGGAAGGGAGAGAGCCAGTGCCGTAAGACAAACACAACATCCATGCCTGACCGGGATTCGAACCCGGACCCCTTACGGACGAATGATCATAGGCCAACGCCTTAGACCACTGCGCCACCGGGGCGGCGTTAAGTTTACGGATAGAAACTTCTAGTTTTTGTTTCTTTTTATTTGATTGAAGGTTTAACGACCACCGTGATCAACTCAATGGTTATAAGCAGTCGCCCGTCCCTAAAATAGAGAGCCGCCCCGGTGGCGCAGTGGTCTAAGCGATGGCCTCTGATCATTCGTCCGAAGGGGGTCCGGGTTTGAATCCCGGTGAGGCATAGATGTTGTGTTTGTCTTACGGCACTGGCTCTCTCCCTTCCCTGGAACCAGTGACCCTAAATTAGGGACGGGCGACTGCCTATAGCCCATTGAGTTGCTCACGGTGGTCGTTAAACCTCCAATCCAAAAAAAAAAAAGTAGAGCCACTAGTTCCAGGGAAGGAAGAGCCCCAGTGCCGCAAGGGAAACACAACATCCATGCCTCGCCAGGATCCGAACCCGGAACTCTTTGGGACAAATGATCAGAAACCATCGTTTAGTAGACCACTGCGCGACCCGGGCGGCTCCTAGTTTTAGGAAGTATATCTTTAAATGGTGAATTTCTTACACGAACCTTAAAGAGACTGCCGTCAGGGAAACAGTCGATGACCTCTCCAGCAAAATAGCACGCAATGATATCGTTTCTATTAAACTACCAATGGTTTGGCACGCGTTATTGAAAGATGGGAGCACATCACCGAGCATCGTATATACCGATGAGTCATTACATTATAAGCACTTGCTTAGCAAGCTGTAGGACCCCCTTTAGACCGCAAAACACCGGCCACTCGGCGAGGCATCGATCGATGAGGTGGCGATAGGCATCCTGGGGTATTTGGTTCCATAATATCAACAGCAGGTCCTCCAGTTCCCGTACATTTCGGGGTGGTGGTGATTCAGCGCGAACCCGCTTTTCCAAGTCGAAGCACAAATGCTCGATTGGGTTCATGTCAGGTGAATTTGGAGGCCAGGGCATGAACAGAAAGTCACTGGCATGTCCCTGAAACCACTCCTTGCCGATTCTGGCAGTGTGGCATGGCGCATTATCCTGTTGGTAATGGTCATCACCAGCAGGGAACAAAGTTGTCATGAATGGGTGAACTTGGTCCACAATGATGTTCAGATACCTGACAGCTTTCAGGGATTGTGCTATTTGGATAATAGGGTTTAAAGTGTCCCAAGAAAACAACGCCCACTGCATAGCACCACCCCCGCCACGCCGGGCTGTTTCCGCCGAAAAGTGCATCCAGGTGCAATAGCCTCCTTTGTTAATCTGCGTATCCGCGGTCGGCAGTCTACGTGATGCACCAGGAATCTTGATTCGTCAGACCAGGCCACTTTCTTCCAATCATCCACTGTCCAATCTCGATGATGTTGTGCCCATTTCGCGCCTTTTTGGCGTTGACGTGCGGTGAGCATTGGAATCCAGAAGGTAACGATGTCAGAACACACAGTTCATGCACATAAGCCTGCGATGAACTGTATGCCGTGACGCATTGCTTGCCCTGATCACCACTGTTGTAGATGCGGGTAATTAGGCTCTGCGGTGGCTGTGAACAATGCGCGACAGTCTTCTCCCCCTGTGGCATAAGTGAGTTGCAGACGACACAACCGCCGTTTGGCCATCTGTGCACCACTTTTGATACGTACTCACTACAGAGGCACGTGAACAACCCACAGGCCGCGCCGTTTCCAAGATCGTAGTTCCGAGGTGCCGTGCCATCACAATTTGTCCTTTATCAAACTGCGATTGTTCTGCAGCTTTTCCCATTCTGACTCCGAACTCTCTACTAACCGAAAGTAGGTCCTTGTGTTGTACACTGAGTGGCCACGCAGTACTTCGTTGGGCCACATTTTCCCTCGAATACTGCGTCGATTCCTCGTGGCATAGACTCCACGATACGTTGATAGATATTTTGTGGAATCGGAGACCATGCTTGATGGATAGCACTTTCCAGGAGTGTGTGATTGCAGGGTTGTGGATCCAGCTGTCTAATGGCTCGTTCAACTTCATCCCACAAATTCTCAATGGGGTTGAGATCTGGAGTTTGTGGGGGCACCTAAACAAAGTAAACTTACCGGCATGTTCCTGAAACCAATCCTGAACAATACGAGCACTATGGCAGAACGCATTATCTTGTTGAAAGTAGCCATCGCCATTGTGATAAACCATCCACATGACAGGATGCACTTGGTCCGCAACGATGTTTAGATATGATGTGCCAGTCAGACGTTAATCAAGACGAATTAAAGGGCCGAAAGCATGCCAGGAAAACATTCCCCAAACTACAACGCTGCCTCCATCAACCTGAAGGGTTGTGGCAATGCATTTGGAGTCCTTGCTTTCGTGCTGTTTCAGCCAAATTCTCACTCGGCCATCGACATGGTGCAACTGAAAACGTGATTCATCGGACCATATAATTTGTTTCCAATTATCGACTGTCCAATCCTTGTGCTCCTGTGCGAACTGGAGACGTTTTCTCTTGTTAACTGCAGAGAGCAAATGTGTTCGAACAGGCCTTCGGCAGCCATATCCATTCGATGCAGTGTACGGTGAACAGTGCGTGCAGAGATCATTTGAGGAAATCCTTGATTAAGATGGTATGTAATTTGCTCCACTGTTGCCCTTCTGTTGTCTGTTACCAGTTTGGACACTCTCCGTTCTGCCTTAGCAGGCACTAGTAGATGACGACCACACGTTGCACGTAGAGACCCAGTTTTTTGGCTGACAGTCCAGTCTTTAAACACTTTAACAACAGCTGCTTTGGAATATTTCACGAATGCGGCGGTTTCGGTGATACTCGCTCCATGGCTCCGAGCTCCTACAATCATCCCAAGTTGAAAGTCCGTCAGATTGTAGTTTTTACCTATCTCGTCACCCCAAAAATCCCTTCTACTACTGTCGCAAGCACTAAGCTTTCCCTTTTTATACTAGCCTCGCCCTCTGGCGGCAACAGCGTGCAGCCAAAGTTCATTTGCTTAAAACTGTCAGGTGGTCATAATAAAGTGGCCACTCAGTGTATATATACTGTTCTGTGAATTTCACCTGCGCCAGCGTTCGGTCTCCACGCGCTCATTTCTCTAGGCTGTGGTTGGTCATAATGGAATGGATCATCGATGTAATTGCGTGATAAAAATTCATGTAACGTGCTCGTGATGTCACCCACGTTATTTTCAAAAAATCATTTTTGTTCCTTGCGTGTTGGTCCGATTATCTGCAGTCTTATGTCTGCCATTGCCTTGGAGAAGCTCTCCCACTGGAGAGCTAAAGCTTGTAGAACCTTTGTGCTTATTCACCACAAAAATAAACGGATTTAATACGTTATATGCGTTTCTTGAGTATTTAAATGGTGTATTTTCGCTTTTGAACTATTATTTTGGTGGTTTCTGAGAATGGCTTCTGTGTCTCATCATAAGTACTTTACTTTCTTTTGTCATGTATTACACTTTTAACAAAAAGAAAAATTGAAGTGATGCAGCACGAACGATTAATAACCTACAAAGAAATTACTTTCCAGGGTGAATATGTAGGAGCAGCTGCGCAATGAGTCTCTGTCACATGGTGACGAGGCTTGTTTTGTTGGTGTTATGGGCTAGGGAAGAGAGAATGCTGTTTTATATTTGTATGTTTGTTTTTCTAATTTTTTTTTTTTTTCGGAGAAATGTAAAATTTTAAAGAACACGAAAAAAAAAAAAAGAGTGAAAGTGGCGGAGGTGGAGACGTAGTTGTGCCAAAGGCTAAAACCCTGTTCGTCATTTGGCAAGTGACTATGAGATGATAAACTGCTGTTTAAAAACTTTCAGGCAGTTTTCTGCCTACAAAGAAGAGCTGTCGTGAGGACATTTCAGCTAAATATGTCCCTCTATTCGTTGGAAAAATAGAGCTGGAGGGAAATCCTTGCGAGTACGTGAGAGAAAAGGGCTTTTAACATCTTCCCCTTCATCGTTTTTCGTCCAGTATAAATGGTTTTACGATGCTTTTGTTGGAGAGAAAAAAATTGGGGGGGGGAACTTGGTGCTTTTTTGGTTTTGAAAGAGAAAGAGGTTTGGCTACCGACCGCGGTAAGAAGTGGTACCAACGGGTCTTAGCGAAAGAGAATACGAATGAAAGATGGAGCAAAATGGAATCGAAGAAAAAGAGTAGAACATCCACGGTGGTTGCCAGAGCAGTAAACTAAAAACAAAAAATATCGCGCAAGTTCGGTGTCGTTTTGCCTCCAGCGTACTTAATTTTTTTTTTATTTCAAGGGAGTTCTCTTTTCTTTATCCCTTTTTTAAATTTCATATTTTGTGTTTTATCTAATTGTTTTTACTTTTTGGTATAAATAATTCGCTAGTAAGTAAATTAACAAAAGTAGATAAATCAATCACCCAAAGCTTGCATCTGTGAGATTATTATCAAGGAGATCAAAAACGAACAAACTGCATTATTTCATTAATAAAGAGGAACTGCACACCAATTATACTCAAAATGGTAAAACTATACAGGGTAATTCAAAATGATTGCCTTGATTACAAATGAAAATAACGTGTTTATGAAGATAAATAGATAGCTGATATCCCTACGCAAGAAAGAAGGAAGTTGAGTATTTCATTGGAACCTACTGCTGTGTTAGTATGGTGACATAGGAAAGTGTCCTGTCCACAACGACCAATCCGAACCGTTGGCTTGGTCGTTGTGGACAGGATGAGAGGGTTTTCTGCAAGTGGCCCTCCAGGTCTCCGGACTTTACTCTTTGTGATTTGTTTTTGTGGTGGCATGACAAAGACCATCTGTATGTGCCACCTTTGCCGAGAACACTGCAAGAATTAAAGATGCGCATTCAGCTTGCACTGACAGCAGTGGCAACGGACATGCTTCATAATGTATGGCGTGAAATGGATTTCCCTTTTCGATGTTGTCCGTGTGACTCTGGAGAATCACAATAGAATATTTGTGAGGTATGGAAACATAATTCTAAACTTCCTTCTTTATTGTGCAGCAATGTAATCTCTGTATCTATGTTCATAAATCAGGTATTGTCATTTGTAATCGGGCAATCATTTTGAATTTCCCTGTACTAGTGACCCGAATTTTTTGGCGTAGAATAGAAATGAAAGTTTCCAAGCTTTCGCACATCAACTAAATGGATTTTTCAAGGAAGGTAGACAGCAAAATTCAATTTTTTTTTAATTCAGTTGCTGTCTACTTTCCTTAAAAAACCCATTTGGTTGATGTGTGAAAGCTTAGACATTTTCATTTCTAATTCTACGCCAAGAAATTTGGATCACTAGTAGAGTTATACTATTTTGTGTACAGTATTTCACTTCGTGAAATACTGTGGTTTGCAATTGAACACAAAGCCCCCCATCTCCGGAGGTGGTCCTTCAGCTGACTAATTAAAAACAGTAAAACTGAAGAAATGTGGGTTAATGAGATTATAGAGTGAGGTGCAAACGATATTTGTTGTTTTTTTATATACACTATCTACCAACAAGTAATTGGACACCTGTAATAGCAAAGGAAAACGAAGTTTATTTACCTTCAATAGTTGGTGGACCCTCCACGAGCATTTCTAATTCTACGCCAAGAAATTTGGATCACTTCATTTCTAATTCTACGCCAAGAAATTTGGATCACTAGTAGAGTTATACTATTTTGTGTACAGTATTTCACTTCGTGAAATACTATGGTTTGCAATTGAACACAAAGCCCCCCATCTCCGGAGGTGGTCCTTCAGATGACTAATTAAAAACAGTAAAACTGAAGAAATGTGGGTTAATGAGATTATAGAGTGAGGTGCAAACGATATTTGTTCTTTTTTTATATACACTATCTACCAACAAGTAATTGGACACCTGTAATAGCAAAGGAAAACGAAGTTTATTTACCTTCAATAGTTGGTGGACCCTCCACAAGCGGCGATTACAGTTGCCACCCTCCGGGACATACACTAAACCAGGCGTTGTACGACGGCTAGCGGTATTTTCTTCCACTCGGCTTGGAGAAGACAGGTCAGTTCCTTCACCGATTTCGGACGGTAGGGGCACCCCTTAAGTCGACGCTCCAACTCGTCCCAGAGGTGCTCGATAGGGTTAAGGTCCGGCCTCTGCGCAGGCCAGTCCATTCGATTAACCCTGTTGTCACCATACCAAGCCATGGTGGACCTCGCAACATGACAGGTGGCATTATCATCCTCAAAGGTACATGGGTCCACCTCGTAAAATTGCCACAACGTAGGAAGCGCATGGTCATCCAAAATGGTGCAGTAGGTCTCCGCGTTGAGTCTATCAGGAATTGCGACCAAGAGTCTCGTGCCATACCAGGAGAAACACCCCCATATCATAATTCCACCGCCGCCGAACTTCACAGTTGGCACAATACATTCCGGCAGGAGGCGTTCTCCAGGCAGACGCCAAACCCAGACCCTACCACCCGAACGGTAGAGGGTGAACCTTGATTCGTCGCTCCACAGAACCTGTTTCCACTGTTCAACGGTCCACTATCGACGTTCTTTGCACCCCGTTAGCCGAGCAGCGCTATTGGACTTGGTGATCAAAGGCTTGTGGGCGGCAGCACGTCCATGATAACCGAGCAGATGGGCTTCCTTACGGATGGTATTCATCGAAAGAACACTCCCGGATGCCTGTTGAAACTCCTCGCGGATGTGGCCCATCGATTTGGTGCGGTTCTTCCGAATTTCTGTGGCCAGCACCCGTCGGTCTCTAACTCCCAGTTTTGTAAGTCTGCCGGGTCGGAGCACATTCCGACAGTCACCTCTCATCTTCCACATGACAATCACGTAGGCTACTGTCGATTTTGGATATTTCAACTCGCTGGAAATGTCACGTATGGATCGGCCATTTCTGTGATACGCGACGATTGCACCTTTCTCGAGATCAGAGAGCTCCGAACTGCGTGGAATCTTGCATGCGACTGGTTGCGTTGTTGTTTCCCACACGATATTTAACGGCGGCGGCCGTGACGTGTATCAGGACAGCAGATATCGTCGATTGCAAGGGTGTCCAATTACTTGTTGGTAGATAGTGTACATATGTAATTATATAGTGAGGTGCAAAGGATACTTGTTGTTTATTTAACTATAATGAAGATTATTAATGATGGAACATATTGATATATGTGTTGTGAATGAGCTAGTTCATGTTTTATTTACGTATTAACCTACCATATATATGTTGGCTTGTCTTTTTTGTTAAGCTTCATGGTTTTGTGTTCTGGGTAGGGGAGGGCTATGTCAAGCCTTACGGCCTTTTCCTTCCTTTTCCTAGTTGCTGCAGTGACAACTGAAGGAACAAATAAAAGAAATGAAATGACATTTAGTTCCCCCTGGTTCTGAAACCTAGCTATGGCCCTGATTCCGTGTGATCCTTGTTATCAAGTCTAAAATTTAAATGTCCGAAGGTATTAAGTTCCGGTACTATATCCAGCCCATGGCGAATTGCAGATCTTTACTTTGATCATGCTGAACTTTTGTTGTTTTTTTGTTGTTATTATTATTATTATTGATACCACTAGTTACTTTTCTTGTTCTTTGTTATGCGTCTGCCCATGCTTTTTTTCAGTTCGTTAGCAGCTGCTGTATGTCTTTTTCAGTTAAGGTCCACGATTCATAAGAAGGGACTGGAAGGATGCATTGATTAAACACTTTTCTTTTAAGACTTAACTGTAAATTGCTCTTGAAAACTGGACTACCAATACGCGTGCATGTCCGTGGCGCACTCAGTGGGGGTAGCCAAAACCGTCTCAAATAGCAAGCCTAAGAACTGCTTTGTGACGTCTTAGCCAGCAGGCTGAGTTCCTCTCTCGAATCCCGATGGAGTAATGCGTTGTATCGGTGGAGAAATAATTCCGCGCGTGCGATATATGTATATAACTCGCGGAAATGGCGATAAACTGACCATGTTTTCTTTGGGGTTTTTTTCTGAATTTTTTTCCTTGGAAAATGTAAACAGATGCTCGGTTTTATTATGTTCTCTCATTTCCTGCAATATATGTTGAAGAAACTATTGGATTTGTGTTTATTTACGCATCACATGAGGAGCATAGCATTTAGGTTACTAATTTTTGTTTTAAACATTGCACTTTAAGATTTTCGATCGAAATTACTTTCACTTTTATTGTGTAATTAAAACAAAAACTTTCATTAAGTATATAACAAATCCGAAAGCCAAATTTCTGATTTAGTGAATATATTTTTAGGAAAGTAAGGTGCTCTGAAATTCTGTAAATTGAATAGCTAAATATTCAAACTATTTTTCGAAAGAAAACAATTTCTCATTAAAATCATTTCGGAAATACTTTTTATCCAATAAACATGGAAGGTGTTGATTTGGATATCTTAGAATTTACACAGAACGTCGACAATTTTATGCTGGGATTTGTTAACATCGTATCCTTTTTTTTTTCTTTAAACCTTGCAAAAACGGGATACAAAGGGTATTTATTTTCTCTAGCAGTAAATTATAGGGCATATTTTCTTTGCTGCAACTGTATTATTTTCACCGCAGCTTTCGTGAATAAAATACAATATGGGAATATCAATTATTATGTTAACGGGGGGAGGGAGGAAAAAGAAAACATAACCATCACGAAAACGTAACCCTTTGTTATACACACTGATGTCCAAAATTAAGGTCACAAACACATATTCTGTGATATCTTGAAAACTAAATAGTTTATTGAAATGAAATTCGGTTCGTAGAATAGCAACATAACAAAATTAACAAGAGGTAAATTGCACGCGATATGCAAATTAGACCAAAAGCGATCTAAACATGATGCATCATAACTCGAGAATGGTCCGGTTAATAGGTAGTGTGGTCATCCCGCACAGCTTTTCAAGACGCACAATGAGCACTCGTACTTTAAATGTGGTTGTTGATAACATCAGCAACAAATCCCATTCTTCCAAAAGCGCGGAATGTAGCACCTGGAGGGTCCTGGGAGGGGGTTGAGGTCCTGCAATGGCTCTTTCTAGAGCATCCCAAACACGCTCTTTAGGATGTAGGTCCGGTGACTTCGCTGGGCACACCATACGGCGAATATTCTCTCTTGCTAGAGCATCTCAAACATGCTCTATAGGATTTAGGTCCGGTGACTTCGCTGGGCACACCATACGGCGAATATCCTCCTTCCTAGAGCATCCCAAACATGGTCTATAAGAGTTCGGTCCGACAGCTCCGCGGAAAAGCCTCACATAAAGTTCAAGGACCTCATCCCTAAAGCGCTGTGCTGTCACAGTGGCCGCATCGAAGACGTGCAGTAGTTTACGGCCACCAAAGTGGTCGATTTCCCTTATGTTGGAGGGATGATAGTGAGCTCCACGCTGTCTCCAGATGAAGACTCGTTGATGATCACTTTGTGTACTGAATCTCGACTCATCGGAGAAAAGTACACGGCCCCGATCTTGCTGTGTCGAAGGAAGATGTGTTTGGCTCCACGACAGACCTCTTCTGAGATCTGGTGAGGCCGACGCACACCACTGGTCGCCGGGCGTAAAGGACCTTCTCTGCTAGGCGTCTGTATACAGTTTGCCTCGAAATTGTTGTTTCAGTCGCAGCAGCGATTTCCTGAGAGAGGTCTCTAGCCGTCATCCGTCTATGGCGTTTGGCAGTTAACTCCACGTAACGATCCTCCGCACGTGTCGTGTCTCTTCGACTGCCTTGGCTGGGCCTCCTGGTGATGGTATCGGTTGTTCGAAATTGGTGCCGTAACCTGGATACCACCTTTCGTGACATCTGTAACCATCGAGTGACTTCCGCTTGAGGCTGGCCAGCTTCAAACCTGTCGATGGCTCGCCACCTCAGCCCATCGTCTAAACGATTCCGAGCACTCATTTCAACCGAAATCAGTCAGTCTTGTGATTTCTCTTGCAAGACATATAACTCTGAAGACGTCATTCGCAGATACAGAAAACGGTCACTTTCACGTTCTGTTACCAAACTCACCCTTTTACCGTGTAACAAACAATGGGTGCTTACATTAGATTCAGATAAGATCATATGTTAAGGATTTTAGGAAGGGAGCGTCCGACCCAAGGTCTTTAACAACCCTTAGAAATAGGAAGCTAGGAGATTTGGGCTAGAGTGCCCGATAGGAAAGTGACACGGAAGCGAAGTAGAAAGGTGAGAGGAAGACGCCCTTATTTATTACCGGGGGGCCAGTACCCGGGGTCCGACGGCTTAACGTGCCCATGCGACGCACGGCGGATATTTAGTGGATCGAGCGTTCATACTTGCTGGGATCGAACCTGACGTCCTTTCCGCGGTAGTCAAGGGGCGTTGCCCACTAGGCAACCCGCGGCCCATTACATTAGATTCACCGTTCCCCAAGGTATATATGACAGCAATTTTAGACATTTTACTGGTTGCTATTTTGAATTATTGTAAAAAATGTGTTTGTGACCTTAATTTTTGACATCAGTGTATGTAGTTTTTTTTAACAAGATATGCATAGTCTTGCAAAACGAAACGTATGTTTCTAAAGAACATTCCTATGTCAGTACAAGAGTGCTTTTAAAATCCTGCCGGTAAATTTGATTTGCAACTACCTTGGGCTTGAAATCCTTCCTAGGTAGGGGATAATCCATTTAAAGTAAATGTTTTCCTCTTCAGAAAAGCTGACACTCCTGCGCGTGACGTCACAAGTTTTGTTCCTAGCAGTTTTGACGCTTTCTATTAGAGACGGTTTTGAGGTGACCCAGAGGCCGTAGCCTTTCCTATGAGGTATATCTTAGTCCTTCGTGCTTTGTTATTGGCTACTTATTTTTAATTATGTTTATATATGTTTTGAAGCATATATTTTGCGCATCAATGGAAACGCATGTGGCGGAAATATTTTTATCTCTACCTTGGGACATATTTTCTCCGGTGTATTTTTATTTCATCTTCAATATTTTGGGCCACTCCCATAAAGAAGTGCTTTGTGTGTATTCAAGAATCTGTTTGTGTATATACAGAGAGATTAAAAAATTGCGCAAGGCTGGTGCTCCACATTAAAGTAACAACTACAAAACTTAGTGAACAGACGATAAATGACAAAGTATTAAACGAGCATAAGGAAAGAAATTTTATGTATGCGATGTGGTGCATAATTTCACTTATAAAAAGAAAAAAACAAACTCAGATTCATGTAAAAGCGTCCGCTTTATGTGCCTATGGGAAAAAAGTAGTAAAATAAGTCATGAAACGATATAAAGTTAATCATAAGAGAACTGTACCACAATCTTCAATACCAAGTGTGATCACCACAGATGCCAGGGACAGTTTCATAGCGCCGAATCGAGCTTTGAATGAGACTGTCCATTTTTTTATTTTGATTGGAGGTTTAACGACCACCGTGAGCAACTCAATGGGCTGTAAGCAGTTGTCCGAGTTGCTCACGGTGGTCGTTAAACCTCCAATCAAAAAAAAAAAAAAAAAATAAGCAGTTGTCCGTCCCTAATTTAGGGTCACTGGTTCCAGGGAAGGGAGAGAGCCAGTGCCGTAAGACAAACACAACATCCATGCCTGACCGGGATTCGAACCCGGACCCCGTACGGACGAATGATCAGAGGCCAGCGCTTTAGACCACTGCGCCACCCTGGCGGCTAGTGTCCATTTCAGCATGTGTGGGATGCATTGCAGGTCGGTAAGCTCCTGCCTGAACTATCGGTGAATTCTGACCTGCTCTTGTTCAGGAGTGATGTTTGTTTGTTTGTTTGGAGGTTTAACGACCACCGTGAGCAACTCAATGGGCTATAAGCAGTCGCCCGTCCCTAATTTAGGGTCACTGGTTCCAGGGAAGGGAGAGAGCCAGTGCCGTAACACAAACACAACATCCATGCCTGACCGGGATTCGAACCCGGACCCCTTACGGACGAATGATCAGAGGCCAGCGCCTTAGACCACTGCGCCACCGGGGCGGCGTTCAGGAGTGAGATTTGCTACCACAGAATAATTAATAGAGACATTTGACGTGGACTAGGAACAACAAACAGAAATCATCGCTCTTTCCACGTTTATAAGCTTATAACTCATAAGTGTTCCGCGTTTATAAGTGAGCATGTCCGGCGCGTAACTGGAAAACCTTGGGTTCGATTCCCGGTAGCGGCCAACGAGAAGTTTTCCGTGAATCACTTATAAACTTGAAAACAGCGTTGACTTCTGTTTGATATTCCTCGTCCGTGTCAAATGTCTGTGTTAATTATTCATTCGACTTCTAGTTATTTGTTCAGTTGCTGCTTACCATCTTTGGTGAATCCCGAGCATTGTGCGGGGCTCCATGAAGCAACCTGCCATGTAATTTGGCAGTTAATCACATGTGAGTCTGGAGGTATTCGAGGCCACTGTGGTGCAGTGGAATTATCTCCCGCGCGTAACTGGAAGACCCTGGGTTCGATTCCCGGTGGCGGCCAATGATAATTTTTCGTGACTCACTTATAAACATGGAAAGAGCGATGACCTCTGTTTGATGTTCGTTGTCCAGGTCAAATGTCTGTGTTAATTATTCATTCGCCTTCTAGTTATTTGTTCAGATGCTGCTTACCATTTGTGGCGAATCCCCAGCATTGTGCGGGGCTCCAAGAAGCAAGTGGCTTGGCAGTTAGTCGTATGTGAGTCTGGAGGAATTCGAGGCCATAGTGGAAGCATGTCCGCCGCGCAACTAGAAGACCCTAGGTTCGATTCCTGTGGCGGCCAAAGATGATTTTTTCGTGACTCACTTATGAACGTGGAAAGAGAGATTACCTCTGCTTGATGCTACCAGAGAGTCTTCTTGTTTCCTTCTTCAACAGCATGAGACATCGGCGTGATACTTGTATTGCTGTTATAGGTCACCATACGCCTTACTATAGACCGTTGTACAAAATCAGAAACACCCCCATAAAACTCGTACTGCTTTCAGCATTTTGCACTATTGGTATGTTTTCCTGATTCATTGTTTTCTTTATGTGATTTGTACTTTGCATTTAGTTCCTCACTAACACATCTACAGTCTTTGTCAAAAGCCCTGCACCAGTAGACCGAAAGTCAATTTTTGATGTTTGAAGTCAATGTATACAGCGTAATGGTAAAGTCACGAATACATTTTATACTGCATTTTAAAGGAAGTGTTATGCTGAATTCAAATATTTTTACAAAATGTTATTATCAGTAATAGAAGTTCAGTTACAAGCAAAAGTACAGCATTTAATCATAAAAAGCAAAATAGAGTGGACTTTGTGAAATTAGTGTACAATGTATTTAACGTAAAATTACTGGACAGTACATTATTGAAACTTGCAGAACATTTGAAATAACTTACCAACAAGAAAAATGCGCTTTAATATTTAATTGGATACCCACGGTTACTTAGTAACAAAGTGTACCTTCTTGGCATGGAAGTAATGAGCTTCTCTAGTTGTCCATTGGTGATAACACGGTGCCATACGGCCCTTACAAACTCAATGAATGCTGCTTCAGATGTGGGTCCTTGTTGACAGAACTTCTGCTTCAATCTCATCAACAGATTCTCTATGTGATTAAGATCCGGTGACTGTGACGGCCACTGAAGTTTTCTTATAACTTTTCGATTAAACCACTCGTCAACCAACTTTGATCGATGACATGACGCGTTATCGTCCTGAAAGTTAAAATTCCACAAACCCATGTCTTATGCAGATGGTAGCAGTTTGGATTCCAAAATATCCACATATTTCGATCCTTTCAATGTGCCATCAGCAATGTGCACACGGCCAACACCACTGGCGAAAATACAGGACCATAACATTACCGAATGTGGGTGGTTGATTGTTGGCTGGGTGCAGCATGCCTTTTACCTTTCAATATCCCGACGACGTACATAAATATTTCCATTATTAGCGGAAATAGTAACAATTGTTTCATCACTGAAAATAAAAATTTTCATTCATCAATAGTCCAGTTCTTATGTGCCTTGGCTCAAGCAATTCTTTTGAGCCGATGTTGTTCATTAAGGAAAAGTTTTCGTGCAGCTTTTCGCGCAGTCAGTCCATTTTCTTGTAGACTACGATGAACTGTACGTGCAGATGCAATAATGCCTACTTCATTCTCACGCTCATTTCTTAAATCAGTGGCTGTTTTAAACCTAGATTTTAAGAAACGACGAATCAATATGCGATCATCACTTTCAGTACACAACCTTGGTCGACCTGTTATTCTTCTGTTTCCCACACATCCATTTTCTGTTGAAATCGCAGCCTCTCAGCGATAAAAGAATAAAAAACGCAGATCGTCAGACGAGACTTTTACGGCACTCCAAGTGAATTGCCAAATATCGGCGCATCTGTTGTTCACCGAACTACACGTATCTTGAAACGCCACATGCGGGCATCTCTCTCTCTCTTGATCTGTGACGTATGCAAGGTTGAGGGGAGAACTCTTTCCTTCTGTGTGTTCTCTGTGTGCTCTCGTCTTTGTTTGTGCGCCGTTGTATGTTCAGGAAGTTCTGCGTGTGCGTTTTACCAAATAGAACTGCACCTTTAGTAAAGGAAGCAAACGGTATTACATGAGATGTTCCTAATCAGTATACTCTGGTACGCTTCATGATTTTTTGAATGCGTTCTTCGTATTATGAACGTATTTTTTGTCCACCTGCAAAGTTATTGTTTGTGCGGGACTGAAGTGAACTTCTTTAGCAAACATGGCGTCAGTTGGCGTCTATAAGAAACGTCCTCTGTTACCATGATGGGGTATCTACGTGTCGATGTATTACATCTAAATGGATATCTTCGTATCATCATTTATGTTATAATTAAATACCTTTTTTTGCATACAACTCAGCTCTGTGTACGAATTTATTATTGCTAACGTGAAGTACTCTGTTCTATTTTATTGTTAAGCTCACATTCTTCTGCCAGGAATGAAGGCTAGCAAAAAACATTTTGTTTTTTTGTTGCGTGCCGAATAATTGGGTGTTAATGTCATCTTTTTAACTACGCATTCAATCTTTGGGAATTTAATATTTCCACCTCTCCAAAACAACAGTTTCTGCAACTGTTTTAATGGTGTGCAAGACAGTGGAATGATCACAGCCACATTTAACAGCAGTTTTGGCACCGTGTTATCAACAATGGACAACTAGAGAAGCTCATTAGTTCCATGCCAAGAAGGTGCACTTTGTTACTAAGAAACCGTGGTTATTCAAGTAAATATTAAAGCGTGTTTTGCTTGTTGATGTGTGATTTCAAGTGTCCTGCAAGTTTCAATAATGTACTGTTCAGTACGTTTACGCTAAATGTATTGTACACTACTGTAATTTCACGAATTCCACTATTTTTTGCTTTTTATGACCAGACGCTGCACTTTTTCTTGTAACTTCACTTCTATTACTGGTAATAACATTCTGTGAAGTCAGCATAAAATTAATTTCATTTAATATGTTATATAATATGTATTACTGACTTTACCATTACGCTGTATAAGTTGACTTCAAACATCAAAAATTGACTTTCGGTTTACTGGTGCAGGACGTTTGGCCACGATTGTATGTATAGTAAGCAGCCTACACCGATGAACCACCTACGAGCCATTACGACACTCTACCTAATAAGTTGTAAGAGTCCCTTTAACTCGCAAAACAGCGGCCACTCGGTCAGGCATCGATTCGATGAGGTGGCGAAATGTATCCTGGCGCATCTGGTACCATAATGTCAACAGAAGGTCATCCAGTTCCCGTATATTTCGCGGTGGTGGTGATTTAGCGCGAGCAGGCTTTCCCAAGTCGAACCACAAGTGTCCGATTGGGTTCCTGTCAGGTGAATTTGGAGGCCAGGGCATTAACAGAAAGTCACCAGCATGTTCTTCGAACCACTCCTTGAGGATTCTGTCAGTGTGGCATGGCGCATTATCCTGTAGGTAATGGCCATCACCAGCTGGGAATACAGTTGCCATGAATTGGTGAACTTGGTCAGCAACGATGTTCAGATACCTGACAGCTGTCAAGGATTGTACTATAACGAAGTAAATTTCTCCGTCATTTCTGTCCACGCCAGGATTCGAACCCGGATCCCCTCATTCCGGAATAAGTCACTCTACCAATTGCACTACGCGGACGTTTTATTCTGATTCCTATCTGCCTTTATGTCGTGTGCGTCCTTCTGGCAGGTACGTCACATCTCCTGGTACGTTACATCATCTCCCCCTTATTATTTTTTTTTTTTTTTTGAAGTGCTGGAGAAGGGATTCTCTTAATTTTCCTATCTCGCGGTGTGGAAATAACATCACACCAATGCGAGATTTTGAACGGTCGGGTCATCCGGATAGTTCGGGCGCCATTATAACGAAGTAAATTTCTCCGTCATTTCTGTCCACGCCAGGATTCGAACCCGGATCCCCTCATTCCGGAATAAGTCACTCTACCAATTGAGCTACGCGGACGTTTTATTCTGATTCCTATCTGCCTTTATGTCGTGTGCGTCTTTCTGGAAGGTACGTCACATCTCCTAGTACGTTACAGTACTACTATGATAATGCGGCCTAAAGCGTCCCAAGAAAGCATCGTCCACAGCACAACACCGCCACCGCCGGTCAGTTTCCGATCAACAGTGCATCCCTGTGCCATAGCCTCCGTTGTTACTCGGCGTATCCGCGCTCTGCAGTCTACGTGATGCACCAGGAACCTTGATTTGTCAGACCAGGCCAATTTCTTCCAATCATCTACAGTCCAATCTCGATGATTTTTAGCTCATTTCATTTGCTGTTCGCGATGACGTGCAGTGAGCATGGGAACCTGGCTGGGTCTTCGTCGACGCATGCCCATGCATATAAGGCTGCGATGAACTGTGTGCTGTGGTACATTGCCCTGATCATCACTGTTGTAGCTGCGGGTGATTTGTCGCACTGTGGCTCTGCGGTAGCTTTCAGCAATGCGCAATAGTTTCCTTTCTCCTCTGGCATCAAAGAGCTGCACACGGCACACGGCACACGGCTAGACGACGGTTCGTCATTTGGCCATTTGTGCACCACTTGTGATACGTATTCACTACAGCGGCACGTGAAAAACCCACAAGCCGCGCCGTTTCTAAGATCGTAGTTCCGAGGCGCCGGGCTATCGCAATATGTCCTTTATGAAACTCCGATAAATCGGCAGCTTTTCCCATTCTGACTCCGAACACTCTATTAACCGAAAGCCGGTCCTCGGGTTGTATATATACTGCTATGTGAACTTCACCTGCGCCACCGTTCGGTCTCCAGACGCGCTCATTTCTCTAGTCTGGGGATGGTCATAATCTAATGGCTCATGGGTGTATTTCATTATGCCTTCACGTTTCTGTAATTCAACACATTTTTTTGATCATGCTTAACTTTCGGATACCACTGTATATGCAGTGATATAATTTTGAGAGATAGAGAAACGGACAGGTATAGTAACTAAATGAGGACGTTCTTTTTCTAAACAACTTGCTAGTTATAGCAAGAGCTCACGAAAAATCTTGTTTACCCTCGGTTCAGGTGAAAAGCTACCAGAAGAATCATAGAAGGCCAAGTCACGCAGAAGTGACTTCTTGTTTCAATTTCAGAGACACGGTACTCAGATTCTACAATCATCATACAATCTCCCAAAACGAACATTTATCAAATATCTGTCTCAAGCCGTCTGAGGGTCACCACAGCATTTCTGTGGTGACTGACCCTCAGACGGCTTGAGACAGATATTTTACAAAGTTATCTTGTCTTTATTGCGATAACAGTGAATCCTTTACAGTTCCCAAAATTGCGGCTGACCTTATAGCTGGCAGAAGGACTGTGCTCAGGTATAACGTCTGCCTGTGATTTTACGAAGGCAGCTTTCACACCGGACGTCGAGCTGTATCCCCCATAAAGATCGCACAGAGATGTTCCGTTTGACGTGATGTCGTCAAACGGAACATCTCTATGCGATCATGGATAAATTATGGTTCACTGTTTCCCTCAGTGATGAATAATGGTTCATTCTTCCGTTGGATTAAATTGGCCCTTTATACAGAATATCACTCAAGACGAACTCGTTTGAAAAGTTCCGGAGAGCAGATTTTATTCCTTGGACATCGTTGAAAAGAACAGTTGCGGGTATGTAGCTTCCTGGTGCAGGAAAGCATTATTGTTAACATCGGCAAAGTCTTCTGGGGTGGTATGTAAATTGCGATCCAAAATCAGACCGTCATTAAAACTCTATATGTAAATTGCGAACCAAGGCTTATGACCGCTATATGTAAATTCCGAACCAACTTCTCTGAACATCTGCTGGAATTACTTAAGCTAGCTCATCTGTTTTGATTGCTTTGCTTTAGATATATCTTTTGTAGTTCGACAAGTTTTACGATGGAAGTGACGCTGTCGATTTCTGAAAAAGGAAAAGATTTGTTAATCGTAGACGTCTACACTTACTGCAAAATAAAGATATTTTCGTGAATACAATAAATTAAGTACAAATGTACATATACTAAAATGGAACATCACAGAAAAAAAATTAGCATGGCCTCTGCGCAAGGATGACAAACTAGTTTTCTTGTTTTCGTGAATAAAATGAATTACGTACAAATATACATATACTAAATATGGAACATCACAAAAAAAATTAACATGGCCCCTGCGCAAGGATGACAAACTAGTTTTGTTGTTTTCATGAATAAAATGAATTACGTACAAATGTACATATACTAAATATGGAACATCAGAGAGAAAATTAACATGGCCCGTGCGCAAGGATGACAAACTAGTTTTGTTGTTTTTGTAAATACAATTAATTAAGTACAAATGTACATATGCTAAATATGGAACATCACAGAGAAAATCAACATGGCCCCCGCGCAAGGATGACAAACTAGTTTTGTTGTTTTCGTAAATACAATGAATTAAGTACAAATGTACATATACTAAATATGGAACATCAGAGAGAAAATTAACATGGCCCCTGCGCAAGGATGACAAACTAGTTTTGTTGTTTTCGTGAATAAAATGAATTACGTACAAATGTACATATACTAAATATGGAACATCACAGAGGAAATTCACATGGCCCCTGCGCAAGGATGACAAACTAGTTTTGTTGTTTTCGTAAATACAATGAATTAAGTACAAATGTATATATACTGAATATGGAACATCCCAGAGGAAATTCACATGGCCCCTGCGCAAGGATGACAAACTAGTTTTGTTGTTTTCGTAAATACAATTAATTAAGTACAAATGTACATATACTAAATATGGAACTTCACAGAAAAAATTAACATGGCCCCTGCGCAAGGATGACAAACTAGTTTTGTTGTTTTCGTAAATACAATTAATTAAGTACAAATGTACATATACTAAATATGGAACTTCACAGAAAAAATTAACATGGCCCCTGCGCAAGGATGACAAACTAGTTTTGTTGTTTTCGTAAATACAATGAATTAAGTACAAATGTATATATACTGAATATGGAACATCCCAGAGGAAATTCACATGGCCCCTGCGCAAGGATGACAAACTAGTTTTGTTGTTTTCGTAAATACAATGAATTAAGTACAAATGTACATATACTGAATATGGAACATCCCAGAGAAAATTCACATGGCCCCTGCGCAAGGTTGACAAACTAGTTTTGTTGTTTTCGAGAACACATTGCTTTAAATTGTTTTACATTCTTTTAATTATTATTCTTTCATACTGGTTTACTTTTTGATATCGTCAGAATGGGCGCAGAAAAGTTGGTTCGTAATTTACACATCGGGTCTAGAAAAGTTGGTTCGCAATTTACACATCGGGTCTAGAAAAGTTGGTTCGCAATTTACACATCAAGTCTCGAAAAGTTGGTTCGCAATTTACACATAGGGGTCTTGGCTCTTAGTTCGCAATTTGCATATCGCGGTTGAGAGCGGTCCGATTTTTGTTCGCAATTTACACACTCCGGTTTTTTTGGTGGCACGGTCAGAGTTTTATATTACTGCGACTGGGCACGCAAGCCACATGCTCTCTTGTGTTACAGTAGCAGTAGATCAGACCTCTTAAATCCAAGAAGAGCAAAATTGGCAGAGCATGCAGAACAGGGAACATAAGAATCTGATTACACTGGTGCGCAAGATCGGAATGCCACTCGGTCTGCTTCCGAAATCTACTCCTGTGACCCATTTCAGTGATCCCTCCTAAATCTTGACTCCCCTTGTTTTTCAACTGTCACCCTTGCTTTCGGACACCACTGGTTTTTGAACTGTTACCCTTGCTCTGGAACAATGGTCACAAAACCCGTTTAAAATTTCTGCGTTTGACAAGTTAACGGCTTCTCACATCTATAAAAGTGCGATTCTTACACTTTGCTGATGGGGCCACCAAAAGTGCTTAGCAAACTTTAAGGTGGCTAAGTTCGCTCAGCATGAACTTAGCCTAGTCACACCGCCAAACCAAAAACTGATCCTTTCAGGCTCATTTCCCTTTGCTCTTAGACTGTACGATCCCACAAATGGTTCACAAAATAAACGCTGTATGCCCCGTCAGCTTGGCTAATCAAAGTAATTAAGGCGCCTAATATCCGTATCAATACAAATACACTGCTGCTCATAATAATAAGGACTGTCGTATTTTGCACAGGAATCACACATTGACGCATTACGCAATAACGTGCATTACCGAACCTACATGAGTTTCAAACGTGAGATTTGGAACCTTACACAACTTTTATAAAGGTAGTAAAATAACTTTTACGTTTTTTTAAGGTGTCCATAAATATAAGGTAACGAAACGAAGTTCCAATAAAAACGAATAAACGTCCATGGAGTGCATGTGTTATGCAAATAAGAGCAATGTCTGCTTAGGTGAACGTGTTCTGGAAGACACTGCGTATGTCGTTTTGTGTAAAAACAGAATGCCTCGTGGAAAGGAGTTAACTGCAGTAGAGGTTCGAAAGATATGGAAATTTTGCGGTGAAGGGAAACCATATCGTGAGATAGCTGTTGCAATTAAATAGTCAAAAGGTGCAGAAGAAAATGCAATGTAAAGAGGTATCAAGGGATCCGTTAAAAAGCGTTCCGGTCGCAAATGAAAGCTGTCGTCAAGGGATATTCGACGCATCATGGCAATGGCAACCAGGACAAAAAATGTCTAGTAAAGAAATTGCTGGCTCCATACCCGTCAGTGTTTCCCGTCAAACTATTTCACGTGTGCCTGTGCAGCACACGTGAAATAAGTATTTAATCTGCCGCCAAATACTTGAAAACGAAAGCAAGACCCGCCCTCACCAGAAGACATAAAGAGATGAGGAAAGCAGCTCCAGTGGATGCAGAATAACATCCGGTGGGATACAATTATTTTTTCCGAACAAAAACCTTTTAATTTAAGATGGGGCCTACATTATTACTGGGATGATCTCCGCAAAGAAAAAGATGTGACATTGAGGCGACATCAAGGTGGTCCATCGTTAATGTTCTGGGGTGGTGTTTCTGCTAATCTGAAGACCAATTTAGTCCTGATTCCGTCAAGTGTGAATTCTGAACGATGTATCCAAGTGTTAGATCAACAACTGCTGTTAGCATATTCGTGGTCTTTAGGTGGTAATAGTGTCATCTTTCAGAAGAACAATGCCCCATCGCACACATCGAGAGTTTGTAAACAGTGGTTCTCGGACAATAACATCCGTGTTCTGAACTGGCCACTCAATTCTCCAGACTTGAACATCATTGGAAATGTTTGCAGTGCAATGGCTAGATTGGTATATGCTAATAGCAGACAGTTTTCCACTGTTCCAGAGTTAGAAAAGAAAGTCTTAGCAGCATGAGACAAGATCACTCCTCAGTATTTACGGAAACACTTTGAAAGTATGCCTAACAGAATGGCTCAGTGTCTAGAGAACAAAGGTGGCCATACCACCAATTAAAGGTAATAATATTATAAAATTAATAATGTTTACACATGGAAGGGCAAGTTGTCCTTATAATTTTGGACCTGTTTCCAAATGGCTTTTGCTTTGTTTCTTGTAATTATAACGAAATAAAGAAATACAGAATAATATTTTTGCTATGTTGTGTCATCCGTTACGTAAATATAAGGTTTTCCTGTTACTGCAGTTATTTTGTATTGTGCATCACCAGTATTTATTGTGTCCTTATACTGTCCTTATAATTATGAACAGCAGTGTATATGTAATAGCAACGGTATTTTTTTAAATGAATCTGGTGTCAGTTTTAGTTACGAAATTGCTGTTCTTTTAGTTATGTTTCCGTCAAATATTGATTAAAATGTTGCGTGTCTTAAAGAAATTTTATTCTGCTAAGAAATTGAGTAATTTATTTGATACTTAGTTATCTATTCTTTTCCAAATGAGGTAATTAGCAGGCCTTGCGAGACGAAATTTGGGCTGCATTTCAGTTGCAAAATTACTGGTGTTTCAAAATAAAAGACATTGTTTAAAGAGTTCAGTTTAGTTTGTGTTACTATCTTTAGAATTGTTGTGTTCCTACATTTTACAGCATTTACACTTCCCCTAACTCTTGAAATGGGTGATGTATTAAGTTTGTTCTTTCAGGGAGAGTGTGGAAGTTGCTATGCATTTTGCGCCATCGGCGTTTTGGAAGCCCTTAATAAGAAAAAAACAGGACAATTAGTTCCCCTTAGTGAACAGAACATTATCGACTGCTCAAAGAGTTATGGTACGTAAATAAGTTTTTATGACGAAAATGTAAGAGTTATTTTAATAAAAGTCAAGTTTGATATGACTAATTAATATCATCATATCCCTAAGCTGTTCTCTGGGATTCAGAGGTTAGCTCCACAAAGAAGTACAAATTACCAAATAAATTTCTGACTTATTATTTACTTACTGTTGCCGTATCAAACCTCTCCATTTACAGCGATCTTGACATACAACTTGGTCTTCATTGACATCCATCAAACGACGTACACAAGATCTTCTGTACTTCACACTCATAATGTTTTTCTCTTGCACACACTCTAGAATCTGAACCTCCCATGGCTTCCTTGGCCTTCCTCTGCCTTTTCTTCCTTCCACTTGGGCTAAAAAGTTTTTCTTAGTAAGAAGCTGATCACTCATTCTTTCAACATGTCCAAACCACCGAAGCATATTGGTCTCCACCTTGCTAACAACATTTTGCTTCACATTACACAACTGCAACACATCTTCATTCCTCACATGATCAGAACGTGTCTTGCCCCCGTAAGTAACACATTTCTCTGGCATACAAACGGTTCCTATGTCTCTTCTGTAGTACCCAGATTTCACTGCCGTGCATCAGAGTAGGGACAATTAAACTTTCATACACAGCCATACGGGACTCTCTTGAGAACCCATCGTTCCTGTGAAAACCTCCCAAAGCAGCTATGACTTTCTATGAAGAATTCACCCTCCTACTAATTTCACCATCCAATTTGTTCTCTCTGTCAAACATGCTTCCTAAATACGCAAACTCATTCACCGGTCGACCACTGTGCCATTTAGACTTACACTATATTGACAAAAGTCACCGGGCACAACTTCAAAAGCAAATGAACGGATCCGCTGCGTCGTTAAGGTGCGCAGTACAGCTAAAAACGGTATAAAGACACGTCTGTAGCTGACAGCGATTATATCGCACTATGAGGTTGAGTGAAAATGTCGCGGTGGTAAAGAACTGACGTTGAGAAAGGAAATATTGTTGGGTGTTATATTAGTGGGTTGTCCATAAGAGAAACCGAGAGGCGTTTAAACATACCCAAGTCAACTGTTTTGGACGTACTGAATAAGTGAAAGACACATGGCGTGCCTGAAATGGCAAAACGTACCGACAGACCAAAGGAAATCAGTGATAGAGGACGTCGAAGCCTCAGGAGAGTCGTTACAGCTAATCGACGGAGTACTGCACAAGACCTCAGTGTACAGGTCAGTAAAAATGCTGGAACCTCGGTATGTACACGTACTATTCGCAGAGAACTTCATTCCATTGGGTTGCCGTGGTCGTGCGGCTGCTCATAAACCTTTCATCTCCACTCGGTATGCTACTCGTCATTTAGCATGGTGTAAAGAAATTTTATCGTGACCGAAGATCAATGGAAACGGGTCTATGGAGTGATGAATCTAGATACACGATCCATCAGTCTGATGGCCATGTGTGGGTATGGCGGCAGCCGGATGAACGCTATTTACCTCAGTGTACCGTTCGTACGGTTAAGTTTGGAGCTGGCAGAATACTCGTGTGAGGGTGTTTTTCGTGGTATGGTTCCGTCGCATTGTTTATCGTGGACAAATTTGTTAACCAGCAAGTCTACCTCGATATTCTGGACAATTATTCATCTACCAACTCTGTGGCAATACTATGGAACCGAGTCTTGTTGGTACCAACAGGATAATGCACCGAGCCATAAGGCAAGAACTGTTACAGCGTGGTTTGACAATAATTCCGTATAGTGTGTGGACTGGTCAGCACAGAGCCATGATCTTAATCCCATAGAACACTTATGGGATGAATTAGAGCGCCGCATAGGATGTTTGGAACCAAGGTCTACTACTAAGCAACAGTTAGCGGCAGCATTATGTACTGAATGGAAGCGCGTGCATACCTATCGCTGTGTTCCAAGACCTTGTCCAAAGCATGTCTCGAAGGGTCAGTGCATGCATTAAGGCCAAAGGTGGAACAACACTGTACTAATGTATGTCAATAAATGATATGTTCTGTTTCTCTTCTAGTGTGTCCAGTGACTTTTGTCAATATAGCGTATATTACATTCTGTGCGACCAGTTCCTCGCTCGAAAACCATAACTTCGGGTGTTCCCTTATTTATAATCAGTTTGAATTTCATGCGAACTTCGTACATCCGGGACAACATTCTCTGCAACTCGCTTTGTTTCTCTGCCAACGGGACTGTGTCATCAGCATACATCAATCTGCACACACGGATATTGCCAATTAATATGGTAATCAAAAACTAATCTGTACAGCCGAAACTTGATAAACTGCGAACCCTGGCTTTCTTCCATTGCTCACGGGTTAAAAATCTTATTTGATCTACTAAATAAAAACTTGCCCTGCCAGAGTATTCTATCGACATTTTGACCTTTCTCATTGGAGAATATCCCGTTGAACCACCTCTCAAAATATTCACTTGCAACGGACATTCCGAATAGCCCAGCGAAAGCATTTGCGGAATGGGTGAGATAAGAGCAACTAATGCTGCTGCTAAGTAGTAAGTTATTCGCGATTTGTTGCACTGTTTCGCCTCTGGCCTTCGCTGCGAAAATAATGAAGAGCAGATGCAAACTACGCTACGTTACTTAAAAGTGCACCAAACTGTCCTAGTTTAAAACGGTTACAGAGTGGTATACATCCGCTCATTTATTAGTGTAATGTGGTAAATAAAGTTTGAAGACTAAAGAACAAGTGTGTGCGCTGTACCAGTTCTGTACCCTGACAACAGAAAGATATTGTACACTCAATGGGCAAATATTATTTTTTAACTATTTTTTTATTAGGTAAGTTCCTAATAACGTGTCGGTCCTCCTCTACCCGCGACGCGAATAACATCCTGCACACGCCGAGGCACCGACTTAGCCAGATGTCTGAGGATTTCTGGAGGTAATGGCAGCAATGCCTGTTGCACTATCGTCCACAACTCCGGCTGAGACGTCCGGGATTCGTGGATCTGATGTTCCACTCCAATGATCAGATCCCCACGTTTACACACGTTCGTCGATTATGATACACTGCTGGCAAGCCCTGCTGTCCGCTTATTTGTCGCATGCGTACTGTTTGGGTCTGTTCCACTCTGCGCGGGGGGATGCCTAAGTCAAGTGCCCATCACTCTGATCTCTAATGTCTTGTACAGCGATGAGCCATTTCATTATTACGATGTACAGCGATGAGCCATTTCATTATTACGACCCCCAGCCTAGCGAAACGGGCGCGCCTGGAGACCGAACGGTAGCGCAGATGCAATTCACAGGACAATATGTATACAACGCGAGGACCGGCTTTCTGTTTGTTGAGTATTCTGAGTCTGAATGAGAGAAGCTGTCGATTTATCGGAGTTTGATATAGGACAAATTCTGATGGCACGACGTCTCTGAACTACGATCTCGGAAATGGCGAAGCTTGAGGGTTGTTCACGCGCCACTGCAGTGAGTACGTATCAAACTTTGTGCACAGGTAGCGACAGGACGAACCGTCGTCCAGTCGTGTGTCGTCCGAAACTCATTGATGCCAGACGTGAGAGGAAACTGTCGAGTATTATTCACAACGACCGCAGGACCACAATGCGGCAAATCCCCCGCAGATATAGCAGTGATGATCAGGGCAGTGTGTCACAACACACAGTTCATCGCAGTCTTCTGCGCATGGGCCTGCGTAGCCGAAGACCCAGCCGAGTTCTCATGCTCACTGCACGTCACCGCGAAAAACTCATGAAATGGGCCCATAATCATCGAGATTGGACCGTGGATGATTGGAAGAGAGTTGCTTGTCTGACGAATCAAGATTCCTGGTGCATCACGTAGACTGCCGAGTGTCGACACGCCGAGTACCAACGGAGGCTGTGGCACCTAGACGCACTGTTAATCGGAAACAGGACGGCAGCGATGTTGTTATGTTATGAGCGATGCTTTCTTGGGACACTTTAGGCATCCTTTTCCTAATAGCACAATCCCTGACAGCTGTCAGGTATCTGAACATCGTTGCAGACCAAGTTCACCCATTCATGGCAACTGTGTTCCCTGTTGGTGATGGCCATTACCAACAGAATAATGCGTGACGCCACACTGCGAGAATCGTCAAGGAGTGGTTCGAGGAACACACTTTGTGTTAATGCCCTGGCCTCCAAATTCACCTGACATGAACCCAATCGGACATTTGTGGCTCGACGTGGAGCCACAAATGTTCGATTGGGTTCATGTCAGCGGATTCGCGCTAAATCACCACCATCCCGAAATATACGGGAACTGGATGACCTGCTGTTGACATTACGGTATCAGATACTCCTGGATACCTATCACCACCTCATCGAACCGATGCCTGGCCGAGTGGCTGCTGTTTTTAAGGGAGTTCTGCAGTAGATAATGGGTTCGTTGCCATCAGCAAGAGCAAGAAGTTCATGGGTAGATCTGAATGCGTTCTACGCACTCGTAATGCTATTGTGCTTGGCAATTTTACATCATACGCTATATAAGGTCTGTCAATAAATTTCGGTGAATGCACGGTAAAAATGAACAACGTATAACATTTAAGAAAACATACTTCACCTGCAATAAAATAATTTCCTCCTTCCGGATGTTAATGCACTTTTGGCATCATTTGTGTAACCGCTGAAAGCTATGGGGAAAAGTCTTCCTTACTTGTCTTCCGTATGAAAATCGTCATGTTCGCTTGAATGTTCAATTCTCTTCCCTGCAGTGGCATTACCACACGAGGAAACAAATTATAGTAAGCCGGTGCCAGTTCAGGAGAATACCGTAGGTCATTCAACGCAGAAACGGATATCTCAGCTAAATATTTCTTTACTATCGTGAATGGGACGGCACATTCTCAACAAAAATCTCGCTGTTCCCAGAATCCCCTTCTTGAATCACGCGGTATTTTTCATAATTATTTCCTGTTTTTGAACATCATTCGCAGTCAGTCAACGATCACTCGCTCTGAGCTCAGCCACTTTTTCATTCAGTTTTTTTAGAGGATGCGGGTCTTCCATTCCCGTGATGTCTTCAGCGAAGTCCCGTTCTTTGCGGAAACGCTTGAACCAATCAAAAGTACACGTTAAGGTTACTGCTTCATCCTCGTAAACTTCGTTCAGTAATTCATGCCTTTCCGATTCATATTTTTTCCAGAATTTAATGTTCGTACTTTGCTCTATTTTCAATTGCTAACCAAGTGCACATACATCAGCAGTCATGATGCATTCTCTTTGCCACACGCTACCTCACAGATCCTTGAAGGTTACAGAACTGTGAAAAAAGCAGTACATGCTCTCTCATGTATTTGACTACGCGTTGCAATTTACCGGATCTTTCACAACATTTCTTTTTACACGTTACGGTGGTTCCACCTAAAATCTCTGCCTTACGTTTCCAATGGTGAAACTTCCCGCACCAAGTATGGGCGTCGGAACGAAATGAGATTTCAGTAGTGAGATGGTTACATACCAAGGATGGAAGTGATTACAATATCACAGCAGCAGGACGGTTTCCCGCGGTCATACGATACACATTCCGGTCAGTGTTAGTACCGCGTCGGACCGTCTCGTGATCGGATACATGCGGTGATACGGTCCGGAATGTAGTCAATGATACGCCGTATGCTATCCTGGGACAGATTGGCCCACACTTCTTGCAACTGACGCTCTAAAGCACGAACACTTTGACATGGGCAAAGCTGACGTCCCATCTGGTCCCTCACGTGCTCGATGGATGAGAGATCAGGTGATCTGGAAGGCCACGGAAGCATCGAAGCATGACGTAGAAAGTCCGGGAAAACTGGAGCCCTGTGCGGCCGGGCGTTATCTTGTTAGAAAATGGCTCCGGGCCTCCCCGCGAGGAAAGGCAGCACATGGGGCCGCAGGATCTCCTGTAGGTTACGCTGGGCTGTCAACGTCCCTCGGATCACTGTGAAGAAAGTCCGGCTGTCATACGCAATAGCTCCCCAGAGCATGACGCCTGCCGTGCGGGACGTGTGCCGCTGTACATTGAGGTTGGGATTGTAGCGCTCCCCTGCGGTCCTCCACACTCTGACACGGTGCTCGTCCGTTCCCATACAGAAACTGGATTCGTCGCTGAACACTATACGTCGCCGGTCCGTAAGATTCCACGTTACTCGCTGCTGACATCACTGCAATCGACGCCGACGATGGTCAGGTGTTAATGGCAGAAAACGTAAGGGCCGTCGAGAGTGCAGATTCACCTCCCCCAGGCGTCTGGAAATGGTTCTGGCGGACACAGGAGTCACTTGTACAGCCGCCATATGTCTCTGGATATTGGACAAGGATGTCGTTGCATCTGTGCATGCTGCTCTTACGATCCCACGTTCCTCTCTTAGCTAGACAGGATATCATTTTAGGTCACTGAAAGAATACCTCAATGCTCCAAGGTAAGCCCATCAACGACGGGTACACACATATTTATACAATAATGAGGAACGTCATCGTTAAATTCGTATACGAGTAGTTGAAAAACTTAAAAGTTGATGGGAATGTTACGAAAATTTTGTTGGTGACCCATCTTATACACTGTCGATTAATAATGCAACCGTATGTTATAGTTGTGCATTTCATTACTATTCGTGTCATATGAGAAAAAAATTTCCCTCACAGCGTTTTCCAGCGTGCATGACACGAGTTACGGACAAGTTATTTAATGAAATTTTATGAAATTCATTTAAAAAAATTGGGGAATTTAAGTTCTCTTTCAATGTTTTCAATATATCTTTTCTTCAATTATGAGTATTTCGTAAATTTTATCTCTGTGTTTAACAGGCAACCATGGTTGTAACGAAGGCTCACCAATTTTCTCATTCCAATACGGTATAGCAAATCAGGGACTTGCCGATGAAGCTTCTTATCCATACGAAATGAGGGTGAGTTACACATTTCTGAAATTTAAAATTGGAAATCTCAGTTTAGAGTTATGTAATTTTAATTGTGTTAGATTCTACAGAATGAGCAACGGTTTCAGTCACTTGTCAAATTTTAAACTTTTTCAGTAACAGTACCAGTTCAAGAATACAATAATAACTATAATTCAGCTCTCATTATACACTGGTGTGCAAAAATTACGGACGAAGAGGAGATATTAGCATAACAGCGGAACGAGCAGGCAGAACGGACCGAAAGACCACTCAGGAGATAGACTAGGGTCCGGTACGGTAGGGCATGCGCATATATGCAGCATGACGTAGGGGGGTATCGGAAGGGTATAAAGCACAGGGAAGGTGTACGCTCAGCAATTCGGTGAAAGCCATTGCACGATGTACGTCGGTTTGAACGACGTCGAGTTACTGCCACCGTGTGATACGGCCAACAGGCACTCCAGTAGACGACATCTGGATGACTTTACTCGATGTCGCGTAATTGGGAAGTTGGAAGAAAGTCGAAGTGTGACTAGTGTGGCCGAGGAGTTCGGGATCGCTCACAGCATCGTTTCACGAGCTTGGAGAGCATTTCAAACGACAGAAATAGCTGTCAGAGAGTTTAGCAGTGGTCGTCGACGAGCAACCACGGCGGCGGACGACCGGTTTATTGCCTTACAGGCGAGAAGGGACAGACGGCAGACAGCGAGAGAAATCGCAAGGCACATGCAACAGACAACTGGACGTCCGTTATCGCGTTTTACCGTGGCCAGGAGGCTGCACAAAGGTGGTCTATTTGCACGACGACCAGTACGGTGTGTGCCATCAACGCCTGCTCATCGGAAACTGCAGTTTCTGTGGTGTCAGGAACACAAAAACTGGACACATACGAAATGGGGTCGAGTTCTCTTAACGGATGGGAGCCGATTTAGTCTGACGAGCTATTCTGGATGTATACACATCTGGAGAGAGCAGGAAACACGCAATCACACCTCCAACATCATCAAAAGGGACCGGTTTGGAGGTGGCAGAGTTCTCGTTTGGGGCGGTATCATGCTTGGTAGCCGTACTGACTTCCACATCTTCCAAGGAGGTTCAGTCACTGGTGTCCGCTATTACACCGAGGTTCTCCTGTCTCACGTGCGTCTATTTAGAGGTGCTGTGGGTCCTGCGTTCTTCTTCATGGACGACAACGCTACACGTAATCGTACAGTGTCTGTCGCAGAGCTGTTGGAGAGTGAAGATATTCATCGCATGGATTGGCCCGCATGGTCGCCGGACCTAAATCCAATCGAACACGTCTGGGACCTTCTCGGGAGATGCTTGGCAGCACGTCACCAGCCACCAGCAACGATTCCGCAGCTGCGATTGGCGCTACAAGAGGAATGGGCCGCGATGCCTCAACAGCTACTTGACAACCTCGTCCTCAGCATGGACAGACGTTGTAAATCCTGCAACGCAGTTAGGGGTGATCATATCCCCTACTAAAGACTGGATTTTTCTTGGCAGCCGCCTGTCACATGGACGTTTCTGTCTTCTGTCCAGTTGTGCTCGAAGCTACCTTTTCAATAAAGTGCCTTTGTATCCTTTGGATTCCTTGTTTGGACGGTTTTGCTCACTTGTCCCGTGTTCTTACATCTTGGAGATCTTATGGTATGATTTGAGTCAATGTGGAGCACTTCTGCATGACGTTACATTCGAAAAACCGTCTCTTCCTTAATGTTTGCACGCCAGTGTATTTTGCTCTCACCTTTAGGAAATTCATAGTTTCAACGCAAAAAGCTAATTTTTATTATTTTCCTTGAAAATAAATGTCTCTTATATCAGTTTAGTATGCTTTGTGTTACAGAATAATCGTGCATTTGAGAATGCGTTGTTACTGAGACATATCGCTTTTGAGCTGATAAGCGATGATAATACGAGACGCGTTCAATAAATAATGCCGTCACGCAAGTGTCTTGCGCATGTCTTTTTACCTAGCAACCAGTCAGACGGCGTACGATTCTTTATGCCATTAGATTTGCGTAATACACTCACGGGCAATGATATCTGCGCACCGGGAAGAAGACATGCTACAACCGCGAAACTTTGTAAATAGCTAGAGTGCATGCTGGTATGCAAATGATCCACATTTGGTGCGAGTGCGCATGACCACACCCTGTGGTGGCGCTGTAAGTACAAACCGGCAGCCTTATAAACTTGCCTGTAGTCGGTATCCCATGAAAGCAAAACGCACCGGCCAACGCAAGCTAGAGCACAGTGTGACAAGAATGCCAGGTAGACGCCAGAGACGTCGATTTACGAGAGGCCTAATCATCGGGCTGAAAACCGCAGGGTGGTCGGCGCGCCGTATAGCCCGCCACGTGGATCGCTCTGACCATACCGCCCAACTCTGTTGGGAGCAGTGAACATGGGATGGCACTGCCTCACGGCGGAGCGGCTCCGGACTGACCAGGAGGAGCACCGGTAGAGAGGTTCGACGGATCGTGCGCCAGGCGCAAACGGATCCCACGGGAACCCGGCACACTGTACAGACAGATGTAACGGTTCCTGGGTGCCCACGAATAATTTCCCGAAGCCTCGCGGAAGCGAATCTGCGATCCCAGCGCACCTTCCCAGCAAAAACAGTCTTGCTGGGACATCACTGGGCCATTGCTGGCAGCCAGCACTACCAGCAATGGATCAGCACTATGTTGCCGCTGCCGAACCGTCAATAAAATGTCCGGGCGGCCAACAGAAGGGCCAGCAGTTCAGGCCAACAGCTGGCCAACAGTTGGTACCCCATCAGGTGTCATATGCCGCAACAGGGCCATCAGTGGTCCATCACAGGCAGTAGCTGCCACAAGTGGCCCTGCAAGCACGTGCCAGAAATGATGGCTAGCCTAATGTGGTCCGCTAGTGTGCCGTTAGTGGCAGCCGGTAACCACGTGATGTAAGTGGTGGCTTGCCGAATCTTGTCAGCCAATTTCCCAGTAGTAGCCATAATAATAATAAAAAAAAACGCAAAGATAACTGCAGTTCCCCAAAGATACAATTTTTTTCTACCCTTACGAATTAAAGCATTGCGCTGGGGAAATTTTCTCAACAGATCGGAAAAACACCCGTTTGTAAATTTTATCTCAGAGTAGATTTGAACCAGGGCAGTTGGCGTGATAGCTGAGCTCTCTACCGAACGGACTAACTTGCCACGCTCGAGCAGATGCTTAAAGCTGTCTGTTTGGTATGCAATGTGTAATCGAATGCTTCCCTCTTTCATTTTACAATATTGCGAGGTATTTTTCATAAAAGTCAGTTTCATATAATTGATAAATTAATTTTTTCAACGTAACGATAGTTTGTTTTTTTTTACCTTAAGGGAACTTCACTCATTTTCAAGGCGCGTATACATACTTAGAGTCGCTTTCCAAAGTTTTGTACTGTCCTTGCCGTCTTGAAAATAGATTATTGAATAAATATATATTTACCCGGGTTCATGTCACATTCTGTTACATTTTTAACGTTGTGTCTTTCCTTTCCGTAGTCCGAAACTGCATTTGTTTTAAAGAGTAAAAGATATTTTATTTTACTTCTCGTTATTTTTAGAAACGAATTCCTCCCAGTCTTGTGTATTCAACTCATGGATGAGTACACCACATAGCGTTGCTTTTTTTCTTTCAAATAATTAATAAATTTTGTACGCGTAAAATTCTTTTTTTTTCCGACAAACGTTGTTTTAATGGTTTTCCAGGATATTTGTTTCAAGCGGTTTCAAATTTTTTCTTGTTATTCATCCACTCCATTCCATGAATTGTTATTCATGGGAATGGAGTGGGTGTATCTCATGGCTGTAATCTAGTATTTCACGGCCTAATCTGAAATCTTCGTCGACGTGAAATTTCATTAGGAAATTAATGCGCCTCTCCTCATATGGAATTTTTTTCTTAACATCCACTAAAATAACACGATGGCGGTAGCGTCGTCTTCAACTAACTGGTACCATGAGAGACACAGCAAGTGTTGCTTCTGCGCACGCGCAGTCCCGTTGCTTCCACCTGCTGTTGGAGGTTGCATTGGTTGCCAGCAACGGGCCATTAGTGGCACTTGCTTGGAGGCCCACAATTCACGGCGATGCTGCAGGGCCATCAATGGCTCGCCAACTGATAGCGCTGCCACCAACGGACCACTACCGGGCTGTGAGCGGCAGATTTCAGCCAGAAGTGACCCATCGCTGCCAGCTGGTCGCCAACAGTTTCCCAGCACTTGTGTTTTTGCTGGGTTACAAGTGCTGGCATTAACACTGGAACATCGCCGGCTCTGTGTGCAGTGATACCTGGCCAGAGCGACGTGGAGCGCCATAGACTGGCGATGTGTTGTGTTTAGCGATGAGTGCCGCTTCGTTTTGGGGACAGTTGATAATCGTGTCCAGGTGTGGAGGTCCCCGTGGTCAACCGCACAGTCTCAAGCTCGCTATCGAGCGCCATGCCTCCCCCACTGCAGGTATTATGGTCTGGAGAGCCATTGTCTACGATAGCCGATCAGCTCTAATAGTGGTACGTGGATCATTGACGGGCCAGCGGTATGTGGATGAGATTTTACGGCCCCATGTGCTCCCATTCCAGGCCGGGATTCTAGGACCGCTATACCAGCAGGATAATGCCCGCCCGCACACTGTTCGGGCTGTCCAGGACTGCCTACATCATGTCCAGACACTTCAATGGCCTGCATTCTACCCGGACATGTCCCCTATTGAGTATGTGTGGGACCAGTTCAAACGCTGGCTGCATGCGTGGTGCACTATCCGGGATTTGGAGCACACCGTCCAACACGTGTGGGCCTGTCTGTCAGACTCAGTGCCAAACCGTGTTGCAGCATGTATCGCCGCACGAGGCGGTGCTACGCGCTATTGAAGATGAGCGGACTGCGTGCCACAGATTCTTCTGTGATTGTTCTGCAGCTCTGTTTTTGCCATCATGTGTATCGTTTATCTGTATCATTACGTCCATAAAATTTCAGTTCAATCCGACACTTCCTTCTTGGTGCGCAAATTTCGTTGTCCGTGAGTGTAGAACTCCGCACATCTGTTTTTTCGTATTTAATTGCATTTAAAATGGATGATTGTCTTTTTCAACTGTGTCTACGGGTGTCAAAGAACGATAGTTATAGAATTTATAACTCATGAAAATGTACCTCCCAAAGAAATTCACACTAGTGGCAGTTTATGGTTCTGGAACTCTGGACATAAGCCCTGTTCGTCGTTTGGTAAGAAAATCAAAGGACAGTGGCGGAATGTCGGCCGTAAAGGATCAGCCGCGGAGTGTGAAGCCCGTAATCGCAGCCTATGACACGAACAGGCAAAAAAGTCGATGATCTCATAAGAGAAAATCGAAGAATAGGTCACAGCACCATTGCAAATAAGCTGAACATTAGTTTAGGTAGTGTCAATGACAGTGCTAACGTTTTAGGATGCAATAAAGTGTTTGTTCGTTGGGTACCGTGTCCCCTAACGACTGAAATGAAGAACTTTAAGACTTGAAGCATACCAAAGATTGCCTGCTCGCTATGGAAAATATGGAAGTGATTTTCTCCAAAGGATTGGGATTGTGATGAGGGTTGGATTGGCCATTATGACCCAGAAATGAAAAAAAAAGCAGTCACTGGGATACGGACACCCTCAGCTCTTCCAGCTTAAAAAATTCAAAACTCAAATTTCTGCCTGCAAGAGCATGCTACTCTACGTCAAAATTAACTTTGAGTTTAGGAGTCCATCAGTGGTTCTTTTGACACATGTTTTTCTTAATTTTATTCTGTTCACATGTCTACTGTTTCTTCTGTGGTTTTTATTATTACATTAACATCCATATCTATACTGGTTTGCCAGAACTATTGTTTACGAGCCAAGAGGTCGCCCAGTTGCATCTTGAAATTCTCCCAGTCAGTGGCGTAGCCAGAAATTTGTAAAGAGAAGGTAATTCCAAGGGTTTGATTCATTGGTGAAAGCCTCGTAAACATGTATATATACATATCGATTTAAATTCGTGCTCAGTCTCCCTTCAAGGAGGGTTCACCCCCTCCCGCCCCCTCTGGGTACGCCACTGCTCCCAGTCCAAGTTAGCAATGATCAAAAGCTAGCTTCATTTACTTCTTTTGCCCAGAATTGTTCCATTATCTCTTAGTTGAAATCTCAAAAAGAATTAACTGCACAATTGTCGCTGCAAGATATTTCATCCAAAACTTTCCATTCTGGTGCTCTGATTACCCGATTTAATCTTGAAACAGTTACATCGATCCTGGAGGACCCACGGGATCCCTGAAATGTAGGGACACTCTCAGGATCATTACGCACCGATAATTCTTGAGAAATAGTGAATTCTTGAAGTTATTTTTCTCTAACATTGTCCTCCTGGAGTAAGTCCCCAAAGTGACCATTTTGCATTGAAATCTCCAACAAGGACTAACAACATTGTCTTCCCTGAATTAACCAAGGCGGAGGTTCGTAGGTAGATTTTTACAGCGCAAGGGTCATATTTGGTCAAAGAGCCCCGCCAAGGAGGAGGCCAAGTCATGGCGCGCTATATGCGCTAATAAAATAGAATGACGTTTGCTGAAAGTGGATCCCGAGAGATGGCCACAACTCTTTTCTGTGAACTAATTTCCACCAAGCATAGACTTACTGTCTGGAACAATGGTTGCAACCCATGACTCTTCTTTGCTTAGTTATACACACCCCTTTCACAAAAGGAAACCTTGTCTCTTGTTACTACACTGAAGAGCAATTCAATTAGAGATACCTGTCTAGTAACGTGTAGCACCACCTTTCGCCCTGATGACGGCGGCGATTCATCTCGGCATGGACTCGACAAGACACCGGAAGCGTTGGGAGGCCATACGGATCCACGACCCCTGAACAAGCTCCCACAGTTCACGAAGATTTGATGGAGATTAGTCAGATCCTCGAACATTTCTCTCTCTCTCGATGGCATCCCAGATGTGCTCGATGGGATTGAGGTCAGGTGACCTAGCTGGCCAAGGAAGCTAGGTCACGTCGGTGGAGTGTTCATCCAACCATTCGGATACAATTCGGGAGCGATGGCACGGTGAATTGTCTTGTTGCAGGATGAGGTCCACAGTGGCATGTTGACGACGCACAAACGGGAGCAAATGGTTGTTCAGAATACCCCGGTAACGTTGACCTGTGAGGGACGATGTCACACGCACCAGGGGTCCCATTTCAGTCCACATAAACAGTCCCCAGACAAGAATGCCACCCCCACCACTAGAAGAGTACCATGCTGGAAAGAAGGATCCATCCCTTCATGTGGTTTGCGCCGTACTCGTATCCTACCATCCGCATGTACCAAAGCGAATCTCGACTCATCAGTCCAGGCAACATTTTTCCAAATGTCTATGATCCAGTGGCGATGCTCCCGCGCCCATGCTAATCTTTGCACCCTGTGATGTGCGGTCAGCAGCGGTATCCTCGTGGGACGATGATTTCTAAACCCCATAGCGAGGAGATTGTTCTGGATGGTGTGGCTGCTTACACGGTTTTGTGCACCGGCGTTAAATTGCCGAGTGATTTCTTGCACTAAGGCCCGTATATCCGCTGTTAAATGCGAGCTAGCAGACGATGACCCCGCTCATCCATGCACGCTGTTGTCCACGGCAGTTGACCCTTCCAGGGATGGTTTTACCGGATTCGATGTACTCACGGTGCACCCGGGACACAGTGGCTCGTGAAAATCCCAGTGCCTGCACGACTTCCGAGATGGAGTGATCCATTCTTCGGGCCCCGACAATTTGCCCACAATCAAATGCGCTTAGATCCTTCGTCTTACCCATACTGCGTCCGACTCTTACTGATTCCTGTCGCACCACTCCTTATATTGTCGAATCGCTGCATACGTCATGTCGTTTTCGTTCACAGGGCCGCCCGCAGCGCCACATTTGCATAACGCCAGCTGTCTCTAATTCAATTGCTCTTCAGTGTATATGCATCGGACTCCTGGACCGGATGAATGACAACTTTTTGTTCTTGGACACTCTTTGACAAAAACAAACGATGCACCCCGATAAAATAATCCGATAGAAATGAAACTTCACATGCAGAAACCTATCGACCGAATATGCAAATGATCAAACATTCTCCACCAATGAAAGAATAGCCGGACACAGCTCATCGTGATGGTGTATATAAAGAAGCGAATCTCGCTTGCAGGAATAAACCCTCCAGTGAATTCGGATTGCGTGTTTCCACCTTGACTGTAACTGATGCCTCGCCGGCGAATTCGCAGCCACTACGACCATATGACGGAGTTTGAAAGAGGACGTGCCATTGGACTAAATGAAGCCGGATGGAGTAACAGACGAACCGCTCGACATTTGGATCGGAGCGATGCGTCAACTAGACGATGCTGCCAGGAATGGGTCCTGAACGGCAGATTTTAGCGCCAAGAGGGCAGCTAACAGCTTAGGGCGACAACAGCACGGGAAGATAGAGCGATTGTCAGAGAAGCTGTTACAGCACCAGAGTCGTCACTATCAAGCATACAACGTGTGACCAATGTTGCAGTGACCACACAGACCATTAGTAGAAGACTACGGGAGGGGAATCTGCGCTCACGGTGCCTATTACGCCACCTGCCACTGACCAGTACTCACCATTGAGAGCGATTGCAATGGTGCCGGGCCAGATTAACATAGAATTTTTCCGATTGGAGTTGAATTGTCTTCAGTGATGAGTCCCGTTTTGACCTGAGCCCCGATGACCAACACAGACGTGTCTGGAGACTGGCCGGACATCGTCAGGATCTCGCTCTTACTGTCGCTCGTCACACGGCCCGCCAATAGGGAGTTATGATCTGGGGCGCCATTTCGTTTGATATCCGAACCCCTTTGGTAGTCTTCCGCGGCACTCTTACAGCACAGGAGTACAGTACGTTCACGAAATTCTACGACCCGTTGTGTTGCCGTTCCTTTCGCGGCACCCTGGGCTTACTTTGCAGCTAGATAACGCCCGGCCACACACAGCACGCCTCTCCATGGATTGTCTGCGTGCTTGCGACACACCTCCTTGGTCCGACAGATCGTGAGATCTCTCTCCTATTGAGCACATTTAGATGTGATGGGGCGTCGCCTGCGACCTTCCTAGAATGCCGAAAGATTAACCCGCCAATTGAAGGCCACTTGGCAAGACATCCCTCAGAACGCCATCCGCCAACTTTATAAATCAATGCCACGTCCGGTAACAGCTTGTATCCAGGCCAGAGGTGGACCAACCCCATATTGATTAGCTCACTTTGTGTAGCTCCTTGTGTCCCATAAATCACGCATTTGTTCTGAAATTCTAATCATTTCGTTTTCTATACATGTACATTAAACGTAGCACATTTTGTCTCAATTGGATATTTCCTGCTTCGCGCGTCGTTTTCTTTTTTTTTTTTTTCAAAGACTGTATTTGGATATAGTTAGTAACTGTTTCGCATGGGGCAGGTATTGTTGAACTATTCTCAACCAACTTCTGGTACCTCCCAGCCAACTGCATTACACTATCATACGACAGAATGACCTTCCGACGTCCATGTCCGTAAAATGGTCGTTTGTTTTGCAGTTCCTCGTTGAAAAGCTGTAGTTAACAACTGTAGCATTCCGTAGTCAGTGTTAAGCCTGACGTCATGAGATCATTATACACTACACCCCGCATGTCTCACCAGATACAGAGATCTTTCTTACCTTAGATGTTGACTTTTCATGTTGATGTCGTTGGCTGTCTGGAATCTACCCATGACATTTCGTGTTGGTACCATTGGCTGTCGGGGATCCACCCAAGACTTTTCGTGTTGATGCCATTGTCTGTCCGGTATCTACCCATGACTTTTCGTGTTGATGTCATTGGCTGTCTGGGATATAACCATGACTTTTCGTGTTGATGTCATCAGCTGTCTGGGATCTACCCATGACTTTTCGTGTTGGTACCATTGTCTGTCTGGGATCTATCCAGGGCTTTTCGTGTTGGTACCATTGTCTGTCTGGGATCTACCCATGACTTTTCGTGTTGGTACCATTGGCTGTCGGGGATCTATCCATGACTTTTCGTGTTGGTACCATTGTCTGTCTGGGATCTACTAATGACTTTTCGTGTTGGTACCATTGGCTGTCGGGGATCAATCCATGACTTTTCGTGTTGATGCCATTGGCTGTCTGGGATGTGCCAATGACCTTTCGTGTTGATACCATTTGCTGTCTGGGATGTACCCATGACTTTTCGTGTTGATGCCATTTGTTGTCTGAGAGCTTTACATTAGTCAAAGGACGAGTGCGTGAGTTTCATGTCTGAGACAATGAAACTCACGTACTTGTCCTTTGACTAATGTAAAGCTCGTGAGTTCATGTGAGACAACCTTTTCTACTTTATTGAATTTTCCCCATGGAATGCGACTGCGGAACTATGGTTGATTGATTCATGCATAGCTGTATTTCCGTATTTCCAGTTCTGTGGTCAACTGGGCTTTGTCTCTGTGCAGAATAGCTTGAAAATCTGCCCTCTGCATCTCTTTCGAGAGACCCCTAAACAGTTGTCCTTCACGTAGTAGTCACTATTTCCCAATTTAAAGAACTATTCATGACAAGTACTTACAGCTTCATCGCCGGCAAACCATCTGAGAGTTAATCACTATTAGACATGAACAAGAGACAGTGACGAATGCACCTTGTCAGTCACCATGTACTTGCTAAACTGACTGCAGATATGGGCTGTCAGCCAACACGTATCGTTGGACGCAACGTTGCCATCTGTTCAATCATAGCACGAAATTCTGAAAACAATTCAAGCATATCACTTTCACAGCCTGTTACATGGAGCGTCAGAAACTTGAGCATGGACATCATCATCACCATTGTCAACCATTGTCAATCCACTGCTGCACGAAGGTCTCCCCAAGTTTTTTCCACAACGGTCTGTCTTGTGCCAATCTCTTCCATGTTACTCCCGTATACTTTAGAATTTCATCCGCTCATATCCTATGTGGCTTTCTTCTGGGTCTTTTCCTGTCCCTTGGAATCCAATCTAAAATTTCGGCTGTCCATGATGGTCTGTACTTCTGGCAATATGTCCAGCCCATTGCCATTTCAGGGATTTCAATCTGGTCATGATGTGTTCCACTCTTGTCATTTTTCGGATCCATGGGTTCCTCTTTTTTTACACCAAGCGTGTATCTCTCCATGCTGATTTGAGTTGTCTGCAGTCTCTGTATATCTTAGTTAAGGTCCAAGTCTCTGCACCATATGTAAGCACTGGATCGATGCATTGATCAAACACTTTTCTTTTAAGACATAATGGCATATTGCTCTTGAAAATTATACTGTTTCTTCCAAAAGCTCTCCAGGCAAATTTTGTACGCCGATTAATTTCTTCATCAATGTGACCTTCACTTGATATCTTCTGTCCAAGATAAACGTACGTATCTGTTATCATCAGCTTTTCTCCATCAATCGATAAATCTTCATTTCTTGTAAAATCATTGTGCATCACTTTTGTCTTCTGAAAGTTCATTTTTAATCCCACTTCTTTACTCTTCTCAGCACGATCCTGGATCATACTCTGTAGCTCTGATGGGGTAGTTGCAAAAATGACATCAGCAAAACAAAGGTGAGTTAGATAATCTCCATTAATCTTTATCTCTTTGTTTTCCCAGTTCAGTGATTGAAAGACATTTTTCAATGTGACATTAAAGAGTTTGGCAGATATAGTGTCACCTTGTGTCACTCCCTTTCCAATCTTTATGGGTGCTGTATTCTCAAATAGCCGAATCTTTGCACTTGCATTTTCATAGATGTTATGAATGATATCAATGTATGCATCTTCAATACCGCCGGATTTCAAAGCCATTGTAACTGCTGATGGTTTCACCGAATCAAAGGCCTTTTCATAATCGATAAAAGCCATTGTAACTGCTGATGGTTTCACCGAATCAAAAGCCTTTTCACAATCGATAAAAGTCATGCATAATGGAAGTTCATATTCCCTCGCTCTTTCAATTAGTTCTCTCAGTACGTGGATTTGATCTACGTATAGTGCTGTAGCCACTCCTGAATCCAGGTTGTTCTCTCGGTTGAGCCGTGTCCATTGTCACCTTCGAGCGGTGTGAAAGAATTTTAGTGAAGATTTTATAAACTACTAGGAGGCTGATAGGTTTGTAGTTCCTGAGATCCTCAATGTCACTTTTTTTATGTAGCAGGATCATTGTAGCATTGTTATGGACATAATAGTTGCCAATAAATCAGGTATGCTCAATCACATGGAAAGAAACTGACTGTTCAACAATTTTCTTCTTTGACGAGATATAGCTGAATGAGATTCTGAGCTATTTCTAACATTATGTGTGCAGTTATTTATATGCATTTCGCCATCTGTGTTTTACTTAAGTTTAAAACTGATGTCTTTCGTCAGAATTTTCGTTGTACGTGCACCTTTGTTATCTTTTTTTTTGTACAAAAAATTAAATACCGGTTGACTTTTAAAGACATTTAACGATGGAGAACATTTTTTAATAGGAAAATGAATGTCGCTACGAAAAAGGGGATTCTGCAGCTACTCTTGGATCATATAAGCACATACCCCAAGGAGATGAACGAGCACTAAAAATAGTAGTGGGTACTGTAGGACCCGTGGCAGCAGCTGTCAACGCTAAAACTAATGGTCTTCAGCTGTACAAGTAAGGTCTTCTATTTCCAGTTTTAATTAGATGTTTCTTACTTTTGAAATGTTGTATTTTGTTTTTGTGGAGTAAAGCTTTAAGCATGGTGGCACCTTCTTTTAAACAACTGTGAGGCAACTAGAGTAGGAAACAGCTCCAAGTTGCATTTTAAAGATAAAACAGCTTTCTTTCATTTTTCTGATGAAGAGTTACTCTGGATATAGCAAAAACATCTGGAAAGACCTGAAATCCTATCTTTTAAACTTGTTTCTTGTTAGCACAGATAGAAAATACATTGAAAACGTAATTTATTGTGTATACTGTACTTGTTTACACAGCTGCTCTACCTTGCCATAAATAACAAGGCAAGCTGAAACGTTCTATAGGCTATAAATAAATCAGATACTTACTCCCTTCATAGCATACCTGCAGCTGTTATTATGGGTAAACTAGAGTGTAGCCCGTCCTAGGACGGTTGCATTTAAGCTGTAAATAATTATTAATTTATGGGGGATGTTGCATGTCCTATGATGGAGTGAAATTTTTAATTAAAGCACATTGAAAACAAATCAAATAGACAGCGGATTTCTGTAAGGAAATATAGTAAAAACTTACATAGTAAGAACTCATTCATGTTAGAACTCAAAATTACCCAGCAAAAGAAGTCTTTCTGGGCCAGTACTGGCTACCAGCACGGCCAGCAATGGTCCATCACTATGTTGCTGATACATGAACCGTCAATAAAATGTCCCGTCGGCCACCCAATAGGCCAGCAGTTCAGACCGGCAGCTGGCCAACAGTTGACATCCCATCAGTTGTCATATACCAGAACAGGGCCATCAGTTATCCATCACAGGCTGTGGCTGCCACAAGCGGCGCTTACGAGGCCCACAAAGTACGTGCCATAAATGATGGCTGTAGTGAGTACGTATCAAAAGTGGTGCACAGATGGAGAAACGACGCACCGTCGTCCGCAGCTCATTGGTGCCAGAGGTGAGCGGAGACTGTTGCGTATTATTTAGAGCGACTGAAGGGCCACAGTGCGACAAATCTCCCGCAGCTGCAACAGTGGTGATCACGGCAATGTGTCACAGCACACAGTTTATCGCAGCCTTCTCCGCATGGGCCTGCGTAGCCGGACCCAGCCGGGACCCTATGCTCACTGCACGTCATCGTCAACAACGCATGACATGGGCCCTAGATCATCGAGATTGCACCGTGGATGATTGTCAGAAAGTGGCCTGGTCTGACGAAACAAGATTCCTGGTGCATCACGTAGACGACCGATCGCAGATACGCCGATAACCGACGGAAACTATGGGACCTAGATGCACTGGTGATAGTAAACCGGCTGGTAGTGGCGGTGTTGTGCTGTGGACGATGTTTTCTTGAGACACTTTAGGTCCCTTTATCCCAATAGCCCAATTCCTGACAGCTCCCAGGTATATTAACATGGTTGTTGACCTAGTTCACCCATTCGTGGAAACTGTGTTCCCTGCTGGTGATGGCCATTACCAACAGAATAATGCGCCATGCGACACTGCCATAATCGTCAAGGAGTGGTTCGAGGAACATTTTGGTGACTTTATGTTAATGCCCTGAGCTCCAAATTCACCTGGCATGAGCCTAATCAAATATTTGTGGTTTGAATTGGAAAAGCGGATTCGCGCTAAATCCCCACCACCCCGAAATGTACGGGAACTGGAGGACCTGCTGTTGAGAGTATGGTACCAGATACCCCAGGATACCTATCGCCACCTCATCGAATCGATGCCTCGCCGAGTGGCCGCTGTTTTGCGGGCTTTCAAAGCAGCTTATTAGGTAGATGGTCATAATGTTATGGCTCATAGGTGTAGACCAGGACTATATCAAACCCTGCAGCTTCCACGGAAATGTGATGAAAGTGAGTGCCGCCTCTTCTACACAGTACGGCAATTAAGTAATGACACTGAATTTTAAAGAAATGGAAGACCAGATAAACTTAGCTGATGTCACAGTTCTTTGTATGTCTTCAATGTCTTGAAAACCTTTTCCTTTCAAACACAGCTTTAATTTAGGGAATAGAAAGTAGTCACACGGTGACAAATCTGGAAATAGGAGCATAGTTGAGTAGACTCACTGAATTGCGCGCAAGAAATTGCTGTACACTAACTGCTCTGTGTGCAGATGCGTTATCGTGAAGAAAGAACCATTGCCCGCGTTTATGGGCCTGACTCGGACAATCCTCTCCCACATTCGTTCGAAAATGGATGTGTAAGCATTGCTGGTTTCAGTGGTACCGTCAGGAATGAACTCGAATTCTTTTGCAATCATAAAAGCACATACGCATTGTCTTGATTTAGGACTTCTGTAACTTGATCTTCTTTCCTTTACTTCCTAGTTATTTGTTCAGTTGCTGCTTTCCATCTTTGGTGAATCCCCCAGCATTATGCGAGGCTCCACGAAGCAACGTGCCATGTTGGAGAGTTAATGACACGTGAGTCTGGATAATTCGAGGCCGGTGTCGTGCAGTGGTAGCATGTCCGGCGCGTAACTGGAATACTCTGGGTTCGTTTCCCTGTGGCAGCCGATGAGAATTTTTCCGAGAGTCGCTTATAAACGTGGAAAGAGCTATTATTTCTGTTTGGTGTTCCTTCCTTTGAGTGACGGTGGCGATTTCCACAGAGCAATCTGATGCTTCGTTTCAGGCCAATAAAGAAAACACCATTTTTCGTGACCTGTCGCAATGTTCGGAGGAAATTTCACGTTGTTTCTGTAGTCTCCAGGATGTCCTTTACGGATTCCGCTCTTGCCTATTTCTGAACGACTGAAAATGCATGTGGAACAAAACGAACGCAGCCAACCCCAAACAACAAACTGGCACTGAAATCTGACGAATCGTCTCCTTATTAACACCGAGCTCACATTACAACATCCTCACGGATACACAACAATCGCTTTTTATTCTTTCGCGAATTTTTCAATGAGTTCAGAAGTGCGCATTGAAATCGGGCGTCCTGGCCTTTCGTCATTTTCCAATTCTTCGTGCCCATCCGTGAAACGTGCATAACATCAAGGTATTTGTGCACGAGGTAGGCAATTAACCCCCATACACATCACGCAGCAATTCATCTGTCGTAAATGCAGGCTTACCGATTTACAAACAGAACCGGATATTTGCTCCGTGCTCCATGACAGAACTGTGACAATGTTCTTCCACCGAATGACATCATGCACAGCACAAATAATAATCTGTGCAATTCTCACGCAAACGCTGTTGCTGATAAATGATTCAACCATACCTTCCCGACCCGTGGGTTTTACCGGGATTTAAAAAAATCAGACTCGTTACTTAATTGCTGTAGCTACTGTGTATAGTAGACAGGACAAAGATTGCAACGCACACAATACAAGGCGCATGGACTCCAACTGTTAACTTGGGGTGTTGAAGGTCTATGGAGCAGCAGCTTTGTCCTATGTGGTGTTTGCGTGAGCCACCTTGGGGCTTCCTTGCACCTGTTGAGATAACCATCACTGTAGATGGCTAATTGACGTATTCGCTGGCCACTTACACCCGTTCACTGCTATCCATTTTTCATAGCAGGACTCCTCCGTCTAGCAGTATAACCCCGGATTTCATCGCTCCAGTTTGGGAAAGACCTGACTGGAGAGCAAATGTCCGCCTCAATCTCCGGATCTGAACCCAATAGAGCACCTGTGTGATGAAGTGGAACGATGCAGGTTATCTCCGGATCACACCACTGGCATCTCTCCGCTTTTTACGGACAGCTGAATATTCAGCCACAATACTGTCCGAACGATGCCAATTAATTATACAGGGTGTGCTAAAAATAGCCACCGATTTTTAAAAAATCATAACTTATGAACAAATGTAGCAATAAACACAAAACAAATGTTATTGCATTGTTAGAAACTTAAATTGTTTCTTTAACCGTTTTGGTTTTCGCGATCTAAAGCAACATATTGATCCAAGACCGAGCGGAATTCACGCATCGTACGTATGAACAAGATTCATAGCATATGGCGAACCAGGTCAATCTCGGCCAGCTCTTTCCGAAACTACAGAGGACCACATGTGGGAAGCAAACTTACGGCTGTCTTAGTATGAGTGTAAGAGAAATTCTATCCTATATCTGTAATGTAAATTCTTTTGTACACATTTTCTCAAAGACTATTACTTTGTAGTGTTTGAAATTTTGAGCACAAATAAAAACGACCCACAGCTAATATATGCTAGTTATTATTCCGAAAAATGTGTGAGATTTTTTTTTTAAATTCAATTTATCTCACTCGAAACTAATCCAATTTGGCGCTAGAGGGCGCGGTAAGTTAGCTTAGCAGTGTTTCTGTCTGAAAGAAACGAAATCTCTTATTTTTGTCTGATATTCTTAATTATCTAGGGCGAATAGAAATTATTGAATGGGTCCAAAAGTGACCTTGGTATCTTGTCTTCTATAAATCATTTTAAATCCTACTGTAAGTTCACTTTTTGAAGAGAAAATGTGTACTTTAGCAGAGAACCCGTGAATTTGAGCTATAGAATCTCCGCCTACTTACTAAGCTCTACCCCGCATAACGTCATTGGTTAAAAGGTAACAGCGCGTATTTTGTCTTTTCATTGGGGAGCCAACGGGAGACCGCTGTCATTATGAATATGATGAGTTCTGCAGCGATTGTTGTCGACAACTTCTGGGACAGCCCTCAAGTCGTAAAAGTCACGCCCAAGGAGTGGTTTTTTGCTCCATCTATCGCCGAAGTTGAACCCTAACAATCATTCAAAGACAGTCCTAAGAAGTTAGCGGAAATCGACTATGCGAACGAGCATGGAACTCACTAGAAACCTTCCAGAAATATTATACTGTGCAAATTAATTGGGACAAAGTAAAAAATCACTCTTTTTACCAAAACTATGCCTTTATATCATTCTATGCCTTAATATACACTGATGTTAAAACCTGTATTTGTATGAAGTATGTCCTCCTTTAGCAGAAATGACCTCTTGAATTCATTTTGGCATTGACTCCACTAATTGAGTGCACATATTTTTGACTTCATAATCGTGGAACCACACTTTTATAGCATTCGTTATCATGCGTTCTATGGTTGTATATACCATTTTACCTAAACGTCTCTTCAAAATATTCCGCAAACTTTCTATAGGATTTAAGTTTGGTGAATTTCCAGGCTAATCAAGCAAATTAATTTTATTTTCCCGCATGAAATTCTTGACCAATTTCGAATTGTGACATGGGGCCAAGTCATGTTGAAATGTCCCGTCAAAAGTTTGCAGGAATGGAACAATCCTACGTTGTAATATTTCTACGTACTTGGCTGAATTCATCATAACTTGAACAAGAACTAAGCTTCCAGTGCCATTTGATGTGAAAAAACCCCAAAACATCTGTTTCAGAGGGTACTTTACAGTTTGTTTGACATGCTCAAATCTTAAGGGTTCACAGTTTCTTCGTCTAACGACATTTTCTTGGTAACCCCGCACAAATAAATGAGTTTCATCACTGAAAATTATCTTTTTCCAGTCGTCAGCGTCCATGTTTAACATTTTTTGGCCCATGCTAAACGTTTTACCTTCATTTTCGCATTCAAATATTGTTTTTTCGTGTGCCTTCTTGCCTTCCGGCCAACTTCCAGAAGCCCATTGCGTACAGTTGAATCACTAATATCACAACCACTAGCCAATAAATCTCTTTGTAGGTCGGTGCTTGTTTTTTTTTTGTTTTTTTTGGATTCATTTTACTATTTCTGATTAGATATTTATCGGTTCGTTGAGTTGTTTTTCGTTTTCTTCCACATTTACCTCTCATTTTTGGAGATGATGATCCAGATGCATTGTATCGCATAAGCAGTCTTGATACACTTGATTTGCCTACACCAACTGCAGAAGCGATATCTCTCACTGTCATAGAAGTGTGAACCTTCAGAGCAATTATTTTTGCACGCTTCCTTGGTTCCTGATTTGATCCTACTTTTTTAGCACATCTTTTGTAAAAATAAGATCGCGCTTATATTATCACTTTATCCGTGCGTCCGTCCGTCAGGTCTGTAGGCACCATATCTCTGCAGCTATTAGTCCGATTTGAAAAGTTATTTTTGCATTGAAAAGCTTGAAATGCGTGAATGATGATCCTTGAATTCTGGATTTTTCTGATGCATAACTCCGCTGCTAAAGGGTGTCAATTTAGATGAATTCGAATTCAAATTGCATCTTATTCAATATACGTGTCATGTTGTACACTGGCGTGCAAAAATTAAGGACGATACGGTTTTTTGAATCTAACGTCGTGCAGAAGTGCTCCACATGGACTCAAATCATACCATAAGATCTCCAAGATGTAAGAATATGGGACAAGTGAGCAAAACCGTCCAAACAAGGAATCCAAAAGATACAAAGGCACTTTATTGAAAAGGTAGCTTCGAGCACAACTGGACAGAAGACAGAATCGTCCATGTGACAGGCGGCTGCCAAGAAAAATCCAGTCTTTAGTAGGGGATATGATCACCCCTAACTGCGTTGCAGGATTTACAACGTCTGTCCATGCTGAGGACGAGGTTGTCAAGGAGCTGTTCCTCTTGTAGCGCCAATCGCAGCTGCGGAATCGTTGTTGGGGGCAAGTGACGTGCTGCCAAGCGTATCCCGAGAAGGTCCCACACGTGTTCGATTGGATTTAGGTCCGGGGACCGTACGGGCCAATCCATGCGTTGAATATCTTCACTCACCAACAGCTCTGCGACAGCCACTGAACGATGAGGTGTAGCATTGTCGTCCATGAAGAGGAACTCAGGACCCACAGCACCTCTAAACAGACGCACGTGAGGCAGGAGAACCTCGGTACAACAGCGGACACCAGTGACTGAACCTCCTTGGAAGATATGGAGGTCAGTACTGCTACCAAGTATGATACCGCCCTAAACGAGAACTCCACCACCTCCAAACCGGTCCCTTTCGATGATGTTGGAGGTGTGATTACGTGTTCCTTGCTTTCTCCAGATGTGTATACGTCCAGAATCACTCGTCTGACTAAATCGGCTCTCATCCGTAAAGAGATCTCGATACCATTGCTGATGTGTCCAGTCCTCGTGTTCCTGGCTCCACAGAAACCGCCGTCTCCGATGAGCAGGCGTTAATGGCACACACCGTGCTGGTCGTCGTGCAAATAGACCACCTTTGTGCAGCCTCGTGGTCACGGTAAAACGCAATAACGGACGTCCAGTTGTCTGTTGCATGTGGCTTGCGATTTGTCTCGCTGTCTGACGTCTGTCTCTTCTCGCCTGTAGGACAATATACGGGTCGCCCGCCGCCGTGGTTGCTCGTGGACGACCACTGCCACACTCTCGGACAGCTGTTCCTGTCATTTGAAATGCTCTCCAAGCTCGTGAAACGATGGTGTGAGCGATCCCGAACTCGTCGGCGACACTAGTCACACTTTGACTTTCTTCCAACGTCCCAATGGCGCGACCTCGGGTAAAGTCATCCAGATGTCGTCTACTGGATTGCCTGTTGGCCATATCACACGGTGGCAGCAACTCGACGTCGTTCAAACCGATGTTCACCGTGCAATGGCTTTCACCGAATTTCTGAGCGTACACCGCCCGTGTGCTTTATACCCCTCCGACACTCCCCCTACGTCATGCTGCATATATATTCGCATGCCCTACCGTACTGGAACCTAGTCTATCTCCGGAGTGGTCTTTCGGTCCGTTGTGCCTGCTCGTTCCTCTGTTATGCTAATTTCTCCTCTTCGTTCTTAATTTTTGCACACCAGTGTTATAAAAGTTTCCGGGAAAATCGTATGCGGGGTGTGTAATGCAAGATACTGCAGACCTGCAAAGGTGAGGTAAACAAAAAATAGATTCTAAGGACAGAACGTCCGACGTTGTGGTGAAGATTAGTTGCACGTGGCGACAATACCATGGCGATATCGGATGAAGGTGTGTATTGCTCTATGAATATTTGAATCCGTGAAAGTTACGGCAGCACTTGGAAAGTTGCAAAACGCGTTTGGTGACGATATCAGACAGAATACTTGCGGGTACAAAGTACTGGTACAGGAAATTCGACACTTGTGACAGAATCTGTCTGATCCCCCCAGAAGCGGTTGACCGAGTAAGTTTGATGATGATACATTGCAACACCTGCTATCGACAAAGCCTGACGCAGCACTACGGGAACCGGCAGAGGAGTGCAGACTTCCCATACGACCATCGATACCCGACTTCAGAAGTTGGAATATTCGTGTAAACTGTGCAAATGGGTACCTCATGCATTTTCTGACCAGAATCAGATGAAAAGCTACTGCATTGCTGTTGCTGTGCGTGAAAGGGAAAACCCAGAGGGCCTTTTGCATCGGTTGGTCACCGGTGACGAAAAATGGGTCACATACGTGAATTTTACGCGATAAAGAGCATGGACCAAGCAGCGGCAAACCCCACAGAAGCTAGGTAAGACACCCCTTCATGGACTGAAGGTGATGCTGAGTTGCTGGTGGGATTCAGCAGAGGCAAACCCCACTGAAGCTAGCTAAGCCACCCCTTCATGGACTGAAAGTGATGCTGAGTTGCTGGTGGGATTCAGCAGGGGCAAACCCCACTGAAACTAGCTAAGCCACCCCTTCATGGACTGAAGGTGATGCTGAGTTGCTGGTGGGATTCAGCAGAGGCAACCCCACTGAAGCTAGCGAAGCCGTCCCTTCATGGACTGAAGGTGATGCTGAGTTGCTGGTAGAATTCAGCAGAGGCAAATCCCACTGAAGCCACCCCTTCATGGATTGAAGGTGATGCTGAGTTGCTGGTGGGATTCAGCAGAGGCAAACCCCACAGAAGCTAGCTAAGCCACCCCTTCATGGACTGAAGTTGACACTGAGTTGCTGGTGGGATTGTCTCGGTGTTATTCACTACGAACTCGCACCGCAGGACAATATCATCACAGCGGATGCTTAGATACAACATATGGACCGTTTCCGTGCTGCACTGCCAGAAAAGTTGCCAGCGTTGATTAATCGCCATGGAGCTGTTTTTCAATAGGATAACGCTCATCCATATATCGCTTTAAGGACCGAGGAAAAATTGCATCAGCTGGAATGGGAAACATTGCAGCATCCCCCTCCCCTTATTCCCGGACATTGCACCTTCCGACTTTCATGACTTCTTCAACTCCCGCTTGCCAGACTTCTATCACAATGGGATATTTCAACTCGTACATCGGTGGAACGTGGTCATTTTTTGCATTGGGAAATACCTGGACGATTAGGTGAAGTGTTTGGTACGATATTTTACGTTTGAAATACATGCTTCTCTGTTTTCCGCATGCTCTCTTTACAACCTGATATTTGCTTCTAAATATCCGATTAGAAAAAATATTTTTCCTTTCGATGCCATTTACACTGAAGAGCAATTGAATTAGAGACGTTATGCAAATGTGGCGCTGTGGGCGGCCCTGTAAACGGAAACGACATTACGTATGCAGCGATCAGACAATATAAGGAGTGATGCGACGCAAATCAGTAAGAGTCGGACGCAGTATGGGTAAGACGCAGAATCTAAGAGCATTTGATCGTGAGCAAATTGTCGAAGCCCGACGAATGGGTCACTCTATGTCGGAAGTCGTGCAGGCACTGGGAATTTCACGAGCCACTGTGTCACGGGTGCACCGTGAGTACAGCAAGTCCGGTAAAACCATCCCTGCAAGAGCCAACTGCCGTGGACAACATCGTATGGATGAGCGGGGTCATCGTAGGCTAGCTCGCATTGTAACAGCGAATAGACGGGCCACATTTCCAATAAATCACTCGACAATTAAGCGCTGGTGCACGAAAACGTGTAAGTAGCCACACCATCCAGAACCATCTCCTCGCTATGGGGTACAGAAGCCGTCGTCCCACGAGGGTACCGCTGCTGACCGCACAGATTACCATGGGCGCGGGAACATCGCCACTGGACTCTAGACCTGTGGGAAAATGTTGCCTGGACTGATGAGTCGAGATTCACGTTGGTACATGCGGATGGAAGGACACGAGTGCGGCGCAAACCACATGAAGGGATGGATTCTTCTTGCCAGCAGGGTACTCTTCAACCTGGTGGGGGTTGCATTCGCGTCAGGGGACTGTTTACGTGGACTGAAATGGGACCCCTGGTACGTGTGACACCGTCCCCCACAGGTCAACGTTACCGGGATATCCTGGACGACCATTTGCTCCCGTTTGTGCGTCTTCAACATCCCACTTGGGACCTCATCCTGCAACAAGACAATGCACCGTGCCATCGCTCCCGAATTGTATCCGAATGGTTGGATGAACACTCCACCGACGTGACCTCGCTTCCTTGGCCAGTTAGGTCACCTGACCTCAATCCCATCGAGCACACCCGGGATGCCATCGAGAGAGATGTTTGAGGATCTGACCCTCCTCCATCAAATCTTCGTGAACTGTGGGAGCTTGTTCAGGGGTCGTGGATCCATATGGCTTCCTAACTTTTCCAGTGTCATGTCGAGTCCATGCCGAGACGAATCGCCGCCGTCATCAGGGCGAAAGGTGGTGCTACACGTTACTAGACAGGTATCACTAATGCAATTGCTCTTCAGTGTATATCGTGTATATTTTAGGTATATTCTCTTTTTCAAGTGATGCATAGATTTTCTGTTAGGGGCGTTAAGGTAAACTGCGTTTTACCCGATTCTCTGCTCCTAATTCCCGATTTGAAAAATTCTTCCTGCATCGAATACAGCTCCTGATGAAAAATGTTTTGCGTATAATTTCTAATTTTTGTTAAGGAATTCTGTGGCTACCAGGAGACGTAAGTGTTTATTTCTCCTAACATAGTGTTTTTTTTTTCTTCTACATACATGAAAAACTGCCGAAATGACACAATAACTATTTTAACTCCAATGTTAAAATATTTAATATATACATTTAAAAAGATGATGTAATAAAATATGTACACACATGAGATCTTTCGGTACCCAAAGTGGGTACCATCTTCAGATGCTGTTAAAATTCACCAAACGAACGTGACAAACACTGTGTTATTTATATAAGGTACACAGTGGTAATGAAATAACTAGTGTGAAATGGGCTTAACCAATGAGAGTATGGGACAACATTTGCTGCTGGTCAAACATAAAAGGTAGAGTTTATTGATTTATTAATAATTAATCCGACAAACCCAAGTATGTTTTCTACAGTATAGGTATAAATTCTGGTAAATTATCATTACATGCTGTATTCCCATATTTCATAATGTACAAACTCTCAAGAAATCTTAAAGTTGATCTAGATTTTGGTGTGTTGAGAATTTTAATCTCGTTCCAGGCAAGAAGATAATTACCTTGGTTTACAAGTCGTGCTAAAGCTGTGGCTGTATCTCTATTTTTAACATGATATTTATGTTCTTTGAATTTAAAATTCATGCTATATATCTTTTCTTCCACATTTTGGTAACGAATGCTTTGGCTACAAGGGGACATAAGAGTTTATTTCTCCTCCTGATGTATTTGCAGCAAAATCGGAGCTTCTCGATTTAAAAAATTATTTCGTGGACCGATACCATTCACCTCGAAAAACCTTTTGAGAATTCCTCCTGCTTAATTTTTATTCCAAACGGGAACGGCATTTTACCCTTATTAATCTCCGGTGTTCCGACGTTTGGCACCACATTAAACGGACCAAATGCAACTTGCAGTAGTGACAGTAATGATCGAACTGCCCCCAGAGAATCTTCAAAAATATGAACGACATCCTTATCTTGTAACGTATGGACAACCTCGTCGTCATTTCTGATTGTGAGCAACTTACATACCCTGAACATTTTGAGGAAGAAACTCTGCACATTTTGGGGATTCATGAAATGGCTAGACACAGATTTTCATTGTTTAAATATAGAAGAAACTAAAATTATGATTTTTAAAAAGGGAGATAGAGAGGTTGCTGAGCCACCGTCTATCTGTGTGGAGAATTGTGCCCTTGAAATATTAAATAATATTAAATATTTGGGAATAATAATCGAGGATAATCTAAAATGGAATATTAATATTCAAAATACTGTAAACAAATTTTCGTGGGTATTGGGTTTAATTATGAAAATTAAATATAATTTAACAACCAAAACATTAAAAATGCTGTATTACAGTCTGATTTTTCCATGTTTGACTTATTGTTTATTAGTATGGGGGCAAACTACTAAGACTAATTTATATAAATTACAATCATTACAAAATAGGATGGTCAAAATTTTAAATAATTTTAGGAGAATTAATTTGAATGGGGGGGGTACGGAATTATAATTATAGATTTCTAGATATTGAGAAATTATGGCAACACAGAAAATTAGGATTTATGTATAAAAGAATAAAAGAGAATAGGTAAATAAATAAATACATCGCTCTTAACCACGTTCTAGAAACACACAGCAACCGAAAAATTGTTGTGTGTTTCTAGAACGTGGTTAAGAGCGACGTATTTATTTATTTACTTGTCTCCACGTGTTTGGAGTATTTTCAAAGAGAATAGGTATTAACATTTAATTCAGCTGAACACTGTGTGTCACGGCTATCAAACAAAAGACAGAAATGCATTTTTTGTTACCAATGCTTAACACTTTAACCCAACAAAGATTTATTGATTACCAGGGATTGATGCTATGGAATAACCTACCTTGTCAACTAACACATATTAATAATTGTAACTATTTTCGAAAGCAACTAAAAAATATTTGCTAACAAAGTAAAATATAAAATTCCTTGGTAAAATTTATTAATCAGACCTTATATGCGCAAATTTTATAACTGCAGGATGTTTGACTTGACTACGTACTTTAAGTGAATTGGGCTATATATATATATATATACACTATCTACCTACAAGTAATTGGAAACCCCCGCAATCGACTATATCTACGGTCCTGATACACGTCACGGCCGCCGGCGTTAAATATTGTGCGGTAAACAACAACGCAACCAGTCGCATGCAAGATGCCACGCAGTTCGGAGCTCTCTGATTTCGAGAAAAGTGTAATCGTCGGGTATCACAGAAATGGCGGTTGCATACGTGACATATCCAGCGAGTTGAAGTACCCAAAATCGACAGTGGCCTACGTGATTGGCAAATGGAAGATGAGAGGTGACTGTCGGAATGTGCCCCGACCCCCCAGACCCACAAAACTGGGAGTTAGAGACCGACGGGTGCTGGCCAGAGAAATTCGGAAGAACCGCACCAAATCGATAGGCCACATCCGCGAGGAGTTTCAACAGGCATCCGGGAGTGTTCTTTCGATGAATACCATCCGTAAGGAAGCCCATCTGCTGGGTTGTCATGAACGTGCTGCCTCCCACAAGCCTTTGATCACCAAGTGCAATAGCGCTCCTCGGCTAACGTGGTGCAAAGAACGTCGACAGTGGACCGTTGAACAGTGGAAACAGGTTCACTGGAGCGAAGAATCAAGGTTCACCCTCTACCGTTCGGATAGCAGGGTCTGGGTTTGGCGTCTGCCTGGAGAACGCCTCCTGCCGGAATGTACTGTGCCAACTGTAAAGTTCGGTGGCGGTGGAATTATGCTATGGGGGTGTTTCTCCTGATATGGCACGGGACCCTTGGTCGCAATTCCTGGTAGACTCAACGCCGAGATCTACTGTACCATTTTGGATGACCATGCGCTTCCTACGTTGTGGCAGTTTTACGGGGTGGACCCATTTTACTTTCAGGATGACAATACCACCTGTCATGTTGCGAAGTCCACCATGGCTTGGTATGGTGATAATGGGGTTAATCGAATGGACTGGCCTGCGCAGAGCCCGGATCTCAACCCTATCGAGCACCTCTGGGACGAGTTGGAGCGTCGACTTAAGGGGTGCCCTCACCGTCCGAAATCGCTGAAGGAATTGACCTGTCTTCTCCAAGCCGAGTGGAAGAAAATACCGCTAGCCGTCGTACAACGCCTGGTTGAGAGTATGCCACGGAGGGTCGCAGCTGCAATCGCAGCTCGTGGAGGATCCACCAACTATTGCAGTTGAATAAACTTCGTTTTCCTTTGCTATCACAGGTGTCGAATTACTTGTTGGTAGATAGGGTATATATGTAGCCTTTTACAAGGCTACATATACACACTGGTTTCCATAAATTAAGGAAACATCACAAAAATAGCAATAACGCCTTTAAAAAGAAACCAATCGATACGAAGTTTGAGTATGCTGTTATATTAAAGGTGCTGAATAAAACTGCAATATGCGAAATAGTGGCGCTGCAATCGGAATGCGTCACCTGCAAGTACCATATAAATGCATGTGTGAGAGTAAGACTGTCAGTTTCGCTGTGATAGTGAGATAAAATATCTGGAATAGCCAACTCCTTACAATGACTTCGAAGCATCATTTGACGGAAGAACTACGATGGAGGACCATTGGGAGATTAAAGGCAGATAAAAATCAGACAGAGGTGGCCAGATGGTTAAATGTGAGTCCTTCTGTGGTTTATAGACTTTGGCAACAATTCCAAACTACAAATTCGGCATCCAGAAGGTTCAGCTAAGGACGGCCAAGAGCTACGTCGAGCGCCGATGACCGATATTTGCAGTTATGCGCACGATGGAGTAGAACCTCAATTCCAACCCAACTGAGGTCTCGGCTTGCTGCAGCCACCGGGAGGATGATGTCAACGTCTACTGTGCCCAGAAGACTTCATGAAGGTGGTCTGTAAGCAAGGCGACCAACCATTTGTGTGCCGCTCACCTCGCGTCACAGAAAGGAGCGTTTGAGATGGGTCCGTCAACATGTCCACTGGACTGCAGATCAATGGAGGGCTGTTTTCTTCACAGATGAGTCCAGGTTTAGCCTGCAAAGCGATAGCAGATTCATACGGAGGAGGCAGTAATTGTGTGAGGGCTGGTATCTCTTTGGGTGGACGCACAGACCTCCATGTCTTTCCACGTGGAACCGTAACTGCTCACGTCTATAGAGATGACATCCTTGATGCTTATGTGCGCCCTTATGCTGGTGCAATAGGTGATAATTTTATCCGACAAGACCACAACGCTAGACCATACAGGTCTCGTATCGTGGAAGATTATCTTCAGCAGCAAACAATTCAGCGCATGGTGTGGCCAGCTCGATCTCCGGACCTGAATCCCATCGAACATGTTTGAGATGCTCTAGGGAGACGTGTTGCTGCTCTCAATCCTCCTCCTGAGACACTTGCCACGCTTAGAGCAGCTTTGCAAGAACAATAGCTCTCGCTTCCTACTGACCTCATAGACCGCATAATCGATAGCATCACACATTGCTGTATGTGCTGTATTGCCGCTCGGGGTTATCATACTCCATATTGAAGATACATTTCCTATACCAAACTTACACATCTAATTTGTCAATTTCATACATGCGCTAATTTCTAAAACATCGTAATTGTCTGGTACTTTGTTTTTATGTTATTTTACACCTCACTTTGTTGTATACTTTGTCTGAGTTTCATTAAAATCAACATGTAACTTTTCGACTTATCGGTATTTTTGTGATTTTTTCCTTAATTTATGGAAACCAGTGTATATATAGCCCAATTTTTTGTTTTGAATAGGAAATTGGAGTAAAAGGCTCATTTTTTTGTTTTGAATAGGAAATTGAGTAAAATACATATAAAATATGTTTACATATATTCAGGCTATATATATATATATATATATATATATATATATATATATATGTAGCCTTTTACTCAATTTCCTGTTTTGAGGTTATCCTGTACATAATTCTTCATATTACATATGTATTTTTTTTTTCTTAATATTATATGTTGTAAAATTAATTTCGAAATGTAACATGATCAAATGTAACCCCATAACGAAATAAATGAAGTACGAATTTTTAGCAGCCATACCGCAACTGCCAAAAGAAATGATAGGTAAATTATGTACCAAAAACTTGGCGCAAAAGTTTCCATTCCGATTTTAGTCATATTGTATGCAATGATTTTTGCGCCCTCTCTTGAGCTGCGCCGGAACAGCTGCCCCATCTGCTCCACCCTAGTTATGCCTCTGCTCAGCAGTACCGATAGTAAACGTGTTGCAGGTTATAAGCGCTCCTTTCTAGTCCATTATTCTCTGCTCCATGACCCGTCGCATTATTGGGTAGGACTGATCCCCCTGACACGGACATCATGCTACTGGGTAGAAGCTAGTGACTCAAACATCTTCTCTTCCCTTTCTTAGGTTCGTTGACATTGTTACGTCCCCTTTAGCAGGTAATCAGTCAGAAAGGATGAGTGCCAATCATCGCTCTAAATGACCACTTTGAATAACAAAGCTAAAGGAAAAGCAACACTGTCTGTTGTGCACGTTCATTCGTTCTAGCTGCGCTCGACCCACATCTTGGATAGCGAATATATTCGTTCGGGCTAATTTCAGCACATTTTGCAAACCCCCGTATTAATACGTCTCAACCAATTAAAGTACAAAAGAGCTCAAAGAAAGGAACTGCAGTAGATGGTGCTACGGTAAATGAAAATATACTTTCCAGGCATTCGATCAACTTGTTGTAGGTGGAACGTTTTCCGCTTAACAATTGGTAGCGACATAGAATATTTGTAGAATTGTGACTTGAAAATAAAACATCACGCGTGTACGTATAAAATATGGTCTGTTTTATGCTAATTGACGCCTTCATTCCTATTTTATGATTTTCTTTAACCAAGAGATTAATTATGATTCACCCTGTAATTTCATCATACCGATGTGTTTGGTCATGTCTGTACAAATTTATTTAACAGCTTTGACTGTTTGCTTAGAATGTATTCAATGGCTTCTTATACACTGAAGTATCAAAAGTTATGGGATAGCAGTATGCAAATTTTTAACGGGTGTCGTACAAAGACTTTGACGCACGCCACGAATTCTATCAGTTGCGAATGGTGAAATCTCATGAGTTAGGTTGAACAACCTCCAGTAGAACTATGGCAAGCCGACGTAAATTATCGGAGTTTGAACGATGCATGATAGTTTGAGCCAGACGGATGGGGCATTCAACTTCTGGAGCTGTGCGAACATTCAGCATTACTCGATCCACTGTGTCACGTGTGTACCGAGAATATCTCACGGAAGGCATTACCACCCACAGTGGACAGTGCAGTGGCCGACCTTGGGTGCTGAATGATCGTAACCAGCGGCGTCTGACCAGGATTGTCCATGCTAACAGACAAGCGACACTGCCTCAAGTAACATTCGCATTCAATGCAGTATGTACCAGAAACATATCCATCAGGTCAGTGCAGCGTAATTTTGCGTCCATGGGTGTGGGAGCAGAAGACCCCCAAGAGTGCCTTTGTTAACACCACGATATCGGCCACAGCACCTCACCTGGGCTTGTGAACACGGTAATTGGACGCTGCAAGAGTGGCAACAAGTGGCGTGGTCCGATGAGTCAGGCTATCAGTTGTTACGAGCTGATGGTAGGGTTCAGGTGTGGCTCAGACCACATGAGACCATGAACCAAAACTGTCAACAAAGCCATTTGCAAGCTATAGTGGTGGTTCCATACATAAGTAGGGTCGCTTTACGTGGCACAGTTTGGGTCCTTTGGTCCTCTCAAACATGTCATTAACCAGTAATCGCTTTGTTGCTCTGCTGGGTAACCATTTGCAGCCCTTCATTGGCTTCACGTACTCTAACAAAGATGAGATTTTCCAGGCGGCCAATGCACCGTGTCATCGTGCCTAAGTTGTCCACAATTGGTCCGAGGAGCATTCTGGGCAGTTCCGACGGATGGTGTGGTTAACACGTGCGTCCAACATGAACCCAATGGCGCACTTATGGGATTTGGTAGAAAGGTCCATTCGCACTAATATCCTGCACCTACAAATACCTGGGAACTGTGGGTGGTTATTCAGATGGCATGGCTTAACATATCTTCAGAAGTCTTCCGGCCACTTGTGGAATCGATGCCACGTGAATTCGCCGTGCTAGAAGCGGTCCTACACGATATTAGGTATGTATCTCATGACTTTTGGCACTTCACTGTTCATGATTTGTTTGAGAATTTTATTAAATTATGGATGCGATCTTTGTTTGAATTTGAGTTTTTTCTCTTGATATCATTCTGTACCCTGGTGGGCCTTGCTTAGTACAATTCCAGGCGTTTCTGACGATGGCTGCTGTCAGTGGTAATCGATTTAATGGCCAGTAGGCACTTCTAGTCGACGTGAAATTGTGTGACGGGAGAAGGTGTAAAATCCAGCTGAAATCACAGCTCATCTCATAGTCGCTAAGGGGGATATTGGTGAAATATGTACCTGGAGCCTAATAAGACAATGTTCCCATTCTTTAGTCAGCTAAAGTGCACCCTTACTGATTCGATGAGTACTTTGACATTCCTGCAGCTACTCTGACGAGCAACTGGTCACTGAAATAATTGTAATTCTCACAGGTTGAGCTGCATGACGACGCGAACATCCCTCGTCTCGTTGGCTAATTTACCATTTGTCAAAGTCTATGAATTGCAGCTATCGGTGTCGAGTGTAACGTCTTGGAATTTTCGACAATCTCCTCGCATTGGGAAGACGGTCCCTGAACAACAGAAGCCTGTTAAATGCCTCACATACGCTTTGCTTTGAACTCCACGATCTCTGCTTCTGTGTTTACAGAAACCAAAGATTCTGCTCGATTGATTCCACATTTTAATCTTTTGCCAAACTCGTGCATTTGCCGAACTGCATTCATTTCCGATCACCCCTTCTAAATGCTACAATATCAATATTGCAAGGTGAAATGTGTAATAAGCATTTAGTTGAAATTATTTGTGTAATAACTTTATAGAAATTGCTTAAAATTTTCGTAAACGAATAATTCTAATTTTTGTAACCATCCTGATCGTTACCATAATCTGGTTAAAATTAAGGAGAGGTTCCTTTGATAGCTCTTAGGAATTACAACTCCTGTGAATAATATCCTGAATATCTTCTTGAAGGCTGGGTGTAGGAACTGGAATAGCATGTACGTTCTGTAATAATAATATTTCCTAGATATTTTCTATATTTTTCTGATTTACACTGCTCGACATAGAAATTTCGCCACCCAGCAATAGGTGTGCTACAAACATGCAAATCGCAGGGCAGGTGTACCCACTCGAGATATTCAAATTATGTTAAACCGAAGTCGTTGGTGTCACACGTTCGTGCGGTAAAGGTGAAAGCAAGAACAGGCGTGGTCATGTGTGGTCGCAAGTGGAAGTGGCGTGGACGTTTCAGATTTGTTGTTTGTGCTGGCAAAGTGTTCAGCGAAGGCCGAAAATGACTTTAAAGAAGTTGTTTTAAGTTGTTGTACATGCTGTCAGGAGGTTTATCGCCGTTTGGAGGTGTTTCAGAGAGGACGAATTGTAGGCCGGTGTGAAGTGGGATGGTTTACACATCGTATCGCTGCGCATGTGCAACGGGATGCGCGAAATGTTGGACGTTATTGGCACCAGTAACTACAGGAAGGTTCTTACGTGCGTCGGAGCGGCAGTGGTACAGTCCGACAAGCATATGCATTCCTGGACCGGCAGATTGTCCGACAAGCTCGTTCATCACCAGAAAGCACTGCAACCGATATTAGACGTGTTGTGTCATCGGCCGTGGACGTCGCCATAACGACCGGAACTGTAAACCGAAAGTTACATGTGGCAAACTTACGCAGTGCGCAACAGTTCCGTTGACTGCCATTGACGGCCAGCCATCGCAGCGCTCTCCTGGCTTGGTGCCGAAGTCAAGCAAACTGGTGTCGCGAATGGGCCACTATGGTCTTCAGTGATGAATCTCGTTTCCGTCCGGGTACTGTCGATCGGCGGGTACGTGTCTGACAACAACTTGGTGAGCGGACGAATCCTGGTTTCGTTCGCTACCGCTACACCGCCCATGAGGCAGGCTCATGTAGTTTGAGAGGTATCTATTGCGCATGACAGCAGGTCAGCTGTTTTCCGCATCACGGGCACACTGACAGCTGCACGGTACGTGAGCGAAGTTCTGCAGCCCATTTTGATACCGTTCCTGAATGGCCTACGCCACCCCATTTTTCAGCAAGATAACGCCCGTGTACACACAGCTCGCGCCTTCAGACAATGATTGCAACATGTTCAAACACTGCCATGGCCAGCAATATCTCCAGATTTATTTCCAATCAAATACCACATTGGACGTCGTTTGCAATAGAATGGGTCTGTTCATGATCTCGATGAATTATGGGAGCAAGTCAACCGTGCTTGGTGTTCCATTCCTCAGGACGATATCTATCGACTGTATGATTCCTTGCCATGCTGTATTGCCGTTCGTGGCGGTGCAAGCACTTCCTGAGACGTACCCATTGTGCTGCATTAGCTCATCTAATAAACACTATACGTGGCTGAAAATAAAATCAAGGTAAACTCTTACGTATTTCTATTTGCACGCTCAATTTCACCGCTTTATCCTCACTCCTTCTGGGTGGGCAATTTCTATGTCGAGCAGTGTATGTTTCTCAAATTACAGGTATTTTCTATAGTTTATAATTTGTTTTCCTTAAGTTACATATACTTGTTTTGTTCATTTTGAAATTCTTGATGTAAGGTATTGCTACAGAACTACAATTTTTTCATTTGCTTCTTTGCAGAGACGGCATTTATGACGACCCAGAATGTAATCCTGAAACCCTAAATCACTGTGTACTTCTTGTTGGTTACGGAGTTGAAAGAAATACTCCTTACTGGATTGTTAAAAACAGGTACACTCTTAAAAAAAGAATGTAACGCAGTTTCATATTAATGGTTTTTAAAATCACAAAGACATTGGAGGAGAATGGACTGGCAAAAAGCATGCAACTTCCGGCATACATTGAAAGCCGCCATTGTAGGGAGTAACTACTGTGTTGATGTGTTTCCGCGAGTATTTCAGTTCTAAATCTTTATGATTTTGATATATTAGGTGTACAAATAAGTTTTAAAGCGTTTTAAGACAACGCAACATGTAATTCGAGAGAAAACTACAATACCTTTACAAATCAAAATATGCGCCGTCATTATCTATCACCTTCCGCCATCGGTCGGGCAGCTGACGGATTCCAGCCATGCAGAACGTTTCGTCGTGTGACGCGATGAAGTCGTCTACCCATTTTTGCACTTCGTCACATGACCGGAACCATACAGCAGACAAACTATATTGCATCGATCAGAACAAATGATAGTGTGAAGGGGTTATCTCGGACGAAACGCCGAGTGCTCCAAAACGTCCCAGCCAAGCGTCAACAACGTTTCCTTGACCGATTTCGCGACATGCGGCCTAGCGTTGTCATGAAATAATTTCACGGGACGCAATCCTTTGCCTGTGAATGGACGTTTCCGACAGATTTCCTGGTTCAATCGCAGCAATTGTTGCTTGTAGCGATCGGCAGTAACAGTTTGACCCTGTTCCAATAGTTCATAATAGACCTTCATATCCCACCAGATGCACAGCAAAACTTTCTTGGAGTGAATATTTTGTTTCGGTGCCTTCACCGGCGTCTACTCAGTATTTTTTGCGTTTGGTATTGTCGTACCGTATCCACTTTTCATCACCCGTAAAGATTTTCCACAGGAAAGACTCTCTGTGTTGTTTATTCAACAGATTTTAAACACTTCACGACACGCTCATCCTTGTGCCTCTGTCTTAGGTCATGTGGCACACATTTTCATTTCTTCTGAATCTTTCCCATTGCGCGTAAACAATTGGAATTATTTTGTTTAGTTAACCCCAGTTGTTCAGCTAGTTCTTTTTGCGATTGAGACGAATCTTCATCCAGCAATGCTTGCAGTTCCGCATGTGCAACCTTCTGAGGGGCACCGCTACGTTTTCGATCGCTAACATCAAAACCTCCTGCTTTAAACCATCTAAACCAAAACTCATACGTGCTTTTTGATACAATATCCTCCCCCAGAACAGAACAGATCGATGCACATGTTTTTACAGCACTTTTTCTTGAGGAAATTCGTAACGAATGCAGTGCCGAATAAATGCAGTATCGCTTGCCATCTTTCACCTACCGAGGTGCAAGTGCCTTTGACTGCTGCGCAAACTTCTGTGTCACATTTTATGTTCTGGACCAGTTACGGTCACATGACAACAACGCGGGGGAATGTCGGATATGTAAATCGGTGGTATACGCCACACAAAAAACGCTTTAAAACTTATTTATACACCCAATATCTTTAAGATTTAAGTGTATTATAACGAAGTGAATTTCTCCGTCATTTCTGTCCACGCCAGGATTCGAACCCGGGTCCACTCATTCCGGAATAAGTTGCTCTACCAATTGAGCTACGCGGACATTTTATTCTGATTCCTATCTGCCTTTATGTCGTGTGCGTCCTTCTGGCAGGTACGTCACATCTCCTGGTACGTTACATCATCTCCCCCTTATTTTTTTTTTTTTTTCGAAGTGCTGGAGAAAGGATTCTCTTATTTTTCCTATCTCGCGGTGTGGAAATAACATCACACCATTGCGAGATTTTGAACGGTCGGGTCATCCGGATAGTTCGGGCGCCATTATAACGAAGTGAATTTCTCCGTCATTTTTATCCGCGCCAGGATTCGAACTCGGGTCCACTCATTCCGGAATAAGTTGCTCTACCAATTGAGCTACGCGGACATTTTATTCTGATTCCTATCTGCCTTTATGTCGTGTGCGTCCTTCGGGCAGATACGCCACATCTCCTGGTACGTTACAGTATGTGACACAAAATTTTCCTGTTAAATAGTTTTCTTTCTATATTTTTTATTTATCCGTTCTGTGTCTATGGCTGGCAGCGACATAGCCTCGTATTTTCATACTAGCAAGTCATGTTTGCTTTTTTCGCGGATGTGAGCACTTGCTGATTGCAATTTGATTTAGAAAGTTCTCCGGTCATGCACGAATATTCTATCTACGTCATGTTTGCAGTATAATAATGAATTGAATCAAACATTCTTGTTTTCCAATAGGTATCTGTTTACTGCTAACTCCCCCTCCCCCACCTTCATAGACAGCGCTGGACGTTCAATTGGCCTTTGACGTTTCAGAACCGCTAGCATTACGTTTGTCAGTCTATGCTACTGCACGATCTTTTGAAAATCATTAGTATCAAACAGAACTTTTTTTCAAATGTATGAGATATTTATTTATTGCTCCGTCATGAGATACTTAGGTGGAATCAAGAAATTTCAAAGAGCATTTGCAGACGTCAAGAAAATAATGACGTCATTTTCGAAATGCAGTTGCCTCTTAAAGCAAAATTACATCATAATATATTTTCAAAGGGCACGAGTATTTAACCACATTAATACATTTGAGATCGACGTTTCTAGCTGTTATGATGCATCATTTTTTCTTGGGAAAACTTTTTGCAAATGCCGGATTCCGAGATACGAGTACAGGGTGCCCATAAAGTATTTTCCACATTACAAAATTTAATATAAAAACATCTATGTAAGTTAAAATAAAATGGTTGGCAACATAATATAGCAGCGGTCATCAAGATTTTTTTCTGTTCTTTACGTGAGCGCTACTGCTGAATTAGAGGAGTATTTCATCGATAATGGCTTTCATGCAAGAAAAAGCGGTGTGCGTATTGTAGTTCCATGAGACCCAATCGGCGGTTACTTTCCAGCGTCATTTCAGGAAAGAGTGCAGCACCACCGGACCAAAAAAGCATAAAGGCTTGGTAAGAAAGTTTAAAGCGATCTCCCCCGAGCTGGCCGACTACCGGTTAACCAAGAGACAGCTGCAGCTGTTCAGGAGAGATTTCTGATAAGCCCCAGGAAATCCATTCAACATACTTCACTGGAAACTGGTATTCCCCGTTCCACGATTCACAAAATGTTATGCAAATGTCTTCATCTGTATGCTTATGAGGTACAGATCACACAAGCCCTTCAGCCTGATGACCGGCATCGCCGTGCTGCATTTCCGACGGAGATGTTGCAGCGCATAGCTCATGGCAGTGATTATCTGAACCATGTCTGTTTCTCAGATGAGGCCACATTCCACGTCTCTGGTACAGTAAACAGGCACAATGTGCGAATCTGGGGATCAGAAAATCCCCATTATGTAATCGAACAATATCAAAAAGTTTTTTACAGGTACAAGAAAAAGATTGTACGACAATGATGGTGCACAGGTATTTTTTTTCCAGTATCAGATGTACTGACACTGAAAAAGAATTACTTATGCACCATCATTGTCGTGCAATCCCTTACTTGTACCTGTAATACATTTTTATATTAATTTTTGTAATGTGGGAAAGAATTTTTCGACATTCTGCACACTATGTTGACAAAAGTCACCGGACACCTAGAAGAGAAATACAGCATAGCATTTATTGACATACGTTAGTACGGTGTCGTTCCACTTTTGGCCTACACGTGTCTTCACGAGCTCGGTGTTTGAGTGCTTCACGTACGTGTTTTATGTGTCCCATCATTGTTCTTCAGTGTGTGTGCCAAAGTTAAAGTTCTGTGCTTTCGTTTAAGATCCCTCACGAGTTGGTATGTGCTTATTTTTTTTCATTATCAGTGTTTTAATTTCCACACCGAGCCGGTCGTTTTTCTTCGCTAACCCTTGCCATTGATTATGGCATCTGCCGATGAGGGCGCTTTTCCCGCCCGCATCGCTGCAGCTCCTCGCATCGCCTCTTCAACGACAGACGCAGCCGACCAATCATCTTCGCTTGCTAGTGGAGAGCCTCTTAATTTTCCTCCTGTCATTTGCACGTCTTCTCCTGCTCAGGTCTCCGACTCTGCCTTTGAGAGCGTGGATGTGACGTCCCTCGCCTCTGCTGACGATGATGAATTTATGGACGTCTCTGATGGCGTTGCTAATCTGCCCTCTACAGTTTCTACTGCCTCTGCTTCCAGTACATTGTCTCATGCTACATCAATGTCTTCCAGAGGAGGCGCTTCTGCACGCTCGTATTCTGCGGTTGCATGTGGTATCCCACCGGCTCCCTCCTCGTCTCGTCTGCACCCTATGGATTCTTACGTTACTCTCAGCGGTGACACCATCTTATAAGACATTCCAGAGAACTCTCCTGCTGGTCAACGCCTTCATTTGACCCTCGAGTTGGGGGTTTGTTTTGATGCGCTTTCCAACACTCCTTTGAAACACTACAGCTCCGCTCTCAAGAAGATGCTTCCTTCTGGTGCCATCACCCACCTCACCTGAAAGGTTCTGGTCTCTCTACATTCGGTACCCCCGGAGATTTCTGATGATGTGCTGTGTGCTGCACTTATTCAATGCGGCAGAGTAGTCGGCCCAGTAAAGACTCTCTCCTCTTCCCCCTCTGACCCCGATGATAAACATATCTGTGGATTCCGTAGAACTGCTCGCATCATCTTCCCGTCGGAAGAGCATCTCATAAAATTTCCACTGTTCCTCGATGTTCGTTGATGTAACGAGCGCCGCCGGTTTGAGCTCCTCATCTCTGCTCATTGCTCACGCTGCAAGGATTACAGCTATCAGCAGGCTCAATGCCCCCATGCAGAGCCACTGACTCCTGGAGCTCCAAGGCAGCATTCTACCTCTTCCTCCGTTTCTGCTGCCATGCTTCCTCCTGCGTTTGCACCTCCTGGACCCAGTTCTGCCGAAAATCAGATTAAAATCTTCGATCAACACGCGTCTTTCGATGTTGCTTTCTCCACTCTGTCGGATTTTCCCCCGCTTGACTCTTCCTTGCCTTCCCGTGTTCTCTCTCCATCAGAGGAAATCACGGCTGATCCTCAAGCTTCATTCACCGTCGTCACTTTTGCTCCCGGCGATGAGGTGGACCTTTCCTCTGATTCCACATCTCGTGTGTCATCGATCCACGGCAAACGTCGCTCTACTACCAGTACCGAGGCCCGGAGGAAAAAGAAGAAGTCACCTTCTCCGACTGGCCGCCCACGTCGTTCCACACGTCTATCAAGCTCCAAGTCTCCCCTGTCACGTTCTAGCTCTTCCTATTCAAAGTCCAAGGGTCATCTGCCGACGATTGAAGTTTTCTCGACTCTGTCTACCAATGACTCTTTTCCTTCAGAACCTGCCTACTTTGAAGATCTTTACGAGTTTTTCACTCATAAAACAAATCGGGAAGCTTCTCTCATCTTTTTACAGCAGTTTGAATCAGTTCTTCCCGAGGTCTTCGACCAAGCAACCTACATCCTCAAATTCCTCCGGCATAATGCCAAGCAACCCGACTACGTCTTGTGGTGTCGTGGTATCATCAATCGCCTCGACATATTTTAGAAAGCTGCCGTAGCTGCCCTTCATCCGACGACCGACTTACCCATTCAAGGTCGCCACTCTGAATTGTACGGGGTTTACATAGCCCCTCGCTAACGCTCTCGTTCTGGAAGATCTGTCGCCCCTTGGTGCCGACTTACTCCTTCTGCAAGTGACGAATTGACACTCCTCGACACTTTTTCATAGATGGCGCACTTGGGACTTCACCTTTCACCATGCTTTCCGTTACTCTGTGCACGGTGGTCTTGCTATTGGTGTTCGTCATCCGTTTTGAACCACCCTGTCTTCACTCTCCGTCCTCAATCTCTGCCGAGATCTTCTACAGCAAATCTCCTTCACTCTAGCTGGAATTCGTTTTCATGTCTTCAACATCTACGTACCATGTTCCTCTACGCACCTATCCCTGCTGTTCACGAGCCTCCGGGGAGGCCTCTCTCGGGTTCCTTCCTCTGATCGAGTGCTTCTCAGGGGGATTTCAACTGCACTTTTAACCCGTTTCTTGATCGTCTGCCAGTGTCTCGTGTGCACCGTACGGACCTAGTCGCCCTCCTCCAAGACCTTGTCTCGGACTTTTCTCTAGTTGACGTCCACCGGTATCTTCATCCTGCGGATACCTCCCACACCTGGCGTTCGTCTGGGACGCGAGCTCCCCTGACCGCTCGCTTGGATCGCTATTATACTTCGCCATCGCTCCTTCCGTCAGTGACAGATTCTCTCCATCACCCCACAGCGTCCTCCGACCACTGCGTGGTGACTCTGACCGTGTTCGCCGCGTCGCCGCCTTCTCGAACAGTCCGCCTATGGACCTTCGATACTATCCTGCTTGGTTATTCCGAATTCTGTTCTTCCATCCATACCTTCCTCGATGCCCGTCGGGATGGACTGCAGTCTGCTCCCCGTACGCCTTTGTATTGGTTGGAGACCAAACAACAGCTCATTCTCCACATCCGCCAGCTTTCTTTTACAGCGGAGACCCTTCGATTGTTGCAACTCGATCATGCTCGACAGATGCTTTCCCTCATTAGTTTAGCTGATCCGCTCTTCCCTGTATACCAAGCTGAGCTCAAGGCGCTACTGGAACCCCTCGCACAGCAAGCCCTCATCCGCCTTCGTCTACAACATCTCAATCCAGCGGGTTGCTCATACGATTTCCTCACATCTATAGAGTCAGATCGCCGTACCTCTCTTTTTCTCCGTCACCTTCTTCTTCCGCCTGGTACCATCACCTCCGATCCAGATGTCATTTTGTCTCAGGTACGCCGGGTCTTCGCCGATAAATTCTGTGAAACTCCTCCTCATTCCTCCCCTGCTTCTGCTCATCTTTTCTCCAATCGACCTCAGGTCCCCCCTCATCTTTCTGCTTCTTTTCTTCTTCCTCCTACTTCTTGTGAGATTTCCGATTCTTTTTCTTCTCTTAACCCTTACGCTGTTCCGGATCCGGACGGCTTCCTTTTGCTCTTCTACCGAACTTTCTCCTCCGCGCTCTTGCCTTTTCTCCTCTGTGCTCTAACCGCTGCTTTTCACTGTTCTACTCTCCCGAGGAGTTTCACAGATTCACATATTGTTCTTTTTCCCAAGAAAGGAGACCCTCTTGACTTGGGGAATTGGCGTCCTACCTCCCTCCTTAACCTAGACTACAAACTCTGTACTAAACTTCTCTCCCGCCGGCTTAACTCTGTTCTCCCGTACATTCTTTCTCCTTATCAGACAAACACCGTTCCTGGCCGTTCTATCTCTCATGATGTTCTACTTCTCTGCGACCTTCTTCATCTTGCTAATGCACGCTCTGAGCCTCTTGCCCTTTTCTCTCTCTTGATCTTCGCTCTGATTTTGATAATATTTCCCGTACTTATCTTTCTAAAACTCTTCTCAGCTTTGGTTTTCCTCCCTCATTTGTTTCTCTCCTTCTCTCTCTCTACAGGGACGCCGTTTTCCACGTTAGGATGGCCTCCTTTCTCATTTTGCCTATCCCCTTCAGTCGTGGTGTACGACAAGGCTGCCCGTTATCAGGGCAACTCTTCGCCATCGCAGTATAGCCGTTCCTGCGCTCCGTATAGCACTCTCTCCAGGCATCTTTACCACCACTAGTTGCAAGCTCTCGGCACCACTCTGTCTCATGCACCGCTTACGCTGATATTATCACCGTGTGCATCCGTCCTGATTCTCAGTTCTCTAAGCTCCGTCATATTTTTGATAATTACGCCTCTTGCTCTGCTGCCGAACTCAATGCTGCCAAATGCACTGGAATGTGGTGCGGTGCGTAGTCTGGTCGTACAGACTCTCCGTGGGGGGCCACCTGCTACTCGTCGGCTCAGCGCTTTCTCGGGGTGTTTTTCGTCTCGCCCCATGCTTCTTCAACAGCCATCCGTAGTGCGCTTCGTCCACGTCTCATTCGAGCAGCTGCCTCGATTGACGCCATGCCCAATTCTGCACGTCGTTTTATCAGCGAGCCAACCTTGCACGCACCCATCTTATTTCTCTTTGTCAGTACTCCTGGATTACCTCATCTCCTTCGCTTCAGTGCCTCCGAGAAATCACCAGTTGCCTCACCCGTGTCGTGTGGTCCGGTCATCACTGGGTCGCTGTCACCAAGCTCTGTCTTCCTCCAGCTCGTGGTGGAATTGGGTTCATTGATGTTCAGCTCAACTGTCGAGCCAGCCGCATCGTCATGTTCCTCCGTCTTTTCACTGCTCCTGCTCCGTCGGCCGTCGTTGTGCGCGACGTCTTCACCTCCCCGCACAACCCTCATTTTACTTTCTCCTCTCTCGTACTAATGGATTGCTTTCCTTCTCTTCCCACCAAACTACCTCCTGCCTATTCTGAGGCCCTCATTTTCCTGCGTTCTCTCCCTCTTATTCGCTCCCCTCCCTCTTCTACTCTCGACCTTCTCTCTGAACCTCTCTTCTTCTCCTCGCTACTTCGTCCCCCTCATCTTCCCTGCTTCGCTTTCTTCTCCTGGCTTCGTGCTAGGGTAGTAACGGTCCGCTACCTTTCTAACCCTGACCTCTCTTTGCGCTCCTTTTCTAGCCTTCCGCCTGCTGTTCTCTCCTCTCCTTCAGTTCGCTACGTCTACGACTCTCTCTGCTCTGCTATCGTTTCTCAGTTTCCTGATCTCGCAACTCCTCTTGGCCTTGTACTTTCTTCTCCGCAACCACTCCCCTTCTTTCTGCGTGTCTTTGACCTGTCTCTTCCTCTGTTTTCGTTCTTTACCAAATCCCTCTATCGGTTTCTCTCCTTCTCTGCTTCCCCTTCACCTCTCCCTATCCAGGGTGTCCTTCCTGCTACTGTTTCTACTGTCTGGGCTGCTGCCCGCTCCCTCTTTCGTCCCCGCTTGAAATCAATACCCACTGGCTCTTCCTTCATAGCGAATGGTACGTGTACATACCGAGGTTTCAGCATTATTACTCACCTGTACACTGAGGTCTTGTGCAGTACTCCGTCGATTAGCTATAACGACTCTCCTGAGGCTTCGACGTCCTCTATCACTGATTTTCTTGGGTCTGCCGGTACGTTTTGCCACTTCAGGCACGCCATGTGTCTCCCACTTATTCAGTACATCCATAACAGTTGACTTGGGTATATTTAAACGCCTCTTGGTTTCTCTTATGGACAAGCCACTAATATAACACCCAACAATCTTTGCTTTCTCGAATTGAGTTCTGTCCCGCCGCGACATTTTCACACAACGTCACAGTGCGATATGAACGCGATTAGCTGCAGACTTGTTTTTACACCGTTTGAAGCTGTACCGCGCATCTCAACAACGCAACGGTGCCGTTTATTTGGTTTTGAAGGGGTGTCCGGTGACTTTTGTCAATATAGTTAATATTGTTCTTCTTTCATTTTGAAGAACAGTAACCTGTTTATTTACACTCAGGCGCCAAGAAATTTGGGAAGGGCGTTACCATTTCCATTACATGCTACCATACCCATGCGGTAAATGGTATCGTCCGCAAACGACGTATATATATAGAAGCAGTTATCTCAAGCTCAGTTCAGATGGCAGCTGAACAGGGTTTAAGGAATTTCGGAAGTAGTATGATAATCGGCACTCAGTAGATGGGTCACTCCATCTCAGAAATTACCACTAATTTCGGATTTACACAGTCAACCGTTTCAAGGGTGTACCTGGTCTTCACAAACTCAGGCGATATCCAGAGTGCAAGACCGTCGTTGCCTTAGGAAATCCCTTGACGAACGTGGACAGCAGTGATTGTCACGTATCGTAATATTCTCCCGGCGTGCAACATTGCTGCAAATCACAGTGCAACTCAATGCTAGGGCCAGTAGTAGCATTAGCGTTCGGACAGTGCTAAGTTCCATCACGGCTCGGTGGCACAGTGGCTTAAGCGCTGTCTTATAACCATTCGTTGAAGTGGGTCCGGGTTCGAATCCCGGTGAAGCATGAATGTTGTGTTTGTCTTACGGCACTGGCTCTCTCTTCCTTGCTGGAAGTAGTGACCCTAAATCAGATGTCGTTTTTCGCACTGAAGAGCAAAAACTGCCGACCAGTGGCAGTGGTTACGTTGGAAGAACTAGCGCAAATTTTCCGAAATATGGAGTCTCGTGTTCAAGCCTGTCTCGATGCACATGGCGGACACTTTCAACATCTGTTATGATATGGTTCTATTTTTCATAGATGAAGATATGTTCTTACCAAAAGTCATTTAATTTCTGCTATTATTCACGATGTTATTAATTAAAACTTGGGTAAAGTAGCGACTGGGACACTGTGAATGTAAAGATAACAACAGAAGGAGGCGCAGGAAGAAATCTGCCGGAAAGACTAAGATTTAGGTAGCAACAAAATTTAGAACGAGATCTCGGTGAATATAAAGTCGACTTTGGTGTTTACTTGGACAGAACCAGATCACTAAGGTAACGGACCACCTTCGGTTTGAGACGCCACAAGTGTAAAGTACACTGGTTGACAATTGCTAAGGAACAACGTCATTTTAGAATGGCCGCCCCGGTGGCGCAGTGGTCTAAGGCGCTGGCCTCTGATCATTCGTCCGTAAGGGGTCCGGGTTCGGATCCCGGTCAGGCATGGATGTTGTGTTTGTCTTACGGCACTGGCTCTCTCCCTTCCCTGGAACCAGTGACCCTAAATTAGGGACGGGCGACTGCTTATAGCCCATTGAGTTGCTCACGGTGGTCGTTAAACCTCCAATCCAATCCAATCCATTTTAGAATGAAAAAACAATGGAGCGCAATGTAAGCACGTGGAAAAGCTAATAGATGGCGCTACATAGTGTCTCTCACCAACTTCAGACACAAATGGACTTGCCGGCTGCATATTTAAGGTCTAAAGCTCCTTCCAAGTCAGACCGTCGTAAAAGTCACGACGACAGCTTATTATTCTTGCAAAGAAAGTTCGTTGGTGACTGGATGATTTCGTTTCGTTGGGTACGAAATATTTCATCATTGACATTGAAGTGCTTATGACCGTGGAAATGTCTTTGGACGGCTCTAAGCGGGATAAATAATAATAGCAATTGCTCGAGACATGGGTGTAGTGAAAAGCGTCATATTGCGTTTGAAAAAAGCTGTAAAAAACAGAGAAATAGGACTCCGAATGCATGGTGGAGACCGTAGAAGGGCAACAACAGCACAAGGCGACTGATATGTGTCCCTCATGTCCCGAAGAAACAGGACGTCTACACAAGTACAGCTCGCTACAGGCCTCCGTACTGCAATGGGAACCAAAGTGTCGAGTCGAACAATCAGTTAACGACTAAACAGAAGCGGGTAGTAAGACCGAAAGCCTGTGAAATGTGTCAAGTTATGATCCTAGCCCCGCGGTGCCCGGTTAAGGTAGTGTAAAGCACATAGAGAATGGAACAGTCAGTGGTGGTCTACAGTGATATTCTCAGATGAAAGTCGTTTCAGTTTATCGAGTAGCTGAGAACATCAGCTGCTGTGGACACAGCATAACATCCGTGAACAGCTCAGTTATGGTGGTCCTGGAGTCCTAGACTGGGCCGGCATAATGACGAATGGAAGAACGTCGCTACATGTCTTCAACGGAGAGACTGTCACAGGAGATGGATATTGGAGAGAAGTCTTAGAAGGCCATGTTCGCTTGTTCAGTGGCGCAGTCGGTTCTAGCTTCACCTTCATGGATGATAATGCCAGACCTCACAGAACGACTCAAGTATCTGAAGTACCGCAGAGCAAGGGAATGGACAAATGCTTACTCGCCCGACCTAGATCCGATAGAGTACGCATGAGACCTCTTGGAAGGCGTATTGCTATGCGATCACCGCCACCTCAGAATCTCCAGGAGCTGACAATGGCGCTGAAAGAGGAGTGGCACAATATCCCAACAGAACTTTTAAATTCTCTCATTCTAAGCATAGGTGTAATATGTGTATTGCTGTCCGAGAAGGTCATACCCCCTACTGAGGATACGTTGTTGATAGTCAGTATTGTTTAAAGCTTTTGTTCTGGTCACCGTGTCAAACCATCCGAAGGATCAGATTGTACATATCTTGCATTTGTTACATTTGTGTTTGTTTGAGTGTCTGTTCTTCAACGTGAATAATACATTCATGGCCCCTGTATTGTTTCTACTTTGATATTTGCCACAAGAGTTGCACTAATTTGTTGTTTTACTCTAAAATGCGGTTGTTCCTTACCAATTGTCAACCAGTGGATAACTGAAATCAGAAATCACGAATGATTAGCTGTGTTCCCATGTAGGGCAGCGGTCCCGGACGATTGGTCCAATGACGATTCGTCCAATGCCGATTCATCCAATGTCGATTCGTCTCATGCCGATTCGTCCAATGTCCGATTCGTCCAATGGTACGATTGGTCCAACGCCGATTCGTCCAATGGTACCATCTTACCAACGGTAAACTTTTTTATTTTCCAGATAGGAATAATAATTTAAATTATTCTCCTCTTTATATCCTTTTGAAAGATAATTTTCGTATATTTAGTAATTGTAAACATTTTAAATAAACCTGGTAAAAGGCACTCAATGGAGTATTTCTCAGCTGTTTGCAAATCACCTAGGCCGCGGGCATTTTTTGAAGATTTTAATTTAAAACCTAGATTTTTGGTATTTGTAAATATGTTATAAAACCTAATAAAAGGCACTCATCCTGTCATTCCTCAGGTATTTGCGAGGCACCTTGCCCCCGGGCCTTTTTAGAAGATTTTAAGTTACAACCTAGATATTTGGTATTTGTAAACATTTTATACAACCTAATGAAAGGCACTCATCTTATCATTTCTCGGATCTTTACAAGGCAACTAGGCCTTGGGCCTTTTTAAAAGTTTTTAAGTTACAACCTAGATATTTGTAAAAATTTTATGAAACTTTATAAATCATGTCATTTCTAAGGTCTTTGCAAGGCACCTAGGGCGCGGGCCATTTTAGAAGATTTTGAGTTACAACCTAGATATTTGGTATTTGTAAACATTTTATAAAACTTTAGAAAAGGCACTCATCGTATCATTTCTGAGGTATTTGCTAGGCACCTTGGCCGCGCGCATATGAATTAATATTTCGTGCTTAAATCAAAGCGCATTATTATTAACTTGATTTAATATGTAAACATTATGAATATGACATCGCTGGAATAAAAACTGTTGAAAACGCCTCTGTCCAAACCACGACCAGTTGTTTCCATTAGGCAGTTGGCGGAAAACCCCACTGCATTCTACAAACAGAAACGGAACACTACTGTTTTATATTATTTCATGCAAAAGAGAAACATTGAAGTTGATAGAACGGCTCGTACATCAGTAACTTCGTATGGCAGCAAGGACAGTATAACAAGAAAACGCGACTACAAAAAAAAAAAATGAAATCTGTAACCACAATATTACGCATGAAATGAAACATTATTTTACATTCTTTGGACTACCGGTACTTTCGTTTAACATCGGAGATAGAATCAGAACAGATGAGACTTTTATAGCACGAGTAGCACTTCGGGCAGATAGGACAGAATTGGACCAATCGTCCATAAGGGGACCGGGATCGAATCCCGGTGAGGCATGGATGTTGTGTTTGTCTTACGGCACTGGCTCTCTCCCTTCCCTGGAACCAGTGACCCTAAATTAGGGACGGGCGACTGCTTATAGCCCATTGAGTTGCTCACGGTGGTCGTTAAACCTCCAATCAAAAAAAAAAAGAATCGTACCTTTGGACGAATTGGCATTGGACCAATCGTCATTGGACGAATCGTACCAGACCCGTAGGGCAACATTAGAAAAAAACATGAATATGTAAGCCGGTCCCTTTTAAACGCATATGGATAATTCAGATCATTACACTGAAGTGCCAAAAGTCATGGGATAGCAGTATGCAAATTTTTAACTGGTGTCGCACAAAGGCTTCGACGCACGCCACGATTTCTATGAGTTGCGAGGTGAAATCTCGTGAGTTAGGTTGAACAACCGGCAGTAGAACTATGGCAAGCCGACGTGAATTATCGGAGTTTGAACGATGCATGATACTTTGAGCCAGACGAATGGGGCATTCAACTTCTGAAGCTGTGCGAACATTCAACATTACTCGATCCACTGTGTCACATGTGTACCGAGAATATCTCACAGAAGGCATCACCACCCACAGTGGACAGTGCAGTGGCCGACCATGGGTGCTGAATGACCGGGACCAGCGGCGTCTGATCAGAATTGTCCATGCTAACAGACAAGTGACACTGCCTCAAATAACATGCACATTCAATGCAGGAGGTACAAGAGACATGTCCATCAGGTCAGTGCAGCGTAATTTAGCGTCCATGGGATACGGATGCAGAAGACCCACAAGAGTGAGTCACTTTGCTAACACCACCACATCGGACACAGCGCCTGACCTGGGCTCGTGAACACGGTAATTGGATCTTGCAAGACTGGCAACATGTGGCGTTGTCCGATGAGTCACGCTACCAGTTGTTACGAACTGATGGTAGGGTTCAGGTGTGGCTCAGACCCCATGAGGCATTTGGACCTGAGCTGTCACCAAGGCATTGTGAAAGCTGGTGATGGTTCCATGCATGTGTAGTGAGTATTTACGTGGCATAGTTTGTATCCTCTGGTTCTCGTAAATATGTCATTAACCGGTAATCGCTTTGTTGCTGTGCTGGGTGACCATTTGGAGCCCTTCATGGGCTTCATGTACTCCAACAACGATGAGATTTTTTCAGGTGGACAATGCACCCTGGCATCGTGCCTAAGTTGTCCACAATTGGTCCGAGGAGCATTCTGGGAAGTTTCGGTGGATGGCTTGGCCACCAAGTTTGCCCGACATGAACCCAATAGAGCACTTATGAGATGTAGTGGAAAGGTCCATTCGCATCCGAGATCTTGCACCTACAAATACCATGGAACTGTAGGCGGCTGTTCAGACGGCATGGTTTAACATCTCTACAGAAATCTTCCGGTCTCTTGACGTATCGATGCCATGTCGAGTTGCTTCGCCGGGCTAGAAGCGGTCCAGCACGATACTAGCTAGGTAAGTATCCCATGACTTTTGTCACATCAGTGTATATTCACATTAATATATACAACCTGTAACTGCCTAATTATAGCAGGTAAACGCGAAATAAAAAAAGGAGGTAATATATTGTCTTTCGTTTTACTTTTAATACAGCGACGAAACATCTTATTTCTGGCTAGATTGCAATGTATCATACTTACACAAGGAGTTAATATTACTAATACGTACAGTGCTAATATATACGAGATTGAATCAAAAAGTAAGGTCAATGCTCTTGTTACGTATGCAGAACTGCGTCAGATTGCTATCTGGGGAGGGGAAGGGCACGTGACCTTGACACGTGGCGGATGCAATCGCTAGTCTTCTAACCGCAGTTACCCAGCAGTTGTAAGGGCGTAAACATGGCGGCTCGTTTGTCGGAATGCTCCATCGTCGAGCAGCGTAGTGTAGTGAGATTTGTATGAGCTGAGGATGCGCAACCCGCTGATATCCATCTGTGCAATATGGAGAGGACAAGTACATGAGCCATAGACGTGTATACGTGGCTAAAAAAGTTTCAAGCCGGTAGAAAGAATGTGTTTGATGAAACTCTCTCGGGCCGTCCATCGACCTCCCGCACAAAAGACCATCTCGATCGCATCGATGCGGTCATTAAAGAAGATCGCCGGTCTACTCGGTCTGAGATCGCCCAAAAGGTAAATATTATCTATGGTTCGGCATTCTCAATAGATCATGGCGATCTCGGACATCATAAAGTGTTTGCCAGATGGGTGCCACGTCGGTTGTCTGATGCGCACAGGTAACAGCGGCTGCAAATTGGCAGAATTTTTTTGCAGCAGTATGAGTCAGGTTCCATTATTGTGGAGAGGATTGTCACTGGGGACAAAACATGTATCCATCATTATGACCCCGTGAGCAAAAGTCGAAGTATGGAGCGGAAACGTCTGAGCTCCCCCTGCAAAACCAAGTTTAAAGTTGTCCCTCCGGCACGAAAATTAATGCTGACTCTCTTTTTTTAGCATGAAAGGACCCGTCGTTTAACACTATCAAGCACAATTAACAGTCGGTAACCTTGTGATTTGCTGAAAGTTAAATTGAAACCAGAAATTCGCTCAAAACGACGGGGAATGTTATCAAAAAAAAAATGTGCCGTTGCTGCACGACAACGCTCTTCCACATACGGCATTAGTAACTTAGCAAACTATCACCGAGTTGAAGTTTGAGGTGTTACCGCATCCTGCTTACAGCCCCGATCTGGCGCCGTGCGACTTTCATGTCTTCGGGCCTCTGAAAGAAGGGTTGCGAGGCGGCAATTTGGAAAGTGATGTTTAGGTATACAGGATGCGGTGCATTCTTGGCTGCAGGAACAACCCAAAGCATTCTTCTCTGCAGGAATCCATAAGCTTGTAGGCAGATATAAAATAGCCGCCCCGGTGGCGCAGTGGTCTAAGGCGCTGGCCTCTGATCATTCGTCCGTAAGGGGTCCGGGTTCGAATCCCAGTCAGGCATGGATGTTGTGTTTGTCTTACGGCACTGGCTCTCTCCCTTCCCTGGAACCAGTGACCCTAAATTAGGGTCGGGCGACTGCTTATAGCCCATTGAGTTGCTCACGGTGGTCGTTAAACCTCCAATCAAAAAAAAAAAAAAAAAAGATATAAAATATGTGTTGAACGACAGGGGGACAATGTTGTGAAATAAGGTAATTGTTATCTATATGCCTTTTAGTTTCTTAAATATACGGCAACATTGACCTTACTGTTTGATTTATCGTCGTACATACAATATGTTTTCAAAATAATCATTTCGCGCTCGCATTAAATATTATTAAAGAAGAAGATACCAATTTTGACGTAGTTTTTCACAGCCACTCTCTATCTTGCTATGTCTGGTGATTCACAACATCCGGCATGAGAATCAAAATATCTACGACTATGATTTAGCGATTTATTATGGTCCTGTGGATTGAGGAGAAGTATCAAAATCACGTTTTCGCTTTCGATTTGAAAATCTGATTTTTTCCAGAAGTTTCTATGGTCGTTTCCTTCTCTCGTAGATGAATCATCTCATTCTGTAAAACGTGTAAAATTTACGGAACAGGCAAGAATAATACATGAGTACCGCATTTTTTGAAATCATAAGATAAAAATTTGCTTATGCGGAACGTCTGTTTTCATCGGCAACAAGTTGAAGAGCGGGAAAGTCTGCTCTTCTCGGTGGTCGAGTATTCTGAAGTGCACGGTTGCGGTTAATCGCCACAGCTGGGACATTACCTCCACCTTCCCGGAAACATTGGCCCCAAATTCGGGATGGGCGATCAGTGGTCGGCAACACGGCACTTAAAAAGTGCTAAAAAGTCGTAAAATACACATTCTTTAGTTTTAGAAGAGCCATTCGCGGCGGCAATGTGAACTATGGCTTCATCTGAGGCCTCCGGCCGACATAGGAAAAGTTTGCAAAAATGTATGTACAATATTTAATATAAATCTTGATTATACATATTTAATATCACTCCTCTTCGAATTAAAATATATAGCGAAATCGAAGTTTCACAAAATCTCTACTCTAAAGCAGAATGAAACAGACCTACGTTAGTTAACAGAGTACCGATAGCAACTGTCTTTGAAAAGAAAAAAAAACACAGCAAGCAAAAAAAGCGAAGGGTGAAGAAAGGTCTTTTGCTGACGCCGGTTTTCCAGCTTGTTCGTCACAAACATATTTGAAGTGAAAAATTAAAATATTGTTACAAGTTTAAAAACATTTTTTTTTTTTGAAGATTTAACGACCATCGTGAGCAACTCAATGGGCTATGAGCAGTCGCCCGTCCCTAATTTAGGCCACTTACTCCATGGAAGGGAGACAGCCGGTGCCTTAAGACAAACACAACACCCATGCTTCACCGGGATTCGAAGCCACTGCCTCACCGGTGCAGCCAACACGTTTTCGCAATGAAATCTCGGTCTGGCTAAAAAGCATTCGTCCTAGATGGGTCCGGGTTTCAACCCCGTTGAGGCATGGATGTTGTGTTTGTCTCTCATTGCACTGGATCTCTCTCTCTCTTCCCTGGGTCCAGCTGCCCTAAATTAAGGACGGGCAACTGCTAGTAGCCCATTGAGTTGCCCACAATAATCTTTAAAACCCCCAACCAAAAAAAAAAATAAAAAAAAATTGAAATCTCTTCTACAAAATGGAGAATTTTAATATCTACCTTCGGAAATAGTCTTGGTTGTGCTGGATTTTATACATAAAGGCGTGGTAAGCGATTTTCCATTTTCCGAATGAGCGGAAATCAGTCTACATTTACGTCGGTCATGCATCTGGAAAATATTTTGAAATCATTTTCACGGTGGTGTTCCTCATAAAACCGTGGCCATTTCAAAATGATCGTCTATTGAAGTATTTTTCCCATGCATTACGAAATCCTTTCTGCGCAATTTGGAACTTTTTCCTTTTGAGCTCCGGGCACTTGGCTTAATCTACAGTTGATTAGCACGCTATAATAAACATAGCCTTTCCTTTAAAAATAAATTTATTTCACAAAATAATGGCACATGATTGACATTCACTTCAGAGTTAATTGTTTGTCTCGTCAATTCCAGTGCTTGGTGTATGAAATGATGAAATCTCAGCTTGCCGCTAGAGAAATTGTATGTTTTGTGACTGCGCAGCTTTGTAAGCAGTTTGAAATCACGTGATCAGAAGGAGTAGGAAAGGAATCATTTACGCTTAAAAATATGTCTGAAGGGGACAGTTTTTTTGTTTGTTTCAGAAATGTTTGCTGTTAGCCTGAAATGTACTTATCAAAAAAATGATAGAAGTATTTTTTTGATGTTTTAAAATTATTTTGCAGTTTAAATTCATTATTTAACACAGATTTTTAAAGATTTTAATATTTCGTTGCAGATTCTTACTTAGAATTTTTTTTACTGATATTTATATTGTGTTTTAACTTCTGTTTCAGCTATGGCGACAAATGGGGAAACCACGGATACTATAAAATGATTATGGGCAAAAATATGTGCGGTGTTGCTACTCAGCCTGTCTACGCTTTGCCATAAGTTTCATTTCAACTGCTTCGTTAGTGCATTTTGCACTCATCTATATGTTGTTTCTATCCATATTTTCTTATAAATAGAACAAAGCATTACCATTATTTGTGCAGCTAGAATTGCGTTTAAGTTTTTTCATCCATGCATGTGTTTCATTTTTGTAAAAGGAGATATCTTGTAGAGAATGTACTTCATTATCATTTGTGCTATTTTAATTCTGTATTTACTTGTAAGTGTATGGAAATAAAATTTAAAGCTGATTCTTGTGGTGCTAAATGGCTGCACGCTGCTAAGTGCTATGCTGTGCAAATTAATTGGGACAAAGTACAAAACCACTCTTTTTTCCAAAACTATGCCATTATATCATTCTATGCCTTGACATACACTGATAAATACCTGTATTAGTATGAAGTATGTCCTCCTTTAGCAGAAATGACCTCTTGAATTCATTTTGGCATTGACTCCACTAATTGAGTGCACATATGTTTGACTTCATAATCGTGGAACCACACTTTTATAGCATTCGTTATCATGCGTTCTTTAGTTGTACAGTCCATTTTACCTAAACGTCTCTTCAAAATATTCCACAAGTTTTCTATGGGATTTAAATCTGCTGAATTTCCAGGCCAATCAAGCAAATTAATTTTATTTTCCAGCATGAACTTCTTGACCAATTTCAAATTGTGACATGGGGCCAAGTCATGTTGAAATGTCCCGTCAAAAGTTTGCAAGAATGGAACAATCCTACGTTGTAATATTTCTACGTACTTGGCTGAATTCATCATACCTTGAACAGGAACTAAGCTTCCAGTGCCATTTGATGTGAAAAAATCCCAAAACATCTGTTCAGAGGGTGTTTTACAGTTTGTTTGACATGCTCAGGTCTTAAGGGTTCACAGTTGCTTCGTTTAACGACATTTTCATGGTAACCCCGCACAAATAAATGAGTTTCATCCCTGAAAATTACCTTTTTCCAGTCGTCAGCGTCCATGATTCATATCTTTTGGCCCATGCTAAACGTTTTATCTTCATTTTCGCATCCAAATATTGTTTTTTCGTTAGTCTTCTTGCCTTCCGGCCAACTTCCAGAAGCCTACGGCGTATAGTTGAATCACTAACGTCACAACCACTAGCTAATAAATCTTTTTGAAGGTCGATGCTTGTTTTTTTGGATTCATTTTACTATTTCTGATTAGATATTTATCGGTTCGTGGAGTTGTTTTTCGTTTTCTTCCACATTTACCTCTCCTTTTTGGAGACGATAATTCAGATGCATTGTATCGCGTAAGCAATCTTGATACACTTGATTTGCCTACACCAACTGCAGAAACGATATCTCTCACTGTCATAGAAGTGTGATCCTTCAGAGCAATTATTTTTGCACGCTTCCTTGGGGAAATATCATTTTTCAATACACGAAAGCAACACGTACTCACAGAGAGCAAAAACTAACATCCACCTGCCACACACGAAAGCTCACAACTGAAGCTGAAGTGCCTATTTCCTATTTAAAACCGGTCAAACCACATTCTTAGTATCACGTTCTAACAGTCACACCACCTCACAGATTGTAAAACCGGTTTACGTGGGTTTTCGACATCAACTGGCGATCCCATTACGATTCTGAGAATAAAATAGCTTGTCCGAATTAATTTGCACGGTATAGTACTAGCGCAAGTTCGCGAACTACTCTTGTTGAGTTTTAGTTATATTTGGATCTTTGCTTTTTTTATAGGATATACTGTATAAGGGCGTATCAAATGAAAGTGAGCCAACGTAGTTATGTTGGAAAACATTACCTTTGTGTCAAAAAGAAAAAAAACAAAAGTCACCACCAGCGTTGTGGAGGTATTTTTCCCACTGACTAACGAGCTTGGTGATTCCACGCTCTCAGAAGTCTGTTGGTTGTTGCATCAGAATGAGTGTAACTGCCTCCTACATTTCAGGGTCTGACGCAAATCTGCGACATTTTGCTTCTTCATACATACATACATATTCTCTGGGATTCAGAGCTTAGTTCCACAAACAAATACAAACTACCAGATAAATTTTAAACCGATTATATACTTACTATTGCCGTATCAAACTTCTCCATTTACACACAACTGGGATTTCACTGACATTCATCACACGACGTACACAAGACCTTCTATACTTCATACTCATAATCTTTTTCTTATCCAGACACTCCTGAACTTGATCTTCCCATGACTTTCTTGGCCTTCCTTTGTCTTTCCTTCCTGCCACTTGGGCTAAACAAATTTCTTAATAAGCATCTCATCACTCATTCGTTTAACATGGCCAAACCACCAAAGCATATTAGTCTCCAACTTGCTAAACAACATCTTGCTTCACGCTACACTACGGAACCGCAACACATCTTCATTCCGTAGACGATTAGAACGTGTCTTGGCACAAACCCCCCTTATGTAACGCATTTCTCCAGCACACAAACTTTCAAAATGTTTTATTCTGAGCAAAAGTTACAAGGAACGGAGGCGGTGGGCGGCATGCCTTTACAATGCCTGAAATCATAATAACAAGAGTCAGATATATACAAAGTGTGCGCAATTTACATTATGCGAGAAGTATATACAATACAAGTGAAATAGATGAGCGGACAACAAGAGATAATTACCGTAGTATGTATACAAGAAGTGCGCAAGTTACAGTATGAGAGGTGTATATACACTATCTACCAACAAGTAATTGGACACCTGTGATAGCAAAGGAAAACGAAGTTTATTCACCTTCAATAGTTGGTGAAGCTTCTACGAGCGGCGATTACAGCTGCGACCCTCCGGGCCATACTCTCAACCAGGCGTTGTACGACGGCTAGCGGTATTTTCTTCCACTCGGCTTGGAGAAGACAGGTCAGTTCCTTCACCGATTTCGGACGGTGGGGGCACCCCTTAAGTCGACGCCTCAACTCGTCCCAGAGGTGCTCGATAGGGTTAAGGTCCGGGCTCTGTGCAGGCCAGTCCATTCGATTAACCTCATTGTCACCATACCAAGCCATGGTGGACCTCGCAACATGACAGGTGGCATTGTCATCCTGAAAGTAACATGGATCCACCCCGGAAAACTGCCACAACGTGGAAGCGTATGGTCATCCAAAATGGTGCAGTAGGTCTCGGCGTTGAGTCTACCAGGAATTGCGACCAAGGGTCCCGTGCCATACCAGGAGAAACACTCCCATAGCACAATTCCACCGCCGCGAACTTCACAGTTGGCACAATACATTCCGACAGGAGGTGTTCTCCAGGCAGACGCCAAACCCAGACCCTGCCATCCGAACGATAGAGGATGAACCTTGATTCGTCGCTCAAGAGAACCTGTTTCCACTGCCCAATGGTCTACTGTCGACGTTCTGTGCACCACGTTATTCGAGCAGCGCTATTGGACTTGGTGATCAAAGGCTTGTGGGCGTCAGCACGTCCCTGATAACCGAGCAGATGGGCTTCCTTACGGATGGTATTCATCGAAAGAACACTCCCGGATGCCTGATGAAACTCCTCGCGGATGTGGCCCATCAATTTGGTGCGAATTTTCCGAATTTTTGTGGCCAGCAACCGTCGGTCTCTAACTCACAGTTTTGTGGGTCTGCCGGGTGGGGACACATTCCGACAGTCACCTCTCATCTTCCACAAGCCAATCACGTAGGCCACTGTCGCTTTTGTGTACTTCACCTCGCTGTATTTGTCACGTATGGATCGGCCATTTCTGTGATACCCGACGATTACACCTTTCTCGAAATCAGATAGCTCCGAACTGCTCTTGCATGCGACTGGTTGCGTTGTTGTTTCCCACACGATACTTAACGGCGGCGGCCGTGACATGTATCAGGACCGTAGATATCGTCGATTGCAGGGGTGTCCAATTACTTGTTGATAGCTAGTGTATTATATAGTGCAAGTGAGATAGATGAGAGATGATACAACATAAGTGCAACAGTGCAGGGTGTGATAATGGAAAATATATAGGTGAGACTGAATAAATGTACAATTTAGGCGAAGTATATACAGATGTGCGTGAAGCCATATAGGAACAGGGAACGAAGTATGTGCAGCAAGTGAGATAAGTATACAATGCAAAGAAAATATAAATACAAATGACGCAGAACATAATGATGCAATTGAAAATGTGTACTATATACAAGATGTGAACAAAAAGTGCGTCCCTGAGATACGCATGTTGCAGACAGTGAAGAATGAACTTGTAGGATGGCTCCGAAAATGAGCGTACACAGTACCAAAGAATGTATATGTATACATAATGAACAGCAAAATATGTACAGGATGTGTATGTACAATTTATATGAGCACTATGACGAACAAATGAGCAGAAAAAATATGACGAAATAAAAACATCGAATATACATATACAATGTGAGGCACACAGAAGAAATATGACAAAATAAAAACATTGAATATACAAGTACAATGTGAGGCACACAGAAGAAATTACTAAAAAAATCACTTATTCAGAAGAGGGCACCACAAAGTAAGTGCACATGAACACACTACAAACACTGACAGTGAAAATATAAACTGGAGATGGGAAATGAAGAATGTACAGAAGATCTAATTCTGACGAGCTTAGGGAGACATTCTCCGGATCCGGTGAGCCAGTCCAGGGTTCATCACAAAGATCAAAGCGGGAAAGGTCCAAACTTACAGGGTGGAAGTCAAATCAGAAGATGTAGGTCTGCAGAAGGCCCGGAAAACCAGCGGTGTAAAGGTGACGATACACTCAGGAACTGCTGGCTCTGGTCAGTGGCACGGGCTGCGGTAAACGCCAATCGGAGCCGTGAGGTCAGCCGGTTGCGGAATTGCGCACAGAGGGTATCTCCTACTTGAAGGAGCGTAGGCGCATTAGAGGTATGACGGAGTTGCAGATAGAAGCAGTAGATCACATGCTTTGCGAGTACAAAGATGTATGAGCAGGGCTCAGATAAAGGCACCGGTGGAGCACAAGAAACCAGAAACATACTGTACGAAGAAAAAGGCAGCTCTCTGGCACAGAGACACTGAAGAAATGAGCCACAAGCAAGAAGAAAAAAAGGAAGGGGAAGAGAAGCAGATCAAACAAGAAAGGGGCCAGCCGGTGACGCGAGAGTAGGAAAAAGAGTAATGATCGAGGAGCGGAGAGAATCGTAGATTGCAAGTGAGGCAGATGTGCGTTGAAGGAAAGGAGAGAGGTCGGAAAAGTGTTTCCATGTTGGGTCGGAGGAAAGTAAGTCTCGGACGGATACGATCCCAGAGGGGAGCCAAGAAAGGTCAGTGAAATACGGTGCGTTAGGAGTATGGATAATGCAGGAGTAGAAGAGGGGTTCAGTTAGAAGTTCTGAGGTGGAAGCGGGCGTGGCACGGAGTAGCTACAGAGAGCGAAGAAAGGAAAGCGCCTCCGAATAAACGGGGGATAGACGACAGCGGAGGAGAGAAAAGTGATCCATTAACAGAAAAGTTGTGAATTTGAAGCGGGGGATCCGGGGAGAAATCATCACGTCTCGGAGAAGAGAGGCTGCGGATCTTGGTTCGCAGAGGAGACGCAGAAGAGATACTATCCGGTGTGCTTTGTAGAACTGGGGAATATCCACGAGCGCAGAACCACAGTGGAGATCGGACGACTTAGAGTTGAGACTTGTGTCCAATGGTGAGCTGACCAGATCATAGTAAAGATGATCCGTGTTACTTCAGCAAGATAGTAAGCTGGCATGCGAGCAGTTGCCCACACATGAAGACAAGGAGACAGAAGATATGTACGAGCAAGGCGTGCCCGGGTGACGCAAGAGGCGCTGAACTGTGCTTTTCGCCAGAAGGCAGCCGATCGAGCAAGGCGATTACGAAGAACAGCCCACGTGTTGTTTCGGGCAGCTACGGGAGCTCCCAGGTGTACACCAATAAATTTCTGAGAATAGGCAGTCCAGGCGGCGCCCCATGGGGAATCCGTCCTGGATTCCCAGGCACAGCACCACAGGCCGGCACTCTTGGTAGTGTTGGGCATTGCTGAGAAGCAAGAAGAGTAGAGTGTATATACATGAGCGAAGGTATCACATTGCGACTCCATCCGGACGCAGAAAGTCGCATCGTCTGCGTATAGGCGGAGTAGGTTATAGAGAAGTGCCTGGTGCTTGCCGTGGGAGCAGGAAGAGCCGCAGGAAATGCACGATGTACTGTGCGTAGGAAAGGCTCGAACGCCAGGGTGAATAATAGCCCAGAAAGTGGACACCCCTGTCGTATTCCACGACGGAAAGAAATAGGTGCTGTCAGAAAAGCGGCTGTCTTGATCTGAAAGACAGCGTCGCGATAGAGAGCAAGAATAGTGGTGACGAAGACAGAAGGAAAGCCGAAAGCGTGTAAAGTAGTTGAGAGAAATGAATGGGAGATATTATCAAAAGCTGCACGTTATTCTAAATTTAGTAGGGCATGAGATTCAAATTAGTCCGGGCAAGATACAGAAGATCACGAAGGAGGTGAAGGTTAGTAGAGATAGAACGACCAGGTACCGTGTAGGACTGGTCGGAAGAGAGAAGTTACGGAAGAACTTGATTTAGGTGGCGAGAGAGAATTTTAGTGAACAGTTTCCAATCAAGATTTATTAGTGAAATCGGACGCCAGTTCCCCAGGTCAAGGAGATCGGCCTTCTTAGGGAAGAGTACCATGTGAGCAACAGTAAAGCCCCTCGTAAGGGAGATAGATGCAAAGGCAGAAGAGTAAGCAACCAGAAGGAAAGGAAGGAGAACAAGTAAAAAGATAAGATAAAATGATAGAGGGAGGCCGTCAGGACCAGGGACGGCTCGGGGATTGAGAGAGGAAAATGCAATCCTGAGTTCAGATGGAGAGATAGGATGTAGAAGAGAAGCGGAGAGGTGAGAGGGGACGTGAGGGAGAGAAAAAAGTAAAGTATTAGACGCAGAAGCAGAAGGTGGAGTGGTATCACTGTACTTGTTGGAGAAGTATCGCCGAACATGGGAGCAAAGCACATCTGGGTCCGAAGCCAAATACATGACCGTCAAGCAGACGCAGCACACGGAGTCGATGAGAAGAACGGCGCTGATACTCTAACGAAGACAAGAACTCAAAAGAGCAATCGTCGGGAGACAAGTGCTGGAGACGAAGTCGTAAAATGGCCTGCCGGGCTCGAGGTTCCAGAAGAGCACGGAGGTCTACCAAACATGCTGGATAAAGGGGGTGAGAGGCTCCAAGTTGGGCGTGAACTTGTCGGAGATTGCGTTCTTCCATGGTGCGTAGATTGGCGACTGTGAACGAGTGGCTCTTGAGAAAGTGGAGCAGGTGTGACTTGACATCCAGCTAGTAATTTAGTGCACAGGAAGCAGTAGACAGTCCAGCGTGATAAGAGTGAAGGAGATTCCGGACGTTAGAACACAAGGCCTGCTCTTCCAGAAGAGAGGTGTCTGATGTCCAGGAGTAAAACTCGGAGTGTTGACGGAAAGAAGAGGTGAAGGTGGCCACAACGGCGCAATGGTCAGAAGAGGCAGTGGATAGATGCTGACAGTCCGTGACCACGAGCAGAAGGGGATCGGTTGAATAGAAACGGTCAAGTCTAGCGGAAGATGACAAGGTGGCGGCTGAGGACCTCCACGTGTGGGAGACCGTTGTAGGATAAATTTGACGAAAGACGTCCCGAAGATCAAACTCCGTGATGAGGAGGGTAATTTCTCCACATGACACAAACGAGTTTCCTTATGAATTGGAGCACAATCAAGATCAGGGCCATGCGTGCAATTGAAATAGCCGCCGATCAACACGTGATCCGACGGCAACGTTGACTGAAGAGCCGAACGGAGCGCCATGAAAAGGAGGGTGTGATGTTGAGGTGTGCATGGAATGTAGATGTTGAAAACGACATAACGACGCTCGTCCAGAACAAAGGTGAGGCATTGTAGCATGTTACGTCAGAGATGCTGCACCGTCACAGAAGATGGAGCTGGACGGAACTGAGTGCGGATGCCTATGGGCAGACCGCCGATTGTAGAGTGTCGGAAAGCGTGGTGGAACTGATATTTCCACGTACGCCATCGATTGAAGGGCGTTGTAGACAGGAAATTCGTCTCTTGTACCAGAATAATGTCTGCTCTGAGGTGACGGAGATCCTCAAGAGCAAGCGAGTTCGCCAGAGGGGACCCAAACCCCCTACAGTTCAGTGTCGTTATCTTGAACGGAAATATCCAACGGCGGTTCAAGAAGCTTGTCAGCGTCTCGTTGAAGCCGAGAAAGACGATCGCAGACTTTCTTGAGACATCCGCTTTCGCCGAACGATGTGGATGGTGAGGCTTAGAGGTGAGATCGGACAACCGCCACTTGCGTCACAGTTGCTGCAAGCTCCGTGAGATAGGATTGGAGAAAATCATGAGACATGGTTTTACTACGAGGGCCGATAAGATAGGAGTATAACTCCGCACCAGAAATTGATGTCTGTGGTAGTGAGGAATCTTCCAGTTGCTGTATGAAATCCTCTATAGTAAGTGGGACCAGTGTGCTGTCGTCAGAGTCGCAGATAAAGATGCTAAATGCGTCACATGGGAGTGAACGACTTCCCGAGCGATCACGTCCTCATCGAAAGGTGGGAGATGTGCGTGTCTTCTTATTGCGACGTCGAGCAGTCCGACGACGCTTCGAGCGTACCCTCTGTTGCTTGTGACCAAAGGCAGGAGGGTCTGGCACTGTGAAGGCATCAGGCGCAGCGACCCCATTATCGGGCTCTGAAGGGTGCTGTGGAGTAATTGTAGAAAGCAGAGGAGAGTTCAACGGGTCACCGGTCGAAGAATTCTCCTGCTGTGTGCACGTCTGGAGTGTAGAAGCTGTGTTGGAAGTGGAAGGTTGCAACAAGGTCACGCGTTGACCAACGGCTTTATGGATACTTTCGGAATAACTCGACTGCCGCTGGTAAGAGGCGCTAAATGAAGATGCCGGTGGTCCAGTTGACCGTTGAGTAGGCTCTACTGAAGATTTGGAGGCAGTAGCTGAACGATGAGGGCATAGCGCACTAGTATGACCAGTGCTCTTACATACCGAACAAAGGGTGCCCACAGTGATGTCAATGCGCCTAATATGAGTGTTACAGCGTACCTTGAGTACCGATGGAACACGTAACATGGCTTCCTCGGAGGGAAAGATCACACGTACGTTACGGTAAAATCCTAAGAGATAACGGTTCTCAGGGACTCCCGGAAAGGAGGAGTACGTGATGACCGATCCGACAGTACGTCCATAATTCTGAGCGAAGGAGAGCAATAGATCGTCGGATACTTCCGGAGGAACAGGAGCGAAACTGATTGGAGTAGGTGCTTGTGTGAGTGGGGTCGCAAGGAGATGGCGATCGCCGAAGGAAATGCCTTCGGTCAGAACTCAAAGAGCGAAGGCAGGAGTCGCAAGGTAAGCAATTACTAGGCTGGTTCTTCTACCCACGTGAGTAATAGTCCCTTGTGGCACAATTTGTCGAAGGGCAGCGCTGTACGCCGTCAGCTTTGTGTTGGGGAGGCTGCGGAAAAATACACTCAGCCCGATTTTGTCAAGAAAAAGCTGACCTTGAGGGTAAGTAGTCGGAACATCCACGTATATCTGGTCTGTACCATACGTCATCTGATAAGGGCACTTTGAAGAAGAGGAATGGTGAGAAGAAGAAGACGTTGACGCAACTGAGGTGACGGCAGCATACGACACACCTGGCTCGCATTGCGATGACGCGGAGTGGCTGGTGGAAGTGTGACGTCCTTGGCGTCATCAGACGGCACAGGGGAAGGCAATGGTTCACCACTCTTTGTCAGATGGGAAGAAGATGGCTCCATGAGCAAGGCAACTTTGTCACGCTGCGGAGAGGAGGGGCTTATCAAAGGAAGCCCTCCATTGGCGGATTGCTGCTGAGCAGCTGTTATGGATAAATAGTCACTTCCGGAAGTGAGGATAGAAGCTCCGCTACCCCCGGAAGCCGCCATTGGCAATGGCTATAAGATTACGAGCTTTGGCCAACTCGACCAAAGCAGGAAAAGGAGGAATACAACACAGAAAGGGCACTTACCGACCTGGTAAATGGATCAGAAGTAGGACGACACCTTCACACACGCCGCACACACAAAATTAGGAGCTGTAGACTCAGAAATTATCACAAACGGAACAAATTACGAGCACGAAGTAAATAACGACTCCTATGTTTCTTTTGCCGTACCCAAGTTTCACTGCCATACATCAGAGTAGGAACTACAATATTACACTTTCAAAGACAGCCATGCGGGACTCTCTTGAAAACCCATCTTTCCTGTAAAACACTCCCAAAGCAGCTATGACTTCCAATGAATAATTCACTCGCTTATTAATTTCACCATCCACTTTGTTCTCTCTGTCTTCCTAAATACACAAACTCATTCACCTGGACAATCATTGTGCCATTTAGACTTGTATTACATTCAGTACTAACAGCTTCTCGCTCAAAAACCATAACTGGGTTTCCTTTATTTATACTCAGTTTGAATTTCAGTTTGAATTTCATTCAAACTTCCTACATCTGAGACAACATGTTCTGCAACTCGCTTTTGTTCTCTGCCAACAAGGCTATGTCATGAGCGTACAGCAATCTGCACACACAGGTTGTTTTGTTTTTTGATTGGAGGTTTAACGACCACCGTGAGCAACTCAATGGGCTATAAGCATTCGCCCGTCCCTAATTTAGGGTCACTGGTTCCAGGGAAGGAAAAGAGCCAGTGCCGTAAGACAAACACAACATCCATGCCTCACCGGGATTCGAACCCGGACCCCGTTCAGACGAATGATCAGAAGCCATCGCTTAGACCACTGCGCCACCGGGGCGGCACACACACAGGTATAACTAGTATTGTCAAGACATAAACTAGTATTGTCCATCTTGGTATCACGTATGCACGCATCCATAAATACAGTATATTAAACAGACATAGTGACATTACACAACCATGTCGGACTCCTGCACGAATAGAGAACCATTTTGATAAAACACCATTCGCTTCTACACAAGCTGTACTGCCAGCATACATGATTTTTACGCTATAAGTAGATTTCTAATAACACCATATTTATTCTATACATTCCACAAAAGTGTCCTGTTTACTCGGTCGTAAGCTTTCTCTAGATCTATGAAGGCAGCAAAAACTTTCTTTCCAACAGCCAGATACTTTTCAGTCATCATGCGTAATGCAAAATTTGGTTAGTGCAGCCTTTACCAGGCATACAATCACTCGGAACATCCCACACTTTCTCTGGTGTAAGACCCGTACTTTTTCAATAAAGACTCCTTAATAATAGCTTCTTCCTCAACTCACCAAAAATGTGGAAGTTAAAAGGCGAAAGGCCCGGACTGCAGGAATTATGTGCAAGAGATTTCCACTTGTACTTTCGAAGCGTTCCCATGGTAACATTAGCCGTATGAGGTCGCGCATTGTCGTGCAACAAGATGATACCCTTGACAATAAGCCACGGTGCTTTCTCTTGATTGTCCTACGCAGTCGTTGAAGCGTTCACAAAAGCTGTCAGCATTCACAATTCACAGTCTCCTTACGTTTCGCATATATTCGATCAGTAACGGACCCTCACGGTTAAAAAAAAAGTCAACATTACCTTTCCAACGGATATGTTCTTCTTGGCCTTCTTTGGGGTGGCGATTGAGGATGCTTCCATGTGTAGGCTTTGCCGTCGTGTTTCAGGCTCATAGTGGTGGTATATTCATCTGCGGTGACAATGCGATCCAAGAATTCCTTTCCTTCACAATGATACCACGCAGATGTGTCAGTGCGATGCCTAGACTCTACTTCTGGTTCTCGCTGAGAACCTTCGCATTCCAATGAGCGCAAAGGAGCCGATAGTTAAAATGTTCTTGAATAATTGTGTGCACCGAGCCATGACTGCTATTCACACATGCAGGCAACTCATCAATACTACGGCGCCGAACTTGTCTGATCAACGCATCCATGGTGCTAGCGTGTTCGCCTCGATGGCTTTGTCCCAGTTTCGGGTCGTCGCTGCAGCTTTCACGTCCTTCCTTGAAACGTCTGCTCCATCGCCTCCTTGTCGCCAATGAAATGCAATGCTCATCATAAACTGAGGACATGCGGCCAGGGAGGGTGGTTGCCCTCCCAAAATGTCCATTCCAAGAGGGTAAATTGATGCTGGGGGGGGGGGGGGTTTAAAACAGAAATTGTGACTAAAAAAGAAAGTTACACACTTCAGTATTATCTATTTAAGGACTTAGGTTAGTCTCATATAGTATTCGTTGCAGTTAGACAGGGTTATCCATGGTACAGCGTAACATACACTGTGAGGTCTGAACATCTCATATCCATGAAGGGAATTTTCCAAAACAGTGAATGGAGACATAGAAAACAATATGCTGATATGTCTAATAAACCTTATAACGTAATGTCGTTTTCGTGAGCATATTCGTTTTACGTTATGTATAAACCATTAGGTAAGAATACGATGCAATAGTTCCTAATTAAATTTTTACGGGCACACGAATCATAAACAGAAGTGAACTTACGGGAATTCTTTCTTTATTCCAGCACTAAGTCAATAGAACATCACACATGGAACTAAAATTGCTAATTTCACATTTTACTTAACAATCAGCGTCTACCACACACATCCACCCACACCAACAACTGTTATCTCGTCCTTTTATCTGTCGTTCTTATCTCATACATTCATACGTCACGTTCACTCCGACCTCAATTGTTGCCAACCTCATTCTCGTTTGAAGGAAAAGATATAACGTTAAGTTTGGAAGTATACGCATATCATACTCAAATTTACATAGGAAAAGGAACTAAAATTGAAAGTTAATTTAGAATATACGCCACATCATCTCCCTCCTAATTAATTTTTTTAAGTATTTGTAGTGCCAAGAATCTATCAATTTATTAGAGGTCTCCATTCAAACATAATCTGGTCACTCATTCAATTCTTTCAGATAAGAACTTACACAATACATGAAGACATTCGTTGACCAGTTGCTAGAAGCTGACTTCAAATCAGTACACAAAGCCTCTAGACATCGAAAATATCGCATAGACATAATACAACATCATGAGATATATACTTTCATCTCTTCAATACCTAAAACATGCATTGACATACGGTGCAGAGAACAAAGATACCTAAAGAAGAAATATTTCAATATCACTAACTTTCATAGCAAAAACATTAAACTTTGCGTACTATATTAAATGTCGGTGTTATAGGCACAAATCGTGCTAAATGTTTTTGTCACAACAATACGTGCGAACAACTTTCAGCAATACACATATGTAAGAAGTGGCATAGTAGTAAAAAAACTGCGTAATGCAGGGGAAAAAACTACAACAGATTTAGCGCGGAGCTAACTTACACATTTGTGAACACCTGGTAACTTCTCAGGGAAGACAAAACATTCAAACTAAGTTAGCCGAAACTTAGAACATTTAAACACAGAAAACATGGTTTAAATTTAGTTTGTTGAAAAAAAACTGCACTTGCAGAAAAAAATCAACACACTACAATTGTCAAGCATAAAAAGGTTAACCATAGAACAACACAAAACCTCTAAATTAAATGAAACACTACCGCCTTAGGCACGATAATAGTGTTGCTTTAACCATATCTAAGCAGCTATCACTGATTGTCACATGCGTCCAAACGCACAGAATAAAATGATGATTTTAAACAATAGTCAGTCAAACCTCTATATACAATTCAATAAAACACTTAAACCATTAGCACTTTCAGATGTATTACAGAGTCTTCAGCAGATGGATTTTAAAAGCAATGTGCAAACAGGTTGCAAATACATCACAAGTTATACGCTGAGTGGCCACTTTATTATGACCACCTGACAGGTTTAAGCAAATAAGCTATGGCTGCACGCTGTTGCCGCCAGAGGGCGAGGATAGTATAAAAAGGGAAAGCTTAGTACTTGTGACAGTAGTAGAAGTGATTTTTGGGTGACGAGATGGGTAAAAAATGCGATTTGACGGACTTTCAACGTGGGATGATTGTAGGAGCTCGGAGCCGTGGAGCGAGTATCACCGAAACCGCCGCATTCGTGAAATGTTCCAGGGCAGCTGTTGTTAAAGTGTTTAAAGACTGGACTGTCAGCCAAAAAACTGAGTCTCTACGTGCAACGTGTGGTCGTCATCGACTAGCGACTGCTCGGTCGGAACGGAGAGTGTCCAGACTGGTAACAGACAACAGAAGGGCAACAGTGCAGCAAATTACAGACCATCTTAATCAAGGATCCACTCAAATGATCTCTGCACGCACTGTTCGCCGTACACTGCATCGGATGGGATATGGCAGCCGAAGGCCTGTTCGAACACCTTTGCTGTCTGCAGTTAACAAGAGAAAACGTCTCCAGTTCGCACAGGAGCACAAGGATTGGACAGTCGATAATTGGAAACAAATTATGTGGTCCGATGAATGACGTTTTCAGTTGCACCATGCCGATGGCCTAGTGAGAATTTGGCGGAAACAGCACGAAAGCATGGACCCCAAATGCATTGCTATAACCCTTCAAGCTGGTGGAGGCAACGTTGTGGTTTGGGGAATGTATTCCTCGCATGCTTTGGGCCCTTTAATTCGTGTTGATCAACGTCTAACTGGCACATCATATCTAAACGTCGTTGCGGACCAAGTGCATCCTGTCATGTGGATAGTTTATCCCAAAGGCGATGGTTACCTTCAACAAGATAATGCGTCCTGCCATAGTGCTCGTATTGTACAGGATTGGTTTCAGAAACATCCCGGTGGGTTTACTTTGCGTAGGTGGCCCCCACAATCTCCAGATAAAACCTCATTGAGAATTTGTGGGATGAAGTTGAACGAGCCATCAGACAGCTAGATCCACTACCCTGCAATCTCACACTCCTGGAAAGTGCTATTCATCAAGCATTTTCTCAGATCCCGCAAACCACCTATCAACATCTCGTGGAGTCCATGTCACGAAGAATCGACGCAGTATTAAAGGCAAAAGGTGGCCTAACGAAGTACTGAGGGGGTGGTCATAATAAAGTGGCCACTTAGTGTATATACAATCACGAAGAGCTAAGAGTCTCGCTCATGCGCAATGTTCTAAGCCACCCCGGTGAAAGATTTTTAAACTCATGTTGATTAGAGCGCAGAGCGAATTTCCACGGGCTGAAAACTGTAGCTGGATATTCATCATTAAAACAATAACTTGAAAACCCATAAATGACCAAACTTCCACATAATAGTAGTTGCCCTTTAGTGCGAGGGGTAGCCAAAATATCAACTTCCTCCCAAGAAGGGTAATAATCACCATCTTTACACAATCTTGATAGGGCTGTAGATGTTTCATGAATTTATATTTCACAGCCTCATCGCAGTTGTAGAAGCCGTCGATTCCTTTTTTTAATGCAACTTTTCCTTATTTAGAAATAAAATCCTAATTCAACGATAAAGCACTATGAAATAACAGGACAATTTTATTCTTCCAAATCATGGTGCAGTTGGGTCTTTGCAAATATATTGATGTTCTTTGCAAATGTAAGGAGTACGTCTAACTTTGCAGATAGTATGATGCGACTTACGGTCGACTGCCTGTGACAAAAATAGGTCCCAATTGAAATCCTTACACCGTTAAAAATACGTGCCGCACTCTAATCGTGTTAGCATATTCGTAAACAGCATTTAGTTCAATTCTCGTACAGCGCAATACATCGTGCGCGCGACTCTCCTCTCACTCAGTGTGCGCGGAAGAGATGATGCAATCTTTCTGGTGGTGCCGCCGCGTTTGACGCAGTCTATCTCGGCAAACGGGAGCACAACACGACTGTGCGTGGTATCATTTTAAAGCTCTAGACAAGATCTATTCAAATATACGAAGAACATTTAGCAGTGGTTTGAACTGAACATTTTAAAAATTGTTTTCTTGTGAACCGGTGAACACTTTTGACAATATCGCGGTTTACCTGGACAATCGTGAGTTCAAAACGACTGTGCGTGAAAGCTCTCAACGAAATCTATTCAAATATATAAAGAACATGGCACAGCGGTTTAAACTAAAGTTTTAAAAAATTGTTTTCGTGTAAACGGGTTAAAATTTTCGACAAGGTCGCTGAATTCGCTGAATAAACGCAAGCAAAAGTGGTGAAAATCCAAACGAGAGACCAGAGCAAGCGATGAGGAATGTAAGAAGCCCAAGAAGACAGAGCACCACGCTGGATAATTCGTGTGTCGATCTGCTTTGTCTTCGCAATGTATCCAGCATTATTTTAAAAAATAATGTAAGCTACTTTTCGTATCATATACCTCTTTTGGCTATAACAAGTTAAATAAACGCTTTGAAACCATACTCGGCTAGCTCATTTCAACTCTCCGATCTGCAAGTCGTAGTTCTAAGTTCCAAGCTGACGGCTCAATCAGAGTTTAGCCTACAGGCCTTTTTTTTTAATATCCCTTTTTTTCTCTTTGAAGTGTGACGTCTCTGGATATAATATCTACATAAAAACTGCTTTGTTCATTAATATATTATTTATTTATAAATAACGTGTTAAAAAGCAGAGCTATTTTAAAAGAAGATTTCGCCTTTTTCCAAGATTACAGACTTTTTATGCAGCTGTACAAAAACGCCAAATGCGCACGGTATATGCAAAGTACGTCATCACGTGATCAATTCAACTTTTGTTTTGGTTGGAGGTGTAACGACCACCTGGAGCAACTGAATGGGCTACAAGCAGTCGCCCGTCCCTAAGCCATGGTCACTTGTTCCAAAGAAGAGAGAGAGCCAGTGCCGTAAGGCAAACACAACATCCATGCCTCACCAAGATTCGAACCCGGAACCCTTTCGGACGAATGATAAGAGGCCATCGCTTAGACCACTGAGGCACCGGGGCGGCCCAGGCAACTATGTAAATCTGCTGCTAGTCAGTAATCGCCAGTGGTTTTTATCACAATCGTAAAACCAAACGATCTTTCGGGCCGCGGATGGCCTAGTGGGCAACGTTCGTGACTGCCACAGAAAGAACCTCAGGTTCGATCCCAGCACGTACGAAATATCCGCCGTCCGTCGGATGGGCACGTTAAGCTGTCGGACCCCGGGTACTGGCCCCCCTGTAATAAATAAGGGCGTCTTCCTCCCCCTTTCTACTTCGCTTCCGTGTCACTTTCCTATCGGGCACTCTAGCCCAAATTTTCTAGCTTCCTATTTCTAAGGGTTGTTTAGACATGGGGTCAGACACTCCCTTCCTAAAATCCTC